>PPKP03000001.1:0-600000 GCA_003706165.3 Ogataea kodamae
GCGAGTCAGCTTTGTGTCGTTTGTGATCAGAGCTCCTTTGTTAGCTTGCTTTGTTAGCGGATCGAAAACACTTTAATATGCCGTTTTACCACTACTGCAAATAGTTTGTCGATATTTTGCTGAAAGTGTTACCTTTTGAACGTATTATTGAAGATCTGTATATATCATAATTTTTAAAGTACTTACGGACTACTGATTATAAATAAGTTATTGTAGGAATTTTCAGTGAATTATTAGCTTTGATGGCTAGACACATCTTGAAGGACCTCTTCAGATTTGGCCTCCGATAAAGATTTTTCGGTCAGTGAAGGTTGCTTACGTTTCCTTGGAACTCGGAAAATGTAGTACAGGGCAAATCCGCACATAACGTTGAATGAAAAGTAGCAGAGAAGTATTCCCCAATTCCTCCAGCGGTTAGCAGGGTCAATGTGACGCGAAGATAAAAAGACCGAGGACTTTGAGAGCGGACAATATTCACATGTTGTTGAGTTAGATTCTTTCAGGTATCCACCATTCTCATCAATGTATTGCTGTAGATAAGAGCCACATGATTCTCCAACAGGTGCCTGGAGCGTCACAAACTCGACATCAGAGCAGTGTATTTCAAAGTCACGAAGTGCTCCACCAGTGATGCCCTCAATGTAATAAGAAAGCGGAGTAATTCGATAGAGCCACGTCCAAAATCCAGTAGGGTATATGAGCACTCCAGAAAAGTTCATGGATAGCATGTACATTAGCATAGCAATTGTTAGTCCATTTGACATATTATCAAATCCAATTGCTGTGATGAGACCAAGAGTTTCTGCGAACATCACGAAAAGGGTGAGCATCATCCAAACATATCCTGCTCGCTCAGTCGAACTATTTGGATCTTTGCCATCTCTGTAAAGACCAAGTGTGAAAAACCAACATAGGAATGATATCGTTCCAGATGTCACCGCCCATACCATTTCGAGAGCATAAACTGCTAGCAAGAAGATTTTCCAGCTGTAGAGTTTAGAGTGCTGCTCTCGGACTTCGAACAGATTTCTTTGTTGTTCTAGCAAAGGTTGAAGCTGCTGAAAGTAAACCATACCTGACACACACATAAGGTAAATGGAGAGCATTTGATTTTGAATACCTTGCTGTGTATCTGGTGATTTGAAGAAAGTAAACCCATTGATTAAAGAAATGGATGCTGCAAGTCCAAACTTGTTCCACAAATTTGATGGAGTTCGTAAATGAAAATGCAAAGTCCTAATTAGCTGAGTCGAAAATTGTGTCTTCCAGCTCGAAGCAAATTCATGGAGAGCAATTTGATCCCTATCCAATGATGAATTAATGATGGAATCTTCATTTTCCTCCAATTCCTGAAGCTCCCGGATAAGATTTTGTCTTTCGGGAGATTTGGACCACTGCTCCGCAAAATCTACATTTGCTTCGTGATCATGTGAGGTGCAGGCCAGCATCCACTCAGCCGGATTGGCGTTTTCAGGACATTTAGATGCACCGTTGCGCTCCAAATATTCTATCAAAGTCCGACACCCTGGTCCAATATCACCACAATAAACTGTACGACCACCAGGCTTTAAGAGTATCAATCTATCAAATTCTCCAAACAAGCGAGCAGAAGGCTGATGAATAGTACAAAGACTAGCTTGGCCTTTGTTTGAAAGCTTTCTGAGTAACTGGCAGATCGACCACGCCGTTTGTGAATCAAGACCTGATGTTGGTTCATCCAGAAACAAAAGCAGCTTAGGTTTGGCTGCAAGCTCAACACCAATGGTGAGGCGCTTTCTCTGCTCAATGTTTAAACCTTCGCCTGGAACACCCACTACGGCATCCGCATATTCCTCCATTTCAAGAAGTTCTATGATTTCATCAACGTGCTCGTCCTTTTCCCTTTTAGAAATGGAACTATCCTGTCTCAAGTAAGTACTGAACGTAAGTGCCTCTCGGACTGTTGAAGTTGAAAGATGTAGATCTTGTTGTTGTGCAAAACCAGTGTATCTCTGAAATGAGCCATCACGGGGTTTGCCGTTCACAAGTATATTACCTGATATGATACCTGTGGAGGCTCTGTTGGCTAGGACATCCAATAAGGTGGTCTTTCCGGCTCCTGAGACCCCCATCAAGGCTGTCAATGTTCCCGGCTTCACCCATCCATCAACAGAATCTAGGAGCCGTTTAATCTCTTTTTTGACAGTAATATCATAACACACATTTCTCCAATGGAAAATTCCACCACCTTGAGTCACGTTTACTCCCACATTTCTGCTCTCAAGCTTACCAGAAGTTGAAGTTTGCTCACTTAATTTAAGTGAGGCATTGGAGAATGCTAAGCGATTGGACAGATTGGCTCCTTCAACATCGTTTGCCAAAAACTTTGAGCGCTTCCATTTCCTCAAGAAAACTAGAATTTCACCTTTTTGTGCTTCACCCTTTGAAACCTCTAAGGAAATGAGATAAGTAAAAAAGAAAAAGACGACGAAACCACAAAGAATTCCAACATTGCGCCATTTATGCGCCACTGAGTACGAGTAAGTGAGGTTCAGGTATCGCGTACCCGAAATGTAACTCTGACCTGGAACTGAGCCAACACAGTTACAAATTTGATTTTCCAATGAGGCATTGGAGTAGTTGGGAATATAAGATGAACATCTGAAATCAACACCATGAAATTCATTGACCATTAACGATTCAAATGCATATCCAACAGGATTGATCCAATTAATCCATCTACCCCAGCCGAGCATGTAACTGACTGGAACAGCAAATCCAGTGTATATCAGCGCACAGGCGAGAATTAACATCGCAGGAAGCATGGCTTCTGTCAAAGTTCTCACAAGGCTGGCCAACGTGCGCATGATATGAGACATGGTAAAAGTCACCAAAAGGTTGATTAATAGGTAAAAAAAGAACGCTCCTGGAGTTCTTTTGAAGTGCACCATGAAGTAGTAGAGCAAGTTGAAGACTAAGCTGATGACTATTTTTGAAGGTATCTCCGACAGAATGGAGGCAACACCATCTGCTGCTGGATGATATAGGGCATATTTTTTATGTTTCTCGACCACACCTCGAGCTTCAAAACAAGTGGTTATCTCTATAAGTGACGAAGTCGCATTAAAGAGACAGGCAAAAAACAAACTCGATCCTCTGTTATAAAAGTCTGCGGTATCAAAGCTCAAGTTGTAGTAAAGAGATGATAACACGAGTCCTATAATGGATCGCATTATAATATTTGCAATCGTCATACTTGGGTTTGCTTTGATACTCTGGAAATAACGCCACAAGTTGATCTGGACCTGATCCCAAAAAGATTTAGTGTACGGAGAGCGTTCTCTAGAATCTTTTGATTGTCTTGCAATATGATATTCGTGTATCTCCTTTCTCTTCTCACTCTTCTGGAGTTGCTCCTCTGTGACAAGTATGAGGTCCTTGTACTCTTCTGATGCCTTCCAGTACCTGTAAAATTCCGATGGCGTGGAAGGAACTTTAGATTCCATACCCGACCTAGGAATTCTTTCTGATGGGGATGTAAGAGAGGTCAGGAAGTCAGCAGTGGTTTGGCGGGCTGGACAAACATAACCCATCCTCTCAAAATAGTTTTTCGCTTTGCTAGCCGGTCCAAAGTAGATTTCATATCCTTCGTAAAGCAGTATAACCTTGTCAAAAAGTTCATACGAATCTTCCGAGCATTGATAGACAGAAGCAATTTGGGTTGTTTTCAAAATAGATGCTGAAGTTCTCAAAGCCTTCAGAAACTCAAGGGAAGTTGAAGAATCCAGACCTCTGGTCGAGTTATCCCAACATTGAACTTTCGAGCCACAGAGAGACAGTTCTGCTGTTGATACTCGTTTCCGCTCCCCTCCCGATATCCCGCGAACAACGTCATTGCCCACTCTAGTATTTTTTTGGCGTGAGTTAATCCATATATAGCCATGTACACTTTGGTCATGTGAGTGGCATATTCTTGTTCTGAAATTCCAGGTGGCCTATTGAAAGGAACCTTCAATCGAGCAGCAAAGTATAAGGTGTTCCAGACAGACAAAAAAGGGAAATGGACATCAGACTCTGCAGATAAAGTAACCTCTCCACGGTAGTGTCTCCGGATCTCCGACGGAGTGATTCCATCAAAACTTAGTCGAGAGTTGGGATCTATTTTGAACCCATAATCTTGACATGCCAGTGTTTTCAACAACGTTGAGCAACCTGCACCTGGACGGCCCAATACAAGCGTCATTGTCCCAGGTTCCAGGTAGCCATCTAAAGGCTTGAGAATATCAAAGTATCGAGACTCAATATGACTGCTGAAAATTAGATTATAGCAGGACCGAACGAGCTTGAAAGGACTTGATAAAAAAGTAGGTTGGAAATCTTCCGTGCTCAGTAGTCCTCGTGCACGCAAATCCCTGAATGCAACACCTATAGTGGTAGGTTTATAGTAGTCTGGATCGGAGTCAGTCAAGTACTGCAGATTTCTAATCCAGAGTACGGGATCAAAATCATCAGAATCAGGATTAAGTTTGCAATCAATTCCCTCCTCCGAGAATGGGTTGATACCAAGGACCTGTGACTCGTTGGTAAGATATCTGAGTAAACTCTTCGAGGTGTCATTATTCTCCTGCAGGTTGTCCTGAGAATCGCGAGTCATCTCCTTAGCCAGTTCACGAATATTTGATTCACCCTCGGAGGCAAGACCGTTGTAATCGGAAACAGAAGCACTAACACTAATTGAAGACTGCATGGTAGTTTCAGACCAATATATTGATCCTGTGATGATGAATTAGATCCGAGAATTGGTTCCAAATTTATAGCTCAACATCAATGCGAAATGTACTTTTCTCGATAGCCCAAATTTTTCGGGATTAAGAAGTTTATAATGAATTTCGTACCGAAGACCGGAATTTTTTTCGCGATACGATAAATCCTCCGAAATCCGTCAAAAAGACCCCTTACAACAAGGCAGTGCAGATACAATAAGATGGTTCAGTTGATGATTACATGAAATTCGGCCCAAGACCTGTAGCACTTAAAATAGTCTCATATCATTCAAAACGCTGCCTGAGCAGTGTTGGGCATAATTTGAGATTAGCTCATAGTGGAAAAGGTCGTCTCCATACGAATTGTTCTGGATGCAGTACCTAGTTACCAGCATTCAAACCATCTCTTGGGGTCTAACTTTGCGTGCAATAGCTGCAACATCGTCAATAATTCTTTTTATTAAAACTCATTTCAAACTCTACTAGGTTTTAGATGGGTTTCACTCAGTAGATATTGTCACAAGGATTGTTCTGCCACCAAGTGTCGGCGTCGTAAACATAATTGGGGTACAGATTGATAAATCTTAAAGAATATTGGAAATTATTATGACTCATACTGTGCTGTTGACTTAACATAACAGTACATTGCACTCACTCAATTCAATGATTATGTTCTATTGTCAAAGGCCGTCTTTGGTATCCTTCTTGATGTCTTCAGAAATCGAAAGAACGCCTTTTTGGATTACTGTAAGCGAGATAATCGAAAGGATTATATCAGGAGAGACATCACCAAAAATCTGGCCTTGTCTCCCTATTCGGAAGAAGGTCATCAAATCATGTTTTGTCTTATCACTCCACGAACCACATTCATTAACAACAATATGCAGCATTTTTACTGCTCCGTGCTCATGCTCCGGCACTGTTCAATAAAAGCTGCAACCCATCTAACTTTTTGCCACTACGAAGTATAAGCTAACCTTAAAAATACTAGACAACATGTCGTGTCTGGGTTGACATGAATAATCTTCTAAGCCCTTTGCACTACGAATGCGGACCGGCTATTAAATTTTTGCGACCAAACTTTCATGGAACAAAACGTAAACCTGTTTTTGCTCGGTGAAAACAGTCACGTGATTTCACGTGACAGCAAATCTTTGTTCTCTAATTATCTGATTGCATGCCCCAATTGAACAGGCAAATCAAAAGGGATCATTGAATCCTTTCCAATCATCAGACTTAGTAGTATGTCTAGCTTTCCTAACTGTTTACTCGTAATATTCACAGAATATTTTCTTTAGCTTCTCTCTGACGTGAAGAAACCCAGTCCTCATGGCTGGGCAGACGAATGTTATCTGCACCCTACCTTGTATAGTTGCTTAAACACTGTCAGTTAATATGGCTTTTCTCTATATTAGTTCATTAAATATTTTGGGTCAATAGAACTTTATTTGCTAATCGTTGTGTCGCTGAACCTAAGAGGATTTTAGCCGGCTTGAGAATCTTAGTTTATGTACTTCACAACTTTTTTGGCTAACAAAATGGCATGCCTTTAATCAAGGCGTTTTCAATTTTTAGTTTTGAAAGCAACTACCCGGGGGTGTTGCTAAGATTCTTAACCCATAATCAGGTGGTGTCATACACATGCAACAAAGATTAACCCTAGCTTATAAAATCAGGCTTTCATTTTAATCTAGACTTGCCTATCTGGACCTTAAGAGAGTGATGCGCTATTTCCGTTACGATGAAGGAGTTAACTAGCAGTTACTGTGTGATCTTTAGCTCGAACTTAGTGGGCTTCGGAGCTTTATTTGAAATATCATCTATATATAGACTTGATTGAGCTTTGCAGGTCAATTTGTGTGAATGTTGCAGCTAATCATCAGAAAATTACATCCTAAACTTGGCAACCAACATTCCACCTGAGAAAATATATCCGGTCTGGACACCCTAAATTAAATCCACCCATCGAGGTTAAATTATTTACTTTCCGTTAATCCTCAAAATCTGGACCAAGTGATGCACAGGTCCAATTAAATCCGGATTTCCCTGCCCTCTCTGGAGTAGCTCATGACAGAAATTCGTACTAGTTTTTACTAGCAGAAACATTGCAATGCTAACACTCTGACTTAGAATTCCATTAGTTTTACCTTGCCGCTTTAGCGTAGTTGAAGTTGCCATGATCAGGGAACAGTTTCATATCAGGAGTTTTCTCAAATCAATGAGATTTTTGACGAGTTTACGTTTGATATGATTAAGACTTCACCCTTGCAAATGTTGGGACGGGCCTTCGAATCACAAGTTTCAGCACCCTTCTTCATGTTATCAAATTAATTAATGAAGCATAAGTCCTAAAACAGGTATTTACTTGTGGACTTCTCCGTGCTAGATTGCAGAGTGTTTCCCCACGGTTTTCATTCACTCGATACAAAAATGTCTTCACTAATCGGGGATCATTCGTGAAAAGTACACATGCAGATCTAGTAATATCTTATATTTGGACTCAATGTCAGACTCAATTTAGGTTCTAAAGTGCCAGCTTGACTTCCCTGTTGAGTCTCTTTGAAAACAGAGCGTGTACCAAGTTATTTAGCCCGTTTACTTAATGCAGTTTGACAGTATCAAATGTTATTTATATTCGTATGCATTCCATCTTGTTCTCGGCACGCTGACATTCACACATATGGTTTAGCACAATTTCCGTACTGATACACTTTTGGAGAAGGTGGTAGAGTTGTTGAAATACTGTTAATTCCGGATAATGAATCACAACATAGAAACAAAGATATCTGCTAGTTCGACAATTCCCACATTGATCATTTCTGTCTCTCATACCAATATCGTGCCCTGGGTTACTGGGATACGATTTGAACATAATGTCCATTGCATGTAGTGGGCCATGGAAAACCAGTTCCATATATACAGGAAAGGATCCAGTTTTGATAAGATTTGACTAAGGAATCTTCAATGCAAACAAGAGTGATTCTCTCTAGTTCTGTTCTGCGTACGCTCCTATGGTACAGATTCCCACCCTTGAATAAACGCATCATCAAGCTGATGAAATCACTAGTGATTGACGTAAGATTTAGCCACAGAAGTGGTACTATTCGTTGTTTCCATGGCCTGATCCACTGCATAACTCTTACCGAGCTCTATGTATAAACTTGATATCTCCAAGGCCGATTAGCAGTAAGATTTTAAACGTTTCAAAATTTTAGACTTTACCTTGTTAAGGGTGAGTGCCCACTTTGCTATTTCCAATATAACGCAACATGATTGGGGAACCTGAAGTTGCCTTTGTTGTTGCAGATGCGTTGGGCGTTCACCATTGGCAAGTAAATCCTGCACAAAACCATAACAGCGCGTAAATTATCCCAATGTGGTTGGCCATTATTGCTAACAAGAGATACATGCCGTCTTTAGGGAGAAATTCAGCCTAGTATTCAGATAGGAAACTATGTATTCGGTGAAGCCATATATTCTGGCCAAATATAGAACCTAGATTGGCTTGGCCCTGACGCACCTAGAAAGACTTTAAACTCAGCTATTTGTTCGCCACAGTGTTTTCTGTTCCCAGCTAAACCCTGTGCAGTTACCTTGGCTCTCTTCATTTTTTATTCATCAGATAGATGGTTCCGTTATTCATGCTTCGATCACTGAAAAGAAACCTCCTCTGAAAACTTGTTGGCCGCGAAAGATTTTCTTATGTTGGTAACTTAAACGCCTGCTATGGTGATGGTCGTGTCTAAATCTAAATCTGCAACTGAAAGTCTCAGTGAATTAGACACGTCTAATTGAAAGTACGAAGAATTCTTGGAAATTTAAACAATGCAGCTTGGGCCAAGGCTTGGCACATCGCTAAGAAGTGAGTAAAGGCTTTCATACTATCCAAATCGTACCGGCAAGAGAGGTGATTTAATCAATTGAGTTGTAGTAAGCAGTATGGCTCTTTAGTCCCTACAACTTCATATCCAGAGCTTGAGTTCTTAACTTCCGATAAATGCGACTCCAATCATTGGCACGCCGTTGCTCAATGCAGTCTTTGAGTTTAGTCTCAAAAATTTCCAAGCCACATTAAGCTCAAATAAATTGTGCATATGCATATACAATAATGCCTTCCAATCTAGGAGATCTCTATTCAACTAAAAGTTATCTGCAAAATCACAGCAGGGCATTCCGAGCAAATCAACAAGCAGAAGTCTTGGAGAGTATAGGTTAAACAATAATAGCTTCGCCACCATGTTTGCTCCTCCGAGTACTGTTCTTTGCAAAGCAGGCGATTTCTGGCCTGCAATGTGCTAGCCTTGACCTGTAAACTGACTTTTTGTGTACAGGCCAGCGCCTGCATATATGCAAGCTAGATCCTTGGGTTTTCCTCGTACCCAAACAATCGAACAATCAAGCATTATCTCCCTGTCAGTGATTGGCTCTATCGCTACACCAAACTATCCTCAAACCGTCGCTTAACTGTTGCGTTTTACTGGATGTTCTATAAATACGTGACCCACACCCATTACATCGGGCAATGAAGCTTGCTACAATTGGCATTTTGCTTGCTTTGGATTGTATTGCAACTGTTGCGGCCTGGCGCTCAATATCACATCCTCAGAATGTTGTAGAATCCTGTGTATCTGCAATTGAAGACGTTGCGACGTTCTGTGTTACCACTGGAAAGAAAAGAGGAAGGGGATCTGCTTATGCTTGTGCTTGCAACAACACAGCAGAGTTGCAGTCCTGGCTTACCTGTGTGTACCAGCATTCGCATGAGTACGACACCGTTATGGAAGACATGATAATCAGTCTGTGCCCAACAAGCCATTATAATAATGAAAACCTCCGAGAAATTTACAAGAACGGAACCTCATACCTGGTCGATGTGGGATACAAGACGCTAAAGTCCATACCTAACTACCCTATCAAAGGTGTGGCTATTGACAAAGAGTACAAGGACTATTACCTGACACAGTATCACAGATATGGGAACTTCGACACTTCTCATTACTTGGGAATAAGCATGGTGGCAGCCTGGGGTGTCCTGATTGTTGGCAGCGGGATTATCAACTGGATTTTGCTGCTTTTCCCAAAATCTCGCAGGTACCTTGGTGGAAGAGTGTACACTATGGCACGGCGCTATATTTTTCTTCCGGCCCTCTACGGTGAAAAGCATCTCGAGAGCAATGGCCTTATAGGGTTCAATCCTTTACGTTTTGAATTTATTGTCCTGTTTGTACAATTCACCTATGTTGTTCTCGCAACGGCTGTCCTGGGCTTCTCTTGGTACCCAGGAGATAAGAGCTTTACGACTCCAGCAATGGGTTATGGAAGATACATTGGAGACAGGAGTGCCGTGCTAAGTTGTTACTTGTTGCCTTTGCTATTTCTTTTTCCAGGAAGAAATAACATCATGCAGTGGATTACTCGCTGGCCTTACGCCAGATTTGTGACCTTCCATAAAGGAATTGCCAGAATTGCAGTGTTGGAAATGTTAATTCACTCAGCAGCTATGGGCATTCAAACAACTGCACTAGGGAACTTCAGTAGCAGAATCCGTGCTGCTTACTACCAACAAGGGATTGTGGCAACCCTTTCGGCTGGGTTGGCCATGGTCCTGGCCTCTTACACTATCAGAAAATTCCGCTACGAACTGTTCTTGGTCGTCCACCTTGTGCTTGCAGTAGTGTTTGTGTGGGGTGCTTGGAAGCACGCTGGCTCCCAACGCTACCAACAATACTTCATCGCATGCACCGCTATCTGGTGTTTTGACCATTTCATTCGATTAATGCGCATTACCTTCGTGGGCGTTCGCACGGCCAACGTGGAGCTATTGGAGGATAACAATACCATGAAAATCACATTCAAAGTTCCAAAGTACTGGAATCCCTTTCCTGCTGCGCATGGATTTGTGTATTTCATGACTCCGACAACATTCTGGCAGTCGCACCCTTTTACTTTGCTTGAGACCACGGCAAACAAAAACGAAATCCAAATACACTGCAAAGCAAAAGGCGGAATCACTAAATTACTTGAGCAAATGGCTATCAAGTCCAATTCGAGATCTTTCCAGGTCAAAGTTTTAGTCGAGGGACCTTACGGCCACCAGACAAGCTATAAAGCTTACGATAAGGTTGTGTTTTTCGCCGGCGGAAATGGAATCCCTGGACCCTTGGCACATGCACTGGATCTCGCCAAGCGCAATACCAAAACTGAGATCAAGCTGTATTGGGCTGTTCGTGACTTCAATGTTATTGAAGGACTAAAGTCTGAATTGGCTGAATTTAAAAATACGAGATGCACACCGACAGTTTTTGTGTCGAATCCGTCTTCAGACATGTTTTCTTTCGATAGTGGTACTGCCTCAGCAACATCGTTATCAGAGTCTGCAAGTAAAATCAAGGTCGAGTACGATGGAAAAGAGTCTTGGAATAGCAGTGAAGATAAATTTGAGGAAAATCAAGACAACTTCATTCTATTTCAAAGAGGCAGAATGAACATCGAAGCACTAGTCAAGTCGGAACTGCAGGAATCTCAAGGATCCATAGCATTTGGCGCCTGTGCACATCCATCGATGGTTGATAAGGTTAGAGCTACCGTTGTCAAGCAGCTTAGCCCAGATAGGGTCATCGACTATTTTGAAGAAATGCAAGCCTGGTAAGTAAGACAAAAGTATAGAGTACAGGGGCACATATTAGCTTACACAAGGATACCTGTGGGGGGGTGTGACTTGACTGATTCGTAAATAAAACAACATCAACTCCAGACACTTCAACTAATTCAATTGTTACATGTCCATTCAGGTAGGATCCCGTCTGAAATCACAACTCTAAGCCAGTTTTTCTTCGAGAGCAATATAAGATTTTCTTAAGCATTTGTGTAAAAATCATTCTTGATTGTAGGATGTGCTCTTTCTATCGGTCTATATAAGACTAGTGAACAGTTTGTTAGCATACATATTGTTATAGTTGAGTTAGCTCATATTTACGTAGAACAGTGTTGCTGATTTTTAAATTTGAGATTTTTTAATGTTTGCCCTAGTTCGTGTACACTGAAGCACATATAAACAAAAACTCAATGCACGACTTTTGAAATCAGTCCAGCAGACAACTCATGAATAACAGGCTTATCCCTTTTGAAAATGATGGTTAAAGGTATAAGGTGTACTCAAGATCTCGTAGACAATTTGTTCTTTAAAGCTTACTAATGTGTACTTGTCTCAACTTGCAAGTAAGAGACTGGAAGTAGGCCTCTCCATGGTCTCTGGCCTCAAGACAACAAAATGTACCTCTTTAGCTCTTTACTAGGACTGCAATGTTCGATTAATATTCTGCTAACTCCTAAATCCACAGAAATGATACTACCAAAGCAGTTAAATTCCCTCTCGCTCTCGATATAGGTATACGTTCCATCACGAATTCAACTCCAATCAGTTCTGATTTTAGATATTTTGAAAGTAATACCTAACCAACAGCGTGTACCGCGAAATAAGAGTCAGCCTTATGACCAACATTCTGTCTTTTTCTGTAGCTTCCCCAACAAATAGCATCCAAGCATGAAGCGTTTGAAGACTGGACAACCGTGCTTGTATTTATATTATTATGCCGTTCTTGAAGTACAAATAGAAGTGCAAAACTATATTCACGATGGAGCCTTCATCTCTTGATTCTTGAAAAGCAAAAACTATTGCTTCCACGCTACGCTCGGCGTCGCATGATCCTCTCGCTGATAAGGCAGGGTTAGAGATATTGAACAGCCCCATAAATCTCACAGGGATGGAATTATACCCTGTAACTTCTCTGTAAAAATCAACAAGGTCTCTAGATTTCTTGGGAGGAACTTGCGACATTGTTTAAAGCAGAAATAACGAGTAAGAGTAACATTGCGGGGACAGTCGTATTTCAGAATTTGTGAAGTACCTATCCCAGATAAGATTGCCGTATAATGAACGAAGAACTAGACAGGACATCTACAACTTTCACCAATTATGCGGTGCTACATTAGTTTTTAAATATTTTATCTGAAGTGTAAGCCAAACTACTTCGCAAAGGCGGCCAAATGAATGGAAGAGTCAATGCTGGCTGAGTTGACTCAGTAGTCTAGTACAGCCTGTAGTTTTTTAGGAAATAGAGATATCTGTTTAGGCAGATTCAACTGCCTTTTCCACATGCTCAATTTCCGTCGTGTACTTTCTCTCGTACAAGACCGGTTTTGGAGATTGATCACCGAGACCATAAAAGTATGTGTCCCTTGATAGAAAAATGTTCTCAACTTCTTCCAAGGTTCTACGACCAGTTTCTGGACAGAAAAAGTAGAATGTGATTGCAGCAGCAGCATTTGTTATGGTGAACACGATATACGTTTTCCAGCCTAGATTTTCTGTCATGCTTGGAGTAATCATAGCTATAACGAAGTTGCATATCCAATTAACCGAAATTCCTATGGCATTTCCCTTGGCTCTCAATTGCAAAGGCAATATTTCAGAGCAGTAAACCCATGGCACACAATTCATAGCAAATCCAAAAAAGCCAATATAGGTAAAGAAGAAGGCAACTGCAGCAGCAGAACAGTTTTTCCCGCCGATACTTAACAAAATGGTAATAAGCATCATTGAGAACATCTGACCAATGGAACCCGCAATCAAAGAAAACCGTCTGCCAATTCGGTCAAGCATTGTAGATGGAATAAACCCAGTAACAAAAAAACATAGCATGATACAACCACCAAGGATGGTCGACATATTAGTGGTCAGTCCAACATTGGTCTCAAGCACCAGGGGCACATAGTAAACCACAAGATTTATTCCTCCAAATTGGTTCCAGAATTGCACTAACATAGCCAGACTAATTCTGTATCGTCCATGCATGGCATCTTTTCCCGTGAGAACATCTGCCCATTTGATAGCATTCCCTTCGCCTTCTATTTCTTCCAAGTACTTGATTTCATCAATCACTCCCGTGACCATTGGATCGTTGATAGATTTGTCATAAATCTTGGACAGTGATGTTCTAGCTTTATCAATCAAACCCTCGCGGACTAGCCATCTTGGGGACTCTGGGCAAAGGAAAAGCATGAACCACGCAACAACAGCAAAGAGCATTTGAATTCCAACAGGGAGTCTCCATGATGTTTGATCCATTCTCTTGCTGCATCCGTACCCAATCCAGTAGGAAATTGATATTCCCAAAGCCACACATTGTGGTTCGGCTGCAACTGTACGACCCCTTTTCTCCGGACTTACAACTTCAGCCTGAAACATTGGAACGGTACTAGTCTCAAGGCCGGTCCCAACTCCGGAAATAAATCTACCAACAAACATTTGAGGAACTTGATAACTGCTGCACTGTAGGATGACGCCTATTATAACTAAGGTGAAGCCCAACCAGATAGAGCTCTTTCTCCCAAGTTTATCACCATAGGCAAGGTTTCCCATGCAACCGCAGAAACTTCCAATATTGTAGATCGACACTAAAATACCCAAGTAGTTCCCTGTGGGATGTCCAAATTGCTTTTGGAAGACAGGATGATTCTGTATATTTGCAAGAGCTCCTTGCTCAAATCCATAGAGTAAGAATGATGACATGCAAGTCAATGACAGAATGGCCTGTGTCGGACGACCTGAGGGAATTAGATCATAGTATGATTTCATTTTGTAGTTCAGACTATTCAGGATCTGTCTGCCTTAATATAGGCGTCCACTCATGTAGAGTACTGAAGATATTTGTAACTTTTGGCTTGAATATGCTGATGACATCATAATATTTTTTGAGGTACTGAGGAAATCATAATTGCGGGGGTGGACCGCAGACTATTACTTTTAACGCGCAAAACAATATACAAGACCGTACTTGAGGGAAATGACATAATGTTTGCCACAGAATGCTTTGATAGCCGGGGGTTTCAAATTTTTAGCCGATGCTATCCTAAAGCTTCAAACACCGTACCTAGACAAAATTGCCGCAGCTAAAATATTATGTTCTTAGATCCAAATGCTCTTCCGCTCGTGATCCATGATATCTTTGAACAACAACACGAAAAAAACATGATGCTACAAGGTTAGAAATTGAGGGTAAATGAGTTCAGTGCGCGCAGATCGAATGAAGGAGAAGAGTTTAAAGGATATAAGCCATTTTCCAGCTTGATTAAAGTGCTCATTCGGAAAAAAGAGATGCTAGACCGAAACACGTACCAATAGCTGTCTGAGTCGTCAACAGTATGTCCCAACTCAAACCTATAAAACTTTTGGATTGCGGCTGTATGTATAAATGCGCGCACTGGTTGATGGATGATGTTGGAGATTCAATTGTTGCAACCTCCACAGCGGCAACTAATAGAGGAGAGCACGCAAGTACAGACCTTATGTGGAATCAATGCGACAAAAGATTCCTAATATGATGAGCTTAGTCTCTAGTGACAACGATTTTCCGAGTTGTATGCACCGATTCTGACCCCACTTCATGAAAATAGTTAAACACACCTCAACACCCCCGCGCTAGTTTTCATCGGCCTAAGTAGTCTGAAGATCGGACTGGTAATGTCATTAAAGTACGATTGATGTGCTGAACCAGCGTGCTATTGCGATGTGAAGATGCAGGGTAGATATATACACATACAACATCCTTTTGGATGATCATTGTAATAACATTTAAACCCCTTCAGCCTTCAAGAGAGAAAAGTCGTCACTAGACTCTATGTTGACGCGACAGGCAAGATAGGCCATACTTCAAATCGTCAACAAAGATTAATTACGATCGATTGGTACCCTGAGAGAATAAAAACACCAAGTGACTTACAGATCGAGACAAAACTGTTGCATCAAAGAAACGCTGGCCATCTGTACAAGACCTTTGCATCATGAATACATAACAAGTACAGTGTTATGACTCTCATACTAACTTCCCTTCTCATCTGTTAGTGTTATTCACAGTTTAGCAGGCCTCTATTTAACCCCCACCAAGATTTAAGCATACTTTTTAAGTCTTGATGGCCATCGAAAGACTGATCAGATCAACAACTGCATGATATGATCCATTTGTGTTTGATCCTGTCTTTCTTTAAACTCTCACAGCTTGCGAGTTGGTATTCCCCCATTATGGGAATATCACATATTGTTCATGACCCCATTAACAGTTCGGGGCTAAAACATGTCGAGCGCTTGAACCTTACACTTAGGTTCAATAATAATGAATATATGACATTCTTTAAGCTTACTTGTTATACGTATTAGCTCGGTTATTGCTATTATTTCCATAAACTAGCCAGCAGCTCCTTTATGTATCAGAATTTTCTTGCTCCAAGCATTTCAGTTGTCCATGTCTGAGAATTACTCAGGTGTTCCCGATTGAAAGGCCTAGAATATCAGTTACCGAGGTTCCTAGTCACAAGATGCGGTCACATATTTTAGAGTTTGGATCCCTCCTTCGAAGCTATGTTCCTTGACTCTGAAAGTTCTTCCAAATGCCCTTCGACAGCATCAACGGACAAGCCGCGGTCTTGCGATGAAGGAAAAAACTACAAGACACTACACTGTATCAAATTAATAGTTTGAGGGACTTGAAACAGCTGACGACTGGTGGAATGAAAGTTTAAGAACGTGTGGCGTCTGATATTGACGAATTTACTAAATCAGTTCCGTTCAAAGGTTGGGGCCATACCAGCATGATTGAGGCAAGCTACAGATGGTTTGTTTATGGGAATGACCTGTTGCGAGTCACGTATAGATTCAAAATGTAATCCCCAGAACAGAGTGGCCCTTTTAAAAAGAATAGTTTGATGTTTATGTCGAGAATAACTCGCATGTAATGACTGACAAATTTGTCCCATTGGCACATCTTTATATGTTCGATTATGTTCTGTCTCTACATATTTTCTTTGATTGCGCACCTTGAATGTTTTCTTGGAACTTCGTGTATTTTGAGAATGATGAGTAAATGAAATTCCCTTCTAGTCAGAAATGATGGCCATTGCTCATGCTTGAAATAATCATAAAATTAACACAGAAAGCTTTTATACAGCAGACATTATTTGAATTTAAGTACATCTGCTGATATTAAGTCATTTATAATGATTCACGGAGAAATAGCTTTCATAAAATGCGACATCCCATGAAGCATCAGACAAGTCGGATCTAAGCATAAATTGTTGGTTTCCTGAATCTCTGATCATTGAGTCAAAGAAGAGATCAAAGTCTTGGTTGAACGCTTCTTGTTGTCCGAAGTGATTAGTATTATTTGATGGAGGACCAAACGCCTGCTTGCTTAAATTTGAATTCAGCTCATTTGCTATATGATGTTGAGACATCCGATGCAAAGATGGTGAGTCCAGAATAGGTTTTTCTTGCTCCGGGTAGGGATGCTTGGGATTAGCTAACTTCTCAATTGCCTCTAGTCTTTCTTTAAAAATCGAGGCAGGCTTGACAGCTAGAAGCCATATATCACTGCACTCTGTGAGAAATCGAACGAACTTTCGTATTCTGTTTTTGATGACTTTTCGCTGTGCAATATCAGAGGTATACTCGAATGTCCAAAAAGAGCAACTTATTGCTAGAATAGCTGAGTAGACAGATAGTATATGTGGTGAAAACACCCCATAGTTTGCTTTTTGACTCAACAACACATTGATAACAATTAGCAGATCGTCAATCACATCTTCACAAATAGATAACGAAGAAGTTATGTCGATCTTATGGACGTTCCTCAAAATTGCTGTCATGACAAAGGGTCTGTTAATTGACAGAACTATAATGAAGTATGTGTATCTATGACTCATGCAAAGTTCATTGTGAGCTGTAGACTTGAGAATACTTTTATTCCAAAAAATCTCTTTGCTGAGTTGTTGCCTCCAGCGAAGCAACCTCAAGTTACATTCCGCTAAAATATCCAAACGAGGTTTGTTTCTCAGCTCAATAGTTGGAACAAAAAGTTTTTTGGTGATCTCATCTGCAATCTGATGAAGAGAGATTGTAGCTTTGAGACAGTGATATCCGCGACAGATATACTGCTTTTCTGACTTCATATCGTGGTATATATAGTCTTCAATATTAGTCAAATCACCAAGATCTTGGGAATCGGAAATTGTTGTGTCACTCAACTTCAAGGTTGACGGGCGGCCCATTACCAAACAGATAAATCTGTCCACAACGAATGAGCCCCAAAATATTCGACTTCGAACCTGCCTTATATCGAAAGGATAGTTATCAAAAATCCCTTGTCTTTTCAAGTTAGAAGAAGAGCGTTTTTCGGAGTGATGCATTGCAGGTTTGTCACTAGATGATATATTCCAGTGCTTGGGATCTAGCTCGAAGCCTAATTCAAATCCCATTCGGAAAGCCAGACCTGACAAAAGCCAACAACTCGTCAGATCATTTCTGCCAAGATCGTATAATGCGAGACATAAGAGTGTTTGGAGTTTGCTCATGGTTGATTTCCTTATAAAACAGTTTTCCCCATTTTCAAAGATTCCTGAATTAGCTAGCTCGTAGAAGGAATCAGCTTGAGCCCGAACCGTCTCTGTTGGTGAAAATTTAGCACCCAAAGCACTAATAGCGTAGATTAACTCTTCTGAGACGAACTCACAATCTGTCTCATTATTCAAGAAGAAATATAAAAAGGATTCTCGATGTATGAAAAGAAATGAAGACGAGTATATCCACTTGAAAAACAGTTGAATACTTTCGATCACAATAGGTAGATACTTTAATCTAGACTTCGGCTGGAAGTAAAATAAACGATACCCTTGATGGCCGTATTTATGTCGGAATCGCTCTAACTCCTTTAATTGATTGGCATCAAGCTTTTGTTTAAAAACTTGTGTTTTTTCAGTGGTAGTGTAATTAGAAACTAACATATCGTTGTAAACGCTTGTTGGACCCAAAACAACTAATGATCCACTGTCCTGAGTGACGAGTACGTGGTCAAATTTGTCTTCAGTCTCTTTCATTTCCTGACCATGGAGAGAATTTTCAGTGCAGTCGACTGGGCTAAAAGGGATATTTTCGGTTCCAGACTTGGTTGAAATGATTGACTCGTCCAAAATTTCGCCATCTGCGTTGATGGAAGCAAGCATCTTAAAAACTTTGTTTGCATCATGCACATTCTCCTTGACGGCTCCGATAAATTTGATAAGTCTTGAGTGAGCATCTTCAAGAGCACGCACATATGTTGGTGCAGCAATTTTACGCCTCATGTCTTGTGAGACAAAAGTGCACTGTAGTTCGCGGCTTTTGCAATACGTGCACGGGGTAATTCCGTCGCATTTACGCTTTCGGATTAGAGATCACAAGAGCTGTTCAAACTTACCTTTGTTCGACGACAGTTAAAGCAGCTACATGTCAGCACTATCTTGTTAAGCACAAACTCACGATATAGATGAATTTTTTCTAGGTCCCTGCTTGCGAGGCATATTATCAAGTATTTTTAAACTTTTTTAATTCGAAAACTGAAAGTTGAGGGGTTTTTGTGGGGAAAAAATAGAAATACACGATGACGTAATTATTATGCGAATACCTAGAGATATGAGTGTAGTGAGTGTAGTTTTTAATATCTCCAATAGAAGCGTACCGATTATGCTCCTTAGCTGTTGTCATGACCTCAAATTACTAAGAAAATGTACAGAAGTTCAGATAGATTACACTCTCAATGAAGCAATGTCTGGTAACGTATGATACTCAAGAGATTTTGATCAATGGGTCAAAAAATCAAGACCTCAAAGGGGTGCTATATGTTTGAAAGACCAGCATATTGATCATCTTTTGAAGTGGATTCAACTTTTGTATTTCAAGGCTACCAAATATTTGCTGCCTCTACCGCGCAAGGTATATTTCTGATGGTTGTAAAACCTGCCTATCTAAAGTTGATTTTGGCACAAGCACGGAGCGTTTTTAAAACTTTGAAGAAAATCTCTAGATACTGCGTTGCTAGTAAAATATTGACGCAAGGAAGAAACTTACTCCTCAGACTCCTCAATTTGCTCCACCCTCGAACACAAGACAAGAGGAAATATGTCTCATTGCACCTTACGCTAGACTCAATATTGAAATATATCTATCCGATTCTTGGCCGTTTGAATCAAACAGAATCCTACGTTCGAAGAGTATCCGATCCGTATCAGTAACGATTAACGATAAAATAGATTTTCTTTTTCCTTCTGTTCAAATGTAGGAACAATTTTCGAGTGAATCACTTTGGGATTAATGGGATTGGAGGTCCCTGAAGCCCACAACCTTATAGGAGGTCTCCTTTTTCACAGTCTGGACTATAGCAGTAAGGTAGCCAGTAATTTTTTTCTAGCTGCATGCGAAAACAATTTGTATAATTTTCAATTTTGAGATATGAGTCGAGGTTGAAAAAAAACTCAAAGCGTTTTCCTCTTCAACGTGAGCCATATCATTCTATGTCCAAATGCCCCAACGCGTTTGAAGAAGGAACCCATGTAGTCAAATAAAAAAATATAATTAAAATTGTGGGCTAAGAGGTTCGAACTCTTGCTTCTTACGAAACCACGACCTGAACGTGGCGCCTTAACCACTCGGCCAAACCCACTAAATCTCCCTTTAGTTGCTGTTCTGATAATGATGTACGAATTTTACTCGATTCAAGTTTAAAACTAGAAGGATCCTTGTTGATCGTAAACAATGATCAATTTCAGTAAAACTTCATTTGATTCAACAGTAATCTAATCAAAAATGGCAGTCTTACTACTTCTATAACCCTGAGATTTATGGCTAATGCAAGCTAAACAGGTACCAAGCCTCCATTAGCATTTAGCACAGATCCTGTAGTCCATCCTGCGTCATCAGAACACAAAAAGGCAACTAATGGAGCTATATCACTTGCTAACCCAAAACGGGGAGATGCCGGAGTGGTATTTGCAAGTGTCTTCATAAGTTGCATAGCAGTCGGGGTACTTTCCATTAACATATCAGTTACCACAGGACCTGGATTAACCGCATTCACTGTACATCCATACTTTCTACCAAGCTCCAATGCCCACACTCTGGTTAAGGCTTCAACTGCAGCCTTCGTAGCAGAGTAGACACCCATCTCTTCACAGGCTATCCTAGCATTAATGGAAGAGATGAATACAATGCGACTTTTTCGTGAAAGGTAGGGCAACACACACTTAGTCAGAAACACTGGACCTTTCAAGTTGACTCCAATTCTCTCATCAAAAATTGATTCACTCAAATTCTCAAGAAAGCCGTCGTCTCCGACACCCGCATTGTGAATCAAGATGTCAATTTTTCCTGTACCAAATGATAAAGCCGAGTCCACCAGCTTTGCATGTGATTGTATATCGGCCACACTAGTCTGACAGGTTATTGCATGCCCTCCCGTACCTTCTATCGCATCCGCAACTTCCAGTGCGGATTCATGATTTTTGGAGTAATTGACAACTACGTTACACCCGAATTTCCCAAGATACAATGCAATCTCCCTTCCTATACCTCTAGATGCACCAGTAATTATTGCTGTTCGATTCGAGAAATCATATCTGACTGACATTGCCACAGGAGCTTATCTAGGACGTGAACTTTTTTGCAACTCTTGCAGGAACACCTAGAACCATAGTGTTTGATTCGACGTCTCGCGTAACCACAGATCCGGCACCAACAATAACATTATTACCCAAAGTAACGCCAGGTAGTATAACCACATGAGCTCCAATCCAACAGTTGTCACCAATCTTGACTGGCAGGGAAAACTCGGCTCCACTAAGTCTCTCCTGGACTGGTAAAGGATGTGTGGCTGTAGTGATGGTGACATTGGGACCAAACTTGCAATTATCACCTATGATTATGAGGGAACAGTCCAAGAAAGATGCATTGTAATTGATGTATAGATTCTGACCTGCTATAATGTTGAAACCATAGTCACATCTAAATGGCGGCTCAACCACTGACCCGTCTCCAATACGACCAAATATGGCTCTTACATAGTTATGCCTAGCAAGTTTGTAATCTTGGAGACACGCGTAATCCATAAGTCTAATTGTGCCCAATAAATCACACTTTTCCCTTGCCATAACTCGAGCTATCTCCAACGGCTCAACAAAGGCATCATAGAGCATACCCGATATCATTTTATCATATTCCTCTGTCTGCGGTATTGAGTTAATGTGTTTGCGGGCATATGTGACTAGCTCATCATTGATACGTGTCTTTGGGGTAACCATTGTAAAAGGGATTAGGTCGAAACAGTTACGTAATCAAAGTCGAAGAAATAATTTTACTTGCAAAAACAATTCTAAACATGTACATCTCAAAGTCAGTTTCACCAGCTGCCAACGATTCCCGAAATGGGACTGAAAACTCCTCCCTCATCAATGTGCGCGTCATGCCCTTAGATCCAGCATCTACCAGAGATCAAGAACTGCGATATTTAGACAATGGCAGGCAGTTCAAAAACGAATACAATGTACACAATGTTTCGGGGACCAACTATAAAGGACCACCTGACGTTGAACGGATTCAGCTTTCATTTGAGTCAGGACTTGATGACGATATTGACTACTATTTGGGGCACCTAGTTTTTCTCTCTAAAGACAATCCCGAAACTTTGAAGCTGAAAGGAGGTTATGCCTTTTTGATGGATCCTCTGTCTACTTTTTTCAGTAACACATTGTATGATGCAGATAGCTTGAACACGGATCTTAATAGAAGTCTAGATGCTGCTTTGATATTGAGGAATCTGGCACAAGATATTGACAATTCCCAAGCTGTCTCTATGAGTCCAAAAATCAAAGAGGTCCTATTGAAAATCATCTCTCACAAAATCATTCTGGATAATGAATTTACCAATGAAGAGTATGCTGCATTTCGCGAGCTTTTAAGATACAGTATGGATATCGTTGAATCAATTTCCTCCTATTTGGCTCCAGCGCCGTTTGATGATCCAATGTTCATTGCACTTATACAGCTCGTGAATACCACTCAGGATCGTTCTGTGATAGTAACCGCGTTAAGATCTTTGAGCAGATTGATGTATAATACCAGGAAACAAGGAGATGCCGCTGACCGCATTGATAATGAACTTCTTGATAGAGTTGTTTCTTATCTAGCGTTGTCCGTTTACGATGATGGCGACAATGATGAGCTAATCATCACAACACTGGACTTTCTGTATCAATATATCTTACCTGGTAGAGCACAAAGACTGCTCAACAATAGCCTCAACGGGTCGGCTTTGCAGACGTTCCTCCCTCGTCTTCTGACCTACAAGCAAAAATATAAGACTGAGTTCACTCAAGAGATGCCAATGTTAAAATTAGCCAAAAGGACCAAAGTAGACCCTCCAAGTTCACCTCCAATACTGCCTGATCAGCTTTTGCAATCTCTGAACAGCTTATCTGAACCGAACAGGGCTACCGCTTGGATGAGGTGCTCGTACAAAGCGACTGAGGACGGTGACGTCACGCAAATCTCTCTCTGGAGGTCATACGAAGCACAGTTTCAAAAATTTACCGGATCAAATTTGCGTTTACTACCGGCAGTGGACTTTATCAAAAATGTTCAGCATGCGTTCCCAAACTCTAATGCAATGGTGTTAAGCTTACCTGATGGTACGCGAAAGTTTATTATCAAAGGAATTGAACCAAGATCAGTGGCAGTGGACATTGACCAAGGAAAACTCGATGCGCTTACTGATAGAGCCACAGATGGCAGTAGTGGAGGGTTGGGAAAGCGTAATTTGCAGGAGTCATTCCATCCTATCCAATACAACTACAACGATTACTTGATGTCGAACGAGATCAATATATCAGCTAGCTTACTGATAACCGAGTTGGTCAGCACTCCACAAGGCGAAAGGCTTTTCTTAGGACAAAAAGATGCCTTGGTTGCCAGCCTGATGAAAGTTCCAAAATTATTGCCATACTTGTATCAATCTATGCAAAAATTAGACTGCTGATTTATTTCTTTTGTCTTTCCACGAGTTTTGACCTCAGTAAACTATCGACATGGTCCACCATTTTCATTTTATCTGATATTAGCTCCGAAAGCTTTTTAGCATCTTCGTCTAATTTGCTCAATCTAGATTTAAAGAATTCTAGTGCTTGTTCAGTCTCTTTCTCGACGTAGTAACCAGTTCCAACGTCAATGAGAAACTTGTTGCTATCCTTTACCTTTCCAGGAACGTATAATGATGCAGTCAAAGGAACCAGAACCTCGTTGCCATCTGCAGAACTGACTTGCCGCACATTATCTCCACAATCCTGATATTTCGCCTGAGCCGTTTTCAAAGCTTGATATGACGTTTGTAGGTGTTCAAGCTCACCATTCAGCTGGCGTTTGAATTCGAGTATCTGTTCAGGTTCCAGCTTAGTCAGGTCGACTGTTCGTTAGCTAGTCCATTCTCTAATAAACTCACCTTTTTGAGACATTTCGAAAGAATTTTAATATAGATGTCGTGCAAATTTCAAAGCAAAGGAAACATTAATGGATACTGACTCGAGCTCATTTGCAAGTATCCTAGCCAATGTCTCTAAGCTTCGGGAAAAGGAGCCTACCGACAAGAGTAATGTCACTACAACAGGTCATATAACTCACACAACTAGCTCAGAGACAACATTCGACAGAGTTATTGATTCGCCTACACAAGGCCCACCAAAAGAACGGATAATCAAAGGTAGTAGTGCTGAGGACCGTCGAGTTGACGCATCCAAGTATAGCACACTCAGAAAACAGACATATAGCTCTATCCAAGTCAATCAAAATCAAACGGGGAACCCTTTGCTTCAGAGTTTGAAACAGGTTTCGTACGAGTTCAATTCTAAGATTAAAGACGTTGATTACATGGTGAACTCACACTGCGTTGTCGTATTTCTTTCCTTGCGTTATCACAAATTGCACCCTGAATATATTTATAACAAAATCAAAAATATCACCTACAGTTCCACTAATCGACGTTTGAGTCGCATTCTGATGGTACTTGTTGACATTGATAACTCCAATGATTCTGTACGTGAATTGAATAAAGTGTGCTTGCTGAACAATTTGAATTTAGTTCTGGCATGGTCTTTTCAGCAATGCAGCGACTATTTAACTTATCTTAAACAATGCGAACTAAATGCGGGAAATCAACTCATTAAGGGTTCTTCCAGGTCCCCTAATATCAACAACGACTCAGACTACTACCAAAGAATTGTTGAACTGTTGACGAGTATTAAGTCTATTAACAAATCCGATTCTGTCAATTTGATCTCAAAATATAAAAGCTTTCGTGCTCTTTGTCAAAATGCAACAGACCTCGAGCTTGAAGGAGTCCCAGGGATGGGTCAGAATAAAATAGAAAGGCTCATCAAGGTTATCCATGATCCATTCGTCTATAATTGAACTATAGGTCAAAAAAAGATGCGATATCGAGGTTCTTTCTGCGGCTTTTGGTGGTAGGGTTGGGACATTGCTTTCTCTTTATTGCTGTGACTGGGGTTATTCGTTTGTATGCGCGCACATTCCTAGTGACATGAGCTGACTCATAGCGGCTGTTCCATGCATTTAAATTTTCATGGGAGCTCATGTGTGAGGACAATTTGTAATCCAGCAAAATCGTATCTTCCGGTATTCCAATGATCCTATGCAATTTCAGACCGTCGGGCAATAGAATTGTTCCAGTTTTGTCGACCAAAGACCAGCCACGATGTGATATGTTTAAGTCGGTCTCAAGATAGGTCAAAGATGAATCAAGGATACAGGATAAAGATTTCAAGGGATTTCCTTGAACCAAAAGGCATTGTAAGTTGTTGGCGCTTCCGCATTTAATGCTGATGCTCCAGGATTTGATTATGGAATCGGTTACTCCTGCCTCGATGGCGTTTAAAAACCGCAATTGAGGAACACTATTCAGTAGAAGCTTGGTCTCTGACAAGTTGACCCCCCGCAAATTCAAGATCAAGATATAATCGAATCTCATAGTCCCCAAATTCTGACAAATGGAATGCAAGGAAGCATTTAGGAAAAAAGTTTCAAACCGGTGACGTTTGTGTACTGCATTAGCTTGCACAAATAGACTTCTTTTATGATTGCCGTCAGGGATATCCGATAATCGTATGGAATGGGTGCAAAAATCTTGGTGACCGTAAAAGTTATCTGCGAATAACCAGAAAATTCGAGGACTATCAGTTTCGTATCTCAAGATCAAATTCCAAACAAGTTTCCATATACCCCAATTAGCTTGAGTGGCATCTATGTGATGCTGTGTCAAATAATTTGGACTTTTAGCAATTATATGACTGCAAATTAATTTTAATGGTCCTCTCACTCGTATCTTAGTGATAGGGCCTCCAGGATTCAAGGTATAATAATTATACACACTTCGAAGTTCTGTATCTTGATATGCAAGGTCACGGATGCCAATTATCTTGGGATCGATGCTGTGGCGTGGTTTGGGATCAGTAGATTGAACGGATGAGATTTTACGTCGTTTAGTGAAATGTGTATGCATTTGAACGCGTCGAACTGGTCACTAAATTTTTCTTTAGGAAATCAAACAATTAGTTATCTTCAATGAGTGTTATCAATCTTCCCTCCAGTCTACAAACCACGGTAGTACCTAATATGATCCACCGTACATGGGCAAAAACATTTGCATGTAGACCGGAGTTCTATTTTCAGCCTCATTCAGTTGAGCAAATTGTTGATATCGTCAACAGTGCAAGGAGGGCTGGTAGAACAATTATGACAGTTGGATCAGGCCATTCGCCCTCTAATCTCACAATGTCTACTGAATGGATAGTCAATCTGGACAAGTTCAACAAAGTCGTCAAAGAGTGCACTTCTCCGGATGGAAAGTACACCGATTTTACTGTTGAGGCAGGGATGCGGATTTACGAACTAAATCAAGTTTTAGCTACAAAGGGTCTCGCCATTCAAAATTTAGGTTCCATCAGCGAACAGTCAATAGCAGGTATCATATCGACTGGTACCCATGGATCGTCGCCTTTCCATGGTCTTGTCTCCCAGCAAGTTGTTGATATAACATTGGTTAATGGCATGGGCGAACTTGTCACATGTTCAGCCACCAAAAATCCTGACCTGTTTAGAGCTGCTTGTCTATCTCTCGGTAAAGTAGGTTTGATAGTATACGTCACGTTGCGTACAGTTCCTCGCTATCAAATTAAATCAAGGCAAGAAGTTATTTCATTTGATACTCTACTGGAAGAATTTGACTGGATATGGACAAGTGACGAGTTTGTCCGTGTTTGGTGGTTTCCATACACTAGAAGATGTATTCTTTGGAGAGCCTCAAAATCTGAAGATCCAATTTCCAAGCCAAGACCTTCATGGTACGGAACAAGGTTTGGCAGACTGTTTTACGAAAGTTTACTTTGGATCTCGGTACATGTGTTGCCAAGATTGACTCCTTTTGTGGAGAGAACTGTTTTCTCAAGACAATATGGTCTTACCGAGACTTTTGGGAAGGGAGATATTGCTGTCCAAGAATCTGTTGAAGGATTGAATATGGATTGCCTTTTCTCTCAGTATGTTAATGAATGGGCTGCTCCCTTGACCAATGGTCCAGAGATTCTGCGATCTCTTGCTCTGAACATCGATGAAGCTGCGAAGAATAATGACTTTTATGTCCATGCTCCAATTGAAGTCAGATGCTCCAACACAACGTGTTCGAATAGCACTGAGAAGCAAGATTTGACCCATCGTACCACTATCTCTCCAGGTCCCGTCTTCGGTAATTCCTTGCGTCCATTTATGGACAATACGCCAAGATTGAACTGGGTGCCTCAAGACAAAATCACAAACAGTCAACTCACTCTGTACATTAACGCAACAATGTATAGGCCTTTCCGGACCAATGTGCCGATTGGCAGATGGTACGCTGTATTTGAGGAGATCATGGAGGCTGCCGGAGGAAAACCACATTGGGCTAAGAACTTCATTGGTACAGGTCCTAAGAAATCTGCAAGAGATGGTGAAATGATTGGCTTTAAAGCTAAAATGCAGGAATGGTTTGGGGAAGACCTGAATAAGTTCCGAAAGATTCGAGCAGAAGTTGACCCTGAGGGAGTCTTCCTCAGTGGAAACGACTGGTTAGAGATGAATGGTATTGTAGAAGAGGATGTTCTGCGCAAGAAAAATTAATGCCAACAGGACAACATTTATAAAATTATATAGACTTCAGTCAAAAGCAAAACACTTGATCGTCTTGTTTCGAGCTGATTGTGCCAGCACTCCAACCCAGCTCTTCAGTGTATTGTAGCATTCTTTTTCTCATTTCGAGAGGACCACATACAAATATTCTTCTATCGCTATCCGGCGAAGGAAGAATTTTTTGCAGTAGTTCTTTCGTAACATACCCAGTCAAACCAGTCCAAGAAACCGGAGGCTTGTTTAAAACATACACAACTTCAAAGTTCGGGTATTTTTGAGAAAATTCATCGAGTTCCTCCTTTAGTAGAATGTCGTTTTCCGTTTCGTTCGCATAAACCAGGATGATTTTTGTGACATCTTCAGGAGTTGTAATGATAGAGCCCACCACTTGCAGCATAGGGGTGATACCAGAGCCTCCCGCAATCATTATGATCTCTTTCGCCATATTTGCTTGGTAGGAAATCCGTCCGACCGGTCCTTTAAACTCGACCATCTGGCCAGGTTGGAGAGAAGCAAATTTCTTTGACACCATTCCATTCGGATAAGATTTAACTAATAAATCAAAGAATCCCTCGTCGTATTGATTTGAGATTGGGGTGTAGTATCGTACGTATTCTTGATCATCGATAACAAATCGGCAAGCTAGATGGTAGCCAACAGGGATTTTCAAAGTATCAGACTCTCTTGGTAGCTTGAATCTATAGATAGCTGCGTTCTTGGAAACGACAGTTTTATCCAATAATTCGTACTTTTGATAGTTTTTGGCACTGAGTGTTGGACTCTTGAACCAAGCAATTGTTAATTGGACGGTGAAGAAAACAATGAGAATAGCGATTGTGTGAGGCAGGTAATCGTAGTTCAGAATACAGATGCCAAAAATGATAAGAGCTACTGGAATATATATTCCATGCAAATTGGTGGCAGCTAAATTCTTAGGGTCTTTCATAGTCAGTTCAAGAGCAAAATTGTTCGTGTGCGACTTTGAAAAAAAAAAAATTTGATACAGTTGAACCTTGGGCTATATCGCTCAAAGTATGGTAGAGTTCAGGTCCGGTAAATTAAAGAAGCTTGCCATGTTCTGCTGATTTCGAGGGAGGACAAACCAATTTCGACTTCTGCATAGGAATATATATAGTAGACTACATAGTAACTGAGGGGACTTATCGGGTTAAGCCAGGGAGAAGATTTTTGTGAAAGGCTGGATCGCATCGATTGCTCAGACTAGATTCTCTGTGGCCTAATCATAGAAGCTAGCTGAGAAGACTAAATTCTCGCGCTTTTTATAGGTCCTATCAATCTGCAAGATCACGCATAAGCTTTTCATAGGTTTTCCGCAAACGGATGTTCTAAACAATTAAGCTGGATATCGGTTTTCGGTTTTCACGTTGGCATTCTTGGCATTCTTGAGAATATATTTGCATGGGTTCTCAGCTTAAGGCTCTTGAAACAATGAACGTGAACTCTTCTGAGAAAGAGGAATTTGTCGTCTCCCAAAAAGACAGACTCTACAAATTTCTCGGACATGGAGAGTTGGCTGAAAGGGGTGAAACTCTAGCAGATGTTGAATATCTGTACTCCAAAATAGAAGACCTCACGCTCGAAGATGCGATTTCCAGCCTAACCAAAATTTATGCAGAACATGATGATGACCCGAATTTCCCCATGGAGGATTATGAGAAAATTGGAGATATACTGAAAAAATCAGATCTTTTCGATAAAGCTTACGACAACCCTTTGGTCTTTGATGCCAAGCTTTATGCAGTCGTCAGTAAGTACCACTCCCCTTACCCTGAAGTTCGTGCAGTCACTTCACCGTTAGATGATGACGTACCATGTGAAACCTTGCGTGCCTACTTTATGGGTACTATGTGGTGTTTCTTAGGTACTATGGCTAATGAAATTTTCTCCAGAAGACAACCAGCCCTTTACGTTTCAGCTTCAATTTGTCAAGTTCTGATGTATCCCTGCGGCTTGCTTATGGCAAAGATTCTACCGGACTGGGGATTCAAACTCTTTGGTGCTAGATACTCTTTGAATCCGGGTCCATGGAGTTTTAAAGAGCAAATGTTTGCTACAGTTATGTTTGATATTGCTATAGGAGGTCTGTATGTTGGTGCAAACTTTTACGTTGAAAAGCTTGACATATTTTTTGGTAATAAATGGGTTTCCATTGGCTATCAAATATTGGTTTCCCTTGCTACCCAGTTTTTCGGTTTTGGTTTCGCTGGTATTCTGAAAAAGATTGTTATTGATCCAGTGAGATCTGTTTGGCCAACCATCTTGCCAGTTCTCGCACTGAATCAAGCCTTATTGAAACCACAGAAGAAGGAGACAATCAACGGCTGGAAAATCAGTAGATACAACTTTTTCTTCATTGTTTTCATGTGCTCCTTCCTTTATATGTGGGTGCCAGATTATCTTTTCCAAGCTTTATCCTATTTCAACTGGATGACTTGGATTAAGCCAGATAATTTCAATTTGGCAGCGGTTACAGGCTCTATTATGGGCTTGGGATTGAATCCTATCCCTTCTTTCGATTGGAATATTGTTGGTTATTGGTTACCATTAGCATTTCCGTTCTACACATACTTGAACATGATGATCGGCACATTCATTGGGTTTTTCGTGATCATCGGGCTTTACTATTCTAATTACAGGTGGACAGCATATTTGCCAATTAACGACAACAGTATATACACAAATACTGGTGACTATTATGATGTCTCCAGTATCTTGACAAATGGGATTTTTGATGAGGAAAAGTATAAGTCATACGGTCCCCCATACTTGTGTGCAGGAAATTTGCTTGTGTGGGGAGCAAACTGTGCCCTTTATACCTTTCTGGTCCCTTGGATTCTAGTGACAGAGCGTAAATCTTTATGGAAAGCTGCGAAACTCATTTGGGCAGATCTTTGGAGCAAATCTCAAATAGAAAGCAAGGATACTGAATTTGCGAATGGACTTAAACAAAAAGAAGTTCCACAGTGGATCTTCTTGGCTGTCATGCTCATGGCATTAGTGTTTGCCATCGTCTGCGTTAAAGTCTATCCTGCTAACACTCCTGTCTGGGGTATTTTCCTTGTTCTAGCTATTAATGTTGTCTTCGTTGTTCCATTGACTCTTATCTATGCTGTCACTGGATATTATTTCACCCTACAGGTTTTTGTGGAGCTCATAATAGGTTACGCTATTCCTGGAAATGGAGACGCGTTGATGTTTTTACAAGCTCTCGGATTCAATATCACGGGCCAAGCTCAACAGTATGCCTACGATCAAAAGATGGCACATTATGCCAAAATTCCGCCGAGGGCTGTGTTTAGAGCCCAATTCCTCGGGACCATTTTTCAAATTATCATTGCATTAATCAGTATCAACTGGGAGATCAACAATCTTCAAGGCCTTTGCACCGATGAACAGTCGAACAATTTCACTTGCCCAAGTGAAACATCTTACTATGCGCAAAGTGTTTTCTGGGGTGTTATTGGGCCACAAAGAGTTTTCAGTAAATTATACCCTGTACTCCCCTGGTGTTTTTTGATTGGTTTCGGTTTAGCAGTCATCTGTCTTGTATTCAAGAAATTCTACAAAAGGCGGACACAATGGTTTCAGCCTGCAGTTATTATTGGAGGACTTTTTAACTATGCACCATTCAACATGACATACTTCCTTCCAGGACTGTACGTTTGTTACGCATTCAACCATGTTGTTAAAAAAAGATACCCGGGATGGTGGGAAAAGTATAATTATATTTTATCCGCTGGTCTTGATGCTGGTGTCGCCTTTGGAGGCATCATCATATTTTTTGCCGTTCAATACAAAGAAGTCGATATTAATTGGTGGGGAAACTTAGTTTCCTATGCAGGCACCGATGGATATGCTGGCCAGATGAGTCTTAAAGATCCATCCACAGCTCCAGATGGTTACTTCGGCCTCCGAGCAAGTGAATTTTAGGATACTAGTGTTTCGTACTTTATTTAAGATTAATTAAGCATCTTGTTTTGAGGCAGCTGCTGCTTGCGCAGCTGCTCTTTGAACGGCAGCATGACTGTACTTGGACTTGTTCCTTAAAGACGGACCAAAATAAGTGAAGAACCAAGGGACAGGAGCAAGAGCAAGTGCGATGAAGGCAAAGACGGACACTCCCCAATCGATTCCCAAGTTGTTCATCATTTGAACTGTAAATAACGGGAAAACAGAGGAAACAATGTATCTAAGAAAATTGTTTGCCGCAAGAGCAGAGGCGACCGAAAGAGGTGGATATGAGAGACTGAAAAAGGTCAAAATTGAAAAAAAGATCAAGATAAGGGCGAAGCCAAAAGGAACACCAGCAGCAACTGGAGCCATCCAATGAACTGAAGCTCTTCCAGTCCATGCTAACCAGAACAAAGCCGGTGGCATAGCAACAGCACCGATCTTGCAAGGAAGAAGTGAACTTTCAGGGGTGAGTGGAACTGGGTTACCTTGTTTGTCCTTCATGCCAATGTATCCATCCGAATGTTTTTTGAAGAAAATGCGCTTGTCAATATAGATATATGTCAAGGCACCGCATAATATGCCCACTCCAACTCCAAGAAATGGCAGCCCCGCAATGCCATAGCTCATCTGATACTGGCCTCTGAAGATAACAGGGAATGCCTCGAAGAAACCGAACAAAACTGCAAAAATGAAGGCGGTATAGACGGAAAGAACAAGAACTATTGGTTCCACAACCAACATTTCCATAGGTTTCAGAAGGGTAATGAAGACAATTGCAAGCAAAAATTGAGCCAGGGGTAGACCTTGTTTCAACTTTAAACCTCTTTTCTTGATTCTCTTTCTCATAATAATTGATTTGTATGTCTCTGGCGTGAGATAAATAGGGATGAATACCGCAGCTGCAAAAAACAAGTTGACCCACATGGTCCACCTCAAGCTTCCAACCACGGTGGGATCTTCAGAAGCTTTATTCTCGCCAACGAATCCTCCAATGATTGGACCAATAACAGGACCGGCAAGAGGAGCCATACAGAACATAGTCATTGCGAGACCCAGCTCATGCTGCCTCCAAACATCAGTTATACTTCCACCACCAATAGCTAAAGCAGCCGATGCAGTTAAGCCGACAAAAAATCTCAACACCAAGACAGATCCAATATTTTTTGATAATCCAACACCCATAATGAAAAGCATACTGACTGGCAAGGTTGAGCAATAGATAATCTTCCGTCCAAAAAGTTCAGAGAGCGGTGCTGCAATCGTAGGACCAAATGCAAGCCCAACCAAGTATAGCGTGAGACCGGCTAATCCCAGAGTTTGAGATGTGCCCCACTTTATTTCCATCTCCGGCACTGCTGCAACATAGATAGACGATCCCAATGTAATCACCAGACACAGGAAAGCGATAGTCATGGTGACATACCACTTCTTCCAGGTCGGCCAATTTACTGGATTTTCAGGGTCGTCCGGAGAGTCCCAAGGCATTGTCTTTGGATCGAATACCTCCTCTGTCGTTTCGTCTGTAGTACCAACAGTGTCGTCAACTTCATGGCCATAGAGCTTTCGGGAGATTCTAGAAATACTGGTTGCAACTCTACTAAGCTCCTCGCCCAACTGCTGTTCGTATGTATCTTCAGCTGCAGCTGGGCTTTGCAATGTTTCAGGTAGGGATTTAGCATCTGCTGCCTCATTATTTGGTGACGATTGTTGAGCCAAATCATGAAGATTTCCTTCTAGCTGTGTTCTATCAGCCGCAAGGAAACTCTCAGCATCGACTACAGATTCAACAGCTGATTGGTATTCATCTTCAGTAAGACCAGATACAAGTGACTGGTTTGAGGTCATTCTTGACAGGTTTTTGCCTTTATAACCAATTTAGTTTCAACAATGAACTGGCTACTGAATAAATGTGGAATAGCAGGCAGTTATATATATGTTCTGTCTTGCCGAGAACCTGCCGAGGGTATAGCTGCTCTGCAAAAGAAACATTTGCGATGCTCCAAATCCTAAACTCAAACAAACAGAGCCTCTTGATTTTACATAACGGAAATGTGCCTTTTGTGAAGGTGATGAAACGGATAGTCATTCGTCAAGAAGAAGCCAAGTACAATGCCTTTAGGGTGGTTAGAGGCTAGAAAGAACCTGCTCATCCGGTGTAAGGGTTCCCGAATGCAATGGCATAAATTTTCGCTAAAGCGAGGCTTCGCTGTTACTAAATACTTGAAGCGTTACCCTGCTTCACCTTTATACAAACACAGCAAAAACAATTGAGATTTAGAATATACATCTTATTGCCAAATGGTTTCGGAAGAAGAATTATTGGCTTCACTCCCTAGCAAAGTTGCACAACCTTCGTTGGGTCAAACAGGTTTTCCAGGTTACCTTACTGATTCGGAGACGTCAGCCCTCGAACAATTGAGGACTTTATTACAAGCTGAGGGATATACCATCAGACTTGATACTCCGACTTTGCTTCGGTTTTTGAGAGCTAGAAAGTTTGACGTTATGAAAGCCAAGGAAATGTTTGTCAATTGCGAAACTTGGCGCAAAGAGTTTGGAACTAATACAATTCTTGAGGACTTCAAGTATGAGGAAAAGCCTTTGGTTGCCAAGTACTACCCTCAATATTATCACAAAACAGACAAAGATGGTCGCCCTGTTTATATTGAAGAACTTGGATCCGTGAATATTACTGAAATGTACAAAATCACAACTCAAGAAAGAATGTTGAAGAACTTGGTCTGGGAGTATGAATCCTTCGTGAGGTACCGACTCCCAGCCTGTTCGCGCAAAGCTGGTACTTTGATTGAAACCTCTTGTACGATCCTAGACTTAAAAGGAATATCTATCTCTTCTGCATCTCAGGTTCTAGCTTACGTTCGTGAGGCTTCCAAGATCGGTCAAGATTACTATCCTGAGAGGATGGGTAAATTTTACTTGATAAATGCACCTTTTGGATTTTCTACAGCCTTCAGGCTATTCAAGCCATTCCTTGATCCTGTTACCGTTTCGAAAATCTTCATTCTGGGGAGTAGTTATCAAAAAGATCTTTTGAAGCAAATTCCTGCTGAGAATCTTCCTGTCAAGTTTGGAGGTAAGAGTGAGGTGAGTGAGCAAGATGGTGGTCTTTTACTTTCTGACATTGGTCCATGGAGAGATCCTCAATACATAGGACCGGAAGGTGAGGCACCCAGAGCATTTTAAGCTACAGTACTGAAATTGGTCTTGTCTTTTGAATCAGGCTGTATTCCTACACCTCCGTAAACGTTCAACCTTGGAAAAACACCACTGTTCTATCCCCGAAACTTACTGGGTTTTATTGCTTGTAGGCATTATTCTATCTGAGAAAAATATTAGCACAAATAATCCGAAATAATTTTTGAACTTGAACACCTTCCGGTATCTACCTACAAGCTCTCAGATGTTAAAAATAGAGTTGAAGCACTTTGCTCAGCAAGAAAGAGGGGTGTTGACACTCGATGATATTAGATGGGCAACGAAAGTCCCAGTGAATCCGAACGATACTAAAAACTGGAAATCGGCATCTCTTACAATTACAGATAACGGTTCAATGCAATTGAACAAAACGTTCACGATCATCGAAGATTTACGGTTATGTCAGTTACAAATTCTTGATTTCCCAAACTTATTGAAAATCACCAGTAGATGCCTTGAAAGTGTTATCATAGAGTCCAGTGCGATGCATTTCAAAAGTTTACTGGCTTGTTTGATGATTTGGCAAAACCTCAAGCCAGGTGGACTTTATACCAAAATCAAGTTTGATCACTGGAACCACTCTTACGTAGATGGCGAAAAAGAAGATCTTTTGGTTTGTCGTTTGAAAGTCTTTGGACCCCAGCCTGGAACCAAAATAAATGGTACTCGAGGAAATTTCCAATGTCCCATTTATCCGAGTTCTTCTCCAAAATCTGAATGTTGGTTCAGTGCAATGGGTTACCTGAAACCAAATGGACAGCTTCAATTATTAAGTGAGAATGATGGCACACCAATCTACTCAATAGACGTCGAGAAGCTCTGTGATTTTGAAGTGCGAAAAGTTCACGAATCTGTGATTCAGCAATCTAATGTACTTTTCGTGGGAGTCATTGATGACTTTCGTCGCGCCTATCGAACACCTAATGAAGTTGAGTCAAACTCAGGAGCTTTTTTCATCACTCAAAAGGGCCAACCACTCACAGACGTGAAAAGAGTATTATTAAAGTTTGAGCTTCCGATTGACATGGGGGACTGGTTAGTCGCACTTAAATCCCTGACTAAACTGCAGTATGTTGGGAATAAATTCTATCGTGATCGATTGCGCTTAGTTAGGTCGCATCAGCTAGAAATCTTGGAGGCAAGGTTTATGGAACACACACACCAGCGTCATGATAACCATGTTTACGTCGAGGTTTGTTTTGGTGGTGCCCCCTGGTTTCGGACGGCAGTTGTCACTAACAATAGTCAAAATCTATTTTGGAAAGAAACAACTGATCTAGAGCTCCCGCCTTGTGCAGAGTTTCTCAAACTCGTACTCAAACAATCAAGTCATGAGACGTCCTACAATAATACAGGACCTGACACAATACTTGGCGGCGCATTTTTGACCCCTGATATCATGCGGGATTCCCAATCAATGAGAAAGCTCGTCCTTTACGGGAGCCATAATCAAGAAATAGGTTCTTTGATGATAAATTTAAGCGTCAAAGAAACTCTCATTCTTCCGTACGAGAACTATACATTGCTTCTAGAGATGCTTAAGAGCATCTCTCCTAAGGAAATTACGAGCATCCTAAAACCCGTTCTCGATCCTGGAAACATCGACCAGTACGCTCATATTTTACTTGACATATATCAATGTATCGGAAGGGAACACGATTATTTTGAAAGTATAATGACTCAAGAGTTAGACTCGGGAAATAACTCAAGTTCGCGGACGAAAGCAACTGATACAAATAATTTGAACACTCTTTTCAGATCTCGTACCCTTTTCAGCAAAAGCCTAGAAATTTATCAAATGAGATTAGGCCGCGAGTATCTTGTCATATTGCTGAAGAATTTTATAGAAAGGGTGGTAAAAGAAAATCTGATTTGTGATCCCGACCCGAAGAAGTACCCAAAAACTTATGAAGAGCATTATCGCAATCTTCTTGACTACATTGAGGAGATTTGGCAACTTATATATTCAACCAGCAATGACATTCCACCAGGTCTGAAAGAAGAATGGAATAGACTTCGTTCCAAAGTTGAGCTTCATGTGAAACCATCGGATCACGACTCACCATTCAATGCATTGTCATCATTTGTGTTTTTAAGGTTCATCTGCCCACCTCTGCTGAATCCAAAGCTCTTCAATCTGACAAGCTCGCATGAGCTTGGAAGATCTTCTCAGACTCTAACTCTGATTGCAAAAACATTACTCACTTTCAGCAATCGTTCCCGATTTTTACCTCATAAAGATCGCTTACTCATGAAGCTAAATGACGATTTTCTTGAGACTCATAAAGATGAACTTAATTTATATTACGATCGCCTTACTGGTCGCAAGATTGACTTCACTTTGAGAACACTGGATCTTTCGCATCACATTCAAAGACCACTTGTGAAAGGTTCTGCGTGGGTTCTGAATTCATCCTCAACTTTGCCATTCATGATAGACATATATTCAAGGTTGAGCGAACTTATTGACCTCATGAATCGATCTGCATTAGTAAATCGCGAAAAGCTCTCGAATATTGATGGATCCGGACATGATGATATAGATCCAAAGGTATTATTAACTAGTGAAGTCGACATCACATCGTCGGGATTTTTGAGGACATTACTGGAAGATGGCGATGATGAGCTGAACAAGATGATAATAGAAAAACATAAGTTCACGATCCAAGATTTTAAAGAACATGTGGGTGAGTTAGCAAATTTCACCGAACATTTAGTTCACAATATCAAAGAACCAGATTCACTGGAGATTGCGACCAATCCGGACTTCATCAATAAAATTTTTGATTGTGCAACTGCTATCGACAGCCATGTTATGTTCGATCTCTCAGCTACCAAAGATCAGTGTTTAGAGGAATTGTTGCTGCACCATCAAAAACAACCTGAAAAGTACGAAAGTCAGAACAGTCCCAGCATTGGTAAATCATCAAGTATGAAGTCCTTTGCTACGCTACAAGATAGGAGTTCTTCAGTATCAGTGTCCTCCCCGAAGAAGGTATTCAACAAGATTTTCAAACGTAAATCTATAGTATAGATCGATGAAAGCGCTCGTAACCTCGTGTAAAAAATAGGCATTTGAATTTTGAAATTGCAAATTCTCATTATGTCTAAAGCGTACCCTTGGTATACCAGAGCAACGGATGTGATCCATCGTGTCACGGTTCTAGGGCTAGTTGGATTCTCCATCTATATGACATGCAATGTTGGTTATACACTGTACGTCACAGGTAAAGAGAATGAGAGGAGGCTTGCGATTAAAAAAGAGATGCAGGCAAAGCAAACTGAACAAAATCAGTAATAATGTACATAGTGGTCAGCGAGTAATATACAATATCATTTAGAGGTTGAAGTTATACTTTGACGTTTTCTGGTTGAATTTTCCATACGCAAGTGACGTTTCCTGCGATATCTCAAGGAGTGTGTCAATCCTTGATTTGCCAAAGATTTCATACGCTGTTCAAGGACATCGGCTCTTTCGGTGTCAGGGTATATGTCGATGATATCTCTGGTGGAGAACTCGGCGTCGCAGAGTGGACACTTCGACACAGCAAAATCGCTTGATTTAGGATGGGAAATAAGTTCCGATAGTGGTGATTTCGTCATCGTACAACCGCATGGAACAATGTACACAAAGTCAGGAACATTAGATCTCAAGATGTCATAATCATTCCCTGAAAGTTCACATCGTAAGTTGTCATCCTCCAAATTAATGTTTAGCTCGACTAAATCCTTCAATGATTTTACATGTTCGAACTGTGTATCGGGCGCTGCATTAAGCAGATACTCTAGGATACTTTCTTTGTTGAACAGTTGGCCTTTATAATCCGATACGATGGGTTTCGCTAACTTTTTACGTGATAGTTTGCATGTGGTAAAAGAACTTCGTTCCTTGGTGTCTGATTCGCCTGCTTCTGTGGAGTAGAAATTGATAATCAGCTTACGAGAAGGGATAGATCCACCATCATTCTAGAATTAGCAAGAAATCAAGTTTTTACTTACGCCCATGGCGATTGCCTAACTGAGACCAAATTTAACTAATTAAATTCAACCAAAACAGCTACTAGGATAGCGACGCGTCGTTAAGCTCGATCTCAAATTAAAACACTAAATCGACATTCTGTAATGCTAAGTAAGATTAACAAGAATCTATGCGTCATAGAGATCTCGTGGTAACTCACACGGATAGTTTGCTTGAGTTTAGCAAACAGGTAGATCTTGTTCATTTCGGTGATTTTTGGTAAAAACTTAATATTACCATGGGAACAATATTCTGCTAACAAAGTGAAGATGCATTCGAGAGCTACACCATGTTGTTGGTTAGTCATAAAATGCGCTCCAACAATGATAGCACTTCATAAAAATCATGAGGCTAAAGCCTCTGCTGACTTCCAGAAACTTGACTTTGGTGGGTCGGCTCTCCAACCACTAAATCAATACTTGAGATCATTAGCTAATCATTTGATTAGGAGTAGTAAATTCACAAAACGCGGTAACAAAAATAAACATAATCTGTAATTATGTTTCCAATCATCCCCTCCAATCCCAGACCGAAGAAGCAGTCAACGCTATCAACATTTATTAATACATCCAGACCTCAGCAGAACTCAGTCAACGTGTCCTCATTCTCAGCTTTGAAAGCACCGAAGAGAACAAAATCTAATAATGATGATGGGTCTTTTGGAAAGGAAAATTTCGTAAAACGCACAAAACTCAAAAGTACTGCTTCGTTCTGTGAACCAGATTCTATCTCTGTTTCCAACCCCCATTCAAATTCGACATTATCTAGTTTCAAGCACATGAGACCAATAGAGTATCGAAATTTTGAAAATACAGCTATCGACACCAGCGTACCCGAGGACAAAATCAACTTGCTAAGAAACCATACACTTCTTCGAAAAACTTCGGTCAGTATGTCCAGACAAAGGGCTGTACCTTGGTCAAATATGCAGTTGAGAAAGATACCAAACCCTAGAAATCAAAGCAAAAGTAATTCCCATAACTCTGGTCTGCACCAACAGCAGTTCTCTCTCGAACAACGCAAGGTGATTGAAATGGTTCTTTATGAGAGAAAAAATGTATTTTATACTGGATCTGCTGGTACAGGTAAGTCCTATCTACTTCGTGAGATCATCAAGCGTTTAAGAAACCGCTATGGTTCTAGCGCAATAGCGGTGACTGCATCAACTGGACTGGCTGCTACAAACATTGAGGGAACTACTATAAACCGGTTCTCGGGTATAGGTCTGGGTTCGGAGTCGGCCAATAAACTAGTCAGTAGAATCAGGGGTTTGAAGTCCGTGGTAGCACGCTGGAAATCTACGAAAGTTTTGGTGATTGACGAAGTCTCAATGATTGACTCAATATCTTTCGACAAACTCAATGAGATTGCTAAGCAGATTAGAGGGAGTGACAAACCTTTTGGAGGAATACAATTGATTTTGACAGGCGACTTTTTCCAGCTTCCCCCTGTGTCCTTGAGTAAGTCGGGTGGATCAAAATTTTGCTTTGATTCAAATAGCTGGAAGGAATGTATAGATGAAACTATACTTCTCACCAAGGTCTTTCGACAAAAGGACGATTCAGATTTGATTGAAATGCTGAATGCTCTACGAGTTGGGAAATTGAGTTCTGAAATCAAGGAGAAATTCAAAAAGTTACAAAGACCCCTACAATTTGATGATGGTCTCCTTCCTACGGAGCTTTACCCAACCCGAGACGAAGTTGATAGAGCTAATCTTGAACGCCTCGACTCTCTGCCTGGGCGCATTATGACTTTTCAATCTCGTGATAACATCCCTCCGGGAACTTCAAACCCGTCCTACGTTCTAAAACAATTAGATGGCTTGATGTGCGCAAAGGTATTGCTTTTGAAAGAAGGTGCCCAAGTCATGTACCTTAAAAATGACATAGATGATCCCCAACTCGTGAATGGATCTATAGGGAGAATTGTTTGTTTTTGCGATATTGGAATGTGGACATTTTTCACTAATAGAATCAAAGAGTATGAAAGAGACGCTCACATGGATTTACTGACATTGTGTTCGCACTTTATTGGGAATGAGCCCACCAGGGAGGATGAATTGATGCTCCAGCAGTTTTTGTCCATCAATTACAGAAATGGCAGTGAACTTGAATTAGTCAAAGATATGATCAGCATGGCGAAACGAACAAAATTGTCAGATGTGCTACCACTAGTGAAATTTTCACAAAGTTCCTTCAAACTAGTTGAACCTGTGCCATTTTCGCCAGAAGGCAATAGTGAACTTAGTAGAGAGCAATTGCCAATTCTTTTATCCTGGGCCTTGTCCATCCACAAATCTCAGGGACAGACTTTGAAAAGAGTGAAGGTTGACCTTACCAAAATTTTCGAAAAAGGACAGGTTTATGTGGCTCTCAGTAGATGTGTTGACACAAAAAATCTTGAGATTGTGAATTTTGATGAAAGTCGTATTCAAGTCAGTGAAGATGTAATCAAATTCTACGACAAATTAAGAACGGTCCAACAGCATTAAATAGAGTACATTCCCATATATAAAGATTAGAGCCTTAAAAATATTTCCTGAAAATGCAATAGATAGATTTGGCAAATGTGGCTTATTGAGTTTTCTGAGGACAGCAAGACTCACCTGTTGCTCCCTGGTCATTCCTATCTTCTTGGGAGGAAAAAGGATGCGGATTTCCGAGTTCACCACAAATCTGTGTCGCGTCTTGAGATCACGTTTGAGGTTCGTGGGAATAAATTGCTGATTTCGAATGTTTGTCCTCGCCCAAAACTCGGAGTGGTAGAAATCAACAATCACCTACTTCAGTATGAAGAAAAGTTTACGTTTGAAAGCGATACAGGCGATGTCAAGGTGAACGGGAAAGTTTTTGGAGCCAAGTTGTTTTGGAAGGACTTTGTTACGAATGAAGCATTTAAGCAATTAGCTGGACTCGCCACACCGCGGACACTTGGTATTACTCACTACATCTTGACTGCAAAAGACAGTATGACCGATATAATCAGTGTGTGCAGGGCTAATTCTGGGGTTCGAATAATGAATCGTATATGGCTTCAACAACTAGATTTTCAAGCCCTAGAACAAGATTTTAATAGGTACTGGAGTGATGATCCAATTGAAATCGTCACTCTAGGACGCACATACAACGAACTAAAGAACTTTCCCGGGATTCGAGTACGGGAGCCAACTGCATGTGAGTCCCACATATTCTGTTTCAGTTGGTATCGAGAAGATGCAAAAGAAGGAATGATTGTCATTGACGAGAACGCTCCCCTTCAACGCCTACTGGATTTGAAGCACCAAGACGAACATGTATGTAACTACAGTGGATCCAAGGGTGTCGGTCAAATTCGCTCGCAGTCCCGAAAATCTGTGGGGAACTTAGGATCATCTCAAACTTTCCTTCCCGATCTCAATGATTTTGAGGTTATGCAAGAAATCGAGTCTAGAGGTTTAGCCGTCACCGCTCCGGAGGTGGAGGGATCTCTGACTAACATCAACTCCACTGCAATTGCCGAATTTCATAAGGTATGGACCTCAAGTGATAATCTATTAAAGAATGAAAACCAGCTCTCTTCAAAAGAACCTGTATCTAAATCTCTAGAATACGATGCCACTGATGGACCCAAACGATTTCAAGAAATTCCGCTTGTTGAGATATTGACGAAAGCAAAGTGTACCAAGGTTGAAAGCCAAAATTCTGACTCCATGAAGAGTATCCGACCACTCAAAATTAAGACCTTCAAACCATCGACACATGACTTTCAACCTCTCGAATACAAGGGAGAGAGTCAAAACTGGGCTGGTAAGGTAAACTATTCTCGTTTTCAACGCAAGCGCGATTTGGATGAATGTGACGTGATATTTGATGCAACTACTGCGTATGTCCCTCTTAAGGTAGCAAATTACAACTCAAAGCTCGTTAGGGAAGGAATACAAATGAACCATGAACACAAATCATTACCAGATATGGACAACGAGTTCAGCTTCAGCACAAGAAAAAGCTCTCTGAAACAAAATGTTCATAGCAACTCAACTCGACAGGGTGTAGATGATGACGATAATTTTCCCTCATTCAAATCCTCCAGAATGAGGTGATCTCAAAAATCCTGGAATTTTTGGCAGTAGCCAATAGTGAACGAATATTTTATTTCTCAAACTATATAATGAGTAAAGTGTTCAAGCGGTTTCAATGCACTCACAAGCCTATTTCACAAGCGCAATCAGCATACCTTGATCGTTTGATACGAGTTGATCAGGCAGGCGAGCTGGGAGCGAATCTTATATACGCTGGACAATATATGGTCCTTTCACACAAGCCCCAGTTGAAACCAGTTTTGAAGCACATGTGGGAACAGGAGGTTCACCATCACAATACATTCAACAGGCTTCAGGTGAAACACCGTGTTCGGCCGTCTATCTTGACTCCTCTCTGGAAAGTTGGGGCTCTTGCAATGGGTCTGGGGACGGGTTTGCTTGGAAAGGAAGGTGCTATGGCATGCACAGAAGCTGTAGAAACCGTCATTGGTAATCACTATAATCAACAGCTACGTGTTCTTGCCAACGGGTTTCAAAACATTGAGGTCGTAGATGGCACAACGACTTCAGATTCGGCTGATATAAAATTACTGAAAGACACTATCAAAGTATTTCGAGATGAGGAGTTGGAACATCTAGATACAGCCATCGAACATGATTCCAAAGAAGCCAGACCTTACTGGCTATTGACTGAGACTATCAAGCTGACATGCAAAGCAGCGGTCTGGACCGCTGAGAGAATATAAAAGGTGTCACACAAGATCATTGTAGATGTTTAGCGTCTCTATTATCTCTGATCCGAGGTTTTTATGATTGATGAACTCTTCTAAAGAAATTTGGTCTTTCGTATCTCTAGATTGCATACCAAATGCTTGCCATAACTTATCAGCTTTAAGTTCAGGTGATGCATCGTCTCCCTCCAAATGAACAGTACTAGTACCTACCATTCTGTATACACTCCTCACCACAACCAGAAGGTCGTCGTATGTAATGTATCCGTCGCCATCCCGATCAAAAATTCTGAAGGCCCAATTCAATTTCTCCTCCAAAGATCCCCTTGAGGTCACACTAAGTGAGGTAATAAAGCTATGAAAATCGATGTACCCTGTCTTTTTGCTATCAAAGGCTTCGAATGCAAAGGAAGAGAATTCGGTTGGGTCGCCAAAAGGGTAGAACTGCTTGTGAATCTTGAGGAATTCTTCCTTTGAAAGCTGGCCGTTGGGCACATCACGGCGAAATCCTTTGTACCACTGTTGAAGTTCGCGAGCAGAGAACTTTGTTTCTTGTCGAAGAGTTGAGATATCCTCTTTACTGAGCTTACTTGTTTTTTGGCCCATAGAAACAAGACTTAAATTAGATTTTAAAAATTGTACTTCCGACGCGACGACTCAATGAATAATCAGGAGGTCACTCATACAAATCAAGAAAATACCTAGAAAAGCGTATCCCAAAACACGATCCTGCTTTCCCCCAAACCCTACCGCACTCGTTACCATCTGAAAACCAACGTAGGTCAAAAATCCAGATGTAACAGCAATTAACGACCCTAGAAGGAGTAACGCAGCGTCTTGGTCTAAATCGAGCGAACTCTTGAAAAGCTTATGACCGAGATAAGCTCCAAGCGGTTGAGAGCATCCTCCCAGAATTCCTGCTATGCAGAATGCGTATAATTTGCCATTGAGTGCTATGCACAAAGGTAACGTCATAGTTAGACCTTCCACAAAATTATGAATGAACATTGACAAAAATATAGATAATCCAAGCTCTGGATCAGCCTGAGACGTAGAGTACATGATGAAGCCTTCTGGAAATTTGTGCAGAGTCATGGCCAGCACAGTCTGCAGCCCAATTGATAATAATTTAGATAGAGGTGTTTCAATATGATGGTGATGATGTTTCATGCCGTGGTTTTCAGAACCCCCATGGAAATGGTGGTGGGAATTGTGATCGGATTGGCTTTCGAGGTCGTTAAAACGAAATGTGTGGGAATTAAGTTCATGTCTTGAATCATTGTTCAAGAGTGGGGAATTAACTTCTAGCTCGGGGAACCGCATACAAATTTCACTTTTATTTGTAATAAGATCATGATCAGGACTGAAGAATAATAAATTCTCCTGACTGGGAAGTGTGCAAAAGTGTAGTTCGTCTGGTTGAGCGATTCTCCCATCATGGAGGTTATGACGAGCAATCAACTCATCCTGGCAAGCATCTAAGGTACCGAGACAATCACCTTCAACTGAAGTGCCCTTAATCGCTTTGAAAGAAAGATCGACAAATGAGAGCTTTTTAGCACGTATCGTAGGCCTTCTTTCTTCCATGAAGTCGTCTGAATAAAGAACTTTGGTGCGTCCGTTAGTTGATTTGATCAAGGGCGTATGTTCGGGATCAATTGATGAGGAATGTGAGTAGTCCTGGTTGAGAATGGTATTCTCGACGTTGCCGTGTACGCAATGAATTACACTCTCGTTAGCAAAAAAGTGAATGGCAACATTCAAGAAAGAGCAACAGATAATTCCCACAAAAAACATCATGCTCAGAGTTCCTCTTTCTTTAAAAACATCAGCTTGGAAAGCCTTTACTTTAGACAGATAGTTTAAGGCAGAGGGTAGAAGTTTGAAGAGCGAAGTAAACAGCAAACTGCCAGAACTCAGTGATAGCGACGCGATCAGAAAGGGGGTGCTCTTCTGGACATTGAAAGGATACTTATTATAGAGATTGGGAAACAGGGTCCGGTAGATGTCATCCAAAAATATCACGGAACATCCACATAATGTTGTTAGGGATGTCAATAAAACCAAAACCCACCCTTGATCAATCATTGAATTTAAAAAAAGGAGAAAAAATAAATTTGGATATGGCAATTACTAGGGAGTCAATCCATTTTCGAAAGATGATGTGGTGGTGGATATTTCACTATCATGCTCACTTTCTCTACATCATAGTCTACGCGCAAATGATTTTACAATTTCATGGTGGGTAAAGGCTCGAATCACCAGGTGCAACTTGATTGTCTTTCAGAAAAGTAACTATCTATCTATTCCGACAACTATCATCATGGAGATCAGTTGTCCCTATCTTTTTTTCATCAGTAAGACAATAAATTTCCAGGTATGCGATCATGAACTCATGAATTCACACTGGAAAGCAAGTAACACCAAGGTAGAAAATTTTTTCTGTCTCATACAATTAAAATATATCCACATGAACTTTCATTGATTCTCCTGATTAGGAAAAATTCAATGATAAAACTACGTTACGTTCGATTTGAAGTTATATATCCAGCATTCCCAGTCACAATGTGAGCTTATGGACGAGAAAGAGTTTCTTGGTTCACCAACAGGTGCAGACATCTTCTCGCCTCAAGGCAACTCGGTCAATAGTGATAAGCTTAAGCTAATCTCTTTGGTGGAAGCAAAAGATTACTGTTTACTGTGTTGTGGAGCTTTTTTCAGTGCTCTTGCTGGACTGATTCCAGCTGCAGTCACTGTAATGTTATCGAGAATATTTGACAAGCTCGGACGTCTTGATTCGTACTCGTCTCTGGCTGACCATGCAGCTGATCTTAAATGGGATTGCTTCATTATCGTTTTTTTAGGCATCGCTGCTTCTTCCACAAATTGGATTGGTCTAGGATCTTTTATGGAACTTGGTGAAGTACAGCAGAAGCGTTGCAGGGAAAAGTTGTTTCGTACTGTTTTGATCAAAGAGTATGAATGGTTTGACCGGGTCACAGATCTCACTGCCATACTCACTCAATTAAATCGATGCATTGAAGATTATCGGACGAGCATGGCTGAATGTTTATCGCTTCTAATCCGATCTTTATTTTCGATTGCATCGTTGCTTGTCATTGGATTCTACTATTCCTGGCGTCTTTCGTTACTGATCATGGCGAGTATTCCCATTATCATTGTTTCAACGGGAGTACTTGGACATTACATTCAAAAATACACCAACCTTGAGTATGAGCATTCATCAGCAGTGATTCAGGTTTTGGAATGGAATATTTTCAATCACCAATGGGTGAAATATTCTGACTCGTCCGATTTAGAAAGATCCAAATTTAAAAATACAGCTGATTTGATCTCTTCAAGCTTCAAACAGTTGAGATTCTATATCTGTTTGAATTATGGAGTCGTCAGATTTTTGGCATTGCTGATGTTTGTTCAGAGCTTCTGGTATGGCTCGTATTTGGTCAGAAAGAATATCAACAGCGGTGGTGACGTGATCTCGTGTTTCTATGCTTGCCTGAGTGTGACTCGAGTCTGTTCTACTTTTTCTACCCAAATTGTAACTTTCAGAACTGGTTTCAGCTCCCTGAAATATATTAAGGAGAAATTGGATTGGGACTGTAACATAAAACTTTCTGGCTTTGTTCCCAAACATGAGTTGAAGGGAGAACTTCGTATTGAAAAGCTGTATTTCAAATATCCCTCGAGAAATTCTTGGGGGATTTCCAATATATCTTTCGAACTACCATATGGACAACTCAGCTTCCTCGTGGGAAGATCCGGATCAGGTAAATCAACTGTATCATCTTTGATCTCTGGCCTGCATACCTATCAAGGTAAAATCACGTTGGACGACTATGATGTATCACGATTAGATAGCTGCTGGTTAGCTACCCAAATAACATTAGTTCACCAAAAAGCTACAATCTTTAGCGGAACCATACGAGAAAATCTAATAGCTGCAGCAGGAAGACAACTCACAAAGAGTGAGATGAAAAGAATACTTGAGTTTGTGGACCTTCGAGACTACATAGAGTCTCTGCCCGACGGACTCGACACTAATGTGGGTGTCTTCGAAGAAAGCATAAATTTAAGTGGCGGTCAAAGACAACAACTGGCATTGGCAAGAGCACTTATTAAGAATGCCCCCATTCTTATATTGGATGAGAGTTTGTCAGCTGTGGATTATAGTCGCCGACTCGTGATAATGAAGAGGCTAAGGTTGCTTCGAAAAGGCAAAACTACTATAATCACTACTCATGAGTATGATGAGATTAATCCAGAGGATCACGTTGTTTTACTTGAACAAGGTAGCGTTGTTGCACAAGGTACTAAACAACAGCTGATTGAGTCCAGCTGGCTCTTTTCCAAGTTGGATAACGTTGATGCTGGAGATTTCCCTAGCTCGAGAACAATTGAACATAACAAGGAAGCAGCATTTGAGCCTCAGATGGTTGATGACATTGAAAGTCAATCTCCAGCAAAGCTCAATACTTTAAAAGTTCTCAGGCAAATTTGGATGTATGTTCCATTGAGTCGAAAACTGGCTTACCTATTCGGTTTAATTCTCAGTGTTACAAATGCAGGTCTCACTCCTGTATTCTCGTTTGTACTATCAAGGTTGCTATCCGGTATTATCAGTTACGACACCGATATTACTTCAAAATACGTTTCAAAATGGTCTATTCTCCTTATGGTAGTGGCAATGGCAGACGGAATCACCACATTCGCTTCCAAATACATTCTGGGTTTACAAGCTGACACGGTCACAGCTTCGCTCAGAGAGAAAACGTTCAATAAGCTTTTGGTCCAACCTGCAGAATATCTAGAAGGGATACAACCTAATGGAATATCATCGTTACTAGTGAATGATATCAAGGATTTGAGATCTGTCATTTTTGATCTTCCTAGTCATTTTATTTCAATGGCTTGTGTTATGATCACAGCACTGATATGGTCCTCAGTGGTATGCTGGAAACTTGCACTTGTCGGGTTTAGCTTTGTACCTTTATTTTTGCTTTGTTCCGCTTTATTTGCATTTTCGATCCAGACATACGAAGACTCCTACAAAAGATCAACTATTAAAGTAGAGACGATTGTGTATGATGCTGTTATGGGTATCAAAACAGTAATCACATTGGATTTGAAAAGCTACTTCATAACTAAGTATCTTGTTGAGTTGCACAATCTTGAAAAACAAGGAAAATCACGCGCTATAGTGTTGTCACTTGCGATATCATCCCCTAATTTTATTGTTTATCTCTCTGAGGGTCTCATGCTTTACTATGGGGTCAAACTGATTTCCAGTGGTACAACGACAGTCATGTCGGTGATGCAAGTTGTCTCAATTATTCTGCTTTCCGTGACGTATGTTTCTTCGTTATTATCCTCAAGTCCTAATAATGCCAAAGGTTTAGGCACATTTAAACGCATATCCGAAGTGTTAAAACTAAGCAATTACGATGCTGACCTTTCTGGTGTTGCAATACCTAAGTTTCGAAATAGTGACGCTCTAATTACATTGAGTGATGTTACATTCAGCCACAAAGGAGCGCTTACTCCTGTTCTCAAAAATTTGAACTTAAGCATCAAAATGAATCAAATACTATGTCTTGTTGGTAAATCTGGATGTGGAAAATCGACCATTTTGAGTTTGATCTTTCGAATATACAAAGCGCAACGTGGCAATGTATTCGTTGGTGATACGAACATCAATAAAATTGACCTACAAGCCTTTAAGTCTGAAACTGCAATAGTCACTCAAAACCATTACATTTTCGATGGATCAATTGAGGATAACCTGAAATATAACCTTCGGAAGCCTGTGAGTACCACTCAGATCTACGATGTTCTGAAACTAGTGGATATGGCAGATTTTGTGAAAGGACTTCCCGAACAACTCAAAACACGTATTGGAGGCTCATCAAATTTACTTTTATCCGGGGGGCAGTTGCAGAGGCTATGCATTGCTCGTGCACTGATTAGATCTCCCAAGCTTCTTGTTCTGGACGAATGCACAGCTTCTCTGGACAAAGTGAATATATTGAAGGTGGTCGATCTTCTACAAAGACTTAAAAACCACATGACTATAATTCTAGTAAGTCATCATATTCAATTGATGAAAGCCGCGGATACCATTGCCTATATTGGTAATGGCACTGTTGAAGAAGAGGGAAGTTACGAAGAGCTATTTGGCCTGAGGAAACTACTGTACAATTTGGTGCATTAAACCACTCAATTTCACTTATTTACGTAAATGAACGCATATATATGGCACTTCGACATCCTCTCCTTCTCTGTCCTCAACACAAACTTCGAAAATCAAAGTTTTTTCAAAGTCTTGGACTGGCTTTTTGGAAACCAGCTCAATAAGCTTAGTCAATGGGAGATCTAACCTTTGGTCTCGTTTCGCTTTAGGATGGAATGAGCCAAATAACAGTGAGACACCATGAGATAGCATCGTGATCTCTAATCCCTCCTTCTCTTGGAAGTGTTGAATTAACTCACGCAAGGTGATGTCACCATAAATGTCGAATCTATCCCATATCTGATCAAACTTTTTGCCATTATATTCACCGGTAGGTGACTTTATAGGCTCAGAGAATCCGAAAAATGGCAGAGCTAAATTCACAAAACCGTTTTTATACTTTTCAATATCAGTTTTCTTGTCCACAACCTTGTAGAGTTCTAAGCACACAAGACCTGTGACCAATGCTGTTGTGGTAGCAATCGCAGGTATGATCTTTCCAGCGATAAACTTGGTTTTCGATCTGTCAGCAGTTTCTATATGGTAGTTCAGAGCTCGGCAGTTTGATGCAGCAGTGATGAATTCGATATGATGGTTTGTGTCATCGTCTTTCTCAAATTCCACAGCATTCAAGCGATAGCCTGCCAACGACGAAGCAGTTGGCAACGAGGCCGCAAGCTTTTTGATAGCATCCTGGTCAAGTGAAATGTTAGCATTGGGATCAGGATCACTGTCATTAGCCTGAATTCTCACATCTGACTTTGGTGTGAATGGGTCAATGTGAATTTGGGAAATCACAGATTCATAATATGACTTATTTGGGTCACTTTGATCACCTTTCAAACCGTAGACGTATGCCAATAAATTCGCCCCTGCAACAACATAATGGAAGTGGTCATCATTAGTGATATCAAAAGACAACGGGTCTGGTGCCCTTTTGGGTCCGGACCAAAATGGTGCTCCTGATGATGTAACAGCGTCTTTCGGAAAATTGTAAAGCAATTGCTGAATATCATAATTGAACGTTTCCTCGAATTTCATTCTAGCCCATTTGATACAATCATCAAATGTGTACGGTCTGTCTTTCGTCAAGTATGCGCTGACAGATTCCAGGATAGTCTTGACGTCACCACTCTGCTTTAGCGTGCTCTCAACAAAATTGGGCTGAGACAGGTACAGATTGACGTTTTCTGGAGCATCCGTGAAGTAACCTTGAAATAGCGATTTTGCCCAAGCAATGGTATGATCAATCTTGTTCGGGAAAGATCTCAGTGTACACAGAGGAATGGATTTCTCTGGAGGATCCTGGGACGATGAATACGATTCAGTAAGGTTTGGTATAATAACCTGGGTGTTACCTTTGGTACCCAACGTGCCAGATTCAAGAAGGGGTTTCTTGAAAAACACACATCTTCTGTCAACATAGGTTCTTGCTTCGACATTGTCTAAGGCATTTGTAACGATATCAAGACTTTCCCAAAAGTTATTATCAAATATGTGCTCAGTTTCTGGACAAACCTTGTCAATTTTCGCCTCAATTTTACCTATCAGATCTGGATTCATGTTGCAGACAGCAGCAGCAGCAACTTCAGACTTATTTTTACCAACATCTTTGGATCTGAACAAAAACTGTCTGTTCAGATTCGATTTTTCAATTGAATCGTTGTCTGTCAAGTAAATTCTGCCTTCAGGACCGCTTCCAAGACCCATCATTGCCCAGTTTTTCAACATTTCGCAACCAATGGCTCCAGAACCAACCAAAAAAACTTTCAAGTTTGCGATTTTGCGTTGAAAATCAAGACCAAAAACAGCTATCTGACTATCATATCTTGAGTTGATAGGTTTACAGGTCTCCTCCGTACGTTCAAAAACATCCGTTTCGGCAAGACTTTCCAAGGAGTCAAAGTACAGCCATTGTTTGACTGGCCCAAACTTCCCTGAACATGCTTTCAAAACCTCCTGGGCAACAAGGCCTCCGTAAAACGCAACCATTGCTGGAACCTCACCTCTAGAGCCATATGAGAGTTCTCTGATTAAATTTTCATCAATCTCGCTACCGTTGAGTATTCCAGGATACTCTTCGTCCAGCTTTTTGACGAGACCGAGTACCTCAGAGGCGTCTTCCTCAGAATGAGGCCTAGGTAAAACACCGTGGTCCTTCTTGAACAGATGAAGGGCCTGAAAACCTAAATGGAGCTGAGGAGGCCTGTCCATTTTTGCAAAGTCTGAATACATGTATTCTGGGTTCAGCAATTGTTGAGACAACTTTTGGAACGATATTTGAAATGGCATTTTGACTTGAGTATAAATTCCTCCCTTGATGTAGGTACCCCAGCTTGGGTCGAAGTCAACCAATTGGTACGCAAAGGGACCAAGCACCTTGATTTTGAAAGGTGTTCCGTCATTCAGCTTATCAATTCCTTGAACTTCAGAGAACTTGACATAATCACCATCCTGAAGGCCATGTCTATTATCATCAAGCATGGTAACTGTTCCATTAGACTCAATATCGGAGACGATTCCAGTATGCGGCTCTTCACCATTTGGATCTAGAACGGTGAATGATTCGCCCAAATCAACAAATAACTGACCAAATAAACCTTTGATATCAGCATTGATGTGTCTTATACCTCTAGAGTGAGTGAGCTCATTAATCTCTAGTTGCTTTTGAAGCGAAGTCTCTGTGGTGACAACAACTTGAAATTCGGAAATAATGTCAGGTGTTAGCTCCGTGACAACGGATATGGGGACATAAGAGTTTAACTCGGCCAACTTGGTCAAAGAAGCCTCTGCCTTAGGCTTTCCTATATCGGCTTCAGTGAGAAAGAATTGAGCAGACAAGTCTGCGAGACAGACTGGAGTTGGGTCGTAAATCGACAAAGATTTCACACCTGCCAATGCGACATTTTTGGCTATCTCAACACCAAGACCTTTCAAACCCACGATCAGCACGTTCGAAGAAGCCATTTTCAGCATGGCTTCTTTCCCAAGCACGTACAATTGACGAGAGTAGAGACCCTCATCGATTGTTTCTTCTTGTGGAGAATCAATCTGCATTTTCTGCTCCTGACATGTTAGTTCACTCTCCAAGCCAGTTACTTACTGCCATGAGATAGGTTTCTTGAAAGTGGCAAAAGTTGTAGTAACACGAATTCGGTATAAAGTCTGTCTTTATGTATACGGGTGACTTACTAAATTATTAAACCTCAAAAAATTACGGGCTAGGATTTAGCTCTGATTGAAATGTTCAAACACGCCAACAGCACCGTTCGTAGCTCGGGCATTCGATTGCTTTCAACTACAAGTCCCCTAACCAAAATATCTGTTTTGAAAAATGGATTAACAGTTGCTACAGAGAAAATACCTAACTCTTTAACCGCCACCGTGGGGGTGTGGATTGATGCTGGCTCAAGAGCTGATGTCACGGATACTACCTCAGGAACAGCCCACTTCTTAGAGCACCTAGCGTTTAAGGGAACTAAAAATAGAACTCAGTTAGGACTGGAATTGGAAGTTGAGAATTGCGGGTCACATTTAAACGCTTACACATCTCGGGAGAATACAGTGTACTATGCAAAGTCGTTTAAAAACGACATTCCTAAAGCTGTCGACATTCTTTCAGACATTCTGACTCGTTCGAAGCTTGAAAAATCCGCTATCGAAAAGGAGAGGCCTGTAATTATCAGAGAGAGTGAAGAAGTCGATAAAATGTATGACGAAGTTGTATTTGATAGATTGCATGAAGTTGTTTTCAAGGGTCAGCCATTAGGAAGAACCATATTGGGCCCGATAGATAATATCAAGACCATCACGCAGTATGACCTGAAAAACTATATTCAAACCAATTACAAGGGAGATAGGATGGTGTTGGTGGGTACAGGAGCTGTCGAGCATGAAGAACTGGTTGAGCTTGCTGAAAAAAGTTTTGGACATGTTCCAATTTCAGAAAAGCCTTTACCTTTAGGCACTCCTCGAAGTTCACTACCAAAGTTTCATGGTGAGGAAGTTAAAGTTAGGGATGAGTCTCTTCCAAACACCTACTTCGCAATTTGCGTAGAAGGGTGTTCGTGGTCATCGAAAGATTATTTCAAAGCACTAGTTGCTCAAGCTATTGTGGGAAATTGGGATAGAGCCACTAATGTGGCTCCTACCCCTTTGGCTAAAGAAGTTTCGTCAGGGTCTGGGGAGCCAATGTGCAATTCGTTTATGTCTTTTTCCACGTCATACTCAGACACAGGACTATGGGGCAGTTACGTGGTGGTGGATAAGTCGCAGACGTGTTATCCAGTGATCGAGTGCATTTTGAAAGAATGGAGTCGTCTTCGAAATGGCAACTTCTCCCTCGAGGAAGTTGAAAATGCCAAATCACAACTTAAAGGATCCTTACTATTGTCATTGGATGGTACCACTGCTATTGCTGAGGATATTGGCAGACAGCTCGTCACCACGGGTCGCCGGTTGGAGCCCGAAGAAATTTTCAAAATTGTTAATAAGATTACTAAGGACGATGTCGTGGATTGGTGCCGCCGCTATCTATTCAATAAGCCCGTGGGTTTGGCTGCTCTTGGCTCTACTGACACAATTCCTTCACACAAATTATTGACTCAAAGTATGTCATTTTGACTTGCTTTTGGAAACTGTCTGTACATATGCAAAACCTGTTACTATACCTTTCCTATATAGTTGAGTCTATAAAAGCAAAAATCGTTTAACCGTAGATGTCTCCGAAAACATTGTGATGAAACTCCACTAACCGTTTCAACCGATCAGAAACACCAATTATCTCATCCTTTACCAAGGGATCTTGCTCCAAGCCTGATAAGTCCCCTGAACTAAGACAGTCCCATAGAGTGTCCAAAATTTTCTGTTCCAACATTGAATAAACTTGCGAGTTGGGTTGTGTTTGTTTTAGAAGCCAATTGAAGCAAAATTTGACCTTAGAAGAGTCAATATTAGTAGATACTTTGCTTACAAGATGCACAGCAATATTGTTAAGATTTCTGGTCCATTTTGAATTTCCGTTTTCATCCACTATTATACTGAGAATTTCCTTCTTAAGTTCTTGTAAATTGGCAGGAGACGTGTAGCGATCAGCCGGAAGTACTGAAGAGCCGACTAAGTTTTGGTACAAAATCAGACAAATCTTCACACAGATTAACTGACGAATATCTGCACGCAATACCACTAACCTAGAATGATCAAATGAAAGAGTGTCAGGAAATTCGGAACACATATGTGAGCAGGACAAAAGATTAAGAATCCCAAAAGTTAGAACTTGAAGCATATTTTCGGCATTTGCGCAATCTCTCTTGGACTTTCGATACCAACTGAGACTAGCGTTCAAGTTGAGTTTCTCTTTGCGAATTATTGTTTGAAAATACTCCTTTTCGAATGCGACTGCGGTGGAGCATAGTAAAGGCCTCAAAATACGAATTTGATGATTTGCGACGTCGAGCTTCATGGCTTCTAAAATGGAGAATAACATTTGCAAACCTTCGACAACCTCATCAATATTCATTTGCGATTGAGCGCATGCATTCTCAAAGATAGTGTTCATTTCATCAACCCAAGTGTCCCTCATTGGAGCACAATGCATTTTGAATATGGATGCCACCCAATTCGAAAATTTTATGAAATTAAAGCACCGGCTATTGAGTTGTTGGATTATGAGCGGAACATCCATTATCTCTTCCACAGAGACTTTATCCTTTGAAGGTAACAAACTTAAAAGAATGTCTTTGAGTGTTTGGAACATAAGGGCAATGGCAGAGTTGGATGTAATCATTTTGTCAGAGCTCATGAAAGTCTTGATTTCGTGCTTGATGGACGACCAATACCTATCACTCTGAGCCTTCTTGCGTTTACCACGCTCCCCATCCAGATTAGGTCTGAACTGAAGTTGAGGGTCAAAAAGGATATCATGCCTCAGTTGGGGATTTTTTAAAATCTCGTGAAGATCGATCTCGTGCATCGATTGAAGGCTCACTGGAGGCATCAAAATGGTGTCCGAAGGCTTTTGAAGTTCTACCATAAGTAGCTTCGTTTGTTTATGAGAGGGTATCCAGATATTAGGAAGCGATCTAGATCTAAAACGCTTCGAAATGGGAAGTCCAGATGTCATGGAACTACCCGGAGAAGACAGAATATGACTGGTGATCCCTTTGTAATATTTAGACCTTTTCCTCCTAAGCCGTTTCGAAGTCTTCGGTGGAGAACGAGTCCGATGAGAAATATCTATTGAAGTTGAGGGTAGAATGTGATCTCCACTATGCACTGAGTGCATTTCAGCAGAGGATGGGATTTCAGGCCCAAAGGTAACATTGAAGTCGCCATGAGGCTGAATTGTCGTCGCAGGGGTATTGAGCATAGTGGCGTCCAAATTTGTGGGCACCAAAACAGAAGGTCTTCTATTTTCCACAACTTCCATAGCATCAGGGTCTTGTTCGGGTTGAACTACTGCTGAGGAATCATTGCTTGAAAACACATTCTTGAAATGAGGAGGACGTTCAAGTTCCTGATTATCACCGGAATTGTTAATTTGTGAATTCATATTGACAGTGGGTTCTAGGGAGACCTAGTAAACGATGTGAAACTAACTTCTGCAATGGAACTTGAACAACGGTAGGAATGAGAAGCTATGGTTCTATGGTTTAATGTTCTAATCTTTCTTAGTTTTTTTGATATCCAGAAAAAATTTCAATTGATGGGAAATACAACAGTTAAGTAGAACAAACCAGGCCGTACACAAGTGCAACAGCAAAAATTTCTACTGTGAATTACAAAAAAAAAGGTTTCCTTTCGGACTGGACGAGGCGGTCGCGGGATCCCCGCGACTCCGTTTCTTTTAGTTTTGAAAGGGATCTGATTAGCTAAACAATCACTTAACGAAAAAAACAAATTTTAGTCACTCATGCACCCAGCCTCTTCGTTTGTCTGAAATCGATTTTGATGTGGCTGAGGAAAAGAAATTTGAAACAAGGTCATTCCACTCATAAGCCGTGTATCCAGAGTTTCTACAAGATTAACTACCAAGTTTTTTAGGTTAGCAGCAGCTTCTTGATGTGGAAAGCAACAGTATTTATGTATCAGCCTAAAAAACCTTAAGAAGGTAAGTTGGGTGCTAGTTGTAATTGAATGACAGTGTCAGAAATCTATAGCCAGAATCATACGAATATGATGCAAGATTACTACTGTTAACCGTACGCAAAAGATGCTGATGTATCTGGATTCATGCAAGTATATGCTAGTTAATTTATCCGAACAAGCTTTCCCAAGTGATGTCTCTGCGCACTGCATTGGAGAACCCTTCGTGATATTTGACCCATATGCGGTTTTCATTAAGTGACATAGCTGCTGCGTCTTGACTTGCATCAGACGAGCTGACCAGCTGGTTGGAAAGTGCGGTGTATTTGGACTTGAAATATTCTATACTGGAACCAAAGTTCAGTTTCTTCAGTACATGCTTTCCTTTTATTTCTCTGTTCTCTGACATTTTTCTCTTTCGTTCAGTGTTTTTGTTCTCGTGAAGTTCAACGTAGTTGGAAAGTAACTCTTGGTGTAACCGACTCATCAGTTGATGTTGGTTGATTGTATAGCGATGGAATATATGTATGGCAGGTCTGAATTGGCCAAGAGGTTGGGCGAACTCATTCTTGGAGACTTCAACACGTAATCGATAGGCTTGCACTAAATCGATCATTCTAGCCAATTTAAATCCACCATCCACCATCTCAACCTGTCTAAAGGATACATCAGGAACCAGTATGTTGTTGAGCAAGGGCAGCTCGTATGCACCGAGATCTGCACGGTTGCTAAACCTCTCAACAAACTTATCTATTTTATTGAGCCGTTGCAACGTTTCGGCAGTTTGCTTGCGCAGCTCAAAGTATTCGTCGCGTGATCGGAAGTTATGCTTGCGCTCAGAGATGTGATTGATCTCGCTAAATCGTTGAAAGAACATCATCGGAATAACCGATTGATAAAAAGAAAGTTCCTGTCCTGCAAGTGACCTAGAATTTGATGCTAGAATATCAGAGAAGAACATCCATTCAAACATGGACTCAAGCTTGCTAAGATCAGCATCAGTATCTAACATTACATTGAAACAGCCCAAGATTACCTTCTCCAGTTGACTAGAGGCCCAAATGGTTTGGAAAAGATTTTTGAATTGTTCCCGCTTAGTCGTTCTGGAACTGCGCGAAAATATGTTGTCCAGTACAAGGTACCAACTGATCTGAGTGTCTTTGGAATTTGAGTCTAAATCTGGAGTAATTGAGCTAGAATTGAACTGTAAGAAGTTGATGCAATTGCGGAAATCTCCCTCTGTCGTTTCAATCAATGCATCTAAAATTCGATCCTCAATATTGATGTTTTCGTTTTGACAAATGGTTCTAAGTTTGCTTTTAATTAGGCGTCGAGGAGACCTTCGAAAACTTACAATTTCACATTGTGGTCGAAGTTTCTCTAATACTGGCACATATGCATCATTACAAAGTGCAATTATAGGTCTTCTCAGAAGACCTTTGCGCGAGTTTCCTTTTTTGATACTGGCATAGCTTGCACTATCGCGACGGTCTCTGTTTAATAGATCAACCAAAATGCTTATAAAGCCATTTTCAGTTGCACCGTCAATCTCATCGAGAATCAGACATACAGGCTTCCCTGATAAGGAATTATTTTGCATAGCATTTTTCAATTTGTCTTGGACTACCACACCAGCACGCTCATCACTTGCATTGACTTCTTGAATTTCATAGTTCAGCTGTCTTGCGATGACATGAGCAATAGACGTCTTTCCAATTCCAGGAGGGCCATGAATCAATAAGATTCGTTTCTCAGGACGATTGAATACATCGTCTGTTTTTTCCACGATTCTGTTGAACACAACTTGATTCCATTGATTTAGCCATTGTAGTATGTGTCTGTTTGTGCGTTCATTTCCAATGAGGTCTAAAAAAGAGGCAGGTCTGTATTTCTCAGTCCAGAGCGTAAACGTAGATGGGTCAAATTTGCTAATTAAAGGTCTCGATTCAATATGAGAAACTTCTGTTCTCACTCGTTCTTCCAGCTCAACCTTAGATATCAGTTTATGAATGTTGATTAGACTTTCCTGGTCGTCCTTGAAATTAGGTTGATGTCTATTCACGCGTAGCTTTAATGTAAGTTTTTCGCCCGAAGTAAGAACGGCAGTTTTTGGGTGAGAAAGTGATGGAAAAGGAACTGACTCATTTTCGTAAGAATCACCAGCAAGTAACGAAGCAGAGAAATTGAAATCCATTAGACTGCCTGAATGATATTTAAGAATTTGCTATAATGCAATTCACGCGTTGAATTTACACCTAACACCAATCACGCGCGACGGTCCGTCTTAACGCGTTCTTTAAAGGTAATTAGAGCTTCATTGAGCTTTCCTTCATCTAGAGCATCATTAAGCTGACTTAGTAAAGCAGACTCAACTTTGACCCCACTTTTGACGAGATCTTTGACCGCATCACTGAGTCTTAAATTGCTTTCACTTTGTTTGAACTCAGTCTCGCATGCTGTTGCTTTTTCTTGTATTTTGCGTAATGTAGATGCAACTCTGGAATTGGACGTTTGGATGCGCACATGGAATTCATTGAAATCTTCGAGTACGTCCTCGTTATCTTCAATGATGCAGAATTTGAATTCATTGGTTACGATCAATTTATTGTTCGATTCGACTGGCCCAACTGATATATGGAAGATAGGCCCAGCAGACGATTGTCGACAAACAAAGTTGAAAATAGAATTCTCTGTCAGAACATCTGTTTGGGTGAGAGAGTTTGCCTCGTGGTCATGAGCCAAGTACTTTCCTTCATTTGTTTTTAGGGCTACTCTCTTAGTGTCAGAATTGTCCTTTGCCAATTTGGTCAATGTAAGAAAGTTGTCAATGTCAATAACCAAAAAAACTTGATGAAGATCGGATGGTTCCAATTTGAACAGCCTAGATGAAGGTTGAACATCTATAAAATTAATTGCATTCTCAGCAATGTCAATAGAGTCTTCCATTGCGATTGCCACAAATTCTTGTGTGTGTTCCAAACATCCAACCGTGTTATGCCGTTTGAAGCAAATCATTATCGGCCCTTGTAAATCTTCAGTACATGTAGCTGTAGTCCAGCCAAGATCCAGGTACTCCTCGGATACTTTGAAGACATCAATGGTCTCACCGTTGATGGAAACAGTCTGATTTATATATGATGTGGATGGATCAGGATGATACTTCTTCGGCTTAGATTTGGTAGTTGAGCAGCTCGACTTGCGTTTTTTCTCACCCTTAAATGTAAGTTTGGTCACCATTACGAAGTGTTCAGAATATTATATATTAATAAATTATTCAAGAGTCTACAATGTCGTAGAGTTTCTCAAGATTATAGGTCTCGCGCCAATGATCTCCACGAAGTTTAATCAAGCCAATCAAAAGAGAAAGAACAATCGTAACTCCAGCTAGTATGCTGAATAACACGCCCTGACCTATAGCATTAATCAGTGGCTCGGTCACAAAGCATGCAGCTGTGGCTAAAAACATGCGCACAAAATTAGAGAGTGCAATTCCTGTAGCACCTCTTCCAGGTAGAGAGTCTGCAACATAAGTGACTGTAGTTCCAATCACAATCATTTGAGCAAATCCAAATAATGCGGTTCCAATTAAAGGAGTGACCCAGTGTTGCTTCTTTTCCAAACACCATCCGATGATTAATAATGCACATGGAAATAATGCTGCTGCGATATAAACGTTGACACCAAAACGTGCCTCTGGAGCTATGATGCCGTACTTCTGACGTTTCTTTTCTAGAAGTTGATCGATAAATCGACCTCCCCAGATCGATGCGATTACATAGGTGACCGAATTGGGAATGTAGACTAAGCCGAGGATCAGGGGGTTGAAGTTATATGGGGGCAGCGCGTAGGAGTATGAGAGCGTCATGTTCACCACGTACAGAACTGCAAAACAGGGAGCTGAATAACATATTGCTAGACATACTGGAGGATATCTGAGGAAAACCAAGGCCTTGAGAGGAGAAGCACCATATATGTATGCGTACAAACAAACCTTTTGCCAAAGTGTACCGTTCTTCGCAGTTTCATACTCCCTCAAGTCATTTTTCAGTGAGTCCCGATTACTTCTTCGCATCGATAACGAAATATTCGTTGCAACCTGTCTTATTGGGGCATTGGTATCCACCGGATTATATTCCTCTTCCCTCCTAGACGATTGACGAGAAAGCCTTGTGACGACTTTATTAACCTCCATCTTTATCTCCTGTTCTTGTGATTCGCTCGTTTCTATATCCGGTGTTTTTTTCAATCTGTCTCGAAGGATTTGACGCAAAGCCTCTTTGTTATCTTGTGAACGCAGTGTCTCCGGAAGTGAGAAAATGAGAAGAACCACTAGAACACCCGATAAAACAACCAGGAACCACTGCGTTGCACGCCATCCAAGAGCCTTGTCATTAGCAATAGCACCACCGATGATAGGTGATAACAAAGGGCCACATAGGGGACCTAAATAATAAAAACCCATGGCCCTCCCTCTTTCCTGGATTGGGAAGAGATCAGATATACTACCCGCACCGACGGCTTGAACACTTGCTGCGCATGCTCCAGAAAAAACTCGGAATATAATAAGCATCTCAATAGAGGTGGAAAGGGCACACCCAATGGTAAAAGCCACATACAGCGTGAAACTGATAACATAAATGGAACGACGACCATGACGTTCACTGAAACTTGACCACCATAGAGGAAATATTCCTAATGTTAGAAGGTAGATTCCTATACTCATGTTCACAATAGTAATGCTTGTATTTAACCCCTCAACAACGGTATCAGTTGCCGGGAGCAATATAGAGGTTCCCATGGGCCCAATAATGGCACATACAGCAACATTGAACACAATCAAATATTTGATTTTGTCAGGATACTCCCTTGGATCCTCGTACTCCGGAACGAGAAGAAATTGCGAAAGAAGCCCTCTCCTCTGGTTTTTGGGAACAATTTTGGATCGATCAAGACCTAATGTCGAAATCCGTGAGACCGTTGCGGCATGTACAATATCAATATCGTCGCGCAAAATCTCGATTGGAACAGAGTGGCGTTGTGAAAGGTCTGAATCAATTGAAAAGTTTCCGGAAGCGTCTTGATCATCCATGCTTAAGGTAATTCGTAGAATCAAATAACATCTATATAGTTTGCGTAATGATGAGTGAATTTATCAAGAGGAAAATTTCCTATTTTAACCTATCGAGTCGGCTTAATTTTTGATATTATCCGAATTTTTTATTGATAATCCAACTGGTGACCATATTTACAAATTTATATGGATTTCCTTGGAGAACCCAATGAGTTGTATCAATGGATTTTACTTCATAGTGGGGAAAATACCTGAGGACGTGCTCCCGGTTCACTACACCAACAAACGGACTTCGACACGCGCGGATAAAAAGTACCGGATTTTTATATGAGGCACGTACGTCAATGTCAAAATTGCGAATTTCTGGCAACGACGCTTTCAAAACTTCAAACGGAACTTTCGCTTGAATAGAACCGTCTTTTGCCTTATGAAAAGTGCCCATGTAAAAATTGCGTACCGCCGTATCCGGCTCGAACTCTTTGAGCTTTTCGCTCACTTCAAGTAATCTTGTATATTTAGATTGTGTCAAAATTTGGTCTGCATAAACGAAGAAATTGTGTAAACGCTCAAATTCGGCATTTGCTGCCGGTGGATTCGTATATGGAATGTTGTCAATACTTACAATGCCTTTGACGAGCGTTGGGTACTTTAGGGCATAGTGCATGGCCGTTTTCCCCCCCATGGAATGACCTAGCAATATATACCCTTGGCTGAACTCAGCTCCAATGTCTGCCTCACGAATAAGTTGGTGTAAGTCCTGCGACATAATCTCGTAAGTGTGTATAGGTCGGTGGAATGAGTCCCCATGATTTGTCAAATCAGGTACTAATACTGTGGTACATAGCAGCCGCGAAAGTTCATTGGCAACGATTCGATTATGCCGACGATTGCTTAGAAATCCATGAAGCAGTACTAAGGGCGGGATAGGGCTGTTTTTGGAAGGTCGATAAAGGTCGTAAGCTAGAAGGTTTTGGTATCTTCCGGTTACACGCGTAATTTTTTTGACAGACAATATAGGAGACATAAGTTGAAATTGCAAAAAAAAGTTGAATCGAATTGGTAGCAGATGAAGTAGTTATTACCAGTAACCTCCAGCTAAAACATGGAACTCTGTTACCAACATAATTATAAAAGACTGTGAAAGTTCGTTCGTACTACCAATCGCAACATGTTTTGGATCCTCATTCTACGCAAATTACCCAAGCTGTTAAGTCTTCTCCTGTTATTTGTTAATATCTTCCTATTGGCCTTCCTTTTAATTGGTAGTACTCAAACCAGCTCAAGCTCCTCACAGGTGTATCTGGTTCAGTTCAGTTTCAATCAGTCATCATCGATGTATGAGTTAATTGAATCTGCGTACGTCCGATCCAACAACTCTAGCTTGAGCACAATGAAAGTCAAAGTTGGGTACAAGGGTATTTGCTTAGAAACTGATGAACTGACATCATGTTCAACTGACTACAGCGATTTGGATACATCAGAAATCTATCCTGGTGTCTCACTTTATAGCACCGGCACTAATACGACTACCTCCTCCCTGAATCTTGTTGAAATTGGTCTCCAGTTCAAACGAAAAGTTAATCAGTCCTATTTGTTAATGACCACTCTAGTTTTCACTGTTGTTCTATTTTTGGTACTTCTGTATGATTGTACACCACTTTTGCCTTGGAAATGGATAACAGTTTACGTTGGATTTGGATTGAGCGCAATTTTGTGCTTGATATGGGGAATCGGCGCAATGTGGGCCCATGTAGCTGCCACATCGGCTACAGAACTAACATCTGTCGAATCAATGACAATTGTCGAAGCTCAAATGGGCAGGCGTGCAGCCGGAATGATCTGGAGTACGTTTGCATTCAATCTGCTATCTCTTTTGATGACTGGGTTTGAACTTTTCAAACACCTTAGAACAAAAGATGACCCTTTTGCCAACGATACTAAAACTCTTTCCGATAGCACTTCTCTTAAAACCATAGGGAAAGCAAATTCATTCTCGCAGAGCAGATTTAGGCAGATGGTTTGAGATTTAACAATTTGAGAATACATTGTTTTACCCGCAATCACACCCGAAATAGGAATAAAATTTCCACGTAAGGTAGTAGCAGTCGGATATATTCTACAAGCCGAATCCAACTTTTAAATTAAAACTCCTCCATTAACTTGCACGAGGTATAAGCTGTATATCGGACTAACAGCAACAGTCGGAAGAATATTCGGGTATATAAATTGCACGCGGTAATTCGAAACTCCGCCTCCAGCAATAAAATTTTTTGCTTTGTTTAAGCCACTGCAATAATTTGTTAATTGGTTGAGCAAAGCTTTTTGCATCTATTTGAGGATTTTGTTGAGCTCTAGAAGCTGGTGCTCAACGTTACTAAACCAGACTGGCTTATTGCTTTGTGGTTTACCCAATGTCACATATTGAAACCAACGAAACGCATGACCCGTCTACTTCATCCGGAAAGAACGTGGGAGTTCGTCTTCGACGGGGTCCATGGTCTCCGGAGGAGGATTCCAAATTACTTGAGCTAGTTCGTTTGTATGGTGGCGAGAAGAACCTGAACTGGGTCAAAATTGCACAAGTATTACAGACTCGGACTGCAAAACAAGCCCGGGAAAGATATCATCAGAATCTTAAACCGACTCTCAATCGAACACCTATCACTCCGGAGGAAGGGCGTTATATTGAAGAACTCGTACAAAAGTATGGCAAAAGGTGGGCAGAAATAGCACGCCACTTAAATGGGCGTAGTGATAATGCCGTCAAGAACTGGTGGAATGGAGGTGCTAATAGACGCAAGCGGGCTTCAATTCAAGGACTGGATGTTTCGGATCATGAGCGCAATGACAGAAATCAACAGGACAACCTAAAAACTAGTACTTCTGACCCAGAAGGAGTTTTACCTCTTCCCAAGCCAGAAGTGAAGTTTAATGTTGGTATTTTCGGCGGCCACTTAGATGAATTTCAACCGGTCTCAGGCTTACCCCCTCTACGCAACGAGAGGAGCACTTCAATGGACCTACGTGCTTACACTTATGATCAACATCTACCGCCAGTACGAAAAAGAAAACTTCTTGAGGATTACCCTGTGGAACCGTTCAGAAGACATTCCGCCGCATCTATCGCAATTTCAGACTCCGCACCTGGACCCACAATCTACCATAGCAATTACGCTGGAACCTCATCTAATACATCATCCCCTTATCCAGGATCTCCTATGTCCAAATTATCGTCCAGGAATTCTTCCATCGTATCTGCTGACTGTACCCCCCTAACACATGTCTCCGATGCAAACTCCATAAGTTCTCGTCGATCTTCCATGTTTACAGGATCAGAGTCTTGCAATAACAAGACACAGTTCAGGAGTCCATCGCTTGCTCCTAGACTATCTATATCGGGCAACTCTTCCCCTCAGTTATTTGTCAATGCTAATAATAGCGGGCATCATATTGCAAGCTTTGTCCCTATAGGATCACAAAACTTGACTTCCGCTAAGAAAGATCTGTTCAAGAAGGAGTTTACTTTTGGAAAGTCAGTCGCTACTCAAGTTCAACACCCTCCTCCCCCTCCTCCCGCTTCTACTACCGCTAATGACCCTAAGAAGGACAAGGAAAAGATGAGTATATCATTTCTAGTATAGTATATGTATACGTCGTTAAAATCATGAATTAGGATATGGTAATACTAATTTGCGCTCCACTTCAGTTTCCTTGCCCACTTCTTCCTCGCCCTCAAATTTTAGGCGGCAGGTGCCATCTTTCTTGAAGCCTATCACCTCTGCTGGATAGAACGTTGTCGTTTCTGGATATCGCGCTAGAACCCGGGAGCCAACAGGGTAATTTTTCAAAGTCGGAAGAACTTCACTAGATGGCATAAGAATAATCTCTTTCCATGTACACTTGAAGATCTGACCAGTTGTATTCAGCTCATCCGGCTCTGGATCCTTCACTTCAAACTTCATTTCGTTTATTACTTTCAAAACCTCACACTGAATCCACTCAGCGCCACGTTGCTTGGGCCGAAATGCAACTTCTGACCCAACTACCACAGGCTCTGATGGGTTGAACGGCGATTGGTAGTAAGATTTGCCAAACCGTTGGGATTTGAATTTGGTACGTTTCAATGCAGAACCAGCTGACGGGTCATTCAGAATTATTGCAGATTTCGATTGGGATAGGAGACCGTTCACATTGATAAGCCCAGTGTCAAGAATACGCTTTGTTTTCTCCAGATTTTCTTTGTGTTTTAGAACCTGGTCTTTACTTATCTGCGCAGCTTCAGAAGTAAATGTTGTCGGTGAATCTAAAGCATCGAAAGATATTAGTTCGTTGGCATTACAAGTATCTTGCAAGGAGGACACTACAACATCCCAGTACCCTTCCATTTCCTCTAATAGGTTTTTTCTTAAATTCAACTTAAGTAATTGCGTCGCGCCGATCGACTTTAGATTTCATTGAAAAATTTTAGCCGGCATATATAATATCGATTAAGGTTGAAGCGATAGACTATGTTCACCTTCAAAATTGTGACGCTGATCCGCAGCCGAGTCAGAACATCACTCTTAGTAGGAAATTTAGTGACTACACAGGTGAGAACAGCCACGAAAAGGGCTGGAGGGTCTAGAACTCATATGAAAGATTCTGCTGGAAGACGTTTGGGTCCGAAAAAATATGAAGGTGCCACAGTGAATGTGGGGGAGATCATTTTAAGACAGAGAGGTACCAAATGGTATCCTGGGGAGAATGCAGGGATTGGTACTGACCACACCATATATGCACTTGAGCCAGGTTACGTGCGTTATTACCTTGATCCATTCCACCCAAAAAGACGTTTTATAGGCGTTGCTCTGAAGAGAGGGGATAAGCTACCGTACCCACATTTTGATCCAATTCCTCGAAGATTTGGCAGAACTATCATCAAGAAACCCGAAGTTGCTCAAGCTGAACTTGGAAACCTGACTAGAAAGGAATCGATAGCACTTCCTGAGATTATGAAGGATGCAGAGGCACGGGAATCAAAAAGGCTTATTAGGCTAGCTGAATTGAGACAGAAACTGACTCAATTTTACAAGCCCGAATCAACGGATCTTCTGGATCTTGCTGCAGAAAGATTGCTGAGTATTGACAGATTCCTGAGGGGTGGTAAGTCTCAGAAAGATGCTCAATTCTATACTACCTATAATCATAATTACCAGCTTAAGCTGAAGTTGAGAAAAGGGGAAATCACACAGGATGAATATCAATCTATGGTTGAGAAATACGAATCTACTGCCAAGGACCTTGATAGCAAGGTCATGTTTGACGCCTTCATTGAGATTTGTGCTTACAAATCTTCGGAGACCTTGAAAAAAAATCAAGCAGCTGCAATCCAAGAAATATCTCAACTGGTCGCACCCAATCAGCCGCGTACCGAAGAGATCAAGAACAAAGTCTGTGCAATACTGAAACACCCGGACAATTGCTTCACTCGTTCTCAGCAGGTTTACCTGAGACGTAAATTCCTACCTCAAGTCTTGCCCGAAGCCAGTAATCTCATTTCTGACAAGCCTGGTAAGAACTTGGTGGCAATTCCTAGAATGAATTACAAGTCTCGCAAAGTGGAAATTGTTTATCGTCCGAAAGAAGCATTTTTGCCCTAATTGTACATACTGGATTCGTTCATGGCCGGTTGGTTATATTTGAATTATCGTTCTCTTTGTAAATATTGTTTCCATCGTCGTAAGTCTCCAACTTCCAAATTTCTGCCTTTTCCTTCACTTGCTCTAAAATCCATTCGGCACAAAGCCAACCTTCTTTTCTATGCATAGAACTAACAGCAATTGTGATTGATTCCATACCGACTGGTACAGTCCCCGTACGATGCTGTATTGCAATCTTGTTAACTTCAGAGAACATTGATTTGGCTTCAGTTGCAATGGTCGTCAGTGTTTGTTTTGCAAGAAATGGATGCGCTTCATAACTCAAGGAAACAACCTGTTTCTGTTCAAACGAGTCCCTTGTGGTTCCTCCAAAAAAGACAATCGCTCCAGCTTTGGGAGACCTGACGAAGTCTATGACCTCCAATATTTCAAGAGGTTTGGATTTAATATCTACTAGAATTGACATAAAAAAATATTATATGTACACTCGTAATTGATCATAGCATCTACAGTTTTTGAATGGATCTGTTTCCTCGAACTTCTGGAATGACGTCATTGCTACGACTAAGACGTTCATGTTCGTCGTCATGTAGCATATAAGCTGGTAAGTAACGTTCACCAACTTTCAGGAGAGGATTTGGAACTGTGTTATCCACCCCACCAATTGAAGTGTAGCCTAAATCATACAACGAACAGTACTGAACGTTCGTTGCCTTGAGAAAATACCAGATTTCACAATACGTCCATTCAAGAATAGGGTTCACCCTAATAAATGATGGCCAGCCGTGATCAGTGTGTTGTATGTATTGCAAATCTTGTCCGTAGGGATCAATTCGGCGAATACCCACGATAATTGCCTTAATTATAGGATTTCTCTCCAGGTAAGTCTGAAAGCCGGTTTTCATTTTGTCACGAATCTTCGTCAGAGATAGTTGGTATTTAGTTGCGGATGAATATAAAAAGTCGTCTTGCTCTTTGAATCCAACTTCGTTGTTGATATAGACGCTTTGCAATGTACTTTGGTTGAGGCTTTCCAAGTCATCTTGATAGTGTTCAAATATTGCGGCAAGGTACAAAATTAACATTACCAAGCAATCCTTACCACCATTGTAACTTATGGATAGTTCATTCAGAGAATACGTTTCCATAACATTGCGGAAAATGGAGATCGTTGTTCTGACTTGAGCCTGTGTATTTTTATGAAGAATCGGGTCATTATGGAATTGAGGTACAGGGTGTACTTCATTTTGTCGTTGCGTAAGATATGGTTCAGATTGTGCTAAAAAACGTTCTATTAGAATGTGACACTCGCGACAAACATCGATAACGACCGATGGCATGGCTTTGAAACTTTTGGGTACAATTTATGGGAATCCAATAAATTTTCGAGAATTTGACTTTCGGCTAATAATGAGAATATCAAACAACCGCTAATAGGCGGGGTGATTTAATTATCTTTATGCCCCTGCTTCGCCACCCTCAAGCACTCATCAGCGAAACCAGGAACTTGTATATAGCTTATACCTGCTGCCTCAAGTTCGTACCTGGAGACATTTTTGCCAATGAATGTATCCGGTTCTAGAACCCCCACGTAGCAGGTACTGAAATACTTTTTTAGCTTAAGGATTCTCAAGAGGCAAGGCTCATTTCCACTGAGACGCTCACTGCATGGCTCCATCGTGGTATACAACTCACATCCTTGAGGAAAGGATTCGTGCTTTTCAAGATATTTTGCTATAGCACTCTGTTCCGCATGAGTATTACCTTCAAGTTCTCTTGTGAATCCCGTACTCAAAATAGTACCTCCGTGAGTTATTAGAGCACCAACACAGAAGGCTGAGTCAGTCGGAGGACTTTTCTTTGCTTCTTGAAGAGCCAAAGACATGTATGAATTTTGACTTGCCATAGCCCAATCGGGCAGTTCTGTCTGGTAGGACCATCCGTTTTCTAGCAATGAGCTATACTTGTAAGCATGTAGAAACAAATCCAAATCATTTGGGCCGGGGTCTGAATAGAGTTCACCACCACAATCGTTACAGAACTTCCCAGTTGATTGAATTTCCCCGTTCTCGTTTGGATGCAACCAACTAGTTGCAGGCTCGGTTTTACCAATCTTGGAGAGCTTGATACTTATACTTTGAACATCAAAGTTGGCGCTCTTGCCAAGATCAGGGCCCCAGATTTTTGGTGACGAATAAAGGGGGTCATTAGCTATTGGATGACCAAGGTATTGTAAATGAACACGGATTTGATGTGTGCGGCCAGTTTGTGGTTTGCACAACACTAGACTCGTCTTTCCATCAAATGATAAACGCTTAAATACAGTCTTAGCTTCCTTTCCAGACTCACGATCAACAATATTGAAGGCAATACGCGGATCCACCGTTCTCAAAGGCTCCTCGCATACGATTTCACCTGGAGCTGGAAATTCGCCAACAACCTTGGCAATATATTCTTTGGCAACCTTCCGTTCCCGCATTTGCTTCACCATTTTCTCTGCCCCCACAGCGGTTTTCCCCAAAAACATCAAGCCACTTGTGAGCCTGTCAAGTCTATTGCATGGATGGGCTTTGATACCAAATTCCTTTTCCAGTATGAAAGTAACAGTATTGTGTCGATATCTTCCTGTTGGATGCACCGGTATACCGGAAGGCTTATCAATCACGACGAGTTCATCATCCTGGTGAACAATCTTAATTTTCCTTGAGGTAACTGGAGGCTCATGTCTATGCATACGATGAGAAATCAAGTCACCATTTCGCAGAATATAATCAGTGGTGGCTACCTTTTCATTCACAGTGACTCGTCCCTTTTCCAAGGCATTTTTATAGTAGCTTTCAGGATGAAGCCTGAATTCGTGTGCGAAAACTTTTAGTATATTTTGATCAATCCATCGTTGCTTACAGTAGGTCATATATGTGAAGTAGTATGGTTTCAGCCGACGAACTGGTCCATCAAGAATATACTTTGCATCCTCTTCTTCCTCTTTGATCGTTTTATCTTGTGGAAGATCACTTAGGTTTTGGGCATTCTTGTCACCACCTAATTTTTCATAAGCCGACTTTTGGGCTGCATCAGTATAAACTTGTCGCACTCGAAATCCTCTATCGTCCAGCTTTCTGAATTTGTTGGGAAGTTCGGAACTCATTCGTATTACGGCTGTCAACATAAAATTTCTCCAGCATCGAGAAAAAATAATAATGCTTCACTTTTCAAGTTTGTTCAAGAAGGTGCGCACTTTGTCCACTAAAGTGGACAACCCACGGTTGAATAATCACGACACATTTCATCCTGTTTTGAGAGCTACCATACAGCAGCTAGATTCACTGTGCCCACGTTTTGAACTTAGAAATGACCAACTGAACATCTTGTATTCACCCCGAGACTTTTATAGCCTGCTTAAATCCAAAATCCGCTCAGCTAAGACCCGGATATTTCTCTCTTCGTTGTATATTGGAAAGGGTCAGGATGAACTGGTTGAATGTCTTCGGCTTTCACTTTTGGAGAAGCCAGATTTAAAGGTGGATATTCTTATGGACTGTTTGCGCTCAACGCGAGAGTCCCCCAGCAAGAGCCCTGCGTCCCTCTTGGCTTCACTGGTAGAACAATTTGGCGCGGATAGAGTGAACGTCAGGCTATATCATACTCCCCATCTAAATGGCTGGACCAAATCCATTCTTCCTAAACGAATAAATGAAGGTTGGGGACTTCAGCACATGAAGATCTGTGGCTTCGATCACGAAGTTGTTTTAACAGGAGCAAATCTATCTGAGGATTACTTCACGAACCGCCAGGACCGCTACTACCTATTTAAATGCAATTATTTGACTGATTATTATCATGGAATTCAAAAAGCCGTCAGCTCCATTAGTTACCAGCTTCATCCTGCAGACAACCAAGACAAATATAGCCTTAAATGGCCAGTTTCAAATTATTCATTTGAACCACATTTGAATATCCCAAAATTCATACAAGAGACCTCTCGCTTAATTTATCCAATTCTGAAACAATCACCTCCAGCTCAAATCAGACTCGATGATCCTGAGATTATTGTATACCCTGTTTCTTCATTCAAACCAATTATGGCTGTTGATGAATCTACGGAAAAACCTGCTGTACTGCGCTTGCTGAATTTTGTCAACGACCCATCAGTGAATTGGACATTCACTGCCGGATACTTTAATTGTCATCCAGATATCAGTTATCGATTAATCAATTCAAAGGCAAGAGGAACAGTCATTACTGCGGCTCCAGAAGCCAACTCATTCTATAAGTCAAGCGGTATCTCACAATACCTACCAGATGCGTACCTTTACAAAGCGGAACAATTTCTCAATAGTGTTGAAGATAAAGATCGAATCCAGCTTTTGGAGTGGAAAAACGGCATAGTCAATACTCCCACTGGATGGTCTTATCACGCCAAGGGCCTTTGGCTGTCTTTGCCTGGAGAGACGAATCCGAGTATAACGGTTGTGGGATCGTCTAATTATACCACAAGAGCTTACACTTTGGATTTAGAAACAAATGCTGTGGTTATCACGAAGTCTACACAAATCAAAAATCAAATGCAGAAAGAACTGCAGAACCTTAAAGAGCACACAACCCGACTTACAGATTTCTCTGATAGACAAGTTAGTACTGGCGTGAAATTAGCAGCCACTCTCTTGAATAAGATGCTTTAACAAAATATATTTTAAAGTGTAACTATCAACCAGCACTTGAACTCAAGCCAAGGCAGCTTGTCTGCGCTGCTTCACTGCATCAGCCAAGTTTTCGAGAACCTGAGTCGTAGTCTGCCAATCGATACAAGCATCAGTGATAGAACAGCCATACTTTAAAGCATCCTTTCCACCATCTTCCAATGGCGGAACATCCTGTCTGCCCTCGTAAATGTTACTTTCGATCATGACACCACAAATGTTATGGCTTCCATTTCGTATTTGTCTCGCAACCTCCTCGGCAACTTTTGGCTGGTTACGGTGGTCCTTACTCGAGTTTCCATGAGAACAATCGACCATAATTCGCGATTCTCCGGACTTGATGATTCCTGCCTTCTCAAGAGCCAATTGAGCTTCGCACACGCTCTCTTCATTGTAGTTAGTACCCTTTTTACCTCCACGCAAAATGACAAATGTGTCCTGATTTCCTTCAGTGCCAACAATTGCAACAACTCCAGGTTTTGTCACGGAAAGAAAATGATGTGGGTGAGCAGCTGCACGCATTGCGTCGACTGCAACTCCTAGAGAACCGTCGGTTCCGTTTTTGAAGCCCACTGGAAAAGAAAGACCTGAAGCAAGTTCTCTATGAAGTTGTGACTCGGTAGTTCTGGCACCGATAGCACCAACTGAAAATAAATCGCTCAGGAATTGTGGAGAAATTGTATCCAACATTTCACCGGCAATAGGAAGCTTCTCCGTCAATTTAACAAACAATTCTCTGGATATACGAAGTCCCTTATTGATCTGAAAGGATCCATCTATATCAGGATCGTTGATCAGTCCCTTCCAACCGACAGTTGTTCTGGGTTTTTCGAGGTAGGCACGCATAACGATATGAAGTTCTCCTCTGACTTTTTCTTTGAACTCTGCCAAACGACTGCAGTAGTCAAGAGCTGCAATAGGATCATGAATAGAACAGGGCCCAATGACAACCAGAAGTCTGTCATCCTTCCCGTTCAAGATATTACAGGCTTGTTCCCGTCCCTCGAGTATATTAACTTCTGATTTAGCTGTAAGAGGATATTCGTGTTGGAGAAGATCAGGAGGAGTCAAAGGGTTGTATCCACGAATTCTCCAGTCCTCCAGTCGAGTTCTATCCCCAACGTGGGGATTCTCCATGAACATTTTGCTATGGGTAATCGTTGGCGCCAGGAAGGTTAGTAATGAAAAATTGCTTTCCCACATGGATCACAGGACCCACATGAAAGTTCCATATTATCCAGCTCACTTGTGCAGTCCTATAGAATGGTGAGTGGATTTGACTTACCGGCATGTTTGAGAAGTGCTAGTATAAGGTTTACGATTGCGGGTGACCTTATAAGTTGTGAAGTATGACTAAATTCTGTTCTACTGAAGTGAAAAGAAAAAGAACTTCGGTGTACGGGTGGGTATTACATCATGACAGTGCACGAGTTTTTATTTTATTGCTTTATATGCGAGTGGTGCCAGACACGATTCCTTCGTAGATTTCTTGGGTGAGCAGCTCATAGTTTTTGGTTGAGAGATTGTAGTAAAAGACCTGATCAGTTCCTTTTGGACCAAAAGGAAGAACTGGGTCTCTGAATTGTTTTTTTGAGACTTTAAAATTGTGAGTGTGTTCAATCTGACCGAAGCGCAAAAAACATGGCCGTGCAAAGTGAGGAAGTTCACCCCAAACTATAGCTGAAAGTTCGGACAATAATGAACTTTTCTCTTCTTCAGTTTGAACAAGAGCTTGGATGATTGCAAACCCACAACGACCCTCATGATTGGGCACTTTTGCCCCAACTACAACAGTTGCAACGATAAGATTGTGTTGCTGTAGTGTATTTTCCACTTGTGTTGTGCTCACATTTTCAGATTTCCAACGATAAGTGTCACCAAGACGGTCAATAAATTTCATACAACCGTAGTCATCAAATTGAAATATGTCATCGGTTCGAACCCAAGCATCACCTTTGCGAAACACATCATGCACGATTTTCGAATATGTGGCTTCTTCGTTGTTTGTGTAGCCAGGGAAGGTACGTTTTATAAATTTAGGGTTCAGAATGCGCACAAGCAATTCACCATTCTCACCAGGCTTAGCCTTTACACAAAACCCTTTCCTGTTGCGATACAGAACTGCATTATCATCCTTTTCAACTTTGACAAGTGTGTAAGCTAGATCCAAAATATGGCTAATAATCCATCCCTGATTGCGGACACATCCGACACCAACACCATTTTTCTCATAACAGGTTGTACCAAAGGGTCCTTCGCTACTAGCGTAGAACTCTGCGATTGCAGTAATCTGAAACCTTTCTTTGAATTTGGACCAAATGTCGGCACGGAGACCATTTCCGATTGCTGTGGTAACCTTTCCTCGGCACATCTTCTCATCATCACTCTCTGGAGCATGAACTAGGTATCTACATACCTCTCCAACATACTGTATAGCATTTGCGTCTGTCAACCGTACCTGATTCCAGAATGTGGATAAAGAGAATTTGGTACCCAGCGATAAAGTTCCGCCATTGCCAAGTATCGGAAGTGCTCCCAATATAGACGCCGTCCCATGATAAAGGGGCATACACGTATAGAGATTGGTGGAGGAAGACAGTCTCATGACGATTTTGATCACGTGGAGGGCAAAAAATAGTTTTCGCCAATTGTTGACGGCTGACTTGGGTAAGCCAGAAGTACCACTTGTATATATCAACAACGCAGGTTCGTAGTACACCTTACCTGCATCTCTTTCACGATCGGAAAGTCTAAACTTTGGTGCTGAACTTTCAGATAAATTTCGGACCCATGCCTCCTCGTTGATGAATTCAAACTTAATGTGAGACAGCTCCGCTGACAATCTACCAGACACCGTATCAAAGTTCTTCTCATACACATCATCGACAAATGCAAGCCGCGCATCCACAACCTTGAAGGAATGAATCAAAGCATCATGCATTAGATTGCAATTCTGGAAACAAGGAACTGCCCCTAAATTCCATAGAGCCATCCAGAATACGACGAACAAGACATTGTTTCCGAAATACAGACACACTGTATCACCTTTCCCAATTTTGTATGTATCTTTTAAAATTGACGATAATCTCAATATCATTGCGTAGAGTTGACTATACGTGTAGTCTCTAATCGTGAACCCACCACTACCGGGCTTGATATATCTAATAGCAACTTTTTGAGGCGATTTGAGCATGGATTTTTCCAATGCGTACCACAAACTAACCTGACCCGATAAGTATTGATAATATATCAGTCGTAATAGCTGGAAGCCAACTCGGGGAATCAGATATAGATCTTCACTAAACCGGTATTTGCGATCCCACGAACTCCACATATTCGGTGAGTATCCTTTGGTAGTAATGTAAATAATCACAATTAGTAGTAGAAGGATAGGGAATATCATATTTCTAAAGGAGCTTACGATGCCTTATAAATTGTTACGATTTTACACAAAATGATTGTCTAATGAGAACAACGTATGATGAGGTAATCATGGTAATAATTCGAATACTGATTGATAAGATGTATCAGAGATGCTAATGAGAAACAGAGGTAGCATGAATCTCTCTTACTGTCGTAAATTATACTCTATCATTGCCACGTTATGAATTAAGTTTGTTTTAGCTCATATGAAGAAAACAGGGAGTTCATCCACTGTTTATAGGGATTAAGTATGTTAAAGACATTTGCCCAACAACTATAAGTATTAAGACACGTAATACTATTTTATTATATCAAACATACCCATGATTGAACTCGTGACGAAGTTACTAGAAGTATCTCGCCGATAGAGTTTCTAATTAAGATTTTGAACTGACATATTATAGGAAAGAAAATATTCTCATGTTAAGATATTTCAAATAGGTGTATGACCTAATTTTATTCGGCTTAATAATTTATATGCAATTCAGTGAAAAGCTGATACAATTGGAATAAGTTTATCTAAGATGTTCATCACACATGCCAGTAACCCTTTTTGTTAGCATGTGCGATCCATTGTGGCCATGTGAGGAATGCTGTGATACCTAGACCCCAAATCCCCAAATTGCGGGCGTGAACTCCTAGTTCTTTAAATAGAGGGTTTGGCCCAATTCTCTTGGCGGCTTGAGATGCAGACTTGAAAACAATTGTAGCGGTAGACATTAGAGCTTGTAGTACAATTTGATATTGATATTGAATGCGTGAGTTATTCTCCATTTATATAATCAGACATTGTGGTGTGATTTGGTATAACTGCTACCAGGTCTCACCACTTAAAATTTCGGTGGAACCACTTTTAATGTCCGGGTAACTATTTCTTAATACCTCTGGCAGTCAGAAAGTTGAAAATAGGTGTGCCATTTTGTTCATCATAACCTGCAAATCCATCAATGAATCCAAAGAAGCCATAGAACACATTCTCGCGCTCTTCTTCCTCGTGAATTTTATCATAGATGTATTTACGCTTGAATTCATCGATTTCCGTTGAAAATTTATCAAATGTGAGCGGATTGTAGCCAAACTTTTCTAATTTCGCATTGTAACTTTCATAAACAGGTTGTTCCAAAAGTAACCCAAGAGCTGGTGCCTTTGGAATATTCACTTTGTCTGGGCCAAAAGCCTGGTCAATTCTTTCCAATGGACACCCAGTTCTGACAACCAAAGTAGCCATACCAATCATCTTACGGATTTGGTGCAACATGAACGATTGCCCATGGATTTTGATAGATACCCATTCCATCCCATTAACAACTAATGGATCACTCACAGAGATGGACTTCATATATCTAATGGCAGAATCATCTTTGTAGTCCTTCCCGTTGGTGAAATTGTGGAAATTGTGGGAACCTAGATACTTGTTGAGAGCTTCACGAACCAAATCCAATTTCTCTTTCGAAATTCTAAATTTACGTCTAGCTTCATTTGATATTTCTCTCGCTTTTTTGTCTGCCAACTCAAGGGGAACAGTCAATTGGATCCCCTCTTTGACCGCTTCTCTAACTTGAGCCAATTGGTCTTCAGTGATACCTGCTTTTTCAAACTCAAGGCTAACCTCCTCCCAAAACTTTTCGCCTTCTGGATCCTTTCTGGTAGTTCCCGGGAATTCAAGTTCAGCCTCTGCAATCTGAGCTGCAAGCGGACTCGTAGGCTTTGGAGGCAGAAACGAATAAGTTGGCATCAGATATTCGTAAATTCTTGAAGAACAGACTTTTCTGCAGTCGAATGATTTGTTTACCCGTTCAAATCCCCATAACCGAATCTGATCAGGAAGATGGCTATTGATTTTTTCAACAATGTTAGGATCCTCGATTATTAGCTTTAAAGATATAACATTCCCACCGGCGTGCACACCCTTGTCAGTACGTGCAGCCCGCATAAATCCATTCTTCTTCAAATCATTAGAGTTATTCTTCGATATTGCACCAGACTTAACAAATGCTTGAAATAGCTCACCCTCAATAGTCTTTGCAGGAGGATTGAACTGCATTCCATGATAACCAGTGCCACAATAGCTCAGATAACAGGCAACTTTCTTTTTGGGTTTTCTCTCTTCATCTTGAAATTTAGGTGTTCCGTCCTCATTCAAGATTCGACTTCTAGGTTAGTAACACTATATATCCCAATCTAAAACCTAGATCAGGATGACATACCCACGTGTCCTGTCTTTTCTGGAGAAGCCGTTGTCTTTTGGCTGTGTCTCCGACAAAGTCTCCTTTTCGAGTGCGGAGCCACTTCTGGCTAGGATCTTTCCGTTCTCCCTGCTCGTCATCGATAAGCGGCTCAAAGACAGCAGGAATTTTCTGATCATTATTCGTTGTAGCTGACATCCAAAGAATACATATATTCTGAAAATTTTTAATATGGCTGTGCTCTACAAAAAAAAATTTCAGAAGTATTGTGAAAAGTTTAGTAGTCGCAGTTCAGTTAATATGAGACCACTCACGGAAGACGAAACCAAAGTTGTGTTTGAAAAGCTTGCAAACTATATTGGTCGGAATATTTCGTATCTGGTGGATAATAAAGAAGATCCCCACGTTTTTAGACTACAAAAGGATAGAGTCTACTATGTTAGCGATCGCATAGCTAAGTTTGCGACATCCGTGGCCAGACCTAATTTGATGTCACTCGGTCTGTGTTTCGGAAAGTTCACAAAGACAGGGAAGTTTAGACTTCACATTACCTCGCTCAAGTACCTCGCACAATACGCTAAATACAAAGTTTGGATTAAACAAAACGGAGAAATGCCATTTTTGTATGGAAACCATGTCCTCAAAGCCCATATTGGAAAGATGAGCGAAGATATCCCTGAACATGCCGGTGTTATTGTTTTCTCAATGGCAGATATCCCGCTTGGATTCGGTGTCAGCGCGAAATCCACTATCGAGGCCAAAAATTTACAGCCTACAGGTATTGTTGTTTTCCGTCAGGGTGACATTGGAGAATATTTGAGAGACGAAGACACATTATTTACCTAATCTTTAATGCTAGCTCGATCATCATTACTTTTTTCCCTTTTTCTTTTTTGTCGATGCTTTCTTGGCAGAAATATTTGCAGATGCACTGGATGTACTGATATTCAATGCTTGTTCTGCTGCCTGATCTACAAAACCGCCCTGTGTGTCTTTAATTTTCTTACCCTTTTTCGGCTTGTAGTAAGATCTGTCTTTCAGTGCAAGCCATCTTTCAGGATCAAGCTTTTGAGTCAAATTTTTCGGAAGCTTTTTAGGTTTCGATCTTTTCCGCTTCTCAACTTTGGATCTAGTCTTGTAAGTAGATTTGGTCGTTTCGCTCGCTAACAAAGGTTGAAGACTTTGGTCAACAAGATTTTCAACGTTGATTTTTGCAATGAGCGGGTCAATTTCACCTAGAAGAGAGTTCTCTTGTTTTCCCAGCAGAACGGCAACCAAAGGATCATGTTCGGAACTTTCAGAATCCAATTTTTGCAGTAAAGTTTCAGCCTTCTGTTGGTTGAATGTCAGTAGTTGGAAGGCAATGAAGCGAACAAAACGCGACTGGTGGTCAGTAGTAAATTCAGAAGAGATTAGTAGATCGTAAACCTTTAGCAAAAGCTCTTCTTTGTTGTTCTCTCGGTTCAACTCATCATAAAGTGTATAGAGTAGACAAAATATAGCGGGCTTCAATAGGATTAAGGGGCTGGATTCAACAACCCTTTCCAGAACTAAAACAGCTTTCTCCAAGTTGCCAGATCTTGCACTCAATTGACACGAGAGAAGGCAAATACCGAGATTTTCTGGGTGAGTTGTAGCATACTTGAATATTTGGCGTGAGTTGCTCACAAAGTCCGAGCCGTCGAATCCGGGTATTTTGGATACCTCAGCCAATGCTTCAGGCAAGAGAGATCCCGAAAAGTCAACTTTGAATTTTTCTGCAGCTTTTGAAACAGATTTGCCGGCTTTGAAAGCCAGTGTGATTTCCATTTGGCGTAAGCGCCTGATCTGGAATAAAATGAGCTTATCTAACACCTTATGTAAAGATCCTGGAAGTCCAAGATTCACGTAGAGAGATGTAGCTGATTCCATTTGGGAGGCCATCGAAGCCATATTAGCACCACATAATAGCTTTAGATATTCGCTCGTACTGTCGTGAGCTAGCAAATCTTCATATAGGGTTTTTGCAGAGTGATCGTCACCCAACAATTGTGTGACAAAGCCAATCTCGAAATCTATAGGAGCAAGTTCGGCTTTGAGCTCTTCAACATCATGATCAGTGAGGCTTTTCTGACATAACGTGCGGGCCTCGTGTAACAGGTCAAGAGCGGTAAGGGGATCACCATCGCGTAACTTTATGAGAGCATCGTTAAATCTTTGATCATATGATTCAGGCAGTTCTGGTGTGAGAGGCTGCTCATCGGATTTGAAAGAGCTTAGCTGAGAAAGAACTGCCCGTTCGTTGACGCTGAGATCGAGACTCTCAGATGCAATACCTTCACCAAGCAGTTCGTGATAGATCTTGAGCGATTCTTCGAAATTGCCGATTCGATAGAAGTGTTGCGCAAGAATATGCCTAAACCCACGGCTCGTGTTACCTATAAACTGGAGACGAAGCAGGGATTCGCGATCGTTTAACTTGTAGTAGACATAGGAAATCTCGACTATTAGTTCCTGTTCATTGGCTTCAACAATTTGCTTATGGGTTTTAATCAGGTTTAAGGCTTCACGGTATTTATCCATGTTTATCAGGGCCACCAAACAATTTCTGAAAGCTGTAACATTTGAAGGCTGTTGCGCCAAAATCTTCAATCCAGAATCCAGAACTTCTTTATGGGAATCTGACTGGGAATAGATATGCAGCTGAGAAACCAATTCTGAAAGCGACATAAAGCAGTGAAAGATGGTCGATGTCGAATCTGTTTTAAAAAAATTTGAAGTAGGGTAATCAGTAAATTTTAATGAAATATTAACTATTATGCAACTAGCCGTTAGTTTTATAAAGACAACGAGCAATTTTACGCGAGTGCTAAACTTTCGAACATATGCAAGTTCTTCGATCTTTAAAGTATCTTCCAAGAAAGGAACTCGAAAATCTTCAAGATCTGTTGCTTCAGAACTTCCACCTTACAAATTTGGATCCGGATCATCCCTAAAATTACCAGAGGAACGCAAAGTTAAAGGCTTAGCTGAATACATATCGAAGGTTTCTGAGTTTTATGAGTTAAAACTACTTCCTGAAGTTCGTGCGGCATTGATTGAGGAGGTGAAAACAAATACAGTCCTTAGAGCACAAAATTATGTCAGTCCCTTACGCAAACGTCTTTCCGATAAAGAACTGGATGGTTTGGTAATACGTCCTACCCCAATCCAAAAAGCTGCATTTCGAGTTATAAATTCAAATCCCAAAGTCCCAAGACTATTGAATACATACCTTATGGCAGCAGAGACAGGAACTGGAAAAACCTGGGCATATTTGGCTCCAATGCTTCACAAAATGATGGAGCGTGAGGCAAGTGTCGACTCACAACGTAAACCTGGAATAAGAAACGTTATTCTTGTTCCAACCCATGAGTTGGTTGATCAAGTGTATGCCACTTTGTTACATTTACAGAGTCAGTTGAGCCTTAAAGTCACAAGATGGGATTCGAACTCCAATTTCAAAATGTTAATGGATGATTACCAAAAAGGTATAGACATTATTGTCTCCACCCCCGGAAAGCTTGCTTCATTGGGTGGATACGATGATATACAAAATATAAGAAACATACTAAGTGGTGTTTCATTTTGTGTGGTGGATGAAGCTGACACTCTGATGGATGAATCATTTGTGAAAGACACATACGGACTTTTAAAGTCTATGTCTAGTCTTGAAAATCTTGTGTTTGTTTCTGCTACAATTTCAGCTTCCTTGAAAACCACTGTAAGCAACCTATTTCCTGATACAATTACTATTGCTACTCCATCCTTACACAAAATTCCAAAAGCTATCGAAATTCGCATAATTGACGCGAAACTGAAACCATATAATGGTTCCCGTCTCAAAGCGTTAGCTCAAGTTCTATACGCTATTCATGGAGATGGCACCGAACCTGGCTTTGAAAAGCGGGCTATTGTATTCGTTAATGAAAAAAAGCAGGCACCAGTACTGGCTCAACAACTGAGAGAAAGGTACAATCATGATGTCGTTAGCATTACCGCTGATGATACAGCTGAAGAGAGAAAGGCCAAATTACAGCCATTTATTGAGCCCCCAAAGCCTTTGCGACAGTCGGAAAAGACGACCTTGAAGGTTTTAGTTTGTACCGATGTCATGTCGCGGGGAATTAACTTTCGTGGAGTGAGAAATGTTGTTCTTTACAGCATTCCGAATATGACTTCTGATCTTGTACATCGAATGGGAAGAACTGGTAGAATGAATCAATCAGGCCGAGCATTCATTATCCTGGAAGATCGTAAGGCACCCAAAACCAAAGGGTTAGCCAAGGTCTTGAGAAATAATAGACGATTAGAGTAATACGTGTACATAGCTTTAAACTTTGTCAACATTGATGAATGTAGAAGGCCAGTAGATGCAATTTTTGAGGATCCAGGGATGGCGACCAATATCAGAAAGGTTGAACCTTTTCTCAGGCTCGTACCGGAGAAGTTTGCGAATCAGGTCGGCTGCTTCCGGTGACACAAACGATGGGATACGGAGGTCTACCTTTGCTATGCGTTTGTATGTGAGAGAGGAATTTTGCTCCTCAAAAGGTGGGCGACCAACAAGAAACTCATACAGGAGAACGCCCAATGCCCATACATCAACTTTCTCGTCGTGTGTTTTGGCCTCTACCATCTCTGGAGGGAGATAATCCAAAGTTCCACACATAGTTGTTCGTTTGGTGTCATTAGGTGCATAAACACTCCAACCGAAATCCGAAAGTTTGATTTGATTATTGAAATGCAGCAAGATGTTTTCAGGTTTGAGATCACGATGTACAATGTTCTTTTTGTGAAGATAGCTGAGTGCACTTGCCACTTGGAACGCATAATATGAAGCTGTTATATCGTCAAACCTTCTCTTGACCTTTAGCACTTTATAGAGTTCGCCTTCTGCAGCGTATTCAATTATCAAATAAACGTTCTTGTCATCATGGAACCAACCAAATAAGCGAGAGCAATTCACGTGTCGAACATTCGCCTGTATTTCAATCTCGCGGACAAACTGTTTTTCCACTTTGTAGTTCATCAGTTCGTTTTTGTCCATCACCTTCAAAGCACAAATGAAGCCTGTTTCGATCTCGCGCGCGCAGTACACCTTTCCAAACTTACCCTTCCCAAGCTTGCGTCCTAATTCAAAATCCGAGATCTTCCAGTTCCTTTGCAATTGCTTTGGCAAAGAATCAAGTGGTGCAGACTTTCTCAATGAAAGACGGTTAAAAACTGATATCCGCGAGTCTGTGACAATCCGTTTGGGAGATCGAGTGACCCAACGCGGGCTTTTGATTTTATCAAGCATTTGTTTACAAATTTAATTTCAAACCTCAGAACAAAACAAAACACCGCCCAGATCACAAGATTAAGTGAAAAACATGTTTTGCTTTTGAATGTGTACCAAGCTCCACTGAAAAAAGGTTGAGAGATTTGAAGTTGAGCTTGTTTGTTGTTGGCTGAAGCGACGATCAGTGATTATTGAGCAACTTCCATATTCGATCATTTTGTATGATTACGTCATATACAAAGATTGCGCTAAATTAGCTTGTAATCAAACCATCTTGATAATATTTTATGATGAAATCCAATATTGTCGACTTAGGTGAATTGCCTAGGCCAATGCCTAAGCTTGCAGACAACCCATTTTCTCTGTTCTCCTTGCGAGGCAAAGTTGCTGTTGTGTCAGGAGCATCGAAGGGAATTGGGTTAGCAGTGGCCGAGGCATATGCCAGTGCAGGGGCTGAGGTTGCCTTGCTTTACAACACAAATCCTGTTGAAGAAATTCTTTCTATGTTTCGTGAGAAATACGACGTCACCTGCCGCGGCTACAGATGTCCAGTCACGGACATAAAAGCGATTCGAAGCACGTTGGATAAAATAGTGGTGGATTTCGGTCGATTTGATATCTTCGTCGCAAATGCTGGAGTAGGATGGAACTCAAAAGAAATATTGGCTATAGAGGATGATGAGGAGGCAATGTCACAATGGCGGAAAATTATGGATGTGGACTTTGAGTCCGTTCACTTGTGCGCTCGGGCCGTTGGACCTCATTTCAAAAAGCAAGGATCTGGTTCTTTTATCGTCACGTCATCAATGTCCGCCCATATTGTCAACTTTCCACAGATGCAAGCGCCTTACAATGCTTCTAAAGCTGCCGTTTCACACTATGTGCGCAGTCTTTCAGTTGAATGGGCAGGGTTTGCAAGGGTAAATGCAGTGTCACCGGGTTATGTTTTAACAGAATTGGTGGCCAAGATGGATCCCGAACTTCTGGAGAAATGGTATCCCATGATTCCAATGGGTAGATTGGCTTTGCCCAAAGAGATTGCTGGTGCATATGTCTTTCTGGCGAGCGATGCATCCACATATTGTACCGGATCCGACATCGTTGTGGACGGAGGATATTGTGTAGTTTAGCGGAAGTACCATAAAATAGATGGAATTTTACAGATTTCATCTAAACTTTTAAGTCTTTATGGGTTCAAAGATCACTCCTCAGTGGTGGGCTCAGCATCATACTTCCAATCAATATGTTCAATAACGATTCTGAATAATGTGAGAGCTGGTAACAGCAAAATGACTTCTATGGAAGGAGAGACATGATTTGCTAACTTCGAGCATCCTGATTGAATCCAAAAGTTTCAGTATGCAGTCAGAATGATGACATGTTTACAACTTTATAAAAGTTGGGCTCTAGATTATAAGGAGTGCGAAAATCAGATTTCTCTTCCTAGCTGTTCGCTTCCAGTCCGTACAAAAGAAGACGATTAATTTCCGCATATGTTGATCAAGTCTGCGCACCCCTGTAACAGATAATTTAACCCCTATCTTGAAACCTGCCAACTACTAAAATTAGGGTTCTGCATGAGCTTTACGAATAAGGGATGAAGTGTCGATCATGTGTAGCATATAAAAGAAACAGCTCCTCTCCTCCGACATAGAGCATGATTTATATTCTCCTATTTTATTTAATTACATACACATTGGCGCAGGTCTCTCTGTCAAAAAATTTACCAAAGGTTGCCATTATTGGAGCCGGTGCAGGTGGTACAGCTTGTGCTCACTATTTACAAAAGTTCACCGGACAAGGTTTTGACATTACCATCTTTGAAAGAAATGATTATATTGGCGGAAGATCTACAGTTGTAACATTTGATGGGGTTACAGTGGAATTAGGAGCAAGCATTTTTATTGATGAAAATGAATTAATGGTTTATGCTGCAGAAACTTATAATCTAACACTATTAGGAAGTGGGGACGACGAGGCAGAGAGTTTTGCCATATGGAATGGAAACTCATTTGACTACATCTACACCCCGACTTCGAGCTCTTTATTGAATATGCTTAGTTTAGCATTGCATTTTGGTCTGTATTCATTGTCTGCGGTGAAATATCTTGTCAGTTCAGCTCTTTCTCCCTTTTTGAAGGGCTATTATTCCTTAAATTTTCCGTTCGAATCCCCAGGAACTGTTACTGAAATGCTCAAATACACCTCAATCACGGCAAGTCAGATATTCAACCTCTTCTTTGTGAGTTCTAATTACCAAAAATTTATGCAAGGTCTCACACGAAACAACTATGCTCAGAACCTAAACGAGATCCACTCTCTTGCGGCACTCATATTGCGTGCCGGAAGTGACACATATTCCATACAGGGTGGCAATAAACAGATATTTGAGCACTGGGCTGCAGACTCGAATGCTGAGTTATTACTCAATACGACAGTTACGGGGATATCCAAACAGGGAGCACAATACAAAGTCAATTTTGACTCAACCTCAAGCATTTTTGACTATGTTGTTCTGGCTGCTCCATATCATCAAATGGACATATCAACAAATTTCACAATCAACATTCAGCCAGTGGATTATGTTGAACTTCATGTAACCCTGGTACGCACACCTAATTTACTTGCCAGTAGCACTTATTTTGGCAACCCAAAAACACCTCAGGCTGTTCTCACTTCAAGTGGCGTAGACTTTAAATCGGTGAATCAAGTTGGAGTTAGTCCGATTAATGACGAGTACATCTACAAGGTATTCAGCGATAAGAAGCTAACCAAAAGTTTTTTGGAGGGTTTGTTCGGTGAATACTCGAATGTCTACACCAAAATGTGGCTAAGCTATCCATATTTGCATCCAATAAACAGCTTTGACAACTTCAAGCTGGCCGATAATCTGTACTATTTGAACAGAATGGAGCAACTGGTTAGTACCATGGAGACCTCCGCCTTAGCAGGGGCCAGTGTCGCAGGGTTGATTGCGAGAGGTTACAATATCACAGAGATTAGTGTTCCGTAATCAAAATTGAACATTAGATAACTCAGTTAACAGATATTTTTAGACCGTTTGTATATTCATCATAAGGGTCAGGTTCGGAATTGTCTTGCTCTGAAACAAGCATTCGGCGCAGATCAGAAATCTCAATATTCTCGATTGAGGGGATCAACTCGGTCTCGTCAACAACTTCGCACGAGTTGACTAAGTGGGTCTTACTTGGACTTCGAAGTGGTGTCTTACCATCAACTTCGGAATCCGTAAGTCGTTCGTTACTCTGTGGGGTAGGGGGGTCGGAGGAAACTGTTGTCATCGTGGTTGCCTGTGTTATAACAGGAAGCGCAGGGGCGGCGACGCTTATTTTACTTATGGGATTAGTTTCTTGGGATGCCTTTCGAGAAGATGATGTCATTAATGAAGAAGATGACAAGTTCACCTGTCTGGTCAAAATAACTCCTGTAGGGTACGCATTTTCATCTAGTGTAAAAGTATTTTGAGTGTGAGTTGACTCGAGAGGGGAAGACAACTGTGAGGATGAGTCACAACTCAAAGCTTTCTCTGTAGAATGAAAAGCGGGAACATATGTGGTTGCATTCGTCTTCAAGTTTTCAGTAGCAGGTATTGTCGAGATTAGTTGATCCCATATGTTAGTGGATGTCGGAGACTGGGTAATCGAGGATCTGCGTTGAGATGAGAAAAATGGCTTATGAGGTGGGATCAGTGGTTCGACTGAGTTGAGAACGTGATTATTTGGGGCCAGTACCTGAATTGGCTGAGTAGTAAGTGGATGGGTATCATTATTACGTGATGTCGGTAAAATTTTCGAGAAATTGCGTGAATCAAGTGAGTCTCGAGCATTCTCTCTCCCTTCTTTCGAGGTCACGCTTACATGTGATGGTGAGCTTATACGATGAGTTTGACTGTGAGTCGATATCGAGTTCTCTCTAGTAGTTGTGGTCGTGGTGATGACTTTATTCAAGTTCATCGTGGAAACACTTTCGGTCATTTTGCTAATGATACTAGCATCCAGGAATTTATTGAGTTTCAATTGAGCGGATTTGCAGTCCAACAGTAATCTAGACTCAAATATGCCGGGCTTGGAGCCATCAATTCTAAGATCATTTGAGTAATCAACACCATTAAATAGGTTGAACAATTCAATTCGATAACCCCTATTGCCAGCAATAGGATTCCCAACCAAATACAACGTCGTGAGCTTCACTCTATCATTAATGAGGAGTAACGGTTTGAAGTCTGCAACTCTCGAAAGATTGTTCTGGCGTAGGTCAATTTTTTCCAATGCTTTCAAGCTCTCTAAAGAGTCTAGATTTGTCAATTGATTACCTCTTAAATTCAAAATCGTTAGTTTACGAAGTGACTGCGGGAAAGTCTTTGTTGTGACCAACTGATTGTATGATAGATTGAGTGACTTCAAATTTGGGAGTTGTTCAAATGCACCAGTAGGTATCTCCGATAGTCTGTTGTAGGAGAGATCAAGGGACGATAAATTAGATAGATTTTGAAATGCTGATGCCGTGATCCGTGATATTTTGTTTTCCGTCAATGAAAGATGCTTCAACATATCCCAATGTGAAGGCAGCAGCTCATCAGTAGAGGTAGGCAGCGACTGAGGTTCTGTGGGAGATTGTTGATCTTTCAGACCAAAACGCGACTTTTGGTGGTATTGGTACTGTCTCCGTGACACTATGGTATAGATTTCTTCGTTCGATATTCTGGGACCATAAAGGGATGGGGGAGACCCTGCTTCTTGTACTGAGGTCCTTAGGTAATGATGATACGATGATCCATAAGAATTCGAAAAAGTGGAGATGGTGGGTAGTGGCGGGGAAGAGAATGAGCCACGTTTGGACATGGGAATTGACCTCGATGATGAGGATGTGGGAGGGGTCTCAGAGTCTTCAGAATACATCGAGCCTCGCTTGTGAATATCGTCATGAACCAAAGCTACCAAAACATCATATGGATCAGACATATTGGTCCTTTTTATCACCAAGAAACGAATGTGTTCACTGAGAATATGCCATCCGTATATCTCCTTCGGATCTACATCTGAGATCTCCAACACCGAGAGATTTTTGAACACCTTCATGGGTGTCGACGTATCAAAAGGATATTCTTCATGGCCCTCGATGAGTTTGGCGTTTGGATCATTAGCTAGGCGGAGACAAGGTAACTTAGTGAATGCAGAATACAAGTACTTTAAGTCGTTCAGTATAGTGTCACCTTTGTGACCGCCAGAACTGAGATTGGACCACAACGCTGAGACACTTGACATTACCGATTTGACACTAGACATAGAATGAATAGATTGAGCATCAGATTGTATACTTTTACCGCGTTGAAATTCGCTCAAAAAGGAAACGTAGTTATTGGAACTTTCGGTATCAATGTTATCTAGCCGTATATTCATAGGACCAACACTGATGCCAAACTCTTGAAATTTCCCCAAGAGAAAGTATAGATGATGTAGTGACAATGATAGTCGAACAGGCTTAGTGGTATGACTTTGTTGTCTGGATGATGTGCCTGACTTATTAGATGATATCCCTTTGGGTGCCGTTTTCCTATAAGCTACTAACGCGTTTGCAAGTTGACGCTCATGGGATTTGATAAAAGTCGCAAGATTATGGATATAAACATCTCCGTCGCAGGTGTTTGAGCCCATTTTGAAAGACAAACTGCCTAAGGATGGGGTAATAGTTTTACCCGGTTCCACTTCTTAATAGGAAGTGGTCAGTTGAATTATCCTGCTGCTTGGAACGGATGGACTTAGATATTAATAAGTAATAAAAACCTGTTAGACTCCTTTTGTTTACATATTCTACAGAAAGTATTTGGGTGATTGCACGACCCTTCCAAATCACTGCGATGCAACCGAACAATAATCTATGGATGCTAGCGATGTCTGGTCCCCGGTCATGTTTCGTGTTGGCGTATCTGTGCCTTGAAGCCTCGTCATGCTAACATTGCTTGAAACTATGCGTTCGAATATGCTTGCAGGAGGAATAGCAGAAGTGGAGGCATTTGTTTCAATGCTTCTGCGTCTCCTGTTACGGGTAGAGCTAGCAATAGTTATGACAGATGCGGAGTCTGCCCCTGGATGGGTATAATTGGAAAATGAAACAGTGGTTGGCGTGGTGTGACCCAACTGACCCAAACCAATAGCCGACTGGTTAACAGTCCCTGTGGTACCGCTGGATCCTCCAGGGACTATGATCATGTTACTTCCATTGTAACTGCTATTAACTGTAAATGCTGTAGGAGCAATGGAAGTTACAGCTGTAGATCTGATTGAAGAGTTGTACTTATAGTTTGAGTCCACCTCATCTGTTTCATCTTCTGTCTCATCTGACGAAATCGACAGCAACGGCCGAGTGCTCACGTTGTCTACTGTGTTATTGTCATTGCTGAAGCAGCTCAATTGATCAGAAGATGACTCAACCGCGGCAGGCAAAGCACCTTCTTGTTTAACAGATGAAGACAACCCATGCAGTCTCTTAGGACTTGCTGCTTCACTTGACAAAGCAATTTTATTATTATTCATGAGGCGTTTCACCCACGAAAAACGCCCACCTCTAACAACGTCATGGCTAGAGCTTTTACGTCTGTGATCAAATGATCCTCTTCGAGCTCTGGAAAGGTCTGTATTTTTTTCTTCGGAACCTAAATCAATAGGTGCACTGCGTTCCAGTTTTGGTGCTAAATTGCATTCCATGATTGATGTTAATTCCTGGAAGTGTAAGAGCGTGAAATGCTTTGTTGCTAAAGAAAATGTATCTGATGTACAATTTATAAATTGTGATTATGTAGTGGCTAGAAACTATACTCACCAGCCACGGAGACAGGGGTGACATATAATTAATTATTTATCAGATGACGAGGGATCCGCCACCGAATTCTTTCCGGCTTTTTGGTAGGGTCTTTGATCCTACAGATGTTCTACTATATGCTCTTGCTCTATTTTACCCTCCCCTTGGCGTCCTCTTTCGAAAGGGTGTGTTCTCAAGTGACTTTGGCATAACTGTTTTACTCAGCTTGTTTGCTCATATTCCTGGGTTACTGTATGCTTGCTATGTAATATATGATACTAGCTTCATCACAGGATCAGACAATGGAATTCAGTCAAGATTGGAGGCTTCATCTACTTCCTCCCGGTCAGAGTACGAAAACATACAAACAGATTTAGAGGCCAACACCCAAGTTGATACTCAGCCAGCTACGCAGTACATGGATGAGCCTCAAAACTCAGATCCTTCACGTGAAACTGGTACAACTTTGTATTCTCCTCTTCCTTCATATGATGAAGCTCTTCAAGGATCAATATCGCCGCCTCCTGTGGGAGATCACAAAATACAACAGAGCGTTTGAGATTTAGGGTACATATTTTTTGGCTGTGAGAAGTAAATTTTTTTAAAAATTTTAATGAAGATCAAGACTATATCAAGGTCATCAGACGCATATGTTCCGGTTCGAAATACCCAGGAAAGTGCATTACCACGAAATCTAGATCCAGCGTTACATCCATTCGAAAGGGCGCGGGAGTATACGAAAGCTTTGAACGCTACAAAATTAGAACGCATGTTTGCTCAACCTTTCATAGGTCAATTAGGAAAAGGACATCGTGATGGTGTGTACTCTATCGCCAAGAATTTTCGTACATTGAATAAGATTGCTACAGGATCGGGCGATGGCATGGTAAAATACTGGGATCTCACTACAAGAGAAGAAATATTCAGCTTCAAAGCTCATTATGGTATGGTCTCAGGACTTATAGTGACCCCTAGCCACAAGCTTCTCTCTTGTGGAAGTGACAAATGTATAAAGTTATGGACCATTCATAATGAAGACTTCCGTCCAGAAGACAATGCAACAGATGTAAGTACCCAAGGTTTGGAGAAGACTTTTTTGGGGGAACACTCGTTTCAATCCATGGATCATCACTACAGCGACTCCATTTTTGTTACAGGTGGTGCCAGTATTAACTTATGGGATGTCAACAGAAGTCGACCGGTGTCGAACCTCTCGTGGGGTGCAGATAATATTTCCACAGTCAAATTCAACCTCACAGAAACGTCTGTCCTAGCTAGTGCAGGGTCTGATAATTCTCTTATTCTCTACGATATCAGAACAAATTCGCCGACTCAGAAGATCAGAACCAGTATGCGAACAAACTCAATATGTTGGAATCCTATGGAAGCTTATGTTTTCGCATCTGCCAGTGAAGATCACAATGCTTATCTTTGGGATATGAGAAAGATGTCACGTTCGATCAATATATTCAAAGACCATGTTTCTGCAGTCATGGATGTTGATTTTTCTCCAACTGGACAAGAGGTTGTTACAGGTTCATATGATAAGACAATTCGGATATTTGCTTATAGGTCGGGCCACTCAAGGGACATTTATCACACTAAACGCATGCAACATGTGTTTGTCACCAAATTTTCAATGGATAGCAAGTACATATTTTCAGGTTCTGACGAAGGAAACGTTCGCATTTGGAGATCGAAAGCCAGCGAAAGAGGAGGTCCAAAGTCTACCAGATTGAGAAACAAACTAGAGTATGACGAAAAACTCAAGGAGAGATTTGCCAACATGCCAGAGATCAAGAGGATCCAGAGACATCGTCATCTTCCTGCTGTTGTAAAAAAGGCAGCTGAGATTAAGCGTATAGAAATTCAGAGTCTCAAACGTCGAGAAGACAATGAGCGCAGACATTCAAAGAAGGACTACAAGAGTGAACGGGAGAAGCATATAGTTGGCCAAGTTCACAAACAGTGATTACGTCTTATTGTCTGATTATGGTACCCAAAATTAACACCTTAATTTTCCGTTATGATACAGCGGCAGTAGTTTTCCGTTAATTGTGTTAAAACAATTGGAGAGGATTTTATTTGTTCCGGCTCATTTCCGTAATATATAATACTAGGCACCCTGCTCTTTCTAACAATCATGTCTTCCTTTAGAATCGCTATTGATAGAGGTGGAACGTTCACTGACTGTGTTGGAAGCTGGGGGGGCAACTCGGACAGGGACGATGTCATCATCAAGCTTTTATCTGTTGATCCTCAAAACTACCCGGACGCTAATCTTGAAGGTATAAGAAGACTACTGGAGATATTTACCGGAGAAAAGATACCCAGAGGACAACCTCTTGATACTTCCAAGATTGAGCATCTTCGACTCGGAACTACTGTTGCTACGAATGCGCTTTTAGAAAGAAAGGGTGAAAGGTGTGCTCTAGTGACGACCAGGGGATTCAAAGACATTCTGAAGATCGGAAATCAGTCGCGCCCACACATTTTTGACCTCTCCATTGCAAAGCCTGATGAAATCTATGAATCTGTTGTCGAAATTGATGAGAGAGTTACATTGGAGGATTTTGTTGAAGATCCGGAGCGAAACTACACAAAACCTGATGGAATCAATCTCGTAAAAGGGCTCTCTGGAGAAACTGTTCGAATTCTCCAATCCCCTAATCCAGAGGATGTGAAATCACATTTAAATCTGCTTTATCAGACTGGAATTCGTTCTCTTGCAATTTGTCTCCTACACTCTTATACCTTCCCTGATCACGAATTGATGGTGGGAGCAATTGCCGAAGAAATCGGTTTCACGCATATTTCCCTTTCTCATCAATTGTCACCAATGATTAAACTTGTTCCAAGAGCAAATTCATCTGTTGCAGATGCGTATCTGACTCCTGAGATAAAGAAATATCTCTCTGGTTTTGAGTCGGGGCTCAAGGACGGGCTGACTAGTATTGCTACTGGAAAGACTTCTGGTGTGAAATGTCAGTTCATGCAGTCAGATGGAGGACTTGTTGACGCTTCTGGATTTTCTGGATTGAGAGCTATTTTATCTGGACCGGCCGGAGGAGTCGTGGGTTATTCAAAAACGTGTTACAATCCCAACAATGGAATACCTTTGATTGGTTTTGACATGGGTGGAACTTCAACTGATGTGTCTAGATATGGAGAGGGGAAGTTTGATCATGTGTTTGAGACCACTACTGCTGGTGTGACCATTCAATCTCCACAATTGGACATCAACACAGTGGCTGCAGGGGGGGGTAGTATCCTAGATTTCAAGAACGGATTGATGACAGTTGGTCCGGAATCTGCATCTTCCCATCCTGGACCAGCATGTTATAGAAAAGGAGGCCCATTGACTATTACGGACGCTAATTTGGTCCTTGGTAGACTTGTGCCTGAATTCTTTCCAACAATTTTTGGTCCCACCGAAGATCAACCTCTCGACACTGAAGTTACACATCAAAAATTCCAAGAGCTCACTAACAAGATCAATGCAGCTAATCCGCATCTTCCTGCAATGACTGTTGAAGAGGCGGCCTATGGATTTTTAATGGTAGCAAATGAAACCATGGCCAGACCGGTTAGACAGCTCACGGAGGCTAAAGGTCATGTGCTTTCGAAGCACCGTCTCGTGTCATTTGGTGGTGCTGGTGGTCAGTGTGCTTGCGATGTCGCAAAACTTCTTGGTATATCTATGGTGTTGGTTCACAGATTTTCTTCGGTTCTTTCTGCTTATGGAATGGCGTTGGCGGATGTTGTTGAAGAAACACAAGAGCCATCATCCTATTTATTGAATGATGAAAACAAGTCACTTATCGAAGGACGTTTAGAATGTTTGCGAAAACAAGCCCAATTTTCCCTCGAATCTCAGGGATTCAGGGCAGAGAATATTTCTTTTGAAGAATATTTGAACTTAAGATATCAAGGAACTGAATCTGGTTTGATGGTTTCAAGGAACTCTGGCTGGGATTTCATGCAAAACTTTCATGCGCTTCATAAACGTGAGTTCGGTTTTGTCTTTGACAAGGAGGTGATTGTTGATGACATCAGAGTCCGAGCTATAGCTAAGGGTTTGGATAGACAAGAAAGTTACGTTGACGATCAACTTCAAGCCCTCGAGAACTCTAATTCCTTCAAAAATGTAACTCAAGACAAAGTGAAGTTCATCAAGAAAACATTTTGGGGTCAATCGTACATGGATACACCCGTTTACCGCTTAGAGGAACTTGATATTGGTACTAGACTTACTGGTCCAGCGATTGTTGCCGATGGAACGCAAACCAATGTCGTTCCTCCAGATGCCGTTGCAACTGTGTTAGGTGCCCACCTGATCATCCAGCTTCCTGAGGACAAAAAAACTGTTGCTACAAACGATGAGGAAGTTGTTGTTGAGCCTGTCCTTCTATCGATCTTCGGACATCGTTTCATGGATATCGCCGAGCAGATGGGAATCTCTCTGCAGAAAACCTCGGTCTCAGTCAACGTTAAGGAAAGGCTTGATTTCTCTTGTGCTCTGTTTGATCCCCATGGGAATCTTGTTGCCAATGCGCCTCATGTCCCTGTGCATCTTGGTTCTATGTCCACCTGCGTTGCCACTCAGGCAAAATTATGGGAAGGGAAGCTGAAACCAGGAGATGTTTTGATCTCAAATCACCCATCGGCTGGAGGAACACACCTCCCTGATATTACAGTAATCACTCCTGCCTTTGATGGAGAACAGATCATTTTCTACGTTGCATCAAGGGCACATCATGCTGATATTGGAGGTATTCTGCCTGGTTCTATGCCTCCAAACTCAAAAGAACTTTGGCAAGAGGGGGCTGCTTTCTATTCAGAACTATTAGTGAGAGATGGGGAATTTCAACTTGAGAAGATAACTAAAGTTCTATTGGAAGATCCTGCAAGATTTCCAGGGAGCTCGGGAACAAGAAGGCTCTCGGACAATATCTCGGATTTGAAGGCTCAGGTGGCAGCCAATCAAAAAGGAATCTCATTAATTGGGCGCTTAGTGACGGAGTTTGGCTTGCCCACTATAATCAAATATATGACTGCAATTCAAGACAACGCAAGAGAGACAGTTGCTGCGATGTTAGATAAATTGATAGCTGAGCATGGTGAACAAAATCTTTGTTGCACAGATTATATGGACGATGGCTCCCAAATATCTTTGAAGGTTCGTAAGGATCGTTCTGATGGGAAGGTTATTTTTGACTTTACCGGTACTTCGCCCCAAGCATACAATAATTTCAATGCCCCAAAAGCTATTGTTTTCTCAGCTATAATTTACTGCCTGCGTTGTCTCGTCGACGAGGATATTCCCATGAACCAGGGTTGTCTTGATCCTATCAAAGTTATTATCCCGGAAAGTTCTTTGCTTTCGCCAGATGATGGATGTGCGGTTGTGGGTGGAAATGTTTGTACCTCACAGAGAATTACGGACACGATTTTGAAAGCTTTTCATGTGATGGCTGATTCGCAAGGTTGTTGTAACAACTTTACCTTTGGAACTGGAGGAAACACGCCAGACGGTAAATATGTTCAAGGATTTGGTTACTATGAAACCATTGCAGGTGGACATGGTGCTTCTGCGAAATGGGATGGTGTTTCTGGTGTGCACACCAATATGACTAACACCAGAATCACAGATCCTGAGATTTTTGAAAGAAGATACCCTATCATTTTACGTGAATTCTCTATAAGAGAAGGATCTGGTGGATCTGGTCAGCACATGGGTGGTAATGGTGTCATTAGAGACGTTGAATTCCGTGTGCCTGTGACTGCATCAATACTTTCTGAAAGAAGAGTTATAGCTCCGCATGGTTTAGAGGGTGGTGAAGACGGTGCCAGAGGAGTTAATCTATGGATCAAAAAAGTCCTCTCAGATGACGGTACTGAAGTTGAGCGTATCGTTAACATTGGAGGCCGTTCATCAGTTGATGTTTCTGCGGGTGATCGCATGAGAATTTTAACTCCTGGTGGTGGAGGGTTTGGCGTTCCTTCTTTGACTGCTGCCGTGGACAAAAAGCAACAGAACCCTCATAAATTCACGTTTTCTGGCTCTCTGGCCACCAGAAATAGAGTACAGCTCGAAAACTAATCTAGTATGTACATTAATTAGAGAAACTTCTGAGAACACTGTCAAGCTTGACATTCATTTCAGACCATTCGCCCTCACAAGTACTCATTACGGTCACAGCCCCTCCTGCTCCGCATCTGAAGCAATTTGTCTTGCTGTTCGAACTGATGTCATCTTCATAATTGAATAGCGACCTAATGATGACACTCCAGTCAGCATTGTTGTTCAAGGACCAATATCCACTTACACCAGAGTAAAGACCACGCGGAACGCAATGCTCAAGCTTGGATAAAAGCTCCACGCTTCTATTTTTCGGAGCACCCGTCATTGATCCTGGTGGTAGCGAATGCTTCAGTAAATCAATTCCAGTGTAGGGACCTTTATCAAAATATCCTTCGATAACAGAAACGAGTTGGTAGACGGAATGGTATTCTTCAACCGACATCAGCTTCGAAACCTTTACATGGTTGAGCAATTCGTACATGTCATGACGAATTAAGTCAACGATCATAAGGTTTTCTCCAAACTCTTTAGGAACTTTTAGCAATTCACATGCTTTCATATAAGTCATTGAATCATCCTTTTTTACAGTCCCCTTGATTGGTCTCATCTGACACATTTCATCATTCCACGCAATAAATCTCTCTGGGGATGTTGACAACAATCGCACAGAGCCAAAATCCAGATAACCAGAGTATGGTGCCGGATTATTCGTAACCATGCACTTGTAAACTTCCCACGAAGTCACTGATTTTGGAATGTGAACTTTGCTTTGCCGCGTAAGACAGAGTTCGTAAGAATCTCCATTATGAATGAACTTTTGGCATTCATTGAAATTTTTGATATAGTCGTCTTTGTCTGGTCTCTCTATCACAGCAGCAATTGAAGACATTATTGAACATGATGTGTAACATTGAATTTGTCTCGCTGTGTTTTCGATCCATTCAAAATCATCGGGTCTAATACTGACAACATAAGAATTTGACTGATTCGTTGCAATAAAGCGGTCCACAAAGCATAACGTAGAGCTTGGTAGCTCTCCTTTCGTAACTTTTTGAAGTGGAACCTTTATCGTGTGCTCGTAGGTAATAAATCCAATGAATCCACCAACAAAAGGGCATTTTTTCAATTCATCATCAGGCACCACGGGTGAAAATTTATTTACACTCATGAAAGCTGCAATGTATTTCCAAAACTCCCCAGAGCATGGACTAGGGTCTCCCTTCCACTTTCCAATTAAGGTGCCACCTTCGGGACAATTTGAAACGACAAGACTATGGTCTCGCTCAGGTAACCCAATGATGGACCATTCTCCTGGTGCTGCTGCACTATGAAGCAACAGGAAGTCTTCAAATCTCTCACACATAGACAAAACATCGGAACTGTTGACCTTTTTGAAGTTGAAGTCGTACGCAGTAGTGGTAGCGAAATTTTCAATCAGTGGTCTGGTAGTGAGCAAATGTGTGTCTTTAATCACAGACCGACTGGGACTTGACACTAGCCTCCAAAAATTCTCAATCAGTTTACTCCCATTCGAGGAGCAAATAGATTCTGGATGATATTGGACTCCGAAATGATTATAGGATATATGTCTTGCAGCCATTAGGTACCCGTCAGTCGAATAAGCAAGAGGAAGCATGGTGTCTGATATCTGCTCGACATATATCGAGTGATATCTTACACAGTCAAATTGTTCACCATGATCTGCTAAGATTCCATCTGATCTCAAAGATCTTATGCGACTAACCTGGCCATGAACAGGGTTTTCAAGATAGTTAATTTTGCAATTGTTGACCAGACACAAACACTGGAATCCAAGACAAATGCCTAGAATTGGTTTAGCTGTAAATTTTTGGAAAATGTATGGAATGATTCCTGTGTCTTCTGGGCTTGAAGGATTTCCGGGTCCCGGTCCTATCACTATAGCATCCATGGACTCAACCAATTTGTCCAAGTCACTTTGTTCCTCCGGAAGTTTATAAGAATCATTGTGGATAGTGTGAACCAATACTCCTGTTGTATCCTCGACTAGTCTACGGAGATTGTATGTGAATGAGTCATAAGAATCTATAAGAAGAATCCCCATCAATATATCGATGCTAAATTCAAATGAGAAAAAACCCAATCAGTCTCGAGGTTTTTTTTTGAACGAAGAATACCTCTAAGATGTCTACCACCAGCATTTTGAAATATGTACAACCTTCTTTAGGGACCCCATTCAATGTCTTGGTGTCTATCCCTTTTGGGAAACCCGAAAAGAGTATATCCAATTCGATACCCATTTCAATACACTTGAGCACCGAGGGATCTCAAACCGAGTTAGGAAGTTTTGTCTACACAATAATCGATACGCGACCAGCGAATCAAATCCATCCAGTTTACCAAACGCTATTGAATAATTCCTCAGAGTTGTTGGTTGAATTAAGCAAACGACTGGGTCAGATAATATCTCGAAAATTCAAAGTTCCAAGCTATATAAGTATAAGCGGGCAAATTTCGGTGGAAAATTTCATGATTTACATTCAAGAAGTTATCACATTGATTGAAGATGCCTGGAAGTAGCGCTGAACACATAAGAGCGAATCGATTAACCGCGAAAATCTTTGTAGGTCCACTTTTCGGTCACCTTTGGTGCATATCTGCGTTTCTGTTTCACAGGCTTTCTTGACTCTATTTTACCTGAGCTTTGCAGCTTTTGCATCTGGTTGTACAGCAAATTACCCTCGGGCTTCAATTTTCGCAGACTATCGCTCAATTCATCGCTTAACTTTACTTCCAATAGTCCTTCAATTGGTTGATACTTCGTTCCTAACTTCATCTTCTCTAAAGCAACCTTGTCTTGTTTTTTACGAGGTTGTTTCTCTGGTTCTTGTTCCAACAATTCCGGCAACTTTTCCAGTTCTTTGATCCTCTGCTTCAACACCTTCATCTCCTTTTCAAGTTCAATGCGCTCTTTGTGGCGTCTTTCTTTGTTTCTCTGTGCCTTTGTTTTTTCCATATTCTTGACTGCAGGATTTGAAGAGAGCTTAGTTAAATCACTCAAATCTGAGACATTTCGTTCATCTTCATCTTCATCTTCATCTTCAGTCTTGGCAGCAAAATCGTCATCTGGCAAGTTATCAATCAGGAACTGTATTTTTTCTTGGTGTTCTTCCAAAATAAGACGCTGCTCTTCTTTAGTCTTTTCTTTGAAGCCCTCGTGCTTTATCAATTGCTGCCAACTCTCAAACGATGGATTGTAAGACTTGCCTTCATGAGGAAGAATCTCGACGTTTCTGACCTTGACGGGTGGTTCGAAAAGAGTTTTAGGAGCCTTAGAAGCAACTGTAAATCCGCTTAAACTTGGTCCCTTTTTGGAGTGCTCAACATCTGACCAAACATCAAAAGTATCTGCCTTTACCAGGCTTTCTGAGGCTGCAAGCGCCGCTGTCTTGCTAACACCTTGGACCTTTCCGGCTAGTTGCATGAGGTGATGAACTTTGCTCTTGTTGATACCTTGTACTGTTTTTTTATTCCGTTCACTTTCAAGAGCAGGGACCTTTGACCTTTCATGTAATATTTCCTGAGACCTTAGGGTCTTGACGTTGTCTCGCTTCATTTTCTTAAGCAGTTTTTCATCGGCCTCATCATCAATAAAGAAAAGATCCTGGGAGTCGACAGATTCCAAAGACTGGCCATGATGTATTCTTTCTGTCCTCTTTGATTCAAGTGCAGCTTCTATATCATTCAAATTGATGTTTTTCCTCCACGCACGTTTGCCTTTGCGCGAGCTTTGATTTGTTTGAGGCCTATCCACTTGCATTGCTCAAGGATCAAAAAATATAGTAAAAAAATTAAATTTTCATCGTCGCGTCGCTGTACTTCAGACGAGTCGACACTAAGAGATGTATATATATCAAAATTGATCATTCTTCCCTGCCACTCCATCATATATAATACTGCTAATCAGCCCTCCGAAATGATAACACTTTATACTCTAAGGATATGGGTCAAGGAATTGAGCAAGAAGATCGGATCTTAATACCATTTTAATACGAAGCTGATGATCATTTATATCTCTGGAGCATATACATCGAGAATTTGATCTTTGGATTCGGATTCAGACGCACTTTTGATAATCTCAATTAGGTTCACCAAACAGGGGGTATCTTAACATGAAAGCAGATGTTACTTGGGGGTTGTTTTTTGAACTCGGCGGTCTTGTGAATTCATGTACCATACACGTGTACCGCGCGAAGAATACGATAGAGAAGAGAGACTCATATGAAAACATCTTACTATCCTTGTGCCTATCTCGAAAATGTTCATATAGTTTCCAGATAAAAAATGTCGGCTTCAAATCTGAAAGGTTTAGCTTCATGCATTTGCATGACAAAACTTTGAAGCTGAAAGCAGAGTACATATTAATACGACTGACCTATCCAAATGAGCAAGGTGTTCAAATATGCCACTCTGAGAGGGTGGAACGCAATTCTTCTTATCTTGATAACCTTTATCTAAGTGAGAAGAACTTTGCAACAAATTTGCTCAAAAGATACTGGTTCGATTGCAGGGGGTTCAAGCTCTATTCAAAGAAGGTGTCAGAGATCCACTAAATCGTGGTGTAGGATCTGATTACTATTATGACCCGTCTGAACCAAACTGAGAAAGCTCTTAACCCTTGATCAATTACAGCTCAAGCGAAGATCGTTTACAACGCCTTTGGACACTTTCCCTGGTGAGCTAATCCTCGTGTCCATTCAGCAGCTGTATCAGTTGTTGCTTTCTTATACGAGCTTGTTCCACTTTTTGTAATTCTTTCTCCAAGTAGCTAATTTCTTTATCAACATTTCCAAACTCCTTAACTTTCCCATTTACCTTTTCCAGCTTATGACTTCCAGCGTCTTCAAACTTTAGATAAAAATCGTGATATTTAATTAGTGCTTCACGGTGACTGATAGTGACAAAAGTAAATTGCTTACTCTTTAGCATTCCAAAGATTGAATCTTCATAATCGTATGATATGGCATTCGTAGGTTCATCGAGGATAACCACTTTCTTTTGATGAAACAAGACACGTGCCATTACAAGCTTTTGCTTCTCTCCTCCACTAAGAATTGTATACCAGCTTCTTTTTCCATCACCGAGTCCAATATTCGAATTATAGATTTTGACAACATTCCCATTTACAATCACCTCGTCAGTTAAAATGGGAATTTCATCATTTGGATTGTAGTCTAGGGTTTTGAACCGATCAAGTAAGTAGGAGAGACCAACTTGTTCAAGGTACTCAATAAGGGTTGAGTCAGTAATGCCTTTTTCCAGCATCTGTAAATGGTTCAATGGGTAAATGATTTGGTCTCTTAGCGATCCATTTAAGAAATATGCCTTCTGAGGAACATACAAAATATCATTCGGTGTAGGTTTTGAGAGCAATCCATCATATAGGGGCCACAGTTCTGCAATTACGCGTAAAATTGATGACTTCCCAATCCCATTTCCACCCAATATAAGTAAGCTTTCCCCGATGTTAAATTTGAAGTTGAGCTCTTTCAAAAGAACAGGGCCCTTGGATCCTTCCGCAGTGGGAACTATAATCGGAATATTTTCGAACCGCAGACCAGGATATCCTGTTTGTATTGTTCCATTGATTCCTGCGTGAGTGATCTGATGCATACGGGACCCAGATGCGAAAGAGTTCAGCTTTGTCAAAGAGCCAAACCCACGTGCTTCCAACCCATATTGAAAGTTTTGGTCATGAGCCTGATGCAAATTGACGAGAAGCAAAAAAAGACGATCTGCTACACCGCTGAGATTGCTGACATCTTTGATGGAAAACATGAGGCGGGATCCTGCATCTGCCAAATTGAGCATGAGTCTCTTGTTGACTATAAAATTTTTGACACCTTCATCACCTGTTGATTCGAGATCTAGTAATATGGGTATTCCAGAAAAGATATAGCCGAAAGCAGGCCATGTATGCTTTAAAATGTACTTCTCCAATAAATCATAATGGAATTTAGCTTTAATTTCAAACGATAAATGATTGATAAGGTTGCTAAAGATCCTCCAAACCTTGCTTTTTTCAGTACGAATCCCTTTGTAAAACGAAATTTCCTCACAATTGTTTATCAGTCCAATATTATAATTATAGTAAATTCCTTCAAGGTGTGTCTTAATCTTCCCTATTCTATTGAAATTAGGAGACTGTCGTTTCAAGACTATACCGGTCAGGAAGTAACTTCCCAGGATACCAACAATTCCCGCACTCCCTATATTGTCCCGTAGATATATGGCAAAAAATATCAAGTCCATGGTTGGCTTACCAACACTGGAGAACAACGAAGCGAGAGAATCACTGAACTTCTTGATATCTTCGGCGAGATATTGATCAACGTATCTTGGGTCCAACTCATACTCTTTGAGTTGAGTTTTATTGTACTGTAACTTGTAGTACGCCATGCGCGGGTCCATGTATAGGTCATGGCAATAGCGAACAAGGTTTGTCCGAAATTTCAAGGCCAATCGGTTTGTTAGGTACTTTATACCGGAATTGATGTAAGATGCCGGGAAAGCGAACAGAAACCAGTACACAATTTCCCTTAAGAAGGCTCGTCCTCGCAAAGTGATTACGTCTCTGACAATTTGACCGTCCAGCCTAGTTACAAGTAAGCTCAACCATGTTCTAGCAACAAGACATAGTAATTGTGCAATCAAGATAGTCGTGTTTGGATGTATAATCTTGGGAATCAATACAAGACGCCATATTATGTAGAGCTTTTTAAGAAAAATGGACTCAACAACCGACCCGCTAGACGGTCCAACTCCGTTTTCCCTCAAAAACTTTTTTATAGTCAGTTTGTCATGTTCATACTTGTCACTATTGATCTTATTTATCCGTACTTTTGAATTGGATGATTTATACGGGACGTTGACCATACGGTAATCCGATGTTTGCTGATAAAACTTTTGTTTTGACACATCCTTGGTAGCGTTTCTTGACTTAAGATGATTCACTAATTTAACAACATTGTATACAATCAATAACAAAGAACTTGACGATATGGAAGATAAAAAGAGGAAGACGGGCTTTGATCTCCAATTTATATTGAGACTTTTAATCGCTCTTGCTCTGTTTCTGAGCAAAATGAGCATTATGCCTTTAAAACTAGAAACAAGTGAAGTAAAGCCCATAATTGACCAGTATTGTACCCCTGCTCATATATATAGTTGTGCAATAATCACATGCCCTATTTTCCTGATTACGTCATGAATAACTGACATTTGAGGTCAAGTGTGGGGAAAAAGAAAGATCCTGGTATCGTCTCCGTGCATTCCTTCTTTGATGTCCCAGAAATAACAGTGTTAATACCGTCTCAGTACCTCACCAAATGTAGAAATGTAAGGAATACTTCGGGCGAATTTAGACTATTGCCCTCTGTGGCGCTACCAACCAATCATTGGTTCATATATTGTAATGGTAATATGGTGTAAGGGTGTTGAAACAGGTCATTCCCGAGTTCGCCCACTCTCAATAATTTTAAGTAGTTATTATCTTTTATAACATGTTAATGAACAGATTTGCAATATGTGCCTCAAAAGCACCGCTTGTGCAAGTCAAAGCCATAGCATTTACAACGCTCATTAGACTGAATCATCTATCTACCCAACAACGTACCCAACAAAGGCTGGATGACAAGTCGAGTTCTGATTATATGGCATCTAATAAATGGTCTAAACATTCTCTTGCAGACAAATCAACATCCAATGTCCCTGAACCCGTTAAACCGAAGAAGCGAAGGAGAAGACAGCTTAAGCCATTGAAGTCTGTCATAACGCTCACTCCTAATGCTATCGTGCATCTCAAACAATTAATGCAACAGCCAGAGCCGAAACTTATCAGAATAAGTGTGCGAAATAGGGGATGTTCTGGTCTCTCATATCATCTAGAATATGTTAGTAAGCCTGAACAATTTGATGAACAAGTAGAACAAGATGGTGTGAAAGTTTTGATCGACTCAAAAGCTTTGTTCAGCATCATCGGGTCCGAGATGGATTGGATAGATGACAAACTCAGTTCAAAATTCGTTTTCAAGAATCCGAACAGCAAGGGAAGTTGTGGATGCGGTGAGTCCTTCATGGTTTAGAACGCTACTATTTATTTATTAAGAACATCGATGCATTACAGAATTAAATCCTAATTGTCAGTCTTTACATTTCTCGCAGAGAAATTAAATTGCCTTACATTCTCTTCTAAGCCAGTCGTATTCAATAGTTCTCTTCCCTAGCATTGACTCATAAATGCTCCATATGTAAGCATGATAATCGTTAATGTACTTTCTTTCGTCTGTATTCAACATCTTAACATTGATGAGTTTTCTGCAATAGGGCACTGTAGTCACCGTTTCGAATTCAAGAAACCGCTGTTCCTCCTTCAAACCCTTATCACTAGGTTTCACAAACATCATATTTTCGATTCGGATTCCATATTCACCAGGTTTATAGTAACCAGGCTCGTTAGAAAGCAAATGACCGGGTGCTAATGCAGACTCATTACAGTACGCCCTGAAACCTATACCAACGCCCATAGAATGAACGGCTCCATAACAGTCAACGCCGTGACCTGTTCCATGAGCGTAATCAAGGCCATTTTGCCAAAGGAACTGTCTAGCAACCGAGTCAATTTGATAACCTGTGTAACCTGAAGGAAAAATCAATCTGGCTAAAGCAATGTGACCTTTCAGAACGCGGGTGTAATTATCGATCTCCTCTTGAGTGGGATTCATAAAGTGCAGAGTTCTGGTGGTGTCAGTTGTTCCCTCCAAAAATTGGGCTCCTGAGTCACAAAGATAGATTTTGTATGGATTTATTATAGCGCTCGTTTGTTTTTTGGGGGCATAATGAATGATAGCGGCGTTGGAGCTTGTGGAAGAGATGGTTTCGAATGAGAGTCCCTTAAAATTACTCTGTTGTGCACGAAATTCGACCAATTTCATACCAGCATCATATTCAGAAATTAAGCAGCCCTCCTGGACAAGTTGGTGTTCCAGCCAAGCAAAGTACTGAATCAGTGCCATTCCGTCTTTGATCTGTGCAACCTTCTGATTCCTAAGCTCAACATCATTCTTGATCTCCTTCATAGCAGCAACCGGAGAGTCGATCTCAATAAAATTTTTGGCAAGTATACAATTGACCAATTTCCAAGGGGCCTCTTTAGTTAGGAGAACCTTTTCGCCCAAGTTAAGTAGAGTTGTAGCTACCTTGCGCACGTCTGACCAAATTTGTGTATAATCTCTTGTAACACAGTTGATAGAGTTCAAATAAAGTTGAGTTTCCTCACTGCTTAAGGCCTGTTTGTCTGCATACAAAGTAATCTTTCTTTTCTCCACTATGGCATAACTGTAAAACAAGGGATTGTAATCGATATCTTTTCCCCTCAAATTGAGTAACCATGCAATCTGATCAAGAGACGTCAAAATCAAGGTCGATGCACGATACTTATCGAAATAAGTTTGCAATCGGGCAATCTTGGACTCAGTAGTCTCGCCTGTATACTTAAGTTCTAGAGGAACGATGGGATTGTATTGTCTTGTGGGCACAGGTTCAAACGAAGACCAAATTTTGTCAACCAAATTGTCTTTTACAGGAATAATCTTCACATTTTCAGCCTCATTTGGCGTGATGAAACTCTCCAGGTGCCGCACCTGGTAATAAGTAAATAATGTTGGATCAAGGCCGATATATGCTATCATTCCGGAATCATGGGCGATTTGGACAGCTTGTTGAATTGTCCACTCTTCCCACGAAACTTCTCCTGGATTCTGTTTCAATAATATCCAGTTAAAGTCCAACTCGTTTGCAGCCTGAGTGAAATACCTACCGTCAGTGGCAAGGGCCGCCAGACCCTCTGGTTTATCGTTCATGGAGCTGAGTTCACGCGTAACAATTGCCGTACCAGCAGAACCACTAAATCCACTAATAAATGCTCGTCTTTGATCAGAGGGTGAGGTGTATTCTGACTGATGTGCGTCTGTAGACGGGATAATGTACACAGCTAGATCGTGAAGTTTCATTGTTTTTCGTAAGCATTCCAATCTTAATGACGTATTGATTTCCTTAGCAATTCTCGAGTCGATGGTATACAGGGAAGACCCTGTATTTTTGAAAGTGGAACCTGTTGGTGAATCAATGGGACTTTGTGATTTTCTTGTGTTGGAACGCGTACAACTAATCTGCTTGACATAAATAGAAGTTCGTCTTCCCTGTCTCGATAAAAGCCCGGGTGAACATATGCAATTAGCACAAGGTCTACTAGAGGCGCTTGTTCGGCGCTGTTCTGTCACTTGCCCTATTGTAGTTGCACCTGGTGTTGCATTCGCAGAAACAAGGGAGAACATGGAAGGTTTATTGTTAATCATGGTTGATAGTCTAAATTATGACTTGTCTGAAAGTTTAGCTCAAGTATAGAACAAAGCTTGCAAGACCTTTATTCTTGTCTGAACTACTCTGTACAGAGAAGAATAAATTGCTAAATCAGACCAGTTTATCAAATAAAAATCTGTACACCAGGTAGCAGTGGCCAATAATTTAAATTTGCAGGTCAAAGGAGGCAATTCGCCGGCCAGGCGCAAGAGCTAGGCTTATTGTCTGAAATTATTAGGTGCTGCTTGCAAAATTCTCTTAGAACAATTAAAATGATTTTGGCTCATGCAAGGTGATTATGTAATTACTAAAAATTTTCTCCAAATTTGTGGTATAAATAGGGGGCCAAAGTGCGCAAAGTTTTTCTTTCTTTGTCGACGTACTTCATAGGATCATTTCTATAGGTCACGTCTCTCTTTGACTCTTCAAAAGAGCCACTGAATCCAACTTGGTTGATGAGATAGATACCCTTGTGTCCTAGAGTGAGAACTTCTAGCTTGTCCACGATCCTTAGCGATCTGGTCATCTAAAAATGCCTTGCTCGTCAAGGAGCGATGATCTCGATCCATCACGTGTACTTTTTCGAAAGGGACGTTTTGGATGGACGCAAGTGGCTGTCTGACAAGTTACACTATATCTGTTTACAGCTTAGTGCGATTTGTAGAGTCTCTTATGTTGGGTCGGCCATGTATATATGTAATTTATATACTAAAATTAATTACTTTCACTTCAAAATCGAGTTTTTCAATTAATCATATTATTGAATAAAAGTAGGTTTCAGGAGTTTTTGTAACTTTAACTTTAAGCGATAATTGGTAAAAATCGCCATTGTCACCGTTGTATGAATGTTTACTCAATTCGCGAGGTTGTTGAGGTATGTCGTATAATTATTCTTGAACCTAACGTACAGCTTGTCAATTCTTTGTACAGCTCGTCCAAAGATGTTTTAGAGACTCAGAAGAAACTGCAACAGTATCAAAAATCTGAGTATGGGTGGTTGATGGCTCACGAACTACTGCAACAAAGCTCAATGAACTGCAGATTCTTTGGAGCACTCACTTACACAGTTAATATCAACATTCATATGGCTGATTTGACTCGAGCCAATCAAGCTGAGAAGATGCACCAAATTAGGTATACCATTCTTGAACACTTGATCAGGTTGATTTCAGACGATGAAGTTCTACAGACCGGGATGTATGTAATCCGAAAGATGTTCTCAAATTTGGCTTTGCTCTTCATTGAATGCAACGGAGATTGGGAAGATCCTTTATTTACTTTCATAGAGTGCCTTGCCGCGCGTAAGGTTATTGAGGGTACACATCGATTCAATGAGTTGGAGTCCATACTAGTCTCCCTACAGTGGTCTGACCTACTTTTATGTATTGTGTTCTCTCAAATCGTGGCTGAGGAACTGGTCAAAAGAGAGTCCACAAATATTTCCAATGTTCAAACCCATAGACTAGTGCATCAGCATTTATTTAAAACAACTGAAACATTGTTGACAAGTGCTCTCAATTCATCAAATGAGCCAAAGCTAGTACTCGCTTGGCTGAATTCTTTGGACGTATGGATAGTTTACGCCTCAAAAGCCGAATTAGATTCCACGGAGCGCTATGATATGACGAATTTGCTATCGAGGTGCATCTCGTTGATTATGAATCCTGACTTCTCGATCGCTGAAAAGGCAATTGAATCTCTTAGTGAAGCATTAGAGATTAATACTACATTTTTCACCCCTCCATTGCGATCTGATCTGCAATCCATAATCTTTGGCGATATAGGGGTGCAATACATCAAGTACTTCAGTTCCCTCGGGGACGAGAAGACAGTCACTGAATTTGCTAGATTAATCATTGCATTCCTCGATATCGACTTGAACTTTCTTTTGAATCAGCTGAAACAGGGCCAAGACACTGATGTCTTCGACTTTCTGATTGCGTTGACAGATTTTCCTGGCATCCCAATAATAGAGGAAAACGTTTCAAAAGAGTTTGCAGATTTCTGGCTTAGGTTTGCAGACTTCTGTATTGTGGAGGATTCAGCAACACGAGCGGCAGGTGAAAATAGCCCACAGGGTTTGGAAGTTTTTAACATTCGAATAAATGCATTGTTTGATCGAATTACGGAAGCCTATTGGAAAAAAGCTCATGTTCCTGAGGACGAACCAGAGTTTCACCAATATAAGCAAGAGTTTGGTTTTTTTAGAAGCGATATCGCGGATTTGTTTGAGTCGGTATACCCTCTCATGAAGTTACCTCTGGTTTTAAACTTGGTTTCAACGGTACGTTCGAGCATTGTTGGACAAAATTATCAAAATATTGAACCATCTTTATTTTTGGCTACTGCTGTCACTAAAGACTTCGGAGATGAGCAACTAGATGTTCAGCTTATAGATCAGGTGTGTGCTCTGTTCGATGAAAATTTGCTCCAGGTTGTTCTGCAGTTTAAATCTGACAAATACAGACAATTGATCAATACCACAATACAATTTGTCTCAAGGGCTGAGTGGTTTTACAAGACATCAAGAGGAATCAACTATTTGCCTCAAATTATTAGTTTTTTGTTTGAGTGTATGTTTGATTCATCCTTGTATCAACTGACCAGTTCAAAAGCTATTGCAGATATTTGCAAGGATTGCAGGATATCCATGTCTGAATTTCTACCGGCATTCAAGAACCTAATCACAGACATGGTTGATGACATCAATGTCGAACCATTGGTGCGTCAGAGGATAATAAATTCATATGCTTCTATAATTCAGGGAGTAAGTGATCCCGCGGTTCAAGGTGAGCACCTATTTGCCTTGTTTTGTTTGTTAGAATGCAAAGGTGCCTCTGGTCTTCTTCAGCTTGAAAATACAGATGTGACCAAGCGTGAAGTCGTTCTCGACTACATGATAAGCTTAATTCGCTGTGCTGGTGCAGTTGCGAAAGGTATGCAGCTTCCAGAAGAACTTGATGGACATCATACTCAAGAGCAAGAACTTAGTGTACGTGAATACTGGAGTTTGGACCCACTAGGTTTCAAAAATAAGGTTTTATCAATCATTCGAACGTTTGCATTTGCAGATGAGAAACTTTCGGAAAACTATTTTGTTCTGGAGGAGATTGTCAACATTTTTAAGTATGGGTTGACTGAAACCATTCCCGGTCCATTTGTTTTTGATCAAGCTACAATTATGGAGTTTATCGTTACCAAGTGTGGCAACTTGAGGTCTCTGAACGCGTATCCATTGCTCTATTCTCTTTTTGACTCGATGATTGTTGCGTATCATTCTAATTGGGGGCCAGAATCCCTCAATGATATGATTGAAATACTGTTCAGTTCCAAATTAAGTTTAATTGAGTCAGATCCAGATTTGATACAATCATCCCTTAATCTTTTTTGTACTATTCTGGTCACCAAGCCCGCATTATTGATTGCTAACGATCAACTTTTGGCTAGTGTTCTTGAATTTGGTATACGACACCTGAGGTCCAATGAACGTTTTCTGTTAAAAGCATTAGAGAAGTTTTGGACACGTCTGATACATTTGCGTAAGGGAAACCGGCAAGATACTGTCACCATCAAACGCTTATTCAATGAGACTGAACTAGGATATCTACTCACCCACAATGTGATGGTCTCCATGTTTGCGACTCAGCGATCAAATCTGGATATATTCATTGAAATCATAAAATCTTTGGTAGCAAAGTATCCATTGATGATGTCAAAATGGTTGAATGATTCATTTACTAAGCTAAATCAACAGAGAGAGAAAAAGATAATGGGTTGGGAAATATTCACAAAAAAGATAATGTTAACAAGAGGTACCCGAAACGCTAATGACCTCATCAAAGACTTCTGGCTTGAGGTCAACGGACTCATAAAGTATAACTAACATAAAGATACGCGAAATTCTTCTGAACAAGTTTAATCAATGCTCACCATGGGTATCCGTTGAGCATCTCGACCAGAGCATCGCACTCCGCAACATAGTCAACTTGTGCGATACTTGCGACAGTGAATCGTGCCCTGTCTTGACCTTGATAACTATCAACTTTTCCTCTAATGCGGAAAAGGATCTCTTTGAAGGACACATGCTCGTTGATATAGTTCTTTAAAGCATTTTCGTGAACACTTTCGATGCTAGGATCTTCTGCGTCTGTCTTCAATCTCAAAAACTCAGCGGCAGTTATACCAAGCAATTGATTGGCTTGTTCATCAAACAGTGTGAGCCACATTTGACCTGTTTGATCGACAACGGAGATAGTCAAAATGTACCTGTAATTTGGTTCGGCATGGTTGATATTACACTTTTCGCATCTCCAAGTCCCATTGTCCTGTTCCAATAACTTTTTGTTGCAGTTCTCAGAACGGCAAGCAGGATAACAAAAGTTCTCAGGCTTGACGAATGATATGGTTGCCTTAAGATTAAAGTAGTCTGGTTTGTCATTCATTCCGAGCCTTTCGTCCTGCACTGATTTAATGGTTTTGCGCTCCAAAATGCCTTGCTTTGAAGTCATACTTGCATTTCCACTGGACCCGCCTTCAATAGCCATACTTTTAAATGTTTGATTAGCTCCTTGAGTATCAAACCAACCTTTGACTTTGTAGGCTTCCTCTATGTCAGGATTCACAACAATAGTGGCAGCAGGTATCAACGACAAGCTTTTTCCTCCAAAATCTTGTACGCGACAACCTTTGAATGCGACCACAGAACCAACAGGGACATCGAACTCCCTAGCATGTTTATTCCACAGTCCAACATTTACAGCAAATTGGGTGTCGTCAACTAAAACAATGTCTCTTCTATCGAATGGCTTGCCGGTTGACTTGGCGATAATCTCTTGCTTTTCCTTGACATCTTTCAGAACACCTATAACATCAATGACTGCACCATTTTCTAAATTTTGCACTTGGTCGAGCTTGGCAAAATCAAAGTGAAGTTTAGGAACGTCAGTATCGTCCTCACAAGGTTCCACTATGGTATCCTTATCAAATTGAAGTTCGTATTGGTGCTTCAGATTTGAAAACTGAGGTTTCGCCATTTGCATGGAAGCTTTACTGATATAGAACACCTTGTTCTCCTCAAGCACATCCCAAAACTTTTCAGCCACCTGGTTGAAGGCAGTTGCTCGAATCTCCCCAGTTTCATCAAGCAAATTAACATTGAATAGCTTTCCATCCCCTCTCTGGTTAGACCAGTGTTTCATGTCTCCCTTAAACGAAACTCTGGCCTTAATAGTCCATTGATTCTGATAAGGTGATAGTTGATCAATCGAGTACAAGTTTTGATATTTTGGGGGAGGTCTGGAAACCGTTTTTTTTGGTATTGGAGCAGCTGGAGAAGGTGTAATCGTGGTGTCTCTGCCAATAGTTTGAACTTTAGGTAGTACGTTGGCTTCTGGATGAGCTTTTAAGTAATCATCAAGACTTTCATACTTGAGGTCACTTTTCTCGCACTGTTGAACAACTTCTGCTCGATCAACCACCAAAAATATTTTGCCATTGTTGGTTGGAGTAATCTCGTATTGAGTAATCTTGAGTATACAATATCTTTTAAAGTTGTCAATGGCTCCCTGCGCTTCATTTGGCTTGAAGACACCATTGATTGCATATTGCCCGTCGTTGAGCATCAATCGTAATCTCTCACCGTTAGCCTCGGGAATGGATTTGGCTTGATGCGCTTGTAGGTAGACCTCGCCAAATGATTCACCTTCTTTGCAAATTTTCAGAATTGACCCTGGTTTCAGCATTATGTGGATAGATAAGTTGCCATCAAATTAATTTATTTTGCGATTTTATTTACGCGTCGCATCAAAATAAAACTGGTGCAAAGATGTTACACCAAAACCTCCAACACCGCCTTGTGACTGGTAATCTCCATATAAGAACCAGACACTGAAAAGTCTAAAATCTCTTCGTCTGTCGAGATCACCTTGACTTGGTGTCCATCTAGATCAAGTATGTGGATTTGTCTCAAGAGGCAGTATATTTGATGATTGTTGATTAACAATTTTCTGACCCCCTCCGATCCTTTGATTTCCCAAATCAACTTTTGATCACGATACATTCGAATATTTCCATCAAGGTCTCCTAGAACAACGTTGTCCTGCATTGCTGTAAATGCATGAATCCTGAAAGGGACGGAAAACTCGCTAACTGCTTTAAGAGAACTCAAATTGTATGTTGCAAGAACACCGCTTTCATAAGCCACCACTAGAGCTTTGCCTTCCATTTCATAAAACTGGTTCTGCCGTTGAGTGTTATAGTGGGTATGTTGGGAAGACTCTATTACTTGAATTCCAATAACAGGGTCTGTCAACCCGGGACTACGTCGAAATTCCCAGATGCACTCTCCTGAACCGCATTCCCATACAAAAACAGCTCCATCCTTAGCTGCCGTAAGCACGTTTCGGCCTATACCTATCACGGCAGAGTCCGTTAGTGTGCCTTGGTGCCTCATCAGCGTCCGAGGGTTAGACCCATCTTCAAACGACCAAATTCTTGCCGAGAAATCCAGGCCAATTGAGAGAACAACTTTCTCACTGGGGAAGAACCTGATAGCAAGGACTTCTGACAAGTGTGCGTTCTCAATGAAGATGTCTTCGACGCCTGGTCTGATGAATTGAAGCTCGCCACTGGCGCCACCACATGCAAGTTTGCCGTCGTTTGTTACTGCCACAGCAGTTGGACAGAACGAGAGGTGTTGCTTATGTTTACAAATGGCAACATTGATTCTCTTGTCACTGCATGTCAATTGAACGCCGGTTTGATGCACATCAATTTTCCACGGACCCAAAGATTTGATGTTGTCGCCTGTACACTCAAAATCATGACGCTCCTGATTGACCCTTACCCAGAATTTCTCTTTCTCAACAATCCCGTTGCGAGCATCCATTATAACCTCATAAAAGTCGGGTTGAAGCACTACTGTGTCTAGCATAGGCTGTGCAAAATCCAAGAATTTCAATAAATTCTTTATAACTTCAAGCTATGTCGTCTGACAAAGAGAATGAAGTGCTATCAATGTTTTTTGACGAAGCTTTCGTACCACATGAATATCTTGATGCGTTTTTTACAACATCGCTCAATCTCAAAGCCCCTCAGCTTAAGGACAAGTCTGTGTCTTTTGCGCCTGGATCGTCGCTCAAATCATTACAGGGTAAGTGCATGTCGCTCTTGACTCACCTTGACTACTACACCAACGAGCTCACCCACCAATTCGAAATCAATTTAAAAGATCTTCACAATTCTTCGTCGATAATATCGTATACCGGAGTGGAAAATTCTGGGATAACTAGGCTGGAGTATTATGTTGACTATCTGGCATCATCGATTGAGTCTTTAAATCGCGATTTGGAGGAACTCAACTTGAATATCAGAAACGTCGAATCATTGAAGCATAATGAAGTACTATTTCAAAGGCTTAAACAACTCAAATATGTTAAAGAACGCATTCAAAGTGTCTTAGACATCTTTGAGACTGTGCAAGCAGTGATACAGACCAGCGAAGTTGAAGCGCATCACTCAGTGTCATCATTTCGGACTACTTCGTTGGCCCCTACAGGATCGCGAAGTCGAGAAACTTCGAGGGCAATTTCCCTAGACACCTTTTCCTCATCACTCAACATCTTAGAGGAAACGATCCTTGAGCAAATTCAATTAGAGAAAGGGGCAACTGAAATAAATGGAAGTTTACTAGAGAAGATCGATCTTATGGTTGGTTTACTACCATTCTTCAAAAACTTGTCCAAGTTCTATTCGGTCTACTCCGATTTCGCTCAATTCTTGGAGAATGAGAGGAAACGGTATTTAAGTAAGTTCAATAAATAAATTTCATAAGGGTAATCTTTAAGTTCTATGAATCTGACTGTGCGGTGAACCTGCTAACATTGGATGAGAACAAAGTGCTTTCGGTAACACCTGATATGTCTGAGCTGTCTGAAGAAGTTGAAGACCTTGGTCTTCCGAGAATGTGCATCAAGTGAGAAACAGAAAGAACATTTTCAGTTGATGTTTCAGCGTAAGCTTGGGAAGGCGCTTCCGATTCTTGATCAATTCCCGATTTGCGGCGAATACTCAGCAAGCCAACAAGTTTATTGAATGTCTTCGTGGGAAAGAATCGCTCAACCCATATATCAGGAATTATTCTAATAAAAATTCCCGCAGGGATGGACAATAATCCACAAAGAAGGGCAGTGGCCCACATTGCACCTGTTTGTCTTGTAATACTGAAGGCTGCCCCTCCAACGAACATTATCAACATTTGGAATCCTGCAATAATAGCTGCGATGGCAATGAAATACCAATTGCTGAAGAAATGCTGCGTAAAGTCAAGGTTCGATCTGCTGATCCTGTCTCTAATATTTGTGATACCGTCTCCTTCGTCGAGTTTCCTGGTTAAAAACAAATTGAAAAACTGTAACCACACAAATGTATTGAAGGTCAAAGCTGCAAGTTGTGCGTGTTCATGATCAGTGACCACTGCATTCTTAAAAAAAAGTTGGTCTCCAGCGAAGTGAAGAACAAAAGTAATCACTAATTGAACGACGGATTGGCCCAAAATCATCTTCCACATGGATGTTGATATAAGGGGAGCGTGACGGCCAGCAGGTTTGCGATCAAGAACATCTTCATCTGGTTTGTCGGTAGCAAGGGCAAGAGCTGCCAAAGTATCCATGATAAGATTCACCCACAGTAATTGAACGGCAGTCAAAACTGAGGCATCATCAGAGGATGCGACAGCAGAAATAAATGTCAATACAACAGCAGTAACGTTGACAGTCAGCTGAAACTGCACAAATTTCCGGATAGAAGTTGCTACAGTTCTTCCCCATTTGATTGCATCGACAATCGATGCAAAATCATCGGTCATCAAGATAATATCAGAAGCCTCTCTGGCAACTTCCGTTCCCGCAATCCCCATAGAAAACCCAACATCGGCCAGCTTCAAAGCAGGGGCATCATTGGTACCATCGCCAGTAACTGCCACGACTTCACCTTGACGCCGGAGCGTATCAACGAGAATTCTTTTATCCTCAGGACTTGACCGAGCAAGAACGCACAATTTGGGGACCAAATTGTTGCGTTCTTGATCACTTAGAGTCCGGAACACGGGACCTTCCATACAGACGGTTGGGTCCGCGTATGATTCTTCGTTGAGGATACCACAATTCCTAGCTATGGCGCGAGCAGTCAGGATATTGTCTCCAGTAACCATTCTGACACGAACACCAGCCTTAGCACACTTCTCGACTGCTTCTTTGACGCCGGCTCTCAAGGGATCTTGAATGCCTACCAAGCCGTCGAAAATCAAACCATAGGCTTTCTCTTGGGAATTTCCAATCACGATTTTAGGAAGGTTTGAATTTTGAGGACCAGCTTCAGTTGGATCGGAGTCAAGGATTTCAATTGCATCGCCAAAAAGTAACTGCGGATCAGCTTCTGCTTTGTTGTCCACCCTACTAAGGTTCGGAGGAGGCCATGATTCAATAGCAAAGTCACGATGGGCAAGACAAATTGTCCTCAACGCATCTTTAGCTAACACAGTGATCTCTTCATTAATCGAATTTTTGATTGAATTAGTAATGCTAATCACAGATCCATCTTCTTTCATTTGATGACTGCAGCGAGAAAAAACCAACTCTGATGCACCTTTAATCAAAAATCTGTATCCTGTATCGGTTTTTAGAACCAATCCTCCCCATTTCCGTGATGACTCAAAAGGAATTGTTTGCACAATCGAGTGGCTCGATTTCTCTCTAATGAGCTCAAGTGATTGGTCTAAATCAATAAAGCCAAGCTTATGCTTAGCCAGAAGTAAAAGTGCGCACTCTGTTTTGGAACCAACAAATTCTTCGTCATTAGACGTAATTGATGCGGGTGGTTCCGACTTCTTGAACCAACTTTTTGTAGCCTGGGCTTGATGTTTACTCGAATCGTCCGATTTATTCTCAAACGCTGTTGAGTTAAAGAGAATGTTTTCCTGAAGGGCAGTCAGCAAGGACGGGTTAAGCTTATCGACAATGCTTGAGCTTTGAGGAGCCCCTGTCGAATTAGTGTCGTCAAACTCGACATTCCCAATAAAACCGCGAACTACCCGCATCCTGTTCTCTGTCAACGTTCCAGTTTTATCGGAGCAAATAGCTGTAGCTCCACCCATTGTCTCACAGCTTTTGAGAACACGAACTAGATTGCCGTCTTTGGTCATTCTTGTGGTAGCAAAAGCCAATGACAATGTGACTGCCAAGGGCAGACCTTCAGGCACTGCCACCACAATAATAGTGATAGCAGTAATCAATATGTTCAAAAACTTAGTCCCTTTTTGGGCACCACTGAGATCGGAATAATCACCTCCTAACTTGACACAAAACTTGATGAAAAGCACGATAAATAAAATCAGAGCTGCTAAAAAACCAAATTTAGCAATTCCGTCAGCGAGACCAGACAAGCGCATCTGCAGAGGCGTATCTTCGGGATCGTGCTGTAGAGACATCATAATCTTTCCATGCATCGAATTTATTCCCACTGCAGTCACAATAGCCTTTCCTTGTCCACTGAGAAGTTTAGCTCCCGATATAAGCATGCAATCATCAACACCTTTATCCCCGATATCTTTAGCAGAATCATTTAAGATTGAGTATCTTTCAAGAGCAAGAGAGGCGGAAACTTTTTTAATCGCATTTGTTTCACCCGTGAGCGAGCTTTCGTCGCACTCACAACTACCAGATACGAGAACGGAGTCTGCAGGAACAACCTCACCAGTTTCGACGTACACCAAATCGCCAACCATGAGATCGGCTATCGGTAAAAAGATTTTCTCACCAGATCTAAACACAATGATGTTTCTGTCTTCCTTTTTGGCATTCAATTTACTAAACTGCCTTTCTTTGTTGTAATCATTGACGGAACCAACCAAAACAACGATCACTATGGCAACAATGATAGCGACACCTTCGACCCATTCGACTTTCGGAATTGGCTTCCCTTCTTGATCGTACTCTGTAGGTTGTCCAAATGTTTCATACAACCCCAATGCTAACGAGACAACAGCAGCAACACTTAACATGATGAGAATTTTGTCGTGCATAGCCTCCCAGCAGAGAACTAAAAACGACTTTGGTGGTTTCTGAGGAAGCTTATTTGTCCCGTACTTGCTTTGGCGTTGTTCTAATTCCTGAATTGTGATGTCTAGAGGTAGGCCTCTAGTTTCGTCAGTGTCTAACTGCTGCATGAGTGATCTCACACCTCCAATATCATTAAGTTTGCGGATAGACTTTGGATCGTGAAAAGCCCCGAGTTGATCTACGGTAAGGTCAAACCGAGCACGGGCCTCCAAATCAGTGGATTTACGCGAAACTGGCATACCGATCTTTAATTTCGAAGATTTCAACTTGTTTAAATCCAATTAACATATAAAGTATCGCTGATTGTATTTCTAAGCCAGGGTCCGTGTATCTATTATGTGCCACTTTCAGAGGATTGAAAAAAACGAGGCGGAGCCTTAGAAATTTTTACCCTGCTGCCAAATTGAGGCTAATGAATAAAAGCAACTGAGCTTCTGAAATCTGATATGTAATCCTATCTAAAGTACACTATTATGAACATCTATATGTATAGAGTAGTCACTTGGAAAAAACTCAGCCTCAAGTTTTCTGATTCATGTTGAGTGGAGGTAACGATAAGTTATTGATTGAGGGTAGTGGCATTTGCATGGCTTGACCTTGTGCAGTTTGTTGGAAGTCGTAACCAAACAGCGGATTCATGTACATACTTTGCTGCTGCTGCTGTTGTTGTTGTTGTTGTTGTTGTTGCGGCTGCTGTTGATGATGATGTTGCTGTTGTTGTTGTTGCGGCTGCTGTTGTTGATGATGTTGTTGCTGCTGCTGATGTTGTTGTTGTTGTTGCTGTTGTTGCTGCGGCTGCGGCTGTTGTTGTTGTTGTTGTTGTTGTTGTTGCTGCTGCTGCTGCTGCTGCTGCTGCTGCTGCTGCTGTTGTTGTTGTTGTTGTCTGCTCATAGCGGCGTAGATTTGGGAAGGGTCCATCATTTGTGACATGTAAATTTGAGAGTAGTTAGGGGCTTGTGATGAATCCGGCTTAGCCTGTTGCCCGGTTTGTTGCTGTCCGTTCTGATTTGAGTTGTAGCGAGCGCTTTGTTGACCATTCACTTGATTGACGAAAGCCATGTACTGAGAGTGGTCTCCAATGGTAGCAGTCTGGAGAGCAGCATTAGGAGAGGAAGAGCCTTTCCCATTGGGTTGAGATACATTGGTAGAATTTGCAGCTGATATTGCCGGGTAGAGGTCCTCGGGTTTGTATTGCTGCGGTTGCATGGCAATCATGCTTGGATGATAGAAAACAGCTTGCTGAGGTGCTTGGCCTGCTGTGGCTTGTTGTTGGACTACCTGTGCGGTTTGAACCTGCTGCTGAGTGGCAGCGCCACCAGAACCGGCCACAGGAGGTGGATAAAACTGACTTCCTGTCAAACTGAAAGCATAAGCCTGATTAGGGTACTGTGCCACATAGGATTGAACTGCAAGATTGTGGTTCCTAATGGCTTGCTTGGTACTGCAGTGGGGGCAATTCTTCTTGTTGTTCCGTCTTGGTGTGTACTTGTACCCGGGATACCTCTCGGAGTGTCTTTTTTTCTCTTCTTCTGCTTGTTTATTCCAGTATTCTTTTTCCTCAGGTGGAAGATTTCTCCACCGGCGACCTAATTCTCTTGAAACGTCTGGGTTCGTCCGTATGACATTCCCCTCTTCAAGAAGAGCCTGGTGATGTTTTTGTCTGAACAAAATGAAGGCGTTTCTGGGTCTTGGAATGCGATTACCTTCCTGTTTGCAGGTGCATTTTTCAAATAATTTAGACGAATCAAGTTGAGGTGGCTGAGGTGGAGGGGGGACCTGTAATGCTTGCATTAAATACTGTTGCTGCATTTGCTGTGGATATTGTAAGGCAGCCTGTTGGTGAAATTGTTGTTGCAACGCGATCTGTTGATATTGTTGAACAGGAATCTGTGGCTGTTGTTGCACTGAGGGCTGAGAATGCTGCTGGGGAGTAGTACGCTGGTCGTGCTGGACATTCATTGATGGAGTGTCATGCGGTTCTGGTTTGACTGTTTCGGACTGGGGTGAAACAGACTCTGAGTTGGACTGCTGAGCTGCCGGAGAATGCTGGCCTTGAGATTGATGCTGCTCAGGAATTATGTGGGAGAGCGGAGGTAGGCTTCGTTTACTGTCCTGATCAACTTGATACTGGTCCATCGGATAGGTATTGATATTGTATCTTTAGTTGATTATTGTAAAGTATATTAAAAAAATAACCCTTCTTTGTTCGATTGTTTAATTCTCTTGTTTTGTGCTAGCACCAAAAATTTTCAAGCAACGTTTTCTTTTTATTTGCAACAAAGGTTTCTAGTGGACAAAAACTTATTTGTAAGTACAGGACAATATTTCGGATATAATACAGAACAATAAAAGGTTTAACGGAAAATCTGCGGATCTATTTTAGATGTACGGCTTCGCCGTTCCGAAAACAATTGCCTAGTTGCTAACGATACGTGCTGCAGGTCAAACCTAGTGGAATAATAGTGGACCGTTATATTTAAATGCACCTCTACAGTCCACCCCCCCAAAAAAAACGCTGCTCAGGATGCTGACAACTTGTACACTATACTGAGTCGAAATGTTGATGTCATTTACATTTTGAACGTCGAATCTAGATACTGAACAGATATATACATCGAAAAACGAATTCTGTACGGTTGATGTAGAGAAGAGCTCCATGTGAAACCTGGGCAAGTATACACATGCTGCGACTGTAAAAGCATTTCCCGAAGGATCAAATCTGAATCTGAGTCTGGCCATCACCTTTTGTGCACAGGCCAGTTTTGTAATTCCTAATACGGATATGTGCCCAAAAATGGTTACGAAGTTAACGAATTAAGATAGAATACTATTTTGTTAACAATAGGATTCTATTTTAAAACAATAGACTTTGTTATAGCACGACTGTTTATGTTTACATTTTGTCAATTTAATGAAGAAAACTTTGCGTCCACCTGAGATCCCCCCACGGCGAGCTGGCAAACGAAGTTTGAGGAATTTTAGTTTACTTTTCTTCTCAGTCTACTTGTTACCAAACTTCAAACTCACCATAGTCACTCCTTATAACTGAGCCTTGCTCGATAATACAAAGCTATTTACTTCCACTCGTTCTAATTACTTGCTATACCGTTACACACATTCAAAATGCTGTTCAAAACGATACTCCCAATTTTGATGGTCGCCACCCAAATCAAGGCTGAAGAAACCACTACTTCCCTCATCACAGTCACTGTGACTGAGACCCTATTGACTCCATCAGAGTCGTCTGCTCTTGCCGAGTCTTTGGCTTCTGTCTCCTCTGCTTCAGTTGCATCAGTGGCCTCTGCTTCCTCTGCTTCCGTGGCCTCTGTCGCCTCTGTCTCTTCTGTCTCTGCTGCCTCTGTTGCAAGTGAAGCTTCTGCTGCTTCTGTTGCCTCTGCTGCCTCTCTGGCCAGTGAAGCTTCTGCTGCTTCTGTTGCCTCTCTGGCCAGTGAAGCTTCTGCTGCTTCTGTTGCTAGTGAAGCCTCGGTGTCCTTGGAAAAGGTCAAGGGTCTGTTTGCTATTGCCTCAGGCGCTTCTCTCAAATCTGCAGAAGTTGTTTCTAGCAAGACCAGCTCTCACATCGTCAGCTCTTCATCTACTTTCAAGACTTCATTTGTGACTTCTATTACCCCATCTTCTCGCAGTGCAGCTTTGAAATCGTCAAGCGTTATGTCAGTGAGTAAGTCTGTTGTGTCTGAGGTGTCTAGCTCAGACATTTCCTCAAGCTCAGAAAAATCATCTACCAAGAGCGCCTCCACATATGTGTCCACCTTCGCTGACGAAACCACTTCCGCTGCAGCCTCAAGTTCTGAGGGTGCAGCTAACAAGCTGGCTCTCAACGGCCTTTCTTTGGGGCTCACTGGTCTCGTCTTGGCCGCTTTACTCTAGATCGATTTTTCTGCTTTCGAACTTATATATTACTCCGTTCAATACCAGCTGATTCTTAACTATGTTTTGTTAGGCTTAAAGTACACGAGTATAACGCGTTCCTCGCGCCCTCCACTCGGCCAATCCAGCGACCCAACCGATGTTCTTTTGATAATGTGGCAAACACGCTCATTTTTCCATCTTCCTCGGACAAGTGTACATCTATCCTTGTCACCAAGCCCTTGGCTCGGCCCAGGTAGCCAATTAAAGTAAATTTCCGCAAGTCTCTCTCTAGCTTCCAAACTTTGATCTCACCGTTCCATGACCCGCTTAAAAACACGTCACTATAGGGCACTGCATGAATCGCCGTGATCCAGTATGGCTGGGGGTTTGCCACTTGTTTTTCAGCATTCTTTAGATCGCACTCGGCGCTCGCACGCCATGGGTCTTTAGCTGGCTCAAACCCATGAGCTTGACGCTCCGTATATATTGGTTTTTTCTTGGCCAGCGACCACAGACAAATGTTTCCATTATCAGAACCAGTGACAAAGTGTGAATCATCCACCATACTGACACAATCAATGCTACCTTCGGCATAGAATTCGATTCCGGTCTTAGCCGTATCGCCACCACGGAATGTCAAGCGTGTCTCTTCTGAAATCTTCCACAGCATTGCAGTGCGGTCACGTGACCCCACCGTGACGCAACGTTCCTGACCCAGGGCAGCAATGTCCACAACGACGTCCTGATGGCCATATAATGTCTCAAGCTGAGCAAGCTGGTTCACACTGTAGGTACGGATCTTCAAGTCAGCGCATGCTGCATATAGCTGGTCTGTGTTGCGTCGGAACGCAAGTCCTAGTACTTCTCCACGGCGGTCTCGAGTCTCCAACACTCGAATCGGAGCCAAATTCTCGCTGCTCCATACAATAATGCGCTTGTCCCGCGCACCGGTAACGACATACTTGCCGTCAGGACTGACAGTCACCGTGAGAATTTCGCCGCAGTGACCATTATTCATCTGTTCTTTAGATATCTCTCTGAACCTGGGTCCACCCTTGACAAATTTTATCTTGCTGAGTTTTAGTCCTTCGCTTTCCACTTTCCATTTCGCAAGCTCCATGTCCTTAGAAACAGTGTACACAAAAGGGTATCGCGCTGCCACTCCTGTGAGTCCCATACTGGAGACGCGAGAAACGCCCACTGCAGCAGATTCAAAAGCTAGCTGATCGCCAAAAAACCTGTAAACGTGTCCTTGTTGCTCAGAAACGTCCTTCTGAAGTCTTGAGGCAATTATGTCGTCATCCAGATCCTTCGCATCAAAACCATATGCATCAGTCTCAGCATGTAATTCGCTCAAATAATGTTTTGCAAGACGCCGTCTCTTATCTGCTGCACTCTCAGTTGCATCCTCCTCCCCACTTGAGTAGTCTTCCTGCTCAGTCTCAGGTGCAGACGAGTCTTCAAACATATCACTTTGTACCTCTTCCTCGTCCAGCTCGCTGGAAGTGTTATGTCCAACAACTTTAGAACTATTTGGTGTTTTTGATTTATGCTTCTGCGCATTACTCGTTCTTCGTGTTGATCTTCTCCTCTTTTTAGAAGGATCCGAGAAGAATGAATCTGACATAGTACCAATACTTTAGAAAGTTTTTTTTTTTCAATTTTTTTAATAGCATCTTTGCACCGTGCAAATAGTGGTAGCACATTCAAGCTGTTTAGGACTGACATTGACACCTTTGGTTGTTATTTATCATTCTACTGTACAACTGTGTGTTCATAATCTTAAGGACTTTAAAAGTTCAAAGTTGCCTATCCAAGTTGACTCAACAAATAGTTCGGAAAAGCCTCAAAAATAATTTACTCAAACGCGTTTTTCACTAGCAAATGAATTCGCTCAAGCAAGTTTTCGTCACGCCTGGTAACACTTACGTGCGCCATTCGCGCGATGGTTCCCGCCTTTATGTTTGTACGAACAACATTCTCAAGATTTTTGACACCGCAAACCCAGAACACGAGCCAGATGTCATGGATATTATCGACAAGGTCAGCTCGTTTGAAGTGGGCGAACTAAATGGACATCGGTATGGGGTAGTGACCTCACGTTCCGGTGTTTGTGAATATTATGATCTTGACATGCGTAAGCCAATGGGAAGACTTGTGCGATCTGCGCTCAGTCTACGTGATGGAGTGTTCACACATGGTGGATCAATGGTATTGTGCGGTGGCTCTGATGGTGAACTCAAGCTGGTGAGTTTGGATTCCGATGGGAAAGTCCAAAGTATCAATACTGGAGATCAGGTCACGGCGATTGGATATAATAATGTGGGCGATCTCGCAGCTGTGTCGTTATCCAGTGGTGACGTGGCAATCTACGCGTATTCTACCGCAGAGCCAGTTAAAAAACACGTTTACACGAACCTCATTTCCAAGTTTAAGGTTGTGGATGACGATGATCTTGATGACTTTGATATGAACGACTCAATCGGTAGCCAGCCGCCAGTTGCGACTGGTGTGGCTAGTGTATGTGGCTGTGACTGGAATCCAAATGGAGACTTGGTGGCTATTCCCACACGTGACCACGAGATTGAAGTTTACGATCGGTCAGACTTTGGCACGCTTGCCTTTAAATTCCGAGGTCATGTGCATGTTAATGAGCTTATCGATTTGAAGTGGTCGCCAACAGGGGCACATCTAGCTTCTGTGGCACAAGATAAAAAGTTGGTTGTCTGGGACATCAATACACACAAGTCGTTCAAATCGTACAATCTTCCTGAGCATGCCTGCTCCCTCTCTTGGGGTCGTAAAGATGACTATTTTGAGCTGGTTGTTGGTACAACATCCGGTCACATTGTGCGGTACGATCAGGTAGTCCGAACAGACATAGGTTTGAGACAGGAGTCAGAACCTGAACGGGAAAGCGAACCAGACAGTGAAGTTACCGGACTCTTTGATGAGGGACCTGAGGATGACTTTATCGTGGATGATGACAGCTCGGGGTATGTAGAGAGAAAACGGTCTCTCAACACCAGTCAGCCTTCTAAGTTGCGCAAAGTCACCATTAATACCCCTGCGGTTACACCGATTTTCGATATACAGCCTTACTCGCCCGGAGGAACGCCTTGGAATGGGAACAGAAAGTACCTAACCATGAATTCAATAGGCTACTGCTGGACCGTCAAACAGGACAGCTACAATACGATCACAGTCAGTTTTTTTGATAAGGGCCTACACAACGAGTACCATTTCAAAGATTTATACAACTTCTGTGTCGCCTCAATGAATGAGCGAGGAATACTTTTAGCTTCTTCGCCAAAAGCCCGCAAATCAACTATCATGTACAAGTCACATAACCAGACAGAAACCTGGCTTCGGGCGTTGATCTTGCAACCTGGTGAGTTTGTAACATGTGTCACTCTCAGTTCAACCTCAATTTTTGTGACTACTTCGGCAGGACTTGTGCGTAAGTACAGTCTGTACGGACGCATTGAACGTATTGAGAAAACGGCCCCGGTTGTCGCCTGTGTCAATAATGAAAAGTATTTGTTCACGGTCACTTATAATTCCGAGTCACTAAACTTTAATATCCAGGATTTAGAGGGGAAGTACTTTCAACGCAACGAGCACTTACCAGTGCCCTTAGAAAATGCCGAATTACATCCGTTAAAAGGTGTTTTCTTTTCTCTCGACGGTGATCCATGTGTGGTGGGTCAAGATCATTTGCTTCTTGTACTCATGCGCTGGCGCGATCCACTACAAGCTTCTTGGGTACCTTTATTGGATACGAGCGCTGGAGTCAAGAGGTTATCCGCCGGTGACAATGTGAACTGTTGGCCGCTTGGACTCATGAAATCACACTTGAACTCCATAGTCACCAGAGGTTCAGAATATCCACAGTTTCCGTTGGCCATGCCTCTTGAAATTCCAGTTCGTTTGCCACTCACTGGTGAAGACGAAGGTCAGGAAGATCCTGAAGAAGAGCTTGTTCGTTACATTACAATGGGCGAGCTGCTTAACGACGCTATTACAAATGACGATGTTGTCGATGAGACTGCTCAGGAACGTCTTGCGGAGATCAGTGTTAAGTATGACGCAGCTTTGCTCAAACAGTTTGGTCAATCTTGCAATGACGACAACATTCAGGACGCGCTTTACCTTGCTACTAAATTACGTGATGATAGGGCCCTACATGCTGCGTTCAAGATTGCCGAGAGGCTGCAACAGGTAGACCTGGTAAAGAAAATTACGAAACTCAGAGAAATGAGGATGAATTGGGAGACATAAGCACCAGAATATATACCACAATGATTCACGTTCTACTTTTACCCTTTCCTTTTCTATTTAAATTTGCGCTTCCGTTAATTCTGGCAATTTCGTTAGGCGAGATCACAAGTCCGTTTCTGGTAGACTTACCAATACTATTGATCTTTAGTCCTCGATCGCGTACTTTTCTGTCCTTTTTGATTGTTTTTCCAATTCTGTCTGAGACAGACGTAACCCCACGGTCACTTAAGAGTCTGAACTCTCCCTTTTTCTTTTTAGCTAGCACTATTCCTGCATCCTTGGCTTCACGCTCATACTTATCAATCTTTCGTACTTGGGATTTGATGATACCTTTTCTCATAACCATAGGCATTTTTTCAAGCTTTCTCTCTGATCCGTTTAACTCAGAGGCTTTCCTGAGACGGCTAGCGAGTGTTTTGACTCGAGAATTACCAATAGGGTTTTCATGATCCAAAGTATCTAAAGTTAGTTGTGCTCCCGAGTATTCACCTTTCTTAGTGTCTGTAAGAATGTGCGACTCGCTTAAAAGGCGCTCTAAAGCAATATCGTTTTTGACATCATCCTGTTCCTCCTTAGTTTTCGATTCCTTTAGCAATAATTTCTCTTTGAGTTTCTTCTTTCGTTTGAGCTCGTCTAGTGATATGGGACGTCCACTCTTTAATACCTTGCGGTCTTCTTTGGAAACATTCACAGGATTTGGAGCATACTTGTCCTCAAATTTGACAACAATTGGAGCCATTTTGAAAATTTATCAAAAATATTTTTAAGGTCGGTTAGATATGACAATTTACGTCGGTTGCATTGATATACATGATGGCAAAGTCAAGCAAATTGTCGGAGGCACCCTCAAAAAAGATGACAAGGATAATGTGAATGGTGTGACTACCAACTTTGTAAGCGAGCTCTCGTCTGCTCACTATGCTGGGATCTACAAGAAACACAACGTTATTCGAACACACGTTATAAAACTGGGTTCATTGGAAAGCAACAATAAGGCTGCCTTAGATGCCTTGAAAGCTTGGCCAGATGCGCTGCAGATTGGTGGAGGTATAAATCTCGACAATGCGAAGTACTGGATTGACAACGGAGCTGCCAAAGTAATTGTCACTTCATGGTTATTTCCATCTCGAGAGCTTGACTGGGAGAGACTTGAGCAACTTAGCTGTCTCGTTGGGCCTGAAAGACTAGTAATCGATCTGAGTTGTCGAAGGGTTGTTGATAATGGACAAGTCAATTGGGTTGTCGCAATGAACAAATGGCAAACGCTAACTACAACTCTACTCAGCAAAGCTTTATTTGACTCCTTGAGCAAATTCTGTTCCGAGTTTCTCGTTCATGCCGCTGACGTGGAAGGTCTTTGTAATGGTATTGATCAAGAGCTGGTAGAAAAACTCGGGGAGTGGTCCACCCTGCCTGTAGTTTATGCCGGCGGTGCTCGTTCGATTGAGGATCTTTCTCTAGTGGAACAACTAAGTCAAGGTCGCGTTGACTTGACTTACGGTAGCTCACTAGATCTGTTTGGAGGGAGTTTGGTCAAGTTCGCGGATTGTGTTGCCTGGAACAATAGATAGTATATCCAAATTTTATCTTCGAATTGGTACAAGGTAAGTGCCCATCCTAGAGATACCTGTAACCAAAAGCACACCCAATGACCTTCCTGAAAGATAGGCGTGTCTCAAAAGTGGCTTCAATTTCAACAAAACTGCGGCCATGATGAACCCCTGTACGAACGGCATAATCATCTGGTCCTTAATGATAGTGTAAATAACTCGTGATGGGGTGATAATAGGAAGCGTATCTCCATCAAAGGTTTTTCGACTTCTAGAGTTTGCAAGTAAGCTACGTTTAAACGACTGCTCAAATCGAAGGTCTGGAATGTTGATCTTTTGCGACATAACGCACTAATTGATTTATGGGTTTTCGGTGTACTTGGATTTTTTTTCTTTGTGGCGAAAAGTGAACACTTGGTTGACTATGTCTGAAGAACCGCAAGTGACAATCCGTAAGGCTGGCCGGGATGAAGTTGATTTTATCTTAAGCGATGTTGACATGTCTATCGCCAACTCTCTTCGTAGGGTGATGCTGGCAGAGGTGCCCACACTTGCCATCGACTTGGTGGAGATTTCAATAAACACTAGCGTTTTGGCCGACGAGTTCATATCGCATAGGATGGGATTGGTTCCGTTAGAAAGCGAGGACATTGATCAGCTCAAGTACACCAGAGACTGTACGTGCGAAGATCACTGCGAGAAGTGCTCTGTTACACTCGAGTTGCGCGCACACTGCGACTCAGATGAAACAATGAACGTGTATTCGAGCCATTTGACCATAGTGAGCCCAAACACCGGTTTGAATTTGGGATCACCTGTTGTGCGCGATCCTGAGAGAAAAGGTATTTTATTATGCAAGCTCAAGAAGCATCAACAACTTCACCTGAGGTGCGTGGCCAAGAAGGGGATTGCTAAAGAACATGCTAAATGGTCCCCATGTGCTGCTATTGGGTTTGAGTATGATCCGTGGAATAAGCTTAAACACACAGACTACTGGTTTGAAGAGAGCGTTGATGAAGAGTGGCCTAAGAGTGCCAACTGCGAGTGGGAAGAGCCACCTGTTCCTGGTGAGAGGTTCGATTATAACGCCAAACCAAACCGTTTCTACTTGAATTTAGAGACAACTGGGCCTTTGAAGCCCAACGATGTGTTTTCCAAGGGTTGTATCGAGCTTCAAAAAAAAATAGCTAATATTGTATTTGAGCTCGACAAGTTTGATCAACAACAACTTCAAGCACAACAAGCTAACGGTGCTACAGCGTATGCAGATCAAACCGTCTATGGTGGAGCTAATGGCACGACCTACGGCGACTTTGTGGGTGGAGGACAGACTAGCTACGATTACGGTTCAGGAAGATGGTAAAATGTAATAGTTACGATAGAAAAAATTAAACCTAATTTTTGCGAACTTCCAAAATGTCCCAATACATTGGTAAGACCATTTCGCTAATTTCTCAGGCGGATATCAGGTATGTGGGAATTCTCAAGAATATTGATGGAAGTAAAGGTATTATCTCGCTTGAAAATGTGCGGGTGTTTGGAACTGAAGGTAGAATACTTGACCCCAGCAAAATTGTTTATCCTTCAACGCAAGTTTATGAACACATCATGTTGAGTGGGCCAGACGTCAAGACGCTCCAGATTTTGGAAGTTCCTATTGAACAGGTTGTTCCCGAGCCTGTACCTGCGTTTAATCCTGTCAATTATTTCCCCTCAGGACAAATGCCCAGTCAAGTCCCTAGTCTGGTTCCTAGTCAACTGACGAGTCAAAACTCTCTCCCTGTGCCTCAACAGCTGCCTCCGCAATCATTGAATTCATCAACGGCGACATCTGTGGTTTCGTCTCAAGCCCCAACACCTCAATCAGTTATCGAAGCCGAGAGTCAGACATCATCGAAAATTGAAACCACAATCTGTGATGAACGGCAAAAAAAGTTGGGAAATCACGACAAGGAACGCTCGGAGATATCTGAAGGGAAGTTACATCAGTCAGATTCTAATTCTCAGTCTAGGCCTGCTCCAAAATCCAAAGTTGCTTCAAAAATTGGTGACGACTTCGACTTCGAATCGAGCAACGCAAAGTTCGAAAAAGAGAAAGAGTATTCTGCTGAATCCAGCTTTTACAATAGAAAGTCTTCTTTTTTCGATACAATTTCCTCCTCCACAGACCAGTCTGATTCCGAAAGAATGAGATGGCAAGAAGAAAAACAACTCAATTTAGACACTTTCGGTCAGTCATCACTTCATCATGGACGTTCAAGGGGTGGTTTCCGGGGACGCGGTAGAGGCCATGGTAGAGGCCGCGGTAGAGGCCGCGGAGGTCGTGGAGGTCTCAAAGCTCCAGAATGGGCTTGATTGTAATTTAATTCAAAAAAATAGCTTTTAGCTTTCAGTAAATGACTTCGATCAAGCCTTTTAGCGCGACAGATTTGTTTGAACTAAATCAGGTCAACTTGGATCCTCTTACAGAGAGCTTTACGCTTTATTTCTATTTACATTACCTCGCTGAGTGGCCTTCACTATTTTATAAAGCAGTGTCTCCATCTGATTTGCCAATGGCCTACATGATGGCTAAAACCGAGGGAAGAGGAAGGGAGTGGCACGCTCATATCAGTGCAGTGACGTGTGATCCAAACTTTCGTCGTATAGGTCTGGCATCGACTCTTTGTTCCTCTTTGGAACGTTTCACAGAATCAGAGCCTTACGAAGCTTACTTTATCGATCTGTTTGTCAAGTGCAACAATAAGTTGGCTATTGTGCTCTATGAGAAACTTGGTTACTCGGTCTACCGAAGGGTTGTTGGTTACTATGGTGATTATGAAGGTGGTGTGAATCGAACGAAAACTGATGATAGAATTGATGCATTCGATATGCGTAAGGCACTAAAGCGAGACATCAATCACGAGTCTGTTCGCGAAAATGGACGCAATTTCAACGTACTTCCCAATGAAGTGGTGTTTTGAGTGTCACTTCCCTTTTCCACCATTTTTCTTGATGTTATGTGTTAGCATGTGTCTGAAGTAAGCTAAGAATTTGTTTCCGGGTGACGGCTTCTCGATACCAAGATCCTGCACCTTTACCTTAACATTACAAATTGGACAGACCGCGACGTAAACGTGGTCAATCTTTGTTGAGTTTTTATTACTTTTCAGTTCTGGATGCAAACCAAGCATTTTGGGCAAAGGCATTTCTGATCCATTGCTGAAAACTCCATGTTGTTTTGTCAAATGGTGTAGATATCCGGAGGAGTTAAGATCGAAGAACAAATTCTCAAAATTGTTTTGGTAATCCTGCTTACAAGGCTTGCAAAAAGAGCAAAGTCCTTCGCGTTTATGTCGTTTGCTCGAATTCAGGGTACGCAGGTGACGGAAAAGTCGAGGTTCATAAAAATTGACGTCTGCATTAGACTCGGAAAACCTTGCAATTGAGGCATTCCCAATATTCGACTTGCGATTAATCTCGTATTCCCATTGTGTATATGCGCGGTGTTGAAGTAAATCAACAAACATTTCTGGGTTCAACTCGTTCAATGAACAGTATGGTAACAAATGGGTATTGATGATTGACTCGTACTCAGAATCTCCTTGTTCGAAAACACGAACGAAGTCTTCAATAAGCATGCTCTTACGCATCTTGGTGTTCGATTCCAGGAAGTGATGGTCAGTTGCAGGTACTGACTCTAACTTGAGCCGTTTTGGTGTCGGTTCATCTTCCCAAGTTTCGACATCGTACTCTTCCTCATCCAGTAATGAGAATCTGTTGGACTCCAGTGAACCTGAGCTTGCAGGAAAGTCCAGGAAATAGTCCAAGTTTTCACTTTTGGAGGTGTAAACGTACGAGAAGTCGTTAGTGTCCTTAAATTCGCTCGTCCCGTTGAAGTTGGACAATTCTGAATTGGTGCGATATGGAGTGCTACTTTCTAACTCGTCCAAGATCTGGTCACCCTGGTCGCTAGAATCTAACAAAAACTCTAGTAGTGGAACTTTGGGACTTCTTTCCAGTGCAAGGTCTTGATCCAGACTCGTTGCTATCCAGATCGCGGAGTCTAAGATCCCTAGATCTTCTCCCAGCTCATCGAAAATATTCGGTCTTGTTACGTGGGTATTGCTGGTATCAATTTCATTATCGATGAGGTCTTTGACGTGTTCAAAGGTAAATTCAGTTCCTAGGAAATTCATGCGAGCGGTTGGATTCGTTAAAGTATCATAATATATATATCGATGGACTTAGATCATATTCTGTTCTATTGAGATTACAACAGAACATGGATGTCAGATATGAGCCCGATCTCCAGAAGGCTATCCATTCATGACCACATCTTTATTAGTCTATCCACAGCACCACATGTTACAATAATCTCTCTGGCGCCCACTGTAGCCGTGAAGGCTGCTTTAATTCGACCTTCGTGAGTAGTAAACTCCTCAACTATTTTTCCACTTCCTAAGTCTATACCACGCAACACGCCATCATCGCCGCCTACCCATAGTCCATCTTTGTTGGACCTTGACAAGAGAATAGGGGTTGAATATTTGTCTTGTGGGGACATTGAGTTATAATTTGAAATAATCAAATTTCGCATTATTTTCAATTTCGTAGAAATAGTCTGACCCAATGGAGGGGAACTATTGAGTTCTGCTAGCTTTTCGGTTATACCCATAGTATCTGTGCATATTAGATCTTCTATTGTGGGAATTTTGAACGATATCAATCTCATGTAGGGCACATTGTCAGTTGCAACCACAGCCGATGAAGGTCCAATTTGCGCGATATCCATTGCTTGGAATGCGTGACTAGAGAAATCGGAATTGTTCAAAGCTATGCGACCAATTTCCAGAATTTGTTTGTCAATAGTGAAGACACTCAACATAGAGGATTCTGAAATTCCCAATATAATGAGAGGCAACTTACAAGCATCCATTTTAGCCATCAAGCATGTTGCTTTAGACATTAGCTTAACTTCCCCTACTTTGATCAAGACACCAGATTTAAAATCCAAAAGGTGCGCACAGAACTTGCCATCCCAGCCAACAGAGAGTAAATATCCAGAACCATCCCCAATATTTAGAATTGCTGTTCTTGAAACCATTCTTGAGTGAACAGGGGTCTCTGAGAGAAGATTAAGATTGAATGTGTCATTAAAAATAGCACGCCAAACCTTGAGAATGCCATCCATTCCAAAACTTATTATCAGATCAGTATCGGGAACGCCGGTCAGAAGTTTTGTAGCTATTGAACCATGAAGATCATTTCTTTCCCATAGTTTCACTCCCGCTTCGAGATCATAGATATAAACTCGTCTGTCATTGGCCACGAAAAGTCCCAAATTTATTGTTTTGTCTGCCACTTGGGAGCTGACACCAAGAGCCGAGATCATAAGGGTATTCGGTGTGTTGAGCTGTATAGTTTTAATTGAAGAAGGGACATCTACCGTCCATTGTGTGTCCAACACAGGTTCAGCCTCTGATTCTTTAAACTTCGACTGATTATACGCATATCGATCGGCAATTATAGTTTCCAATGACTCCTCCACAGAGTATTCAAATTTCTGATTGAGTTCCCTTTCAAATGTATGCAACGTATCGAGAAGATCGTGAGTTTTCAAGTGATAGGCTATAAGTTCATTGACAGATATTCTATTCACCATTATATAGTTTATGGTCTATCGACGCGCCTATTGTGTAATAAATCAGGGTAGCGAAAATTGTACGAGGGGGCTAGCACGTGACTAAATTATGGGTTGGACAGTTCCTGCGGAACCAGCTGAAATTTATTTTTCTGAAAATTTGCATCTCAATCACTTACATCAACCATGGGAAAAGGAAAGCCTAGAGGACTCAACTCCGCCAGAAAGCTGAGAGTGCACAGAAGAAACAACAAGTGGGCTGACAAGCAATACAAGTCGAGACTGTTGGGAACTGCTTACAAGTCCTCTCCATTCGGAGGATCTTCCCACGCCAAGGGTATTGTTCTTGAGAAATTGGGTATTGAGTCCAAGCAACCAAACTCCGCCATTAGAAAGTGTGTCAGAGTGCAGTTGATCAAAAACGGTAAAAAGGTCACCGCTTTCGTTCCAAACGATGGTTGTTTGAACTTTGTTGACGAGAACGACGAAGTTTTGCTCGCCGGTTTCGGTAGAAGAGGTAAGGCTAAGGGAGATATTCCAGGTGTCAGATTCAAGGTCGTCAAGGTGTCTGGTGTCTCCTTGTTGGCTCTCTGGAAGGAGAAGAAGGAAAAGCCAAGATCTTAGGTAGTAAGAGCAGTAAGATATAATAAAAAGGTACAGAACTATATTATTAGGTATACTTACATTGTGAGACCTCGTCCCTCAATAGAAACACCACCTTTTTTAGTGGTCTTTTTCTTTTGACCGAGCATCACGAGTCTTTGGTTAAGTTTTTTGAATCTCTCGTCTCTGCTTAGGGATGAGCCCACACCCATTGCTGCAATGCTGTTCTTCTGTTGGGTAACTGCGTTCAAGCTAACCTGAGGAGCAACAGTGTAAACACTTGTCCGTGCCTCCGGCGCGGCAGCACGTTTCCTCCTATCAGCACTCTCCTGGTACAGCGATTTGCGGCCTTGTTGAGGTTTCGTGGCATACGAGCTTTGTGGTTTTTCTCCAGTGTAAGTGACTGTACGGACCTTTTTTGCTCTGTAATTGTCTGAACGGCCCATAATTGGTCTTGTCCAGTCACCAATCAGTTTCTCGGCAGTTTTCTTGAGCGATGGGTCCACCTTTTTTGACTTTTGATAAAACAAAACTATCTTACCAAGACCAGACTCTCTTAGGTGGATTGTTTTGATTGGTAACTTGATAAGTTCGTTGAACAGTGTCTTTTGAATTTCAAATGCGGGAAGAGAAGCGTCAGGAAGGGGTTCCAGCCACATACGAACGGCCTCTAGCATATTGCTATCGAGTATGGAATCATAAAGGCTTGACTTGAGAAGTGTATCCTTCACTTGCGATAGCAGCTTCAGCTTGTGAGTTGCAGGTTTCTTGTTGTTCACACAGTCTATGTCAAGCTCGGCCGCATCCTTCATAAGATTCTTCAGATGAGCAATCGCTTCATCTTGCATTGCCTCCAAGTCCACCTCATCGTTCTTTTTACGCTTGTTGGGCTTCTTAAGCACTGCCGCAAATTTCTCATCAAATTCTCTACGCTTCCGTTTTTGTTCGTCCTCTTCATATTCGTCTTCCGGAGCAACGTCTATGTTCTCAGCCATATCTTGTTTGCTACGTTTTAGTTTCTTGTTTTTAGGTTTCTTATCCGGTTCGTCTGAATGTTCGCGCTTCTGTGCACTTAGCTTTGCCACGTCCTCTTCTAAGTCTGGAGTTTCGGAGTTCGATTGATTCAGATTTTCATGGGCCTCCATAGGGGTAGTTTCTGGTATGTTGTCTTCTTCGTCCATAATTTAACTCTGTGTACAGATGTAATTTTTTAAAAAACTTTTATTCAAAATGGACGGATTCTCTGAAGAAGACGCGAAGAAATTCAAACAAATGCAAAACGAAGCTACACTCAAGTTTGCTGCAGTTATTGCAGTTGGTTTATGGCTTGTGCCTACCGCAATTCATTTCGTCAGAAAGGCATTGTAAGTTCCATTGCTATCTGAGAAAGGTATATCTGTATATATGGAAGTGTTTGATGTTAATATTTGTTCAGTGGCACTCCTGAACTCACCTCCTGTCAACTGAATCAGACAAGTGGGTGTTGTAAGCATCGAGGGTGTGGAATTGCTGACACTTTTGATACGTTATATATTCAATAATATATTACTGTACGAAATGGCAATTGCGCTCTAGGTTGGGCCTCGTGACATTGTTCGCGTATAACCATACCAGGTTTTGTTATAAATACAACAACATATCGCTCAGTATGATAAAATCAAGTTTTCATTTACTTATCTAGTTATGACACTCATAATTAATAATCATCAATTATTATATTTGCAATAAATTCCCTAATTTAAAGAGCGCGTGGAGTGTCTGTGATCCTTAGTATACATTGTCAGAGCATAGATTGAAACTCAAATGACTTCAGAATGGTTGACATCTTAGATTTGTTCGACCTTCCATCACGACATTTGTCTTGTCGTACTTCTAACCAATCGGTTTGTCTAAAGCTTCATATAACTGCTGAACGACATCCAGTTCGATTGAGGATTCATTGGCAGTTACCTCTTGTGTGAGTAGTCCAAGTTCTTGCATGATACCCGATATTTGACTGTTCAAATACCTATCATCTTCATTATTTTGTAAATTAGTCAAGTTTGGATCATTCAGTAGCTTACTCATGCGCTCAATTTTATCATAGATATACTTCACTTCATTGATCAGAAACTTATATGTTTGTTTCAATGGTGCAAGCTTCTCCAGTATCGTACTGATGTTTTCCGTGAAGTTAATTGGCGATCTGAAATCGAGGAATGATAGTTGGGTTTGTAAATCTTTCGAATAGTTGAGAAGCTTGTTCGCTTCTTTCATTGCTTCAGTGAGAATTTGATTCTTCCAAATCTCCTTCTCAATTTCAACGATAAGGCTTTCGTATTCGATATCCAATCGTCTGCTTTCTTGTGCCACATTGGGATGAGTTCGCATATTTGCATGATGCCTCAATCGTACATATCCATCAGCAACCAAGTCTGCGGGTAAACCAAGTATGTTACGCATGGAGTAGATCTCGAACTTATCAAAATTCTTGTTTATGACATGTTCCATCAAAGATTCGAGAGTGGCAGTGCCCTTTTGTACGTCTTCAACGGTATAGTTGTACCTAGCTAGCTCATTGTCATAAACTGCTTCCCCATTAACTATCACATCATCATCATCATCATCATCATGCACTTTTGCATTTAGCTCCTGACGCTTCTTAAACTCCTCCTCTTTGTCAAACTTTTTCTGGATTAAAGCCAGTTCGAGCTGTTCGGTACATCGATACATGATCTCGTTGATGACATTGATTATATCATCAATAACAGAGATAGGCTGAAATCCCAAGTGTTCAGTTAGCAAATGGGCAGCAACCAATTCAGAAGAATCATTGTGCATCCCGTGTTTATATTTATTTTAATCAAGTTTATATCCTTCACGTGTGGCACATTACATGTGGCTAGTACATTAATCGCAATGCTGTGCTATATATTACATCAATCCTCATCAGAACTTAGGTCACCCCCCACAACCTTGTTATCTTCATCTTCATCATCTTCATCGTCGTCCTGTGTGTAGCGTGGAATGCCATCCTTTTCTTCAGCGTTGTCATCATCATCTACGGTCAAAATTTCGGGCTGGTCAAATTTTCTATGCTTGCCTTCTCGGATGACAGGTTGGCTCTCCTTATCGAGACCCGGCTTAACGAGGGTTCCCTCGACCGACACCACCTTACCTGCCGCGTGAAGAGCCTTGACTGTAAAACAAATTTTACCCTCGACAGGGACGTCGTTTTCATCAAACCACTGGCCTAGAGATTTCCCAAAACTGCCGGATCCGCTCTCGCCGTTGACTTCATCAACTTTATTGGGTATGTATTTCCACCCAAAGGGTATACCGCCTTTTTTTATGGTAGCGTTAAATGTGTCATTGATCAAAAGACCTATGTGCGATTGTGATTGCATATACGACCATCCTTCAACAACATCACCAACCTGTGGTCTCCACACCAACAACTCAACTTCACACCATAGAAAGGCAAAAGGATTATCATTGGAAATTTTGGCAACCGCAATCTCGTGCCCATCGTCGTCATGGATCACGTCATCAGCTGAAAGCTGCACATTAAAATACCCAAGAACTACACCCTTGGCAAAAGATACGTAGGTCATTAGAATTGGATCTAAATGTTGTTGCTTGATTCCGTCGATTGGAGCATTGACGTGACATGGTGCAAGAGAAAGATACATTCTAACTTTGACCTTGTGAAAACATTTGGATAGCCCGTCTGTATCCAGAAAACTATCAGTCTTTTTGGTGCTGAAGAGCTTTTCAGTTGTCCGCTCGCTCTCAGACAGTCTTCTTTTCCCCCCAACGGTCATTTTCTATAATTTACTTGAAAATTTTTTTTTTCGAGCTGCAGATTAGATAAGACGAAGAGAAGGTTTCACCGTCTTTTGAATAGTTTGGTCAATTTCTTCTGGCCAGTTGAACTCTCCTGCCCACCAATCATGCTCATCATGGAGAATTTACCATTAGCATCAACAGGAATTGATTGAGGTTTGGCTTTGCTAAACCCCTCAAACTCAGAGTCGCTAAGTGTGCTTTGTAATTTCCGGAATGCCATACCTTCTTGAGAGTTCAGTTGCTTTGTCCTGTTACGGAACTGCGGTTTATAGGATGACCATTTCTGTCTGATCTGTTTTTGACTTTGAAGCGGAGTAGGCGCATCTTCGTCTTCTGCATACTCAGCCACTCCTGTGAAGCGCACTTTTTTCAGTATTGATCCATCCACATTGCAAAGGGGAGCCGCATCTTCTGATACAACTAGGGTGTTACCCAAATTCTTTGAGGGTACGAGCTGTCGATTCGATGAAGCTCGAGAGCGCGATCTAGTGGAGGAATTATCACTCAAAGTTGGACCATCCACCGAAACGCGATCTTCATTTAAAGCGTTCGCGGAATTCTCCTCTGGTATCGGTTCAACAGACCTTTGTGATAGACTACCTGAGCGACTCCTGGAAGCTGTGGGTGAGGGTGAAATTTTGAGCGTGCCTGGACTGCTTAAATTAGGCATAATCAAATTGTCATTTCCTTGTAACGATCCAGACCTTGAGCGATTAGTTTGCAATTGGAAATCTGGGAGCGAACTTTGTTTTAAAGAGTTCAATGGACTCGTGGGAAAGTCCGTATCACTCATCATGGAATTCGAACGACTCTGAGATGGAGACGATGTGACCTTTATGAGTTCAGGGATCGACAAGGCGGATGAGTTCGGAGAATTGATGTATATGGGCTTGGGCTTGGGGCGTGGTTCGAATTTCTTCGCAATAGCTTGGCCATTCTTGGACGACATTAGTATATGCTGTTGCAATCTTTGTTGAGCAGTCAATGGTTGTTGAGTGTTTCTTCGTGTGGCCAAAGCTGCAGCTTTTGCAGGATGACTGGTGGTAGTGTTCGTCTGAGAAATTTGCATATTCAACGACTTCACTGAAGCACTAGCACCAGCCAAGGCGGACTTGGAAGTTGGACTTGTACTTTGAAATATATTGACTGGTGAGACAGTTCCAGAGCGAATGTCTCCGTCAAATGGCATCGTTCGCTGCAACTCAGGAGTAATGATCACTGAATTGCGATGATTAGAGGTCGAGTGTGCGCGGCGAAGGCCACATTCTTCTGGAACTCCAAGTATGCTGGTCTTACTCTGCAGGCTAGATGATCTTGACCGTGATAAAGATGACTGTCGCGATAATGCCGATGGAGATTTAGGTGAGGAACCCGCAGAGCGCAATTCTTCACGCAGTTTTTTTTCACGCTCTTCAACTTTTACAAACATGGCCTCTGATTTTAGAAGTTCCTGTTCTTTTACTTCAGCTTCTTTAGTTTGCCGAGCCTCCTTTGCCTCGTCCGTAATTTTTCTTTCCATTTTCGACTGCCTTTCCTTTTCCAATTTCACTTTCTCTGGTGAGATGTACATAGCTTCCAAAGCTCTAGCAACCTGAGAATTGGTCAACATTGATTGTCGTTTTTGATCGTTTCGCTCCTTAATAGTCTGCTGTTTTAGCTTTTGACGAAGTTTTTCCTTGTCAAACTCGTTAGCACGATTAGAGTCGATGATGATTTGCCACTCAGTTTCAAGTTTTTTGAGGACGAAGAGCATAGTACTCAAGAGACTATATGAGTCATCACACACTTTACAAAGCTCAGTGATGGTATCCGGTCTGACAAGAAGCATGCTACCATTTCGCGTGATCTTTGAAATTGTAGTCAATAATAGATTGTTCTTTTTAGACTGATTGAAATATACCTCCAAGTTTTTGAGTACTGTGCGCAGGGTTTCATTGTTTCTGGCATAATTCTGAAAGTAAAAACTGTTGTTATGGTAAAGCATTTTGCCATACTTACGAATGACTCCATATAGGTCTGCCAAATGCAGAAGCACCAAAAAGAATCGCTGAAGAATAAATCTATAGTGAGGTAAAGACAACAGTACTTCCTTTGTTCGACATTGTTCAAATAAGTCAATTGAAACTTTGATATCAACTAAGCAATTATCGAAGTTTAATAGATTGATTTTCAGGCTTTTCAAATCGAACTTTCTCAAAAGAGCATCTGGTTTATCTAAAGGCTCAAAATTTTGTTCATCAGCCACCAGGTCAAGCATAGCATCAAGCTCTGGAAACGTCAAAAGATCTCCTATGTCATCTAGTGTAAAAATTGGTTTTCCTTGTTTGACTTCCATACATGCTCGTTCATTCATGGAGGCTTTCCATTTTTGATTGTATATTTCGAAAGTGTTAATGAGTAACAATTCCAAGAGTTTCAAAGTGTCCACAGCTTGCTTAAAAGTAGGCAACCTGAGTTTTGTGGTATCATAGTTGGTTGAATTGTCCATGCAGTCAAAACTGACCGCATTTGTGTTGAGCGGTGGGTCAATTGACTGAGCGGGGTTGAACTTGTTCCCATTGATTAGAATCTCCGAGCGTCTGTATATGTTATCGTTAACATTAAAGATACATCCGTTTAGCAGTATGATATATTTTGTCAACGGAAGTTGTTTTGTTTCGTTGCATTTTTTGATCAGCAATTTCACACTTTCAACGAGTTTATGTATCTTTTGAGAGGCATATCGATATTGCAAGATCCTCCCATCGATAGCATCTAGAGACAAACAGTCCGATACTGTAGGCGACCAATGTACAGGCTGCGATGATCTTTCTGATGAAGATGTTTCAGAACTCATTCAATCTTGACGCGTTGGTCTTATCGATGACCTTTTATGCTGGTAGTGTGGTTGTCTCGAGCTGTGTTCCTATTAGTGAATACCAAAAATTTCTAAATTAGGATGTAATCTGTATGGGGACTAGCGTATTCCAGACAATAAAACTAGTAGACCTAGCTCTGGATCATCTATAACAAAGCGAATTAAATATTTATACTTCAAAAAGATGTTCGCCTTTCGCGCAGTTCGTTGTACTTTGGCGGATCGATAATTTATTTACAATTATTTAGGTTTGGGGCTTCCGTTAGTGAGCCATTTCCAGATAACGTCTTTCTGTTCGGGTGAGCTGTATGTAAGATTCCTGTTCCTTCCTAATTGAAAGGACTTTCCCAGCTTGGATTGCCGTCGTTGAACCTGTTCCTTCGTAGTTATATTCATCTTTTGCACCATCTTAAGTTTTCGAAAGCTGCTCAGTGTTAGCAGACCACCTGCAACAAGACTCACAAAAAAGACAGTTCCAAATGCATACTCTGATTCTTCCAAATAATTTTTTAGGTTCATCCCATAAAGTGCAGGCAACAAGGTTGCGACTGTAATACCAAGGGTATAGATGGATAACTTCATTTCAAATACCATCAAAGTGTTACGATTGGCATCCAAGATGATGTTGACAATCTCTTCAGTGGACTTGATGTCATTCATAAGAGTTTCAGCTTGCTGAACAATTTCGTCACATTGTTTGTAATATGACTCTAAAAGTAGTTCAATCTCTCCTGTATCCATATTTACCGAGCTATTTTTCGTGACCTCAGTTCCTAAAGTTTTGTCCGTGCCAATCTCAATCTGCTCCTGTCTGAATGGCCCTCCATAAACGCTACGCTCACTGAGATACATATGCTCCAGATCGTCGTCGTTATCAAGAAGTTCGTCTAGTGCGTTTTTGATTAGTAAAGACTTCTGATATAACGTAGTGAGCTTCTTGGAATTGACCAAAAGATCTCGGAGCTTTTCTCTCTCAATTTCAAGATCCAAATGATTAAGAATAGTTGTACAAGTTGTCACATGTTGGCGTAGTTCTGTCTCCAACACCGCCATAACATTAATCAAAATACTCTCAAGTGCCCGAAATTCATATGACTGGTGCACGTTGGTTGTACCATGAACGGTGCTGACTTCAAGTTTCGCTTCCAAGTCGTAGACGAATAAGCTTAATTTTGATGCAGCTTCAGAGTTAGCTGTATCGAACAGTAATACTGAATCTGACTTGATCAAGGCCTTGATGTGCAACAGATTGATGAGGATGCAATTATCTCGCACGGCAATTATAGGGGCGACGTCAACATTGGAAGAATCGATTTTGCGCAGGTCTCGCGGAAAAAGACCATGTTGATGTAGAAAGGCTGTTTTCGGAAAAGGTTTCGACACAGCAACAACCTTTCCTGTTGAATCGAATATCGTACAACTCACTTCAGTGGAGTCCGGGCGTGCGGGCCGAAGTACTCTCTGCACGATCTGTCGTGGTTTAGAGTAGAGCCTTAAAAGAGCTGGAGTGCGAGTCAATCGGTATATCGTGCGGGAAGGTGCAAAGGCAATACAAGGGATCTTGTAAGCTACACGAGCACTACCCTGCAACCACATCGAACTCCTCATCATGTCTAACTCAAATAAAATTTATCACACCCTAGACCTACACTATCATATTTATCGTCTACACATTCAGTCGAAGAACTTTCTGGAGACGGAAGGACCAAAAAGCTCCAGTCTCAGGGCCGGAAGTGCAGTCTTAGACAAAAGTGCCAATCTCTCCTCCAGAGTGTTGCTGACTTCGATTTTCCCCGTGCCGTTGATGATGACACACCCTCCAGCAGAATCTTCATTCAAAAACGATTCTTCTGCAACAGCGATTTCTATGCTTTTCCCTGACTTCTCCTCGAAGAATTTGGCGGCCTCAATACGAATTTCCTTGGCTAGATCGATATCACACTTTCTCACGATGATAGTCACTTTGGATTCCATCAAGGCAAACAAACCTTCCTCGATGAGTGCTTTGAGAACTGGTTTATATTTGGCCTCATTGTGCGAAAACTTGACGAGACTAACTTCAGTGTCTTTGAAAATTTGCTCAAGAGCTTCCTCTTTTGTAGCCAAAATCTTGAGTCTGGTTTTGTTCGCAATCGTAGACTTAGTAATTTGCTGTGCCAAAGATGCCTTCTTGAATTTGGCATCATACTGCGAGTCGATTGAATCTATTTCCGAGCGCACAATAGAAGCTTTCTCAATTTCATACTCCTCATCTGCCTTGAGCTTAATTTCCTTGGCTTTTTCCTCGGCCTCCTTGGTAATGAATGCTTCCATTTTCAGTAGTTCACCTTGAACCTAAAAAGTGTTAATCATTCCTACTTAATTAGGACTTACCTGATCCTCTGTAAGTGCACGAGCTGATGACATGTTATGCGTATCTTTATGCTAGTCCAATTGTCCTTCTTTGGAACGTATATATTTGTGCTCTGAACAACTAACAATTTAAGCAGCCTTCAAAAAAGAGCAGCACAAATTTTTAGCCACGGTCCACGCTAGCTATGCCACATTTAAATAATAAAAGTTAGTAGTTTTATTGTGAGATCAATGCGATATAATCTAAGAGTATCCTGTCGGTGGTACTCTATTGGACCTCGGTTGAATCCCGTTGGAATCCAGCATTTATCAGAAAATCTACAACAACAGCTATTCCCTGATTGGTCGCGAAAAGATACACAAAGGACGTCAAAAGCTGACGCCCTATTGGTAAAGCTCTCTCACGAGCATTTGAAAGCAAACCAATTACTTGGTAAAAAATGCTCGGTGAATACACCAATTCAGTTTAGATTACCAAAGATTCAGGGAAGATCTTTAAGTGAGCATTTTTATCGGCTGGGGCTGGATAGTCTAGAACCATACCAGCCCATTTTTAAAAATCTTTTGGCCATAGGCGGGGCCACTCAGCCGACTCCCCAAACCTGGCTTTTCAAAAGCGGTTGGGTAAGGTATGCTCCTGGTAAACAACCCGAGGCAGTGCCCTATCCCCTCGAGAAAGGACTAGTTTTCGATACAGAAGTTTTATACAAACTGAGCAAGTATCCAGTCATTGCCACTGCACTTTCACACAAAGCTTGGTACGCTTGGACATCCCCATATTTAACCGGAGAAAGTTGTACCCTGGATAACCATTTGATACCTATGAACGCTCACAATGAAGAAAAAGTCATAATTGGTCATAATGTATCATACGATAGGGCGCGCATAGCAGATGAATACAATCTTGACCAATCAAAAGTCTTTTATCTGGACACAATGTCACTTCACGTTGCAGTAAGTGGTATGTGCTCACGCCAAAGAGGTACATGGATGAAGTACAACAAATTAAAGTCTGAAGAGTCTCTCAAAGAAGGGAATTTAGAGAAACTAAGAGCTGAGGTTCAAAGTGAGTCTTTAAAAGATCTCATAAGTAATCCTTCTCTCGATGAAAATGAGAGTTTGAGCTCATTTTTGAGTGAAGATCCTTGGTTGAAAACGAGCAGCTTAAACTCATTGAAACACGTTGCGTACCATCATTGTGGCATAAAGATGGACAAAAATGTGCGGGATTGGTTCGCCTCTGAAAATCCAAAAGAGATAGTAGACAACTTTCAAATCTTGATGAATTATTGTGCAACTGATGTTGTCACCACATACAGAGTTTTCAATAAGGTTTTTCCTCAATTTCGTGAATTAGTTCCCCATCCGGTCAGTTTGACTGCATTGAGACAAATCTCTCAATCTTTTCTCACGACGGATGAGTCATGGAATACTTACATCACAAGAACAGAGAAGATGTATCAAGAAAGTGTTATGACGATCGAGAATAATTTAAAAGAGATGTGTGAGCGCGTTGTTGCCCTCAAAGATGATATTACAGAGCCATGGAAAGATGACCCATGGCTCTCACAATTGAATTGGGATGTATCTCCCGTCAAATATGCCAAGGATGGAAAACCCTATAAACGGCAGAAGATGCCTGGATATCCGGAGTGGTACAAAAAGCTATTTGTCAAGAACAAGATGAACTTGACGCTGAAAACAAGAATTGTCCCACTTATACTCAAACTCTCGTGGGAGAAGAAACCTATTTACTGGTTAGATACAGAGGGTTGGTGCTTCGTGGTTGAAAAGCACGAACAAGAGCATTACGTTCAAAAAAATTACACACTTGTAGATACAGGGAAGATGATCGAAAATGACCCTACAGTTGGAAATGACTTTGTGGAACTTAGTTACACAAAATCTCTCTTTAAAATTCCGCACGAGGGAGGTCCAAACAGCCGTACAACCGTACTTATGTCAAAGCCGTTTATGAGATATTTTGAACAGGGTATTCTGTCCTCAGAATTTGAGCTGGCTAGAAATGCACTAGAACTCTCGGTTCGAAATAGCTATTGGGTCAGTTCAAGAGAAAGAATTATGAACCAATTTGTTGTGTATCCTGAAACAAAAGACTCAAAAATTGGTATGATCATTCCTCAGGTTGTTCCTATGGGCACCATTACCAGAAGAGCCGTTGAGAACACTTGGCTCACAGCTTCCAACGCAAAGAAGTCTAGACTTGGATCAGAGCTGAAGGCCATGATTAAAGCTCCACCTGATTTCTGCTTCGTGGGTGCAGATGTCGATAGCGAAGAGCTTTGGGTTGCATCTCTTGTTGGTGACTCAGTCTTCAAAATTCACGGGGGAACCGCAATTGGATGGATGACTTTAGAAGGAACAAAGAGTGAAGGAACAGACCTACACTCTAAAACTGCGAAAATTCTTGGAATATCTAGAAATGATGCGAAAGTGTTCAATTACGGGCGTATTTATGGCGCAGGCGTCAAGTTCGCTACCTCGTTACTAAAAAAATTCAACCCCGGCATCACAGATGACCTTGCCAGGAAGACAGCTTCAGAATTGTATGCTGCCACGAAAGGAATGAACGAAAAGATTAAAGATCGTAAGACTTGGTATGGGGGATCTGAATCTATTGTCTTCAACCGTCTTGAAACGATTGCTGAACAGGATTCGCCAATGACGCCTGTCTTGGGTGCCGGAATCACTTCCGCTTTGAGACGTCAGAATCTCAATTCAAATACCTTTTTACCGTCAAGAATCAACTGGGCAATACAGTCGTCCGGAGTTGATTATCTTCATTTGCTGATAGTTTCAATGGAGTACCTTTTAAAAATATACAAGCTAGATGCTCGTCTCTGTATTACAGTCCATGACGAGATACGTTACATGGTCAAACAAGAGCACAGGTACAAGTGTGCTATGCTATTACAAATTGCGAATCTCTGGACTAGGGCAATGTTCTGTCATCAGTTAGGCATTGACGAAGTCCCCCAAAGTTGCGCATTCTTTTCTTCTGTGGATATAGATCATGTGCTGAGAAAGGAAGTAGATATGGATTGTCTTACTCCATCTAATCCTGATGCAATCCCCCCAGGAGAAGCGGTAACAATATATGATCTTCTTGCTAATGATGAGATCGTTAGATTTTTAGAAGGGGTCAAGGATCCCGACTTATCAGCTTACGACATTCCAAGTCTTTCGAAGCCGTGTGAATTACTGGACAGGGAAATGAATGGATTGACCAGATCACTGATGTTACAATTACAGATTGCCCCAACAAGGAAAGAGTTTCGCAGAATCAAAAAGCTCTTTTACGCCAGCATCAATGAAATTAAGTCTGCCCACAACAGTAAGTACAAGCTGAAGGCTTCCAAAAAGTCCCATTCTCGAGTTAATACAGCCCTCAGTGCACCGCAAGAGGTGAATTTTTTCACTCCAGAAGTTTTGAATGAGGTTTTCCAGGATGATGTTCATCATGCTGATTGTGGCAGTTTTGGACGACACCCTACACCCTTCATGGTCAGCTAATATATACCCCGTGAAGTTAATAATGCCCCATTACGTATTCGTGTTTTGCGTTCTAGGTATCTCTTATGATAGTGTTGTAAGTCCTCGGCTGAAAGTTTAGATCTAATCAGCTGTTGAATAGCCTCTTCCATTGACGTAACGGTGATACTTTCGTGTAATCCTTCTGATCTTGTCAGTTGTTCCTTGTGCAAACCCTCAGTAGTCTTCGAAGGTGGCCTTTCATTTTGAGAGCCTAGCGTCGCAGACACTTCCTGCCGATACTTTTTGTATGACTCTGTAATGAATACTTCTTTATCAATATACTCATCACCTTCGAGCTCTCGTTGACGCTCAATGCGTTGTTGCTGTTGTTGAAGCTTATCCATCTCTCTAATCTTTCTGCTTTCCAGGAGGTTGGCTATATATTTAGGTTTGCGAGACTTGACTATGGCAGTCTCAATTGGTTTTTTCATCTCATCGTAGACTTCATCATATTGATACTCATTGGCTGTAGCTTCGATCTCCAATTCCTTGACTGTCACTCGTGATCCAAGTCTGTCATCACCATCAGAATCGTCATCGAAAGCTGAATTTGTGTTTACCTTCACTTTACGAAACTTCATTATCTAGAAATCTCAACAATAGTTGGGCAAAGTATTTCAAATTTAAATACAGACAAAAAAAGGCTTGTCTTTGGGAAATCTGACCATTTAAGTATTATTGTACTGATACTGAAGATCGGTTTAGAAAGTTACTTTGCATAAGTCGTAGAATTGCAACTTCCAAGTTGATATTTCTCCCCATTTAAGATCTTCATCTTGTTGCCAATAGAATCAGATTTTCCTTAAGAGCTTTCGTGTTCATGTCCCAAGAGTTTGACTGGTTCTCTTTACCGAGTTCACCTTTGCAACCACCGAAAGCACCAAGCATAAGTCAGAATGTTCCAATTGGGTTAAGACCGTCATCCTCAGACTCCTTAATTTTGAATGCTCACTCTCAGCCCTCGAGCAGTCAACCGACTCTGGAACCCGTGCTTTACCCACGACATGCAGCCATGTCTTCTGATGGGCTAAACACACATGATCACTTTTCAGATATGTTTGAACGCCTTCATATCAACGGAAACGATCGGAGAGTTCAAAGCGACGACAACATCAGTTTGAGTTACAACGGACGGACCTCTGAGCACACCCTAAATAAAATTCAGACCCTCAAATCTGGACAAGAATCAAATTTACCTGAAGATGATATTCCTCTGTCTTTAACCGCGAACGAACTTTCTCAAAATGAGGCTAAAACGTACCTTCGGTGGTACAGCAATATATTATCACACAAGAAGGGCGAACGTACAATTACATTGGACGATGTCTTCCGTTTTCTCAGGAATTTCAAGATACCTGATGATGTTAAAGTGAGCATGAGAGAGGCTTTCGCAAAGGTTTCAATGTCACTCAATATTGGCCAATTTTATGCACTATTAAGATTACTTGCACATGCGATAGAGGGTAGACCTTTGAGTCGATCATTAATCAAGCTTCAAGCATCAATACCCAAGCCAGTTTCTATCATGGCCCGAAAAAGGCTCAAGGCAGAATTAGAAAGCGCCGAAAATTCAGAAACAGCGTCAATTGACAGCTTCGGCGAACAAGCAGAAGAACAGCCTCTTGAGAAATTGGACTTAGACTCATTCACCCAGTTTATTCTGACTGGTGAAAGACCTTCAGATTCACTTAAGAGAAGAAGTAAATCGGGCAAAAGAGTCAAATTCTCTGATGAGATAAGTATTGAGCATGCTGCGCCTATCGAGGACGTTTCCACTACCCCTAACGAGACGACAACAGACCAATCCAGTTTAAATTTGTCTCTACCAATGGATCAGCTGCTAGAAAGAATGAAATCTGGTAATACTTCGATGAATTCTCTAGCTTCACCTAGTGAAGAGGAGGAGGAAGAGGAGGAATTGCGCGACATGCGGGATTCCATCAACCACTTCCAGAACGTGACTATTGACAGTGTCTCTGTACATGGGACACCATCAAATGTGCCTACTTTGCAACTAGCTCCTGAACCTGCGGAAACGAATTTGCCACCAATCATGCCCCTCGCTCCTAACTTGACAGGTAGTGCTTCTAAGTCCCTGAGATCGCAATTCGGTATGGAGACTTTGTCTTCACCTCTCCGTCAACGTGGGTCTTCCTCTCCACTCCCCTTTGGGTCCCTGCCCAGAGTGTCATCTCCATTGGCAGGTTCAGCTACGGTCTCAGCAGATAACGCAACCATGTTTTTAGGTGCAGCAATGAAAGAGAGTACCGAACCACTGACAGTCGATACCACTACCACTAGAGTGACTCCACCACCTCCACCACCATCCAGGACTCGCCAACCAAACCTGACCAGACCACCAGCTCCACCTCCTCCAAGGTCTAGAAAACACTCTTCGCCTCCGATCATGGAAAACTACAATGTTAATCCTTCCCTCCCCCCTAAACCACTACTAAACGATGCCCAAAGACAGCATCATGTGAACTCAGACTACCTTACTCCAAACTTTACAGGATCTTTCAGTCAAGGAGCTAGCCTGCTAGACAGTCTCAAAAGTCTCCAAGCAGAGGTTGATCGTATCAAAACTCACGAATATCAGACGCGCCGATCGACGTGATTTTCTTCTGACAAAATTTTTTAACCAACCAATGCCCCCAGTTCAGAACATACAATATCAACAGCATCAGCCTTCGAACTTCGACAAGTTCAAGATGGGAGCCATGATGGGCGTATGTATAACGACTAAATTGATGATCTAACATAATAGACCACCGTTGGGGTTGTCACCGGATTGATGTTTGGAGGTCTTGCCATTTTAAGACACGGAGCTCCTAATGGAGTTATGAACACCTTGGGTCAATACATTGCTGGATCTGCTGCTACGTTTGGCCTGTTCATGTCGATTGGATCTGTGATCAGATCAGAGAGCGCACACGACATGTCTTTGAGCCGGTCGGAAAGTTTGGCCGAAAGAAAGGCACGTATGCTAGCTTTGCACATGGTCAACATGGAGAGACTCAAGAGGAACTGTTTATAGGAGATTGCTTTGAGAGTTGAATGACCTCACGTATTACTGAAAAGTAATTGTGGATCATAGAATGTATATCTTTCAATGATCTATTCTGTGAAAAGGTGGCTGCAAATTAATCAATACTAAGTATCTACGATGTCGATGAACTCGATTTGTGACCATGATGTATGTGTCTTGATAAGTTAAACAATTTTGTGGCATCTCTTTTTCAGTTTGATACTTAATTAAATTACCCCCATTATGGTTCACTCTGACCAACTATTGAGTTTCGTCCGTAAACTATGTCGACACCTGACATACTTGAGTTGCTGCTTATTTGGTGCAGATCTTTTGCTAGAGTTCTGTATCTACTTGCAAACTTACTCAAGTGCAACCTACACAGCCCTATATGTTTCAGATATTTTCAACTTGCATTCGAAAAGCTTCTTCATGGCTTGAAACAGATACTCTTTGTTGGCTTGTTTCAGGGTCTGTTTTAGGATATAAGAATGTGCTTAAGCCCAAAATACCATAAAGTAAGGTGGCCTCAGTCTGCAACTTAATGCCAGAAAATCATTCGAAGCTTCAAGGTGTTGTTAACAAAAGCATCGGTTCCATATCCAATGGTGAAATCAGAGTGCGAGACCTAAAGGATATATATTCCTGTCTCATATACTGCCTAAATTTGAAAGCTGATACCGAAAAAGAGAACAAATTGTTGAGGATAAAATTCAAGGCAAGATACCCTTTCTCTTTCCATATTGAGCGAGCGTTAAATGCTATGAGCAACCTCAGTATACGCCTCGAAAACTATTCAACTCAGCTTAACATCTCCTACCAAATCAAGCCAGAGTCAGCTAGAGATCTGCTGCAAAAGTTTATGGATGCACACTTACTGCACTCTCCCGAGGATAAAACTCGATTGAAATGCAAACCTGGGGTAATTTTGCAACCCACTCCTAAAGGTGTTGCAATATTGAATTCTTTCTGCTCTAAACATGGCTTAAGAGGCTCCAAACAGGCGCCTGAGATTCTTAAGAGCAATATAAACTCTATGGATCTAATTTGTTTTGAAAGAAACGCCCACAGTGATGCCATAATCCACAGTGAGTACTGGAACAAGGTACTATTTGTTCATTTACTCGGACCCAAAATGAATATATGGACATCCAGTAGTAAGCCAGATGAGCTTCCAGACGTTTCCAAGATGTATTTCGAAGAAACGTTCCAGTCAGGTTCAGGATTTGAGCCCATTGATTTATCAAATCAAGAGTCATTTCTCGCCTTTTTAAATGAAAGACGAAAATCCAATGAACACCGAAATGGAAACACAAAACTTACCACAACTATCACAAGAGATCCAGTCTCCCCATTCCACCACCGATTTTTCACCAACCCAGATTCAGACTCTTTAATACAGTATTACGTCTCTAATAAAGGTGTGAGACTGTTTGCTAATAAAGTTGTGACAGGCCCTGATGGTAGCAAACGAAAACTCGGTAATTGTGTTTCAGGTAAGGCAATAGTCCAGTGGTTGTTAGACTGTACCGATGTGATCTCAATAGAAGAAGCGGCCAAAGTTGCGGGGTTGCTCTTGGGTTTAAATCTGCTGAAGCTTATCAATCCTGAAAACTTTGCCGATGAAAACGTGTCTAAATTCCAGGTTAGCAAAAACGCATTCTACGCTATCACAGATGAGGGGTCTGCGCTTGCTCAATGGGCAAACCCTGGCCGAATAATAGGATTATCGGACGAAGATTCTCAAAGTGCCGGTTCAGTGTCACAAGGCGACTCGAATTTCACCCTTGCTGACGTTCTAAATGATCCAGGAATGAAGTATCAATTTCGTACTTTCTTAGTGGACGAGTTTTCAGTTGAGAACTTAGAAGTTTACAATGACATACGTCTGTTGGAGAAGAAGTTCAAGGTTTTAAAAAAGTTACTCAAGTTGAAAGAACGTGAGAAGATGTATCTGCTGTTGACTCCTTTGCGAGGGAAACGCAAAGCCACCATATCAGCTGCAGTGATCAGACTATCCAATGATTGTTTGTCGGAGGCCTTCAATATTCACACTTCCTTTCTAGCTGAAGATGCACCATACGAAGTCAACATCAACTCTAGCTTGAAGCAGCACATATGTAACGCTATGACTCAAAAAGCGTTACGTAGCTCGAACATTGCTGAGATCAATGAACGAAAGTTTCAGGAGCCAGTAGGAAAAACGATTGCAGCTTCCAACGAGAAAAAGGATCCAGCAAACCTTTCGTTGGATCTCCAAAATCTACAACTTACGGACGATCCCCAACCTTCCCCAACTGACATCTCAATTGCACCAACATTGGAAGCTTTGGCTGAGATGATGCCACTTTTTCAGGAGGTAAAGTCCAATTTGTATGCCCTTATGGAAAGAGATTCGCTTCCAAAGTTTCTAGAATCTGACATTTTTAAAGAGCTCCCGGTCTCAAAAAGGAGCAGTGTACACTAAAGTAATACGTTACCATAACAATCAAAACAAAAACCTCAAGGGAATCAAGAAGATTACTTGTTCATAAAATTTAGGATAATTATCTTGATCAACTAATTGGATCTATCGTAGTTCCTTTCTTGATTGTGGCCCATCCAATAAGTCTGAAGTGCTTGTCTATACGCCTGGACAAAGCGATCTTCTCATTCACCTCTGTACAAGCTGGAGAGGTGAGGGTGAGTCTGGCCATATCTGCCTTCACTGCAACAACTCTAGCACCAGTAGCAGTAGACCCAATATTAACCATCAAGACATCGTCAACTTCGAGCTTTCTGACACGGGCCTGCTTCTGACCATCTGTCTTGACACCCAATAATCTTCTGAGCAAAAAGTAGTTTATCTCAATATCTGTGAAAACTGAAGGAAGGTGTCCTTTGGAACCAACAACCTGACCAACCAGACGATCGGCTCTGCACAATGTTGGATCAATGTTGGTACCCACACCAATCAAACCACCAGGAACAGCAAACTTAAGATCGTTGTTCTCAGCATATAGCGACACGATGCTAGAAAAGATAGGCTTACATTGTATCTTACCATTATCATCCTTGGTGACAATACCCGGTCTGACCTCAATCTCGTCGCCAATCTTGAACACTCCTGTCAAAATAGAACCACCAGCAACTCCTCCCTTTAGCTCGTCTATCTCGGCACCTGGCTTATTGACATCGAACGATCTGATAACAATCAATTGTGGTTGAGCAGAAAAATCTCTCAAAGGCACTGGAATCGAATTCACCATGCACATATTGACAGAATCAATGTTGTACTTGAGCTGGGCAGAGATAGGAATAATTGGAGCTCCATCAGCGATAGTTCCCTTGATGAATTTGAGAATCGATTTTTGGTGTTCAAGGGCAGCTTCCTCCTTCATCAGGTCGACTTTGTTCTGCAATATAATCACATGTTTCAGCTTCATAATCTCAATAGCAGCAAGATGCTCGGACGTCTGCGGCTGAGGACAAGATTCGTTACCAGCAATCAACAACAATGCAGCATCCATGACAGCTGCACCGGACAACATAGTACTCATCAAAATGTCGTGACCTGGACAATCCACAAACGAGACATGTCTAACCAAATGATATCTTCCTGTACATCCCTCTCTTTGACATTTTGGATGGATCTCTTTGCTACTCTCAAAGGAACGGTAACAATCTGGCTCGGGACACTCAGAGTTGTCACATCTGTAGATCTTGGCGTTGGCGTAACCGAGCTTGATAGTAATGTTTCTTTCCAACTCGTTCTTAAATCTAACAGTTTGAACTCCAGAAATTGCACGCACCACAGTACTCTTGCCGTGTGCAACGTGACCGATCGTACCAATGTTAATGGTGGCCTGTCTGTTGATGATCTCAGGTGAAAGTGGAGTAAGCGTGGAAAAATCAGGGTTTTCAGGTTGCTCAGGAAGACCACCTCCTTCTTCAAACTCAACTCTTTTCCTCTCAAGTTCGTCCTCGCGGTCTACTTCGTCCTCGGATGTCACAAAACTCACCTTCTTTCCCCTGTGAGTTTCTTGTTCGTTTTCACTGTCTTCGCCATCCTGACCAGCGTATGGATCTTCATATCCATCTTCTTCGGATCCTCCAATCACGATGTCGGGAACTACGTCTTGAAGTTCGGCAGGCATAATGTACTAATTGAATATGTGATTAGTTTTCAACTTTTTTTCACCGGCAATTTTTTCATTAACTATAAAAATCGACGCGTCTATAGACTCACATAAGTAGTGATCAGGTGTGGAAGCCAAACACATCCATAACCGTGTCAATGTCCTTGAATAGAAGGTCCGAGTCAATATCTGTAAACATTTCCCAGTTATCTAGAGAATATTGTTTGCCCTGGCGCGACTCAGAGTTCTGCGTTGGCGTAGCGTTAGAAAGTACGGACGATTTGGTAGCCAGAAACGGCGAAGTAGTATTGCTGGCGGACTGAGGACTTTGTTCTTGGTTTGCGGTTAGAGATATAGGTTGAGGATCCAAAGGAATTGTTTTGATGATTTTGCGAACTGATGATTCGGGATGTAAGGTATTTGAAAGTGAACGGTGCTTCCTACGCCGCCGAGATTGAGACGATGCGGTCGATGTGGGTGTGCTATTGGAGTTTACAGCCTGCTGGTCCTCCTTCAACTTTTCGTCAGGTCCTGAGTCCGAATTCACCGCTTCTTCATACCCATCAGATTCGGAGTCTGCTTCAACAGGTACCTCATTGGAAGTTGATGTCGTATCCCGAAAACCAAGTTTAATCATGCCACTTTTTTCCCGTAAAATCCAAAGACAATCAAAAAATAAGCTTGCTGCCATACGTGAACGGACAGTGACCGGCTGCCATCCAGTACCCTGTTCATACAAGGTTTTGAAAAGTGGCCACAAAGAGCGCATAATCCCGGAAGACCTGTGGGCCATGTCGTGTTTGACAACTGATGCTTTCAATACGAGATCAATGGCATTTTGATAAGCTTCCTTTCCTGCACCGACGTCTACAAAGGGGGCATATGAGGAATGGACCAGCTTGGCAATCACAAAGGCAGATTGCCATAGGGTTAGCACATGCACCCCTGGCATGTATTTCATAAATCCCCGGTCCCTAGATTGTGAATCGCGACAGTGCACCACTACCGATAAAGCAGCATTGTATACTTTGATCATGCCTTTTGTAAGTTCAAACGGAGCAATTCTGTCAGTGTCTAGAAAGTAGTATGTGCAAACGTGCAAACGTGCAGCATAGAGCGTAAGACGACGCACGTCATCGACAGGACTTGTAGTATCAGAGAGAAGCTTGATCTCTAATTGATCTAGCTCTGTGTTCAGTAATTGCAAAAGTGGTAATCTCTCAGACGCATCCACCAGTCTCAATGGGTCCATTGGGTTACTATTCAATGTTCTAGCCACGGAGTCCTCAAACATCTGAATTTCAACCATTTGGCGCATGGAAGAAGCTATGTGAAATGGGGAGCCTTGTTGGCATGATGTCAACAGTGAAGTATCAAGCTGAACAAATCCGGGAAATCCAAATGCTGTTGCTATCGTTTGTGAGACGGCATTGCAGCAAAGCCATGTTTTGATTTGTTCGTTTAAAAAGTCCAGGTTGGTGGTTTTCATACCATCCGAGAAATGACCTGGAACATGTAGGCCAATACGAATAGCCTGGAACAAAGCCATACCAACAGAATTCCAACTGGCATCCGCACTCAAAGATGATTTAAGTGGAGGCCAGAATGTATAAATCAGCAGTGCCTGTACAGAAAAGACACTGGAAACATTTAATATAGCCTCCTCAACCTCAGCAGGGGCAAATCTAGTGATTGGAGATATAGCGAGTTCCGCGAGAGCAGATTTAAGAGTTGGAGATAGAGCAAAATAGAGCTTGCTGCTTTCCTCTCGTGAAATGGACGAGGACTGATGTTTCCGTAAAGCTGTGTACATGATGGTCCAGAATAAAACAGGACAAACTTTATAAAGTCTGTCAATGCCTTTGTGAACATCCACAACAGGTAAGATTGGATGATATCTTTCCACATACTCGTAAAACAAAGCGTGTATCTGCTCCTCTGAAAGATGCACATCGCCAAGCGACTTTGGCATGGTCTGATATAGTGATACATCGATATGTATACGTGGAACTGCCACGGCCTCGGAGCCTCTAGAGCCCGAAAATGTGTGTTCTGTACTGTTTCGAATGACCGCTGGTCCTGGAGGCCCTACCGAGTTAGGATGAGATCCGAAAGGAGCAGGAGATGGGGTTGGTGATACATACCGAGGTAGTTGAGCTATAGGTACTTGTGGAATGTTGGCGATCGAGAGACCAGGAATCTGAGGAAGATTTTCATTAGGACCAGGAGGTGGTGCCTGCTGCAATTTCTGGCGCAACATCTCAAACTCACGTTCCATCTGGGCTAGTTTCGCACGTTTAAAAGTACGCTTATAGTCTGATTTGAGTTCACAGAGAACATTTCGCCGCTTACAACGTGTACAAGGCCCAGGGGCAGTCTCATGGGCATCGCATTTTGCTTTTTGCTGACGACATTCAACGCAGGCAATCTTTTTACCTTTAAGAACGTCCTTATCTTTCTTTTCCATCGGGAAAGAGACTGAGCTCATTTTTTTCAATAATGAGCCGGTCTGGATGGATAATATACGCAAACGTTGATATTTATACTTCGCTTTAACTTGGATTTTTTTTCAAGCTTGACATAGGTGATTTTGAAAATTCATTTATGATTCACGTTCTATCAAGTTTGCACAGATCAGATACAGACACCCGGATATTATGGCTTTCTGTATTTGTTCGTATGGCATCTTTTGGTTTAACAAACCAGGTACTCACCCTTTACCTAAAAGAGCTGGGAATAAGTGAATCCTTAATCGGACTCTTTATGTCGCTAACCATGATTGGGGACACGATAATATCTTATGTCATGGTGTGGAATTCCGATAAAATTGGAAACCGACTGATTCTGTGCTTTGGAAGTTTTCTCATGTTGGCGTCTGGCGCGGTGTTCGCTTCGGGAACGGCCAACTTTGGGTTACTTTTAACTGCTTCGATACTAGGTGTGATATCTCCTTCTGGAAGTGAAACAGGACCTTTCAAATCGCTAGAGGAGGCTATTCTAGCCAAATTAACCCCCTCAGATCATAGACCAGAGGTTTTTGCGGTTTATGCTATCCTCTCCGCGGTAGGATCTTCGTTCGGTCAATTGGGAGCAGGATTTTTTGTCCAGTATACAATGACGACATTGAATTGGACATACTCCCAAGCTTATAGAAATTCGTTCGTGATCTACTGTGCAATTGCAACAATCAAAATAACATTGATGTTTCTGCTATCCTACAAATGCGAACTTGGCTTCACTCCAGCACATGAGCAAATCGTCAATCCAACGGACCCCGAAAGTGCAAATACCGACGAAACCACTCCATTGGTAGTTTCCATTGTCGAACACCCAACAGCGACAGGACTGTCGCCTAAAACTCAAACTACTTTGTTCAAACTCTTAATATCGTTTACTCTTGATTCGTTTGGTGCCGGCTTCATGCCGCTATCATGGATAGTTTACTACTTTAAATTCCGCTTCGATACGTCTGCATCTATCCTTGGTACCATCTTCTCCTCTCTTGATGTATTACAAGCTCTGGCAGCTATACCTTCAGCGTGGTTTGCCAAAAATGTTGGCCCTGTCAAGTCATCCATAATCACTCAAATTCCGTGTGGAATTGCTCTGTTATTTATCCCATTGTTGGGCAAAACGCTTCCATTAGCTACTATGTTTCTGCTATTTAATCAAACTTTTACAGCGTTTGATGTCATTCCCCGCCAAATCCTACTCACAACAGTTACCAAATCTGATGAACTTCCAAAAGTTATAGGGACGGTAAATATCGCGAAAACGGCGGTGCGTGCAATTTCGCCAAATTTCACGGGTATTCTAGCAGAGAGAGGGACTCTCTGGATCTGTTTCGTGCTAAACGCCTCTTTCCTTATTGTTGCGAATTTGATACTGGGCTATAACTTTCCCGATCTCGACACCAAAATTCTCCGAGGATGATCAGATGTCTTCACTCAGTATGAGACGTTTACCAACCTCCTCTTGTTCGACCAAATTCCTAGAACTGTTGGACCTGGTGTCTACGCGACTGTGGATGGTAGTGCTTTGCTCTGATCTCAATGTGAGATCTCCAACATCAAAGTAATCATAACCACCTAAAATGTTAGTACTTTTGAGAGAATTGTTCGCGTTTAACATCGACTTTGGAATTGACTCCAAATAAGAGTCGAGCTCTTTAGCACGTGATCTGTCGCTCGACAGTCCCTCTGATCTCCATAGATATTTAATTTCCTCGAAAACTCCTTCGAGAGTCTCGAGAAATCTTCTTGTTTGCCTCCATTGCGACGAGGCCACCATAGAGATCGAATCATCCTTGATAATGTAACCTATTCCAAACCCTGACGGGATAGCTGGCGTGACCCCAAACAGATGGAGAGCCGGATTTCCGCAATTGGCAGCAAGTAGTTCGGGCCTGTATAATAGATCTAGTTTCGGTTCAAACAGGAACGGAGGAATACCGTTTGAAATGTCTCTGGAAACATTGGGATGCAACTTTCCTAATTCCTCTTTTTGGATGAAAGCCGAACGTAAAGCACTCAAATGTCTTTCAAACCCTTTTCCATTATACGCATTTTTGACTTTTTGAGTATGTTCTGTGACAGCATCGACAAAGAGCTCCCATTTTCTTCCCGGTACAGTCTGTGATATGAAAGATTGGCATAATGTTAAGAGTAAATCACTCTGTATACAAATTGGCTCTGTTCTAGCATCCTTGAATTTTCTGGTTGTAACAGGTTCGAGGGATGCCGCAATCTTCCCATAAAGTGCGTAATATGTTATCTGAACTGCAATTTGCACGACCGAGTCTGCAGAAAGGTTCATTTTGCTTTGAATCACGTCATATCCCCAACCCTGGAACGTTTTTGAAACGTATTCATGTTGGTGAATGATATCAGCAAGACGGGTCTCAGCAAGATGAAGACCAGATTTCAGCTCTGGTGTTAGACTAAATTCAAGCTTTCGATAACTTGGCTTGTTGATCTCGCTATTGATGGGCACAGTGTTGACATCCTTCCACAAAGTATAATTAGCTCCATTTATTTTCCGAGCCAGTCGTAGCACAGAATCAGTGTATATGTCGCTCACGAATCTCAACACTGCTGTGCCATCCATGCAGGCTGCTGGATAAACGCACGCGGCAACAGAATTCTTAGTCACAATTATGTTGAGCTTATCGTAATAGCGATTTGTACAAGTGCCAACCTGGATTCCATCGGAGTTTGTCCTTGAAGTACCATGTGCGACGTACTGTACCTTTTCAAGATCAGATTTGGGTGACTCATGGTCTAGAGAAAGAACAAACAGAGCATTATCCAACACATCCATAGCAATCCTGTTTGAAGCCTCCATACAGAGTCTGGCATACTTCCACGTTGACTTTAGTTCTGTTGTGAAAGCACCAACAGCACCTTGAGATGCCTCAATTGGATCAGTTCTTTCGGCATCCTCCATTATTTCCATTAATAATTGCTTCAGTTCATGTTTCGAAAACCAAATTTGGTAATCTTCCGAAAACATCTCCAAGACATAGAACTGTGAGCGTGCCATGATGATTATGTGACGACTTTGGTGCATATCTGAGCATTTTTTAATGGAGACTCCATTATTGAATGGTATAATGGTGGTGCCAAATAAATTATGATAGGCACTCATTGATAAAGGAGATTTTCCCTTGGGAGAAGTGTCTGGGCTCAAAGACTCTTGACGAAGAGCAACAATGAACCTTAGTGCAGATGTCACAAGGATAGCTGCGCGAAAGGCTTGCGATGGGGCCATACATTTGAGGGGATCGTTTTCAAATATAAAGAAAGGATTTCTTGGAAGTGTATGGCCCCGCAAATCACCATACACGTTAGCGGTTGTTGGAGAGATACCCTCTGAGTCAAGATAATTGGGATTCAATTTGGAAGATTCGACCAAGTGCTCTTGGAGATGTTTCACGGTGGGGGAATTGAGCATATCTATGGATGCTTCCAACAAATACTGATACTCTTCGAGAGATATAAGAGGTTTGACGGCATCAAGAGCTTGTTCTACAGTTGATAGAAGAGCAGGAACCGGCAGATGCGGTAGCTTGGCCTCGTTGGCAAAAGTGTGTTTCGTCATGAGGAAAGATACAGCGTAGCAACAGGATTTTTATATACCCCTCATCCCCGCAGTAAACTTGTGACTTTGGAGTGCTCAAAGACAGGAAGGAAGAGAAGGTGGGGATCAAAGCTCACCTAGTAACATTCCTTTAGGTAAACAGAGACTTACAATTTTGAAGGAGAACCTACAGCCCGTTGCTCAAGATGAGGGCCGGTCAGGGTGCAAAGTACATTGATCTACATTTTTACCGGGTAACCCCACCGGAACTTAGACTTCCTAATTGGGCCAGAAAGTTAATTCCAGGGATAAGAGTTGTTTTAGTCGTGCACCAGTAAAATCCGTAGTTTGTGACTGTATTTTTTATTGGAAAATTTTCAGTTTGAAAAAGTTTAACTAATCATGTCTGACGTTGAAGCACAACCAGTCGAGCAATACGAGGAGGAGATTGTCTCCGAACCAGTTGAGGTCAAGTTTGTCGAGCTTGCCACTCCTATTCCAAAGGACATACAAGCTGGTGCTCAAGAAGTCAAGCTTTTCAACAAGTGGTCTTTTGAAGACGTGACTGTCAAGGACATTTCTTTGACTGACTATGTCCAGATCAGACAACCAGTTTACGTTTCCCACACTGCTGGTAGATACGCTTCTAAGAGATTCAGAAAGGCTCAGTGCCCAATCGTTGAGAGACTTACCAACTCTCTCATGATGAACGGTAGAAACAACGGTAAGAAGCTCAAGGCTGTCAGAATCGTCAAGCACGCCATGGAGATCATCCACGTTTTGACTGAGCAAAACCCATTGCAAGTTGTCGTTGACGCCATTGTCAATACTGGTCCAAGAGAAGACTCCACCAGAATCGGTTCTGCCGGTACTGTTAGAAGACAAGCTGTTGATGTTTCTCCTCTTAGAAGAGTTAACCAAGCTATTGCTCTTCTCACTATCGGTGCTAGAGAAGCTGCTTTCAGAAACGTCAAGACCATTGCTGAATGTCTTGCTGAAGAGCTCATCAACGCTGCCAAGGGATCCTCTACCTCCTACGCCATCAAGAAGAAGGACGAGTTGGAGAGAGTTGCTAAGAGTAACCGTTAAGCATATAGAGGTAATTTGGAAGTTAATTGTACACCTGAGATTATTACAAGTAAATGTTCTAGTTATATGTTCAACCGAAGTCGATCTGAATGTATTATGCATTTTTTTAATTTAAGAGATGTTTCAGATCAGTCACCCTGGCATCTTGCTGGCTTTGGGGGCTTTGTGTAGAGTTTGAATTAGATAGCTGATCCGACGTTTGGTCGGAATCGTCATTTGATTGGCGTTCCGCCTGCATACGCAAGCCGGCACGCGCACCTTTGGGCGATGATTCCTGTGAGCCCTTTTTGCCATTCGCGCCAACGACCAACCTTCTCCATCGGAACTGACATGCGTTTAGGGTTCGACTAGGAAAATAGGATGCAATTTCGCGCCATCCCAAGTTTTTTTCTTCCTTTAACATTCGCAACAATTTATCGTCCTCGGGCAACCAAGCACTAGAAGGCTTTGAAGCAAATCTTGATACAGACATATGCGGCAAGGGCGGTGAATGTGAAGGTGGCGGGGGCGGTGGTCCACGGATATGGTATGTAGGCTGAGCGCTGTGAAGGGGTGGAGGCGGATGTGCTGGAGGTGGAGGCGCGTGCATATAGTGTGCGTGAGGCAGGTACTCTGGCCGATAAAGATACCTCTGGTGAGGATGAGGGAAGGGGTTGTTGGCGAGCGGTAAGTTTTGTGGTGCAGGTGGTTGTGGGTGTGTCTGATAATAATACGGATGATCTGGATAGTGAAGCATACGCATCCCACTCACTGGTGGCAGATTAGGAGACGTCAAAGGTGGTGAGACATTGGTCCCTAGATCTCGTATAGGCGGAAGGGTGATTTTGTCTTTTTCTTTATCCATATTACAAGTACATGCTCGAACTATTATAGTGCCCACGCAAACTCTTCATACGAGGGGTGGAACGGTTTTTATATTGTACATTAAATTTCTGACATGACTTATTTTAGTTGAGGGGCAGCAATACATCTCTAAGCGATTTGTTTGATGCACAAATTATCTTCCTTGCATCAAATTGAATGTCGATATCTTGTGTTTCATTCGGCAGGCATCGCGAAGAGAAAGAAGACCCAAAATTTCAGTACTAATTTAACAAATGCTATTTCAAGTTTTGCCGAAAACAATAGTGCGTCGTTGAAATTGAGCTGCAACTTGCAGGCGTAACTGCATGTAGCACGGTCAAAGATGAACAAGCTCTGCGCGTCATCATCTTTACTTGCTCATTTTACCATCTTACCTACCTCATCGACCAAACTCTATAGGGAAGCCTTATATTCAGATGTAGAGTTACTTAAGGTTAGGTTGCGCTCAGCATGATTTGACTTCATATGCATGGAAAATTTTTCGCACTATACATATTTTGATGCCAGTAGAATCTCGGTTTTTTAAAAACGGCGCCTTCCTGTTCTGGAATCGGGCACTGGGATTAAGGGCTGATGAGGCATTGGTTACCAGATTTAATGAATACATCATGCATAGAGTCAGATACAACAATAGATTACTTGCAGTGTTTCTCAACAATCTCTAGTACTCCGGTATAACTCTTCTCGGGTGATACGCCGACACGCTTACTCTTGAGAATGCCATCTACAAACACAAAATCCGACCTTATGATTCCATTTGGCTTTTTCTTGGCACCCAGCAATGAGATGAGCTGTTTTCCCGGATCCGATAGGAGATCATACTCTAGCTTCTGTTTGAGTTTGAAATTGTTCTGAGCTTTCGGCGTATCAGAACTCAATCCAATGACTTGAGCCCCAAGCTGTTTCAAATGACTCATGCTGTCACTAAAGCCAACTGCCTGTCTTGTACATCCAGGCGTCGATGCCTTAGGGTACAAGAATATCACCAAATACTTAGTTTCACGTGACAATGTGCGTAAATTCACGATCTCTCCATCTTGGTTTTGCAATTCAAGTTCTGGCAGCGTATCACCTTGTTGTAATTCAGTATTGGATTCGTCAAGCCCCGCTTCTTTGACTGACTTGACTGGTTTAGCTGTTTGCGGTCCTCTTTCTGTCTTCGTCTTCTTTTCTGTATGCTCGCTAGACTCATCGAATCCTGCTAATCTTGCACTTCTACGAACCATTTCTTACGTGTTGATTTTAATTTAAGGTAAAATTTAATTAGATCTGCATTTTATTTATTCCTCGTCAGCAACGCAAGTTTCGTACTCAAGCATCTTCCAGAATTTCCAGATTGAGAATGCGAGAAGGGCACCCAAAATAGGACCAACCCAATAGATCCAGTGGTACACAGGGAATGACTTGGCAGCAATGCATGGTCCAAAAGTTCTGGCTGGGTTCAGTCCAGCTCCTGTGTAGTAGACACAGATCAAGTGACCAAGGAACAGAGAAAGACCAATGCAAACCGGAGCGTAGTCAGACATGCTTGATTGCTCCACAGCAGTCATCAACACGGTGATACAGAGAAGAGCAGTTCCAAACATCTCGATGAATAAGCCTCTGCTTTTGGAGCAACCTCCGCCCAAGCCGTTAGTGAAAGCAATTGGACCAGGAGTCATAGCTGATGCAGCACCTGCCGCAGCCATACCGGCAACCATTTGAGAGAGCATCATAATAATTCCGCGAAGTGGAGAAACGGCTCTGGCAAGCACGAGGGTAAGCGTGACGGCAGGGTTAAGATTTCCTCCGGAAACTCGGGAAGTGAGGAAAATGGCAACCATGACACCAAATCCGAAACCGAACGAGATCATGATGAGTTTAGCTGGATTGGAGCCTTCAGACGAATAGAACTCATCCTGGTTGGCAATCTGAGCAATCATGTAAGCGACCCACAAGAAAATAAAGGTACCGATGAACTCACCAGATGCGGCAACGAGGTGGTTCTTGAGGGTGCTGGAGAGCCCGAATTTAGAGGATTTTAGAGCTGGCGAGTAGCCCAATTGTTGTTCAGCGTCCATATTTGATGGAATAGTATTTTACTGGAAGTAATTCTGGCAAGGAGGCTCCAATATATATGGTGGATCAGATTCAACATTAGGAAGGAAATGCATAAAATGAAAATCTTGTTGTCTGCGCCAGTACGTGATTGTTTCGAACAATTACTGCAAAAGAAATTCATATTATTCTATGGGGTCTGGCTGTGTTACAGTATTATTACTTTGCCCTGTTGGGAAATAAGTTGCAAATTATTCTCGGCTTTTCTGAGACTCCCTTGACACCCGAACATGACAGCAATTCAAAATCGCTCAATTAGACCCGAAATCACCTCTAAGTTCTTCTCGTGTGCACCTTTAACCGATGCGCACTAACAATCGCTAATATTATCAAATCATTCGATGACATTCTACTGCATGTTTTGACACGCTTGCTTTTTGTTCACAAACGCAAAAACTTTGAGCTCACGTCTTTTTTTGCTATTGTGGGTGCTATAATTAGTATCAGCGAACTCTTCCAATAATAAACATGTAATACTCGCAGCTTCCACTGCATACCGATAGTCTCCGTTGAACACTTGTCTTTGAACCAAGACTAGAGCATGCGTTTTATGAGGGAAGGTTACCTCTGCAGACACCCAGTAATGCTAAAACTCATGTAGAATTGTGTCAATCTTACGCAATCTATGGGAGCGCTTTTTCGCAATCCTTGGATTCAGTTTCATTGTGTCCTACGGTTCTCCTGTGGCCAGTGTAGAAGAAAAGTTGAAGTCTGAATCAATTCTGGTTCCATTCGCTATGGCAGAATCAGGATGCATCCCCTCGAAGATTTGTACCCTCGTTCGTGAATTTATTGCCATCGCATACACGAACGATTATATTCTGTTGTATACAGTCACCTTTGAAAATATCACCTTTTCTTGGGCTATACATTCGAAAGCTAATTGAAAGCTTAAGGTGAGGACTAATAGGTATTCGTGATCATTCTGCTTCATTCATGCATTTTGCTTTTAGTTTAGGAGACCCTGAAAAAGAATTGCACGTATACGAGAATGATCACCATTGGGGTAAATCTTATCATTAGTATTAGAATCTCTTCCAAGAAAAGTTCGGAATTAAAACCATAATACATCACCACTTCTGATGAGTCGCTAAGTGCCCCTTTGACCTAACTCCTGGGTAGCACCTGCAAGGAGGACCGTCTCGTTTGTGTTTGTTTACTGAGAATAGTGTAGTTGTTAGTCTCCGATTGATTCCGCATCATCAATGGAGAAACCCTTTGACAGCAGGAACACACGCGATTGAGTTTGTCAACTCCAATTAAGTTTTAAATTGTGACTGAATCTATTAATTTTTGTTGATTTGCCTGCTACTATAGAACATCTTAATGTCGTCAATTATAGTTGGATACACCCTAGAAGGTCGTGAAAGAGGAGCAATTTCCAAGTAATGATAATGACTTTCAATCCACAGGTTAAAATGATTTCTACAACGGTGGTTGCCGTGGCTACCCTGATATCCTGCATTTCATTGTGGGATGTCGGAGGCCAAAGCCCACCGCTGGGAGAAAAACTATTCTTCGGAAGGCTTAGTAATGGAACACTTACATTATCAAGACAAAAAAGTTAATCGGTATCTGGGAATTAAGGAATCATATCCATTCCTTTAAAGGCCGCTTGTGAATTCTCAGATTGGGAGCGGTGTACGGGTGTGCGCTTAGCGGTCGAAGTAACCCCGTGAGCCGCACAGGGTGGAACCCCGCTGAGAAAAAATATGACCTGTTTTCGATCTTCTGACAAGTCCGAGATTGGGTACTTCAAGGGTTTGAGGAGGTACGGATGTTAAGCAGCGGAGATGTTCCCGGCATGCGTCAGATGCATTTGGTGCACATGTGCAGCCAATCACTGTAGACCGGTGACAACAAAATGTCCCGCCAATTTCTTCTTATTCGAGCCACTGCGACCAAGCTTTTACAAATACACGACCCACTAATTTTCAGTATAAGAGCTGCGGTATCGGCAAACAAAAGTGTTCGCAAAGTTTAAATGTACCGTCAATTTTCCTTGTTAGGTAGACGACTGGGCCAGGTTAGGGCGTTCGGTAGTTCCAGACGTGTGTTACAGTCCACACAGTCCGGAGCTTCCAGCTCGGCTCACCCCGTCAAGAAAGCTGGCTTTTTCAAGTACTCGATGTATGGACTTCTCGTCGCGGCCTTAGCTGAGACCGCGTACTTGACCTATGCTGTGTACAGGGAGACGAATCCAGGATCTCAGATTCCTCAGTCTCCTTTGAAGGACAACGGTAACCAGAAGAAGAACGTTGTGATTATTGGTTCCGGATGGGGAGCCATTTCCTTCCTCCGCAAGCTCGACACAACCCAGTACAACGTGACCATTGTGTCGCCACGTAACTACTTCTTATTCACTCCGTTGCTTCCATCCGTTCCTACTGCAACCGTTAGTTCGCAATCTATCTGTGATCCTGTTCGTACCATTGCAAGACAAACCCCTGGTGAGGTGATCTATTACGAGGCTGCTGCCACGGATATCGATCCAGTCAACAAGAAGGTTTCTATTGTGCACAAGAACTCAGATCTCACCTATGGCGAGGCCTTCATCAAGCAGTCTGAGCCAATTGAGACTACGTTGGATTACGACTACTTGGTGTATGCTGTTGGTGCCAAAGTCAACACCTTTGGAATCCCAGGTATTCCTGAATTTGCTTCCTATTTGAAAGAGGCTCAGGATGCCACTGTTGTGCGTCAGAAGCTTTTCAACCAAATCGAGGCTTCGAGACTTTTGCCTGTTGGATCCAAAGAGCGTGAGAGATTATTAACTTTTGTTGTTTGTGGAGGTGGCCCTACCGGAGTGGAGCTTGCCGCTGAGGTAAAGGATTACATTGATCAGGACCTGCTCAAATTCATTCCGGGCATTGAGAAGGAAATGAAGGTCGTGCTTATCGAGGCCATGCCAAATGTGCTCAACATGTTCCACCACAAGCTCATTGAGTACACAAAGCAGGTTTTCAAAACTCAAGGAGTCGAATTGCGTACCAACACCATGGTCAAGAAGGTCGACGCAAAAAACGTCTACGCTACTGCTAAAAAAGCGGACGGTACCACTGAAGACGTCGTGATTCCTTACGGTACCCTTGTTTGGGCTGGAGGTAATGCACAGAGAGAGTTGACTCGTTCATTGGCAGACAAGATTGTTGAACAAAAAACAGCAAGAAGGGGTTTATTGGTGGATGAGCACATGAAGCTAGATGGCGATTCCAGTATTTTTGCTTTGGGAGACTGTACCTTTACTACAAACGCTCCAACTGCCCAGGTGGCTCACCAACAAGGAGAGTTCCTGGCTGAACACTTCAACAAGCTTGCCAAGATTGATGACTTAGAGTTCCTGTCCGCCAAGACAACCGACACTGCCTCTGCCGAAAAGCTTAACAAGAGACTGCAACGTGCCAAAGCTCAAATCAAGCCATTTGTTTACAACCACCAAGGTGCTCTAGCTTATGTTGGTTCTGAAAGAGCCATTGCCGACCTTACCTGGGGCTCCTGGTCCACCGTTGCTCTTGGAGGAAGCCTGACCTTCTTCTTCTGGAGATCTGCCTATGTTGCCATGATGCTTGGTGTCAGATCTAAGATTTTCGTCGTTAGCGACTGGGTCAAGACCGCTTTGTTCGGCCGTGATTGTTCTAAAGATTAGCCAGAGTAATTTATTCGAATTGCGTAAGGTAAACATATAAAATTAGTAGCACTAGCCCAGTTTTGCGCACTTTCTAGGCTCCAGCTCCCCTGTTGATGGAACCACCATGGTTTCCCAGTCGAGGGGATATAGCAACTTACCTGATTTGGAGCGAGCATGTATCACTCCAAGATCGTTTCTGGCCGTTGTAAGATAGTATGTGATTCCGTCTCCCAGGGAAATAACTGCTGCACGCACTATATCTCCAGGCCGAAAACAGTCTCCAACTTGCACGCGGTCTCTGTCTGTGGATCTGACATCAGTGGAACGAATGACGGCGCGAAAGTTCTCACCGAAGTCGTTGAGCAACAAATCAGATAAATGGATCTGGTTGTCTTGGACGTTGAGGATATCAAGTAAAATTCTCTGCGGAGATATCTTGACAACTCGGGCAAGAACTACATCATTCTCCTTAGGCGTGAAGGCAGCAAGACGCGAGCTGTTGGTACGCACAGAAACAACACTCGTATTTCCTGAAGTATCGAACTCAACTGTGCCGAGGGCGGTGGCAACAATACATGGCACGGATGCACCTTGAATAGATTTTTCCAACAGGGTGGTATTGGTGCCTGTCTTGTATTGATGCTCAGGCGTATTTGCGGGCACAATTGGTTGTCCTGGAAGTACTATGCTCATGAGATTCCCGATAAGAAGGGTGAAAAATTTTTAGAAATAAATTTTTTTGGGTGGAAAAAAATTTATCAGTATGGGTAAAGAAGTTAAGGTCAGTAAGACAGTCAAGAAGGCAGATAAAGGGAAGAAAGCGAAGGAAGTGAAGCCTAAGCAGGTGAAGGCAAAGAAGGATGTGAAAGAAGTCAAAACGGAGAAGAGAAATAAGGATGAAGGGAAGGAAGAAAAGGAAGAGAGCTCCAGCGAGTCTAGCGATTCCAGCGAATCTAGTGACTCTAGTGACTCTAGTGACTCTAGTGACTCTAGTGATTCTAGTGACTCTAGCGACTCTAGTGATTCAAGTGATTCAAGTGATTCAAGTGATTCAAGTGACTCTAGTGATTCTAGCGACTCTAGTGACTCTGGTGACTCTAGTGACTCCGAATCCTCTGATTCTGATGAGGAAGAAGAGAACAAGAAGGAGGAGGCGCAGAAAGAGGTTTCAAAAACGAAGAAGGAGTCTACCAAAGAAGTGAAGAAGGAAAGCTCTTCTGATTCTTCTGATTCTTCTGATTCTTCTGACTCTTCCGATTCTTCTGATTCCGACTCTGATTCAGAATCTTCGTCTGATTCCGAGTCTGAGTCCTCTTCAAAATCTGCAGACGCCAAAAAGACTACAGAATCTTCTGATTCATCTTCTGAATCCGATTCTTCGGCCGACTCCGACTCCGACTCCTCGTCGTCCTCTACACCATCAAACAAGAGAAAGGCCGAGGAACAGGCCGCTCCAGAAACTCCTAAAAAAGCAAAAGAGACTGCTACCTTGTTCGTGGGAAGACTTGCATGGGCAGTGGATGATGCTAGATTGCTCCAAGAATTTTCTTCTGCAAGCGGTGTTATTGCTGCCAGAGTTATGACCGAGCGCGAGACTGGTCGCTCCAGGGGATATGGTTACGTCGACTTCGAGTCTAAAGAGGACGCCGAGAAAGCGTTGGCTGACTTCCAAGGTAAGGAAATTGAAGGCAGACCAATCAACCTTGACATGTCCACGTCGAAACCACAAACACCATCAAATAAGTTCCAGGAGCGCGCTAAAAAGTACGGCGACACCCCATCGCAACCTTCTGATACTCTTTTCATAGGAAACCTTTCGTTCCAAGCAGACAGAGACACTCTGCAGGAGTACTTTGACCAGCATGGAACAGTTTTAGGTATCAGAATTCCTACTCATCCCGAGTCCGAGCAACCTAAAGGCTTTGGTTACGTGCAATTCAGTTCCGTCGATGAGGCCAAGGCAGCTCTCGACGCTCTCAATGGTGAATACATTGCTGGAAGACCTATCAGACTGGACTTCAGTGCACCAAGAGATCCTAACGGGGGATCTAGAGGTGGCACCCCTACCCCTCGTGGAGGCGGCCGTGGAGGATTCCGTGGCGGAGCTCGCGGTGGAGCCCGTGGAGGTTTCGGTGGTAGAGAGCGTAACACCGGTAGCGGCGCCAATTCCGTCCCAGTCGCATTCAAGGGTCAGAAAAAGACCTTCGATTAAATTTAAAATTTATAACGGGAATTGATTTTGTATTTTAATGCCTAACTTAAAGGCAAACTTATTGAACAAAGATGCCCTTCAAATTTGAGGCTAAATTATCTAACCCCCAGCTATGGACGCGGACAGTCTATGCACTATCGACCGTCAGTGACACAATTAAACTTACTTTACACAACGGAATATCGCTCACCGCGGTCAATCTCAACAAAACTTCCTCCCTAACATCAACTTTCAATGTTAATTCGTTTCAAGCTTGGTCAATTCAAGGAGAACTTCCTAAAGAGGGTTTCAGCTTTCTTATCAACAGCAAAACAATGAATGTTTGCTTCAAAGATTGTGAAAATGTACATTTTCTCAAACTACTTTTGATCAACAATACCCACGAAGATAACGATCAATTGTTTGCCAACAAACTCTTTATCGAGGCCGAACATGTTTCAGGAGTAACCAAAAACTACTCTCTGGCGTTCAGGCCAGGTTATTGCTCAGACGATACCCACATTGCAAATGTATACACCAGATTGTCACACATGCCTAGAGCACGTGATCATAGTCACCAGGAGAAGGTCTACCGGCTTGTATTGGATTTGCGTATTCTGAAGCGGTTTCTTGGAATGTTTGGTCATGGGCTTGAGGATTTCCGTATTGAGGTTTTTTCTGAAGCGCGCAAGTTGCTGATGCATGGGTACAACAGACAGGATATGTTTAACGGAAAGAATGCGTCGCTGGCGACGCAGCCGATGAGTTTATCGATGCAGCTTAGTTTGAATGATCTCACAGACGAGAATATCGATCCGAGCGAATCTAAGCTTGAAGTCGCGTTCCGCTTGCGCGATTTTCGAACCTTTGTACACCTTGCTGGAAGCGAGTCTGGCGAGTGCACCATCATGTTCAGTTATTCCGGTGCTCCTGTGGTATTCGAAAAATCTTTCACAAGAGGAGATAAGGAGAAAGTAGAGATTACTCGATTTACCCTCACCATGATTAGTGATGGTGAAGGATCAGATTTTGCTACTACATCCGAACCGAAATCCGTTTCAATGGGGTTGCAACCAGCCTCTACCTCCAGGATGTCTAGCTTGTTTGTGAATGACCCGACTGAGGAACCAAGGAATTGGCCTTTAGATAAAGTATCCGAGGGAAGTCCTACGCGGTCCCCCGTGGGGGAAGAATCGGCTCAAATATTCTGGAACAATCAAAAGAACCACACCTGTCAAGAAGATCGGACTCCGCACGACCCTGAACCGTCGTGGAACTCGTTGGAGCTGCCACCGGGCGTGGACCCGGATCATCTACGCCAAACTCAGGTACAGGGAATCAAAGGCTTATTTGACTAGCACATAATATCCGTACATAAACCCAGACTACTTACACTTTGTCTTCCCTGGCGCCATAATGGTACGTCAGGTACCGGTATCCTTGGCCCAGCTGAGCGAATGTGTTAACAAAATGGCATCCGAAAAGAAGGTAATTGGCCGGTTTAACGGCCAAAGAGTAACGCATGAAAACCATCGAGTAGAGCACAAGTGAAGCGGTCATTGGCCCACTGATCAAGTCCGGACTTTTATTGCGCAAATCCATCACAGCCGCAATTGGGATACCAAAGTTTGACACCGGACCCCAGAAGTGTGTAGTGAACACATACTTGAGCGTCTCTTTGCTAAAAAGCTGTTGAGCAAACTTGGAAGCGGTAAAGGATGACGACATCGTGAAAAAAAGCGATAAAAAATATTTATTTACTCCTCCTCTTTGTGCAACGGTTTATATGACGTTTGGCGACCGACAAGACCCCAGAGTAAAGCCACTGCAACAATGACAAGCACAACTGTGAGACCGAAAATGGAGTTATAACATTTGTTCCCCAGAGTGCACATGTTCCGCGTCTCTTCGGCGACTTGCACGGGCACTGAGTGCGAGTCGTAGTTTCGTGCGAACATAGTTCCTAAAAATATGTTGACGGGCACAGGGGTCATGTTGCAAAGTCCCCAAGTAGTACTAAAAGTTTTCATTCCCCACATATCTGACACCACCAATGGTGCCAAGGTGTACAATGAGCCGTATCCGAGTCCCAGCCCAACAGACAGCAGAGATAATCTTTCTAAGCTTGAGATATAGTAGCCCCCCAACTGGACTGCCCCAATAAGCAGTGCAGGTACCAGCAACAGATAGGTGCGGGAGTTTCGAACGCGATTGTGGAATTCATCTGCCACCACACCACCAAGTAGCCGACCTGCAGTGGAGCAAATCGACAGCAATGAGACTTGCTTGTGCTGCTGTTCTTGCACTGCCACATCGTACTTGGCTAGGTCCACCTTCACAGCAAAAGCGGTGGCCCCGTATAGCGAGTTCACGATCACACCAAGTCCATAGATATACATCATGCCTATTCCAGCCATTAACCCCAACGCACTAGTTAGTAGCCAGAACTCGCGCGTCATGACTGCATGTGGCTTTGCTGGCTCTTGGCGTAGAGCAGGAGCGGGCGACGACAACAATTGCAGTTCGATACTTATTGGGGTGGATGGTGGAGCCACCACTGGGCGTGTATAGTCGCACGCGCATATTATTGGCACGGTCACCAGACTAATGAATAAACTCACCTTACTAACGATCGCAAGAAACTGCTGGGTATCACCTCGAGCAAGCCAAGTTCCAAGTTGTGAATACAACATCCCACTAGCACCATAGCATGCAATAGGGAGCCCTGCTGCGAGTCCCTTTCGCTGAGGCCAGGTCATCATGCAACACTTCACACAAACAGCGTTGAGTCCGGTACTACCTATACCTACCAAAGCGAATAGCAAACAGCTGTACCACAAATTCGATACTGCAGCAACATATTGACTGCAAATTAAGTAGTAAGCACACGAAATAGCTAGTGCACCCAAGGAGGCTGGAAGTGTGTATCCCAACGCGTCGATTGAGCGACCCACCAAAGGACCTGCTAAAATGGCTGCAGTTTGTCCTGTGATTGCCATTTTAGCCGTCTCTGCAGCCGTATAATGCAGCCTTTCCGCCAGCTGTGGAGAAAATGCTCCAAATATATAGAGGGTTCCGCAATTCAGGCTTGCAAGAGCCCCACATGCAACAACCAAAAAGGGCGAGAGCATAGATCGAAGATTAAATTAATTCGTGTTTACCAAATTAATTATTTACCACGGCAATGTCGAAAATTGCGTACTTTGGATCAGATCTATTTTCCATTAATTGCTTGGCCAAACTGCTCCCTAATTATGCTTCAAATATCACTGTTGTAGCGCGTAATGCCAAACTCAGCGGCCGAGGTATGAGGAAGTTGAAAGAGCCACCAATAGTGCAGTATGCAGCTAGCCAGGGATTGCCTATCGTACGAGCCGACTCTGCTGGCGAATTTGAGCAACTCAAGGGCCGGTTCGACCTTGCAATTGCAGTTTCGTTTGGACTTTTGATTCCATCAAGTTTTCTATCGACTTTGCAATGGCCAGGACTTAATGTGCATCCGTCTTTACTACCACGACACTCTGGACCAGCGCCACTGCACAGAGCCCTCCTCAGCCACGACGAGGTGACGGGTGTCTCCATTCAAACTTTGGATCCATACAAATTCGATCGTGGTCATCTACTGCTGCAACAAGAATACCGCATCACGCCCCAAGAGACGATAGAATCGCTTAGCGATAAACTTTCACAGCTGGGAGGAGAGATGTTGTGCACAGTTCTTGACAATCGACTCTACGATACCCAACACCATGCATACTTACCTCCAACTTTAGAATACTCTTATGCAGCAAAAATAAAGCCTGAGGAACGCAGTATAGTTTGGACCGAATATAGTACAACACACCTATTGCGACGCCAAAACACATTAGGTCCTCTCTACACATCCATTCCGGCAAGGAAAAAAGGCCATGATCCTACCGTCAAGCGCGTATATCTTGCATGCATGGAACCAGCTCCTTGCCGACTGAGTAGCAAAGCACCTGGAGAATTTGAACTCCAAGGCTCGAGTCTTACCATCACTACACTTGACGGTGCTGTGAAGGTGTCCCGAATTAAGTTGGAAGGGTATCCTGACGAAGATGCCGCCAAGTTTGTATCCAGCATGCGTAAACGAACTGGATTGGTGTCTAAACAATTTATCTAGCGTATTCATAAAGCAACAATGCAACTCTTGTTGAATTCTTGCACCGCCACAGCGATCTTAGAGTAGAGGAACTTACGGTCAGCTAAGTCGGGAATCGGGATGAACCTTTCGATACCGTAAGCGCGTTTTTGGCGCACCCGAATTCCACCGTTCTCCAGAGTAATACTCTCAATGCGATCATATAGTATCTCCCATTCGACAGTCATTTTGACTATTGAAACAATGATAATTCTTTTGATACTGACAATAACACAGTGGTCCTGGCCCGGCAAGATCACATGCGCCAAATATTGATCATCCGCGTACTTTCCACCCTCACATGATTTGAGCCAAAACTGGCCTTGCGATTCGCGCTCCGAATAGCGTGTCACTGTACCGTTGTGGCTGATGTACCTTGGGAGGCGAACCTTGTCAAGACCTTCACCGTCAAATGCGGTGGCAGTATTGCGGATTCCCTCCGAAATGTTGTTTGCAAAGTCAAACAATCCAGTGGCCGTCTTAGTAGGTAAGCCAATCAAACCTTTACCCAAACCTTTAAAAAATCCTGATGCTCCACCTTGATTAGCACCCTCAAGCGGAGCTGTGGCAATTCCCGTGATACCACTTGAAATTCCCTCCACAAGTGACGAGGCTCCAGAAGTGAAACCGTAAATTGGATGCTTTGGCCTGTTACGTTGCCGCATCAGTCGCCTTCTCTCTTGGAAGTTCCGATCCATAGTTGCAGCCGTCAATCCTTTTGCAACTGAACCAGTAAATCGAGCAAAACTGTCACTGAATCCAAACACAGACTTTTTCAAGAAGCTCAGACCGCCTTTGGCTAATCCAATTCCCAACTCTTGGGGCCTATCCGTCATTATGAAACCTTGGTATGGTTCATAGAATATATCCATAACACCAGAACTGATGTTGCTGAACAATCCGACCGGATTCCCCAAAACATCGGCAGACCCTAGAACCTTGTATATCTGGTACAGAAATGCTTGCTGGTAGTGCTCCATCACATTTTGGACCAGATAAGGTAGCGGTGTACGAATGTTTTCGAGAAAGAGAGAAGAGAGACGAACAGGGGCATCATTGATGTTTCCGATGGCCATAGTTAGGATGTTCAACAAAACAGCTAAGGTATTTTGGGCTTCCGGCGTGTCATGAGCATTGAGCCGTTCAGTTCGGACAAATGAAATGTTGAACTGAAGCGGTTGTAGATGTAGCAGTTCAAAATACAGATCATTTCCAGTACGGACTGTAGGCGGCTCAGGCACTTGCAAATTCTCATCCCAGAGAACATTCCGAACAGACTTGTTCCACGATGCACCTGGGAATTTGAAAAATTCCAGTAGTGCTAATAGGAAATCCTCGTCCACTTCAATAGACATTTCCTGAAGCAACATGGTTGCATACTTGATGTAGGTGACTCCATGAGTATCATCCTTGAGCCTTGATATAGCCATAGAAAAGGTCGGGTGGCTTTCCATTTCGGAAGTGGACTTTCGAACCACAGTTGGATACATTATGATGGGGTATATGCTTGGGTAAAGTTGATTATCAACCTGAATCCATTTGAATTTAATGCTCAGGTTCTGGTAGATGTTGGATTCATTATATCTCAACTCCATACCGCGTATAGTGGTATAGCATAGCTCGCGGTGGTTTGCATCAATGAGCGATACTCCGAGTCCTTCAAACCGCACGATCAACTTAGTATAGTAATTCTCTTCCTTTTCGATAGCTTCGAATTTGTCTGTATTAGCACTGCCTCCGAGAAGCGTTTGAGATGAAGTGTTGTACTTCAGTTGATACAAGCTTGTTTTAGGATCATAGTTGGAAATCACAAGAGACTGAATTGTCCCATCAGCAACCACGTTAAGATCAACAATTCGGGTAGCTCCATCTGTACCTTTTCCAAGTTTCATAGGCATGAGAGTTCCAATCTCCGCCAAATGTACAAATCGCTCACGCGACCCGCTCCTGAGCACCAATTCCTTGTATTGGGCAGCGGGATAATCCCATGCATAAGGCATGGCGCTCCTAGGAGGAATTCTGTAAAATATGGGCTTGAAAGGTACGTCACCAACCTTATGCCCTTCTTCGTCGATGTTGGGATCCGACTGGTAAATAAAAAACTCATAATCACTAAAATTGCGAATTGAGAAAGGCCACATATCTTCTGCATCCAATATGTTGATGAAGATTGAAGCTGCTTCAGTGCTGATGACCACGCGCACCAATTTGTGGGCATTGGTATTGAGCTTCTGTACACGAATAAACACTTCACCTATCTCATTGATGCCAAACGGAGCACAGTACGTAGCTTTGGCTGCTGAGAATCCAAGCTGAAGCTGCTTAGCGGTCGTACGTGGCATGCCATACACTGGACTTGACTCATTTGGCTCCAAATGAATAGCGCCAGAGGTTCCAACTTTGGCGACGGAAATTGCCTGATCAAGACCGTTGCGAATAACATACCGTGGTGTCACACTGATAACCTTGGTCAAACTGTAAATTCCCTCCCCCTCAGTAATATGCACACCAACATCGTTTTCCAGCTCTCGATCTTTAAGTGGAGCACGTACTTCGAAGGATTGTCCGATCTTGTCAATACTAATTGGAACACTTGGCTGAGAGCTTCCAACTTGCAACACAGCACGATTTTCTTCCAAATTTCCACCCATAAAGTGTGATTTATTGGTACCATCAAAGTCGAACGAAAAGAGACCTGGCACTGTGTGTTCTTCACTAGCAGGGCAGTGCATCTTATTGTACCGATCACTTAGACTTAGGTCCAAGCCTGTACGATTCAATACCAAGTAAGGTGAATAAATTAGCACACGCAAACCAGCCTGTTCACTGCGGACATAATGTAATCCCAGATGAAGCCGCTGGCCATCCTCACTCTTCAAAGTGAGCCGCCTGCTGAGCGGTATTTGAGATGTTTCGGGAACATTGACAAAACCAGCTTCGGATTCACGGTATTTCGAGCCTAGTGGCCGAATATGCAACATTAATATTGCATTCATGTCCACGACGTGGATTGAACGCGTGGCTCCCTTAGCCAGCCCACCTGTCCAAGTCTTGAAACCTTTTTGAAACACCTTCCAATTTATATCAAATGGCAGCAGGTTTTCAATTTCTAATGGAGGGCTGATATTGATTGTCATATGAGGATATATTTGGGTCAAAGCCTCCTGAGAATCGTACGAGGCGTGCGCCCCAAAGTAGTACTTTTTCGCAACCCCTTCGTCTTGCTGTGGACACTCGAGGACAAGATCATTTCCCATCACGGTCCTCCAATCGAAATCAACCACGGTGTTGAAGCCCACAACTTTTGCCACAGACCAGCCGAATGTTTGGCCGTGCGTATCCGGACGAACAGCCAAACGACCTTCGTAAACATATTCAAGGGGCAATGCCCGCCGCTCACCAGCTCCAATTTCAAATTGACATTCAATTCCGGTTCCGTGAGTTAGGTCTTTGCCAGATGCAATGAATATAGGGGCCTGGGTCGAGTTTTGAAGGGTCACTGTGGACTTTAAATAGACCATTTTAACTTTGTCCTCTCCTAAAACGATTTCGCAGAGAAGCCTGTTGTGGAAACCCCCCTTTAGCTTTGGGCTAAGAACAAACACTTCCTCACCTTCTGACCTAAGTGAAACACGTCGCACGCAAGAGTAACTTGAATTTACCAATTCGACACCAATGAAATTGGTATTGGCATCCACCGACAGAGTTTCACGAATTTTACGTGAATCTTCGAAAGACCACGGAAGCATCTCGCCATTGGCGATATGTGTGATTTGTTGGCGCTTTGATAGGTCAGGGTCTCCGTCGTCAATCCATATGCACATGTCGTGACCCGTCTGATTAACTATACGATAAGGCGCGTCTTCTCCACGCGGCTTGAAGTCCCTGTCGTCTGTTATGAGCGAGCTGACGTGGGATAAAAGCGCAATGGTGCGTGAGGTAACCGTTAGCTCTGCAGACTCCCTAGAAACTATCCCTACACTGAGAGATGGTGAGGGATCAGTAGTTTTTGATATATGGACGCTAACCGACCACGGTTCCAATAGAGGTTCCCAGCTAGAAGTTGAATAATTAAAAATGTTGACGTGGGTGCGTAGCGTTGTATCTGCCTCCAGATCGGTAGACCAGTTTTTGGCAACCAGCTCAAAGGGCTTGGCATCCATATCAAGAATTGGTAATTCGTGAACGTCTCCGATTATCACCAAACGTAATCCATCAAATCGAATATGCGCAGTCTCTCCTTTGATAATCACCACAGGCTCATTATCAGCGTCGGTATGATGCGTACTGTGTGATACGGACGATAAAATTGAAGGGGCATATCGTGCGAGCTTGCGACCAAAGTCTTCGGGGAAGGCCACCATGGTCTCTTTTTGATCCTCCTCGTCTGGAGTGTGAATCTTTGTGTACAGTGACGATGCTTTGTTGATTATCTCCAATGCCAGGCGAATATCGCGCAAAGAGATTCTCATTAACAACTGATCAACCTCCACATGAAGGGAACTGAGGAATTGCGTAGCGTTCGAGCCACGCGAGTCGTAGCGAAGAATGGCATTGAAATCGTCAACTAAGCGCAGTCGACTGGTTTCGTAAGCATCCATTTTGCATAGGAACATGCCAATACCGATTGCATCAATCCGAAGCGTGTTCTGACTGGCAATTAAAACCTGGCTAACTTTGAAGACTATAGCTTCAGAATCCTCGTTTTGTGGGTTTGCTAGCAAGATTATTGACGGATCGACAACGTTAATGGAGTACTGAATATCCACAGCTGATAAACTGTTGGAAACTGGAGGGTACTGTAAATCAACGGTAGACAGTGATTCCGAACCCGATAGTCCTAAATTTGGGGACTCCACCACATTGCTTAGGGCATAATCAACGAACTCCTTGACTGAAAATATATAATCCAAAGCGAGTATCACTTTCGGATTGTCGATGGCTAAGTTGACGCTTATAAGCTGTGGAAGATCGGCCCGTGTCTCTGATTTCACGGAAGCCATAAATTGATACTCAGCTGGCGATATAGTCGGCACTATGTCGGTAAACTTGTTGTCCTTGTCTTCTCTCACATCCTCAATGACGAAAGATTTGATGTGCAGGTCTGATTTGAAGTTACCGTTATGTTTCATTTCCAATTTTATTCCAATATCATTCAGAGAAAAGCGAGATAAAGCTTTACCATCAAGTGAACATTTCGTGTCCGTACGATTGTATAGTGTCAAGGCCAAGATTGGAATATTGAAGTCCACATGAAATGTTACTTTCTCAAGCGAGACCGGCTCGATAACGGAAGAGATATGCGTTACCATTGCCTTTTCTTTATTGACATTGTTGGTTTCACTGGTGTGCAGAGCAGTTGTTTCAAGCTCTGCAATATGTTGAGATTTAGAGCCACCAGAAAATACTCCCGAAATTTGGTTCAGAATTGCAAGAAGATACTTCGCCTGCAATTCAGTGAGCTTCATTTCCTTACTGGTGACTCCACCAGTCACAATCATAGAAGGTCTGGCTAACTTCATGTTATCACAGTAATTGATTTCAAACCCGACATTCAGGTCATCAATTATCTCCAACATTTGCCTTTCAGCTCCTACTTGAAATGAAGATGTGACTCGTGTATTGCGCAGTCCTGAAGAGATCAAATTAAGCGGTTGATCCCCTTCTCTGACAAATCTGTTTGTTGCGTAAATTTCTCCTAGGTTGGCTGTCACGTTATCATAGACCCCATGCTCTGGGTCGACCAGTTTTGGGAATATCATTATTGGAGCTCTAATCAAAATATCAATTTTCATCAGAGTTGGATTTTCAATATTATTCGCTTGATTGAGTGCTGTCTCTCGGGCACGGTCGTAGATATATTTCATCTTCTGGAACTGATTCAAATATGCCAAGATCTTGGTAAAAGGTTCCTCCACAAACATGACTATAACAGAGCCAGTTTTCAAAGACAATTTGGAGTTGAATGCTTCCGTATGCGTAGCCAGATCAAATGTTTCATATTCAAGCTCGGCCAGCTCATTGCCATGAATCTTGACAAGCTGTCTCATAGGCGAGGTGTTAGCAGCTCCTTCGTTGACCTCATCTAAAACAGAAAATCCACCGATCTTTGCGTTCACTTTCATTTTCTCGGGCAACAAAAAGCAACGAACGTCAGCATGCTGCAAGGTCATTGTGGCAAGTTTCATTCCATCATCGTTCAAAACTAATATTATACTTTGTAGCTTCATCTCAACGTCAATATGTTGAGGAGCAGTAGCCACCTCATCTTCATTGTTGTGCCGTAGCTTGTCTGCAGGAATTTCCGGAGCATCTGGATCTGTGAAGGTGTTTAAAGCAAAGTTCCATAGGGTCAAAATAGATTTTCGAGTCACGACAACTTTGAAGTCGGCAATGTTCAGGTCCACCTTTTGATCAAATACCTCAATAGTCTCCCCCTTGAACGGAACCATTCGCTGCGTGCGAGAATAGTGAACCTCAAAAAGTTTATCTTTGTCTTTCGAATTATCCAGCTTTGATGATATAAGGGTTCGGAACTCACTGCTTTCAGAATGCTCAATATGGTCTTCAACAATCAAATCCTCTAGCCACATGTCCACATGCATATTCCTCATAGTTTTGAAGAACTTAAAATTGAGCTTCTCTCCAACAAGATCAACCAATCTTTCTGATGTTAGTGTTTCAGTATCACGGCAGGTGTTTAGTGACAGCGAGATCAGGTCCATTTTGAAGTTGAATTCAACCTGATGTTGTTCCGCAGCAATATCATTGATTGCTTGTGAGTCTGTTATCGAGCCATCAGAATCTAAATTCCTTAAAACATCAGTGGCAGTGGGCTCCGATACAAGAGAGTCAAATCTATGAATGTGTTCATCATCAGCCACTTCAGCTTCTAAATTGAGATTGGGAATGGCCTTTTCAATAAGCTCCATGAAAACCTTATATTGATAATCGCTGAGCATGGCACAAAATTGAGGAACATCACCACTAACTCTGATTCGGGGAAGATTGTAGTAGGTCGGAATAATAGACAGCTCAACAAGGTATTTCATGGTAAACTGCTCCAAAATCATGGCTGGCCTATCCCCCTTTTGGTGTAATTGCTCGATCGTACTTTTGATGTTTGAGCCAATCAGAATTTGCGCGTCCTGAACCACTAGATCGAACTTGTCATATAAAAACGAGTTCATTCTTTCCCAATCCTTGGCTTCGTAGTTTTCCTTATTCTCAGCTTTAATTTGATTGATTTGGTTTTTGCTGACGAGATCACTCACGATACTAATATGTCCCGCATCTAAAACAGCAACAGGAGATGACCAACTGCGGGGATTGACAGGAACTATAATCAACGGAGCCTGGAGATCCATTTTGCAATTTATCGTCTTGTGTTCCTCGAAAGCATATTGTAGGCCTATTCTGGTCTGCTTGGTGAAGTCTTGGATTGTAGACTCCGCAGCATTCATGAGAATTCCAACAGTATCGATATGTACTTTTGGGGGTCTGAAAAAACGAACCACCGACTCAATGAATCGCGGATTATGAAAGATGGTCATACTATTCATTTTCGCGAGTAAAGCAGAATCAGCAGATTCATCTAGAGGGTTGTTCTCAAACGAAACCTGGAAAAATGGCTCTTGTTTGATATTTGAAGCCAGGTCAGTAGGGTCTTCCACTGCACTTTTTAGTGGTTTGACTGTAACTATGTGTTTGTAAAGCGTGTCCTCACTTCCGTCCTCGACGCGGAACTCATGTAGTTTGAATCCTGCAAAAAAGGAATCTTTCCGTTGGAAGAAGTCCATATCGCAACCCTCAAATACTATTTCAGCGAGATTTGCAGAAGCTTTACTCGCACGAATAGCATATGATCCTTTCTTTAGGTGACAACTAAAAGCAGTTAGGACTCGTTCACGAGGTACGTCCATAGCGTCGGCCGCTGCCTTCTTCTCGTCAAATTCTATAGCATCATAAAGTTCACGTCTCTGCTCTTCCGACATCACCAAATCATCGTCTTTACGGTCAGTCTGAGAACTTCCACTCCACCACGAAAACCAACCTTGTTGAGGCTTAGGAGTTGGCTCTTGCGTTACTGTAGTATTGTGATTTTCTTTTTGAAATTCCAGTTTGGCGAGAAATCGGTATAGCTTTATATCTTCGTATTCAAGCGAATCCTCGAGGTCATGAAGAGTAGCGCTTAGGACTGGTGTCAAGGTGTCCGACAGCTGTGATTTCCACAGTTTCACATACGTCTTGCGCTGGTCGCGGCGTGTTTTGAAATAATCCCATGTCCACTTATAGTTTTTCTCGTGGATTTCTGAATGAACACACTTGAAAGCGTATTGCAGCCACTTTTCGGGGTCTTCATCGATAGAGCATCTCGGACGTAACCTGCGAAACTTTTGAGTCTTGAGGTACCAATTGATATGAGATGTAGTCCATAGAATGTCACGGTACTGATGGCTATCAAGATCCAGACCGAATTCATCGAAGAAAAGTTTTCCAGTATAGTGAGGGGTGGAGTCGGAAGCACCGAGTTTATTGACAATTAGCTGACCTGAGCCAGACACAGGCTTCAAGATATATTGTGGGTTTCCCGGATTACCTGGATTTTCGTCAATGACTGACTGGAAAAATTGTGCCAATTCGTCATGATCAGTTAGTCTGGAGGCTTCTGTGTCAGTGTTCCAGTACATACTCAAGCTTCCGAGCTTGAGCAATTTGCGGGCTGTATTGCTAATACTCGAGTTGAAACAGGGCGTCCAATTCTCATCTGCAGATATCGCTGATAGTTCTTTCAGTGTCAATCCCAAAGTGTATGGAGTTTCTGTGAACACTTTTTCATCCTCGTAGCGGAAGTGGATATTTTTGATCGTTACCTGCAAATTGTCAACAATTTTAGTGACTAAGCTATCGGTAAAGCTTTCATTTTGGCCTTGTTCCTCCTCTGAGACACCTACTGTATTTGAAGTGGACTTGCTCATCATTTCAAGGGCTGCAAGTTTGTCGCGCTTGATGCGCAACTGGCGCTCGTGTTCAACAGCAGGGTCGTAATCTGACAAAATATGGGGCGAGGCCAGTAGATACACATCTTCAATTAGGACTTTGACAGGCTTTCCCTTCAAATTAGACCATGGTATCTGTAAGGTAAGCTCGCCAATGCGTCCGAAAAGTACATCGACGGGAAGGTCTAATTTTTCCAACGACTCCTTCTTTAGCTTAAGGTTCCTCAACTTGACATCCCCACTCCAAATGCCAATGTTGAGTTGCTTAGGGTCAAAATCCTCCACGTACGCACCGAGAGCACGATTAAGGATGTTGGCCACCAGAGATTCTAACATTGCGCTTTAAACTTTGCTATGTGGCGTATTATTAATATATAAACAGATCTACGGCTGTGCATAAAATTGTAAAGATTTGCGCAGACTTAACGGAACGGATTGGTGTCGGCAGTGTACTGTGTGGACACTTCGGAGCGCAAATCTTCGGTAGTAATAGAGGCCCCATCATGAGCACCTCCACGATTACGCAAGCGGATTAGATCTCCCAAGGTCATGGATTCACCAGCCTTACGACGGTGCCACATAATTCCTCCAACAACAGCAATGAAACCAACCACGACAATTGGAACGATAACTGCAGGAACTATCACCTTGATTTTATCACCAGCACTGGATTTGCTGACACCGTTGTCTGAAGGAACTCTATTGATTCCGTAATACGAGTCGCTCTTCTTAGTCACAACACGAATGAGAGGACCAGATTTAGTACCAACATTACCGGTAGCACCAGAAGAAACTTGGGGAGTAATCTGTAAATATGCCCATCCTTCGCTTCCCGCACTCACCTGCGAGGCCTCGACGGTCCAGGCATAGAATCCGTTATTGTTGGAGATCCAGTCAGAAGTCCAATCGGCATTGTCAGTATCTGTGTAGTAAGGGAAGGCATCTAAACGAACCTGAGTCACATCAGTAAAGTAGGTAGGATCCCAAGTGATCCAGTATGTTTCGCCTACTAAAAATTCTGTACCGTTAGCAATGCAAAAAGGGTAATTACTTGAACTGGAATCTGCCCTGTCGTTCATGCATCTAAGAACCGGAGCAGCACCACCAGTAACTTCTGGATAACTGGAATCTGTTGGAGTAGGCGAAGCAGACACGGTGGAACCATCTGTAACACTTGGAGTGACAAGGTATGGTATACCGGAGGAGTCAAGTGAATTCCAAACGGTAGCCGAATCCGACACAGGAGAGGCGGAAATGGTGACCCCATCTGTGACAGTAGGAGTCACCACAACGGCGACACCTGACGAGGTTGACGTCCAGGTGCTGTCAGAAAGGATTTTTTGAGCTGAGGCGGCGGCGGCAAGCAACAGGTAACGGCAAATCATCTTGATAGCTAAAAAGGGTGCTAATTAATAACGGCTGAAACCGTCATTTATATATGGAGTTTCCGACAAGACCGAAATCTGCTCATGCTTACAGAATCGCCTTCTACGGCAAATTAAAAATTATTAAATCATCTATTGCTGTATTATTACAAAGGAACATATGCTAGTGTACATATCCGGAAACGGTCAAACTTCTTGGACGTTTTTTTCCAAGTCTATATTGATTGCAACCGGCAAATTAGAGTCCTTGCGATTGCGTGTTTTTAGATATTTGGCCTGTTTTGTAGAACTCAGTCGAGTGTAGTTATTCCCATGAGACCATGACTTGAATCTGATAATATTCCAAACACCTTTTTTAAACCGCTTGAAAGTTTTGGAGCAGAAAAACACAATCATTAAGAACTCCAGATAAAAGATAAGACATGCTAAGACGACACCAGCCACAACTGCCGCGACGATATGATTGGACATCAGAAACATGAAGCGGGCATCGTCCATGTGCCATGATGATCCCTGAGAAATGCTGAAGAAAGGATTCTCACCACTTTTGTAGTCTTGAGGCATCAAGATGCGAACGGCTCCTGCGTCAGGAACGCCCCATCTTTTGTATTGCTTCCAAATAACAGATAAAAACAACGGTCCAGTAGAATACATGATGGTTATGTATGGAACCAGCCAGTTTTTATTGTATTTTTCCAAAGAATCGATCACTTTCGCAAAAAATGGATGCCGAGGAACAGATCCCATGGCATCGTTGGAGATACCAGTTGGGATAGTCTTACGGACAAATGCAGGGACTGTCAACAGTGGATCCAGTCTGCGAGCACAACCATCATCTAAGTCGATATAAATTCCACCATAATGGTTTAAAACAAAATATCTTATGGCATCAGCTCTCTCAATAGGATATTTATAGCCATCAAAAGTTGGTAAGAACCATGGATAGTTCTCACTGATGAAGTTTTTGGCCATCTCGTCTGTCCAAAGGATGTACTCATAGTCGGGATGTAGGTTTATGCAGTTTTGTTGGCCTTTTCTCCAAATTTCAGGTATATCGCTAGTTTTGTACGTTTGATGAATGATTTTGGGAATGAGCTGTGGACGTTCAACTTTGGTATTCAGCTCCGAATCTAGCAATCCGTATTGGAAACTATCATCGTATAAAAGCGTAATGAGATCGAATAGGTAGTATACAAGGAAGACTGCCACTGCCAAGTTGGCCAGTATCATATACTGAAGTTCTTTCCTCATTTTTCAAGAGAGTGTCTAGGTACTTCGATCAGGATATAAATCGTTGCCACTGATGATCGGCCACAATGGGAGTTGATTGCTGATAAGGTCTGATAACGGATTTGTTGTCTATTTATTGAGTCAATGACAATTTATTTATATTTATACTTTCCGCTGCTGCGCCAATATTATTTGTGGAATGTATGTGCATATAAGATGATAAAAAAAATTTCTGCTGTGCCACACCGTATATCAGCCCCAGTCTTGTTGGCACACTACATGTTATGATATGCAACTCGAGAGTGTTGGGGCAAAGTCGGATCCATCTTAGCAATCTCTTCATCAATGTCATGCATGGCTTCACCACTATATCGTACACTGTCATCCTTTTCAGTAGCTAAAACCTGACTTCCACGCCTTCGAGTTAACAACTTATACACCACGAACACCAAGATCATCACACCAGCCACAGCGACCGCACTTGCAACCAAATAGGCCACAAATTTAGGGAAATGCGGCTTAGTTTTTCTTACCTCGTCATTTAGCTCGGCGTAAGGGTCATACGCAACTTCAGACATTTCTACATGCCTAGAAAGACCCAACTTATCTCATTTATAATAAAGTTTCCACTAAACTAAATGCTGTTCTGCCACTATTACATCCCAATTTCCAAGTCTTCACTACAATAGACACCTCACACCGAATCAGTGACCGGTGCGATTTTTGGTTGACCGGGGGAAAAACGAAATAAGAACAAATTAACTGTACGAAACAAAAAGCACGGTACGCAGGAAACAAAATGTATTATTCTCGAGCGGGTAACTGTCCCGAACACTGGGACAAAAATTTTTCAATATATGGAGATTTATTCAGCTTTCGTTGGCAGAGGAAGGTGTTGATTTAATAAAAATATTGCATTTTAACCCGGTTGTCATAATCTAGTTCTATAATGTCTGCAATGTTTTCTTACGCTCATGCCGCTGGCGCTCCTGTTTCGTCCAAAACCGATTTGGAATCTAGCATGGCCAGTTTGAGTGTGGAAGAGAAGGAAACCGAAAAGGAGGTTAAGAGTGTTAAAAAGACCGAAAAGAACGAGAAGACTGAAAAGAAAGAAAAGAAGTTTAGTAGATCTAGCTCTAAAGAACCTGAGGCCAAGCCAGAATCCACCAAAGAGGATGCTGAGCCGAAGAAGGTCAAGCTGGCCCCAGCTCCACTTCCTGCTACGAATGTTTGGGGTGGAGCTGCTGCATCGAAGACAAAGACGGAAACAATTGTGCTTCCTGATCCCACCTCTGAGTCATCGTCAGTCAATGTCGTGAAGGCTGCGCAGGGTAAGGAGAAATGGGTTCCATTCAAAGCCTCTGTGATAATCGCATCTAATAAGCCTTCTAATAAACCCACCAGCAAGAAAAAGGGCAAGAAGAAGAATTTCAAAGACGGCGATGCCAAGGAGAATAGGGACGCTAGAAAGAACACCAAGAAAACTGGGGAGGTGCGCAAGTCGGAGATGAATGCTCCTGACACAAACAATTTGACTCCGGAGCCTAGCATGAACGAACCAGCCGGTATGGAAGGTGAGGGAACTGATATCACCAAATCAGAAAAGGTCAACGGAGCCAACATAAATGGTTCCGGCTCATTCGCTGGCCGCCAATACCGCGTGCCTTACAATAACCAGAACAGAAGATACAGCCAAAATGGAATAACAAACGCCATTGCTTCCAAACAACCTGCCCAAATCGGTCAGTTGCCATATACACCTTATCATAGCCGTCCATACAATGGTCAGGTTACTAGACACCACAGCAATAGACAGAATTTCCAGCAGTCGCAATATTTCATACCCCAACAGCCATTCTATGCCCCGATCCCATATATCCCATATCAAGCTGGCCCTGCACCATACGCTCCTGTGGTTGCTCAACAACCAGCCCCCATCGCCGTGCCTCCCCAGGATAGCGACATGAGAGAGGCCATGCTGCAAACTTTGGCCAAACAGATCGATTATTACTTCTCCACTCAAAACCTCGTGAAGGACATTTTCCTTAGAAAGCATATGAATGATGATGGCTATTTGCCTTTACCAGTATTGGCCGGTTTCTACAGAGTCACAGCTTTGTCGTATGGTGACTATGATCTTGTGCTTAAGAGCTTGCCTCTTTGTGAAAATCTTGAGTCCGGTGTTATTGAGAAGGACGGCCAGTCCATTTACAAGGTGCGTGCTAAAACAAACCCGACTACTTGGGTACTGCCTGCTGACCAACGGCTGGAACAAGGACTTGACACATTGTCTCCATAAAACGAATAGAGGATCGAGTATTGGTGGTGTAAGGATGGAAAACAGAATTTGTGTAAATATTTTGCCATTAATTTATTCCTCTTGAAAACAATGTCTGATCAGTTCACTTCTGTTCAATGGGAGCGGGATGAGCCACTTGTTGTTTCAGGCCATTCAAAGACTATTTCTACAGTGAATGAAGAAGTCGCAGAATCTGATTTTGATAAAGGATACTTGGAAAAGCCTGACGAAAGTGGTTCCGGTCTTCTAGTAGGATCTAAATTGGAACACCAAGATCTACCTGACCTTCCGGGAGCCTTAATCCATGTTTCAGAAGGTTCCATTGATCATAAGCAGACCGAGATTTTTATTCAAACCACCGTTTCCAACCCAATCACAGAATACGATGGTGAGAACCCGTATACATCTTTTTTGATAGAGGTGAGAACTAATCTCCCTTCTTTTGCCAAGTTAGATTATACAATACGTCGTCGATATTCTGACTTCAATTTCCTCTATGATTGCTTGTCCAATGATTATCCAACCCTGATGATTCCACCTCTGCCAAACAAGCAACGACTCGAATACATCAAGGGGGGTCGGTTCACGGAAGAATTCACAAAGAAACGTTCGATTTCTCTGCACAACTTCCTCAATCGTCTCTGTAAACATCCAACGTTATGCAAGGCCCAGATATTTCACATATTTTTGGAGGACTCTGATTACTGGCAAACTTACAAAAGCAACTTAAAAATTGCCGCTCCAAGCATTGATCCTGCCAATGGTGCCAGCCAAAATATTGAGACCGTCACTGATTATATTATGAATAGCTTTAAGAAACCGTCGACGGACTCGGCACACAGAAGGGAGTTTCAGGAAATTCAAGACAAGTCATCTAGGTTGCAGGACAACTTAAACAGAGTGGACCACATATACTCCAAAGTTTTATCAAAACAGCAAAAGATATCGCAAGATTTCGCCAAGTTTTCCCAGGACTTTGCTACATTAGGATTACTGTTCAGCAACGATTTTGATGAAAATAGTAACCCAGGTACCTTAGACACCACGGTTAAACAGATATCGGATCAGTTCAGCCAGTTTTCCTTGAACCTACGAAAAGTAGCCGATCGTTCATACTTTTTGAATCAGGACATCGAATACAACTACATTACATCATTGCGAGATTTGGAACATTACATTTCTCAGTTGAAGAATTTGATTAAGGTTAAAGAAGCCAAAGCATTGGATCATGAAATGCTATCGAACTATTTGGAAAAGGCTAGGCAGGAACGTGAGCATCTAATTAATGGTGGCTCGTTGACGGCTTCTACTGAAGGAACTATAACATTTTTGACTCGCAAGTTTGAATTAGTTACGGGACTAGGGTCTCATCAACACGGTAATCTGACCAACGAGCGTATACAGAAACTGGAGGAAAGAATAACTTTATTGAAAAAAGAACAACAAACGGCTCTACAAGTATTCGAGAAGTATGAAAAAGATGTTTTAGATGAGTTCCAGCTATTCGAAAAGATCAAAGCTGAGGAAATAAACGAATCACTCAAAACTCTCAGTGATTCATATTTACGATTTTATACAGATCTGCTCAATGATTGGCAGGCTTTAAAGTTATCACCACTGGATACTTCAGACTGTTCAGGGTCTCGCAACAAGCTCTCGGAAAATGATATTTTATTCACCAATGACGATGTTGCCAAAAACTCTGATATTCTCGAGACACACTTGCAGAAGATCAACGACTTTACTGCATCTTAATGCGCTTGTTTTTCGATTGATTAATTAGGTTTCCATTCTGATCAAACTCTAAAAACAAATTTTCATCAAATACGAAGCCGAACTCTTTTCCAAAGGTACTTTCAAATTCATCCTTCGTCATATACTTTGAGTAATCTATTTGAGGAAACTCATTTTGTTCTAGTCGTCTGTGCTTTTTTGTTTGCGAATTCGGGCTTTTGGAATTCTCCAATAAATAGAACTTACGAAGCATCATTACTGCTTCTTTGCTCAACACGCCGGGAATGACATTATAGGGACGTTCCTGGTGAGAGCAGTCCTTGTTCACTGAAAAAACTGAGCCATTCCCGCCAAATCGCTCATTTGGGCACCCAAATACTACCTCTTTAATTTCCATCTGTCGTAACAACGAAGCACACATAATGCATGGCTCAACAGTAACATAAAGAGTAGTTTCTCGAAACACTTGTCTAAACGTTTCTGGAAACTTACCTCGAACTTGATCGTAAGCTTCAAATTCCGCATGACGAGCTCCATTCAAAGTCAGATTCGTCTGATTGAAAGATTTGGCTATGATTTCGTTCTTGTAGACCATCACACATCCTACTGGTACTTCCTTTACCTCAAGAGCAGTCGAAGCTACCTCAAGGGCCTTTGTCATATAATGTAAATACATCAAAGAGTTCTAAGTGGTTTTTTTTTCAGTACTTTACTTATGAGTTTCGAAGACCTCTCACTTCGTAAAAATGTGCTGTTGAGTGAAATAGCAGCTCTTCAAGAACAACAAAATACTTTAGAGCAAGATGTCTTAGCTTTGGATGAGGAAGTCGAAGAAGATTTAGAACATATTGAACGCGAATTGGGACACCACCAATATTTCGATGAACTGATACAGAATCTGATGAGCGAGGGAATTCGACAGATTGAGGCGGACAAGCGCAAACTCAATGATGTGAAGCGTCAAAAACTTGAGAAAACCAGAAAGGTGGCTCGCAAAGAATATCAAGAACTGCAAGAGAAGTTGGGACCTTGTATTCAGCTGGAGAACGCGTATCGCTTAGGCGGACTGACCGCATTCCCCGTGAACGACCCCGCTTCTGGTGAATCCAGCAAGTATCTCGGATTGCGCTTTGACATTTATGATTCTCTACTGCACAAATATGTGTTGCCTCATTATGTGATATTACGAAAACAAATCAAGAACGACTTGTGGGAAGTATTTAAAACCACATTGCCATCATTTGTTCCAGTCAACAAGATGGCATATGAGTATTTAAATTCAGACATGATGAAATTTGTGTGTTTAGTCCGTCAGCATCTGGTCCAGCTACAGTTAAAGAAAACTGTAATCGCTAAGTTGAAAAGTAAGCTAGATCCGCCATCTAGTTTGGATCATGATTTAGAGTTTGCGAAGATAAGCATCAACTATAATGACAAGCTAGAAATCTTGCTCTTTTGTGACCTCTACAAAGTGACGAAATCATTGACAACAAAGACTAATACAGAATGTCCGATTGTGCCTCATAGATTAGATTTGCTTCTCACAAATTTAAAGATTCATGACTTTCACGATAAATTTTTTGAAGCCATCAAAAAATCACAATAATATTTCTTCGATGAGCATTAGCTTCTCACAGGTATACGGGAAAAAACCCTGGGTTTTTCTGCTCAATCCAATAATTTTGTTTCTGGGTTTGTTTATACGTGCTTTCATAGACTTTTCGCTTAGAGAACTTTGGTTCGTTCGTTCTGATGGCTTCATCAATCTGGTATTTGTGGGCCATTCGTTCGAGTGGTTTTTTATTTGCTTTGTCCTAGCTTCTACATATATCATGTTGATGGGCTCCAGTCATACAGTGTTACCTTTGACGCGATCTAGTGCTCTCCCTTTCAAAACTGTTCTTACAATTCAACTATTAAAACTCGTTGTGCTATACATGTGGTTGTGCATTTTAGTCGTCTGGTTTTTTGGAGATTCCATTTTTGACCGAATTTTGAAACTCACTGGTGGATTTTGTATGAACCAAGAAGGGATGAACTACCACCAGTGTCGTTTATCTGAAAGCACCTGGATAGGTGGTGTAAAAATTAGCGGCCATTCGCTGATTCTAACATGTCTTCCTCTCATGCTACTGCTCGAACTCGAAAATGTTCATAAGATGTATCGCCGAGACTCACATCGACCTCTACTTTCAGTACTTCTCGCTTCGAGTACCTTCTTCATGTTCATTTGGCTTTTTGCATATTCTATCACTGCCATATTTTATCACACAGTTTTTGAGAAGATTGTCGGTACAACCATAGGAATGGTACCACCCTACTTGATCTACTTCAAACTATCTTCCAAGTTCCAAATTATATAGTTATCGCTACAAAAACTTATCACGACGTCAACGAAGCCTCAATGTCAGATAATTCTCTGTTCGCTAACTTTTCTAGCTCAACAGCATCCTCGTAAACCATGGAGCCTTCCTCATTATAAAGCTTGGCGTTGGCAAACATCAAACTGAGTTGTTCCTTGAATTCATCAAAATCTACAACAGAGCCATTTTTTAGACGCTTCTGAAGATCCTTGATTGCGATAGCTTTCGTTATTATCTGATAGTAATCGGGATACAGCTTTCTTGAGGGCACAGTCATGAACAACTCCGACCGTGATCGACCGTTCTCATCAACGCAATTTATCAACGTATCCAGTAGATGTAGACACTTAGCAACAAATGGTTCGTATTCATCGTCATCACCTTCCTCAGAAAAGTTGGCGTCAAATTCTGGTGTTTGTGGGCGAGCCTTTTTGAGCGCTGGTTTTAATTCATCTTCTCCATCATCAACGTCAGCATCTCGTTTGGCCCTACGACGTTTGGTAGATTCGCGTTTCCGTAACGCTGCAGCCTCAACAGAATCATCCTCGGCGTCCATTGCCTCAAGCCACTGCTCTTCCGTAAGACCATCGTCGTAGATAACCTGTTTGCGCTCACGTTTGACTCCAGTCTCTGGTTTGGACTTTTCGAGGTGGTCGGCAATGTCCTCTTTGAATACAGGTGGAAGCTCATCGTAAGTCATCAAACGTGGCACGTCCAGAACCTTGTCTGCAGCAATTCGTTCTTGATCAATTTGGTAAAAGAGCTCTTTCTCTGCTTCAGTTCTAGCAAGAATCTCGTTCAATTCCTCATCATCTAAATCGTCATCTTCCTCTTCCTCCGTTTTGAGCTTTTCAGCCTCGAGCAATCTTTTTAAAAACGCTTCCTGTTCTTCTGCGCTCGACTTATTATCAAACTTACCAGCCTGAATAACCTTGCCATCAATATCCAGTTTTTGATGTGCTCTTTCCAAAATGACCTCCTCGACAGAATCTTCCGTGATCAGGCGCAATATACGGACTTCATTTTTCTGACCAATACGGTGAGCTCTGTCCTGTGCCTGCAGATCTTGATGCGGATTCCAGTCAGTGTCAAATATAATAACTGTATCTGCAGTTTGGAGATTGAGTCCCAAACCACCAGCTCTTGTAGACAATAGGAAACAGAAGTACTCAGAGTCTGGGGCATTGAAGTCTTTCAACATAGTTTGACGATCGTCGGCCTTGGTGGAACCGTCCAAACGCATGTATTTCATGTCCCTGTACCTCAAATAATCTTCCATAATATCCATAACTTGAGTCATTTGGAAAAATATCAGAACTTTGTGACCCGAGGCTTTGAACTTTGGTAAAACTCTGTCTAGCAATTCAAATTTACCGGAACACCTCCAAATAAGTTCTGTAGTAAGTCTTGTAGGATTGACAATGTCCTCAACTTCTTCGAACACGAATGGGTGGTTACACACCTTCCGAAGTTGCATGATTTTGTTGTTCAAACCTCTCAAACCTGTCTTGGTAGCTCCTTGGACCCCAACTCCCAAGAACAGCGCATTGTGATTAAGCATCTGTTTATACAAACAGGACTGTAAACCGGAAAGCTTACATTTCACGACTTTCTCCACCTTGTCGGGAAGGTCTTTTTCGACATCCTTCTTTAATCTTCTCAATAGAAATGGTCTCAAGACCTTATGGAGTCTTCGAATGATAAGCAGACTTTCTTCTTCAGATAACTCTAATTTGTCTTGATGTCCTGTGTTTGCAAATGGGGTGTTGAACCACTCGTCGAACGACTTGACGGAGTTGAAAACTTTAGGCAACACGAAATTCAAAAGTGCCCAAAGCTCTGGTAAATTGTTTTGCAATGGTGTTCCGGTAAGAATCAACCGATTTCTGGTATGATAATACTGTTGTAGGGTTTGTGAAAGTTTAGAATTAGTATTCTTCATCCGATGCCCCTCATCGATAATCATATGTGCCCACTTGAATTTGCATAAAAGTGGTCGATCCCTGATAATGTACTCATAAGTAGTAAGCAAAACCTGGAAATTTCCACTTCTGACTTCGTACTGAAGTGATTTTCTTTGTTGCTGGGTACCCTTGTAGACGATTGTACGCACTCCTGGTGCCCACCTTTCAAACTCGAGTGTCCAATTAGTGATTGTAGAAAGTGGAACAATCACTAAAAATTTTCCTCGCTCATTCTTGGTCTCAATCAAGTAAGTGATGAGAGAAATGGATTGAATAGTTTTACCCAAACCCATCTCGTCTGCAAGAATACCGTTCAGATTGTTATTGTACAATGACACCATCCACTCCAGTCCCTTAATCTGGTACTCCTTTAATGTGCCACCCACGAGAAGAGAAGGTTGTTTCTCAACCTTCTCTTTGATCCTATGGGCCACTTCATAATAGTCGATCTTCTCTCGTCTCTCGTCAGCTGTCTCCTCAGATAATTGTTGGACAGGTTCAAGGCCCTCTTCGGCTCTGTCCTGTAAATTCATGGCACGAGCTTCATCTTGTTGCACTTTGACAGCGTTGGCAAGAGAGTCCAAAAAGTTGTTGGTTTGAGAAATCAAATGATGTAATCTTGTGTCCTTTGTTCTAGTAAGCAGTTGCATATATGCCTCTTCATCGTTTGATCGAAGAGCTGCCAATCTTTGCTTTGCAATTCTTTCGAGCTTTTTGCTCTCATCCTTCTCGACTTGCGAGTGAAAGTGTTGCAAAGTCTTGGCCAAAGCGTACCTTGCATTGCGTTTCTCTTCCAGCTCTTCGTTAACTTCCTCGAAGATTGAGGCCAAGTGTGCCACCTTTTGTGTCTGGAAGTCATGTTCAAGCTCTTCCTTTTCACGACGCTGTTGCTCTTGTAACTTTTCCGCGAGCCTTGAAGTTTGCTCAATCTTTTGTTTCTCCCGGATCGAAAATGACCGTTTGAACGAGCGAAAACTGTTGCTTGTGTACTTGCTCTTTTGATTAACAGTTGACGTCAATGTGCTTTGCATAAGAGTTCGCCTGAGTTGTTTTTGATCAGGCAACAATCTCAAAGCCTTCAGTTCGTTCAAAGCACGAATCTTCAATTCGTCCACATTGTCAAGAACATCGCTAGAACTCTTGTTCAGGTCATTTGTAATCATTCCAGTATCATAGTCACCAATATTTGCAGGCAAGGCTTCCAATTCTTGGATTCTAGATTCTATTTTCTTTTTGACCACAAGCTCTCCAGAGGGAGTGCCGACTGCGTGAATATCTGGATCTGGTACCGTTTTATAGGGATCTAATCCAAGACTCTGAGCTTTGGCCATGAAATCAAACCCGAAAGACCCCATTCTATTTTCAGGCTCCTCGTCGATCTCGCCAATGAGCTTAGCCTGAATTTCCAACGGAAGGTCTACATCTTTACCAAGCAGGTTGAAGGCGAGAATTTGAAGTTTCATCTTATCAAGATCGACTTTTTCATCATTCTGGGCAAAAGCATTATCAAATTCCCTGGATTTGCGCTCGAATTCTTCCTGCTGCTTGTTGACCTCATGAAGTGCAACAAGAATTTTCTTCTTCTCAGACACCTTTCTGGTCGTCGTAAAATCTGCCAGCATCGAGCGTACCTGAATGGAGCTAGTAATTTGGGCCTTCGCTGTGTGGCTGGGATGCTCTTGATTATAATTTGACATCTACACGCGTTGGCAATGGAAAAACAAAGTCGAAATTTATTTTTTTTACGCTTTTCTTAGTTGGATGTTTTTCTGAAATTCACCCAATGATTCCAAATTCATAATATCGTTGAGAGAGGCCAAAAACTTGCCCATAAAGGACCCTTTGTAGGAACCAGAATCTGATGAGTCTTGAGTGGCTAGCCAGCCGGCTTTTTTATAAGCTGCACATGCAATGACAGTTGACAGAAACGGTGACCCTGGGTTTGCTGCAATAAAAGCAGCAATCACAGATCCGAGCGAGCATCCGGTTCCAGTGACGTGCGCCATCATTGGAGACCCACCCATGATAGTTGCTGCTGATATTTTTCCTGAACAATGCAAACTACCTGCATGAGTTCCGTCGAATACCATGTCTGTCGCCCCGGTGACCACAACGACCGAGCGAGTTTTTAAGGCCAGTAATTTAGCAACTGTAGCCACATTTTGCGGGGAGTCACTATCAATACTGTCAACACCTCTCATTCTATGTTTCTCACCACAAGCTGCGTAAATTTCTCCTTCGTTTCCTTTGATGACTGTCATGTACCCTTCGAGTAGAAGTTTTTGAACCGTAAGAGATCTAAATTCGGTGGCACCTGCTCCTACTGGATCAAACACTACAGGCCGGTTGTGCTTGTTGTATGTGCGCAAGGCAGTCACATACATTGGAATAGCAGCATCGGTAAGAGTCCCAATGTTTAAAAGAAGAGCTGAGTTGGGTAAAGCAGCAAGGTCGTCAAACTCTTGTGTACATTCGCTAATGAGAGGCGATCCGTTAATTGCAAGAGTAACATTGGCCGAAAAATTCTTAACTACATCATTTGTGACATGATGAACAAATGGATGACTGTTGTTGACTGCCTGTAAGGTATCTTTAGGATCAGCAATATCGACAGGACAGGGGTCCGTAGTAGTAAAAAACTTGGGTGTGGTCTCCCAAAGTTGTTTCAACTCCCTTGTAGCGGATTCGGCATCTTTTTCTGCCATGATGCAAGAAACAACAGCAACTCCGTCAAGGTATACATTACCATATTGTGCTTGTGCTCTAACTCTTTGTACATTAATATGATTTATACCTCCGATGAGACAGGTTTTTATCTTAGAGTTTTGCTTTTCGATCACGCTCAGAAGCTTCTGCGCACCAATAGGACCCATTGGCATGATATCAGAAACCTTAGTCTTTGTGTCAAAACAGATTCCTATGCCAACATAGTCTGCACCATCCGCAATGGCTTGATGCATTTCCTCTTCTGTGCTCACGGACACCCCTATCAATTTTTCTGGGCCAAGCAGTCTCCGAGCATCAGCCACTGACATATCGTCCTGCCCAACATGCAAGTGCGCATCAATTGCAAGTGCCACGTCTAGGCGGTCATTGATAATCAGAGGAATATTGGCTTTGTCGGTGAGTTTCTTTACAGAACGGGCCCTGTTGATGAACTCTCTAGTACTGAGGTGCTTTTCCCGCAGTTGTAAGCACGTCACACCTCCTCGAATTGCACGACAAATCTGTTCCTCAAAACTGATCCCATCAGGGATAATCTCTGAATCAGTAACCAAATAAATTGATAGATCGAATTCTGGTTTCATGTGGTCCAGTCATTTTTTTAAAAAATCTACTCTACATAATGAAGCGCAGATTAGGGTCAATTTGGTGGGACGACGAGAGCTGCGGCTTCTGTGTATATTTTTGAGCCAAAACTGTGCGGATGTTCTGAAGTAATGTCAAGTAGCTTTGACAAGGATTCTGAGCCATGACTTGAATGAACGCATAACTGAGTGCCCCCGTAAAGGTACCCGCCTCTTGAGCATCTGCAGAAGTTTGAGAATCTTTGCAACCAGAGAACATAATGACGTCTGCAGGTGACATCTTTTTCTGCTTGATCTCTTCAGCACGGGAGCCAGATGATGCCTTGATACGCTTAAACACGCTGGTAACTGAACTCAACATGAGACTGGTGTTGTTGGTAAGATATCCGGTGACTAAATTCATAGCATCGCCAGAAGACTCCTTCCAAATATTGTACTCTTTTAGTCCACCATCATGAGCCCTATATGTGAAGGGCAAGTCTAACGCTGTACCGGAATGACATGAATCAAATATACATGTAAGGCGACATCCTGCTGGAAGTGGCCTAACTAGGATATCATGCATAACATCGTCAATCAGCGAACCAGTTTGTTGAAAGTCCACTGGGTAGATACAATCATCATAACCATCATCATCATCACAGTCTTGATCTTTCTCCTGACCACCGTGGCCAGAGTAGTGAAAAAATAAGGAATCACCCGGACGTGCGTCCTTCACCAGCCATTGCATAGCACGAATCATGTTGGCTCTCGTAGGAACACGAACCAGCTCTCTTTGATCATCAGTTAACATGACGATATCATCGGGGCTGTACCCTTGACATTTCGTCAGGTATTTGAACATGGCATTTGCATCATTAATACAGCCTCTGAGAGCATTTTGAGTACCGATATAATTGATTCCTACGATAAGGGCCTTCTTACGGCCATCACAGGCGGAATACTGAAATTGCTGCACATTGCTTGTACCACTAATCTGCTGACTTTGCATATTAAAGGAAGGCATAGGTGGTTGACTGACTGGTTGCTGGAACGTCATACCTCCAGGAACAGGAACCGATTGGGTTGGGTCTCCCATAGGGCGCGCGTACTGTTGCTGTGGTGGAGGTACCATTGGACGATTGTATTGTGTCTGGCCTTGCTGGTAAGGCACAGGAGTCTGAGGTGGGTAGTTATATGACTGGTGGGAGTTCCCTGGGTACATTATTGCTAAAATAGATGAAATGAAATTAGCGAATCTTGAATTTCACACGACACATAACAATCTCGAGGGTGAAGAAAGAACCGATAAACCTAAACATAAAATTAAATCCAGTTCTTGATTATAGTATCCAAACTGGTCAGGATGTGCTCTATGTGCTGTTCAAAGTCTCGTTCAATTACTGGCATGTAATGAATGCTGACAAAATCGAATACTTTAGTTGCCAGGTGCGATTCTTCCTTGCCCAGTGTTTTTAAGAGCTCGTGCAGGAGATCTAATGCAGCGGAATATGAAAGGGATGCTGTTACTTCTGGTTTGCGACCAAGTATATGGAATGATTTTCTGGTAAATGCGCTCTCCAGGTTTCGGAAGTACTTTTCATGGATGTTTAGTGTGCGCTGAATTGAAGCAGATGATTTGATAGGAGGTACCACAATTTTTTCGCAATCCGAGATGAGACTATTGATCAGAATTGATATGGCACTTGTCTCTGAATTCTTCCGGAAATCGATTGAAAGCTCAAATGTAGATTCACTGAACGGAATTTCGAGTTTAGTGTTGTTGATGCTTCCCAAAATTTGACGCATCACACTCAATTTTCTGAACGGATTTCCTACCAATAAGCCACCCTCATGAGATGAATGGGTAATGGCTTTCAGTTGTTTAACCAAGTTCAATAAAGGCTCCAAGCTGAAGCTGAAAGACTCAAGCAACTTAGTAGCGTGAATATCGTCTTTAATATTGTCCAACATTTCTTGAAGGGAGTTTGATCCCCTTTTTGAAGGAGGCTCTTGATAGTCCAAGGTAACAGCAAAGTACATAGCATCATCACAAGTAACCTCCCAAAGATTGGAGTCATTGGAGCTCACAGATACGTCATCCCGTATTGTCCGACATATATCAATGGAATTGATTGTCGCTTCATCGCAGCTGTCTCCATACATTATAAAGGGGCTAAATTTTTGAACTAACTGAATTGGGATTTTGTTGACATACATTACTCGGGAGTTATTACAAAATTGTTGAAGATGCTACAATACTAGAGAGAGTCATACATAGAGACATTATGATGCTAATTGAGTTGAATCTTGCTCTTCTTGCCCATGGGAAGGCAGCGAAGCTTATCCAAGCCAACTTCGTTGCCAACGCAATCTTCATGATTTTTGGACCAGCCATTCCTACCAACATCCTTCAGTTCTTTGTCGCGGTGAAGTAGAGTCATCAGTTTCCTGTTGAACATGTAGTCAGAACCAGTCACGAAACGAACGATGTTGCTCCCTCCGGCGTTCACCCCATCCAGTGCAATCGATGCATCGGTCTCAAGAGTGCCAAGGAGCTCGGTCACGTTCCGAGAATTAGGTGGTTTGACATGCACATTTTCCTTAACAACTTCTTCATGTTTGATAATGGTGACGCAATGTGTCTGCATGTCGAGTGGGTTCTCAGTCCACTTTCTTGGGCGCCCGAATTTGGTGAAATAGGACAGAGTGATGGAAGGGAATGAACAAGAGGACGAGCTTTCTGAGCTTGATGACGACGATGGGTACGAAACTAGTTCAGGGGCTATCTCTAAGATTGAATTCTCATTAAGGGGCAGTGGATTGCGAAGCGGACTAGACACTAGCGGTAAATATCCACAAACGCATAGATTGGGATTGACAGAATGGTAGCGGCACCGCAACGCACGACTATCTATCAAGCCTTTGAACTTTCCCTTTTTAATCATGGAGTATGGCTCAGGTCTACCAAAGCTCTTGAGCGGAGGCAACCTGTTTTGCTGTCGAGAATTCCAATCCTCAATAAAATCGAGCGCCATGCAGTAAAAGATCTTTAAATTGCGCGCGAATCTTTTAATATACGCACCTTGAGCCAAACAAGATCCTTATACTGCACCACTTTTCGACACAGCGCGCAGCACCCACGCGAGCCATTTCGCACTTTGGAGCTCGCAAGTGCCTTGTAGACGCAGTTAGAACAGTAAAAATGTCCACAAGGGCTGACCACACATTTTTCAATTTCATCAAAGCAAATGGGACAAGTCACATCCTTGAGGCTTTTCACATTATTGGCCCGTCTAGAGGCATCCTGAAGTAAATCTTCCGTAGTTTTCTTCTCCTCTTGGGTTTCGCCATCAGATCCGAGAATAATCAATTCGTCATCCGAACTATCATCCGTGCTGGTGACAGACTTTGAGTGAGCTCTCTTACGAGATCTTTCTATGAATGGCGTTTCGGTTATGATTATTTCTGAGTCACTTTCCTTATCTGATTGATCTTCCAACCCGGTTTGTGATGAGGGTAAATATACAGAAGCTGAGTCCTCCGTACTTTGAACACTGATAATATTTGGATCTAATACAGAGTCTTGAAGAGATATTGCACCTCCTGCGATTCTGGGATGTCTGAAACTCATGATCAAGTTTAATTTTAACGTCAGACGAAAAATGTTGTAATATTACACTGCCTGGACAAATAGTAGCAGAGTAATTGCTTTATTGACCTATACGAAAATAAGCAAGTTAACCGACTCGACAATGCTGAAGAGTACGTAACGTCGCAAAACGCTTCACATAATATATTTGGCATACAGGAAAGCCACAATCATGAAGATAAGAGCCAAAATGTACATGTTTGAAGAAGTATCCTGCTTGACAACGGCGGATGGTTCAGAGGTGGTGGTAGTTTTAGTTGGTGCTAGTGGAGAGCCGTCAATAGGCTCCTTCTCGGTGATATCAGCCAGATTTTGTGGAGCAACCTCAGATTCTGATTCCGTTGATTTGGACTGGTCCGCCACGATAACTCCATCCTTGGATTCAGACTTAGATTGCACTGAAGCTTCCTCCCTTATTGTATTGGTCAGGTTTGAGTAGTTAAACACAACCTTGACCTTCACATCCGAAGTGGAATCTGCTTGCGATTGTAGCTCGGCCCATTTTGAGGACACAGATTTGGCGTCCAGGTCGTCAGAGCAAGGAACCGAAACAATTAAAAATTTGTCCTTGCACTTTGTGCCAATGGCAGGCTCGTTGGCAAGACCCTGGAATATGATTGACACATCCATGCTAGCACCAGGAGCAATTACTGAGGCATTTGGACGCACACAGTACACTTTTGGTGCGGTTGTTTTCACTTTAAAAGCGATGCTTGATTGCGAATCGTTCAATATTGTAATTGACGCGGTGGCCGATGCTGTAAACGGAGCTGATTATTAGTCCACAGAAAAAGCCTATTGGTACTTACGCTCGAATTCTATTTGTTTCGGGGTGATTTGCATCTTCAAGTTCTGTTATTGCACATATGCTACGAAGGCAGAGTATTAATAAGAAAAAATCAATAGAGTAATGAGGCAAATGTTCTGTGAAAACATCTGTACATCTAAGTGAGGGTAACCAATCTGTCTTGAAATTTCATTTGTAGCGGTAATGCTTGGAAAAACGTAAGCCTAGTTTTGGAGTTACCCGGCCAGAAAAATAGTGATCAATAAGCAGAGCAAGATTGAGACAGTAAGCTTGGTACAAAGAGATTCTCTTACTATAGCTCGAGAATCATTGGGGTCGGTAAATGAAACAGAAGTAGGTTTAAAATTTGTTTGCTTGCCTGGTTTCGAAGAAGCACAAGACCACCTACTACCCACTCCATCTTTATTTTCCCCACGCGAATAATTTCGACCAAAGTGGTAATATTCCCTTTTAGCTAAAAAGGAGTGACACGTACCTTTAGACGTGATTAATTCTTATTTTTGCGATATATCATCTTTCTTCCATTGTCCACTAAAAGACTCTTTACAGACGCTTACTACCAGCTACCAACAACTAGGACATTCATGTACTTCACGGGGAATGAAAACAATGAAGGCAAACTTACATCTGAACATTAAACTCGCTAGAAAGGACTCAGTTGGGTCCGCGTCTCAATCAGGTCTTACGCCCTCCTCGACTGGTTCAGGCTTTATGACACCCGTGGATCAATCACAACCATATCTATTTCAAACCCCGGCTATCAACAGTCGCCGTTCTGACGCAAGCTATCCCGACTTATGTAAGGTCAATAGCATTAGCTCGATGTCATCATCTGTTGACACAGTTGACAGGAGTCCCGTGAATCTACAAAATTACGATTTCAATCCGCTTTTTGATACCAAACTCATCAGCCTCTATCATGCATACGCCAATATGCCAAATACAACTCCCTTCAATATCAATTTTCCGCCATCCGGAGTCGTTTCGAAGGTCGCCAAACAAATGTATCACGTGTTACAGTCGGATCGTTCTCTCTTGCTTGACAAATCGCCGAAAATAACAGAAGAGTTGCTTTCGGAGAGTAATCAATGTTTTTGTCTCGGTGTGATCCGCAAGAGACTTTTGGATTTGTGCAGTTCAAAAGCTTCGGAGTTTGAACCGCTTTCGCGTTCGAGTTCGATTTCTTCACACACGGGTCCGATTCCGTTCACACTACAACAGAGACCTTCTTGGTTGCATCAAAATCCGTGCTTCTCTGCAACGCGACTATCTTCAACGGATTCGCTCGTGGATTCTGTACAAATTGCTCCGCAACCGCTGCCATCCTTCCAGGCTTACAGAGATACCGACGTTATGATGATCACACCACCGCAATCCCGGGCTGGATACTCTCCCGCTTCTGGAAAACCCAAGCTTTCGTTGTACTCCAACGACCAATTCTCCTTTGAGAACCCTGACAAACTTCAAAGTCCTTTCAACGAAACACAATTCAACTTTAACTCAGCAAAGGGAACATCGAACCGTTCGAACTCTATGGGCTCTCTCGGACAAGGACCACTCACGCCTTCTATAACTGCGGGCTCGGCCGTGGTCGAGGTGGAGGTGGACCCATTGTACAATATTACCGCTCAACGTAAAAGGGATAGCTTGAAGCTGAAAAGAAACGTGAAATAGGATCGCAAACACGCATTTAAGGAGGTATACAGGATAAGGATAAAATTATTTCGATATTGATACTGTAATCATTTAAACTGTCTAGGCCCATTGCTTGAACTGGTTGATCAGGTTTCTGGTAGAAGAATCGTGACTCTCAACTGGCTTTTCGTCTTCAAGCTCTTTGAGAATGACCTTGGCGAGCACCTTACCGAGCTCAACACCCCATTGATCAAACGAGTTAATGCCCCAAATGGCCCCCTCGACGAAAGTAACGTGTTCGTAGTAGGCAATCAAGGCACCAAGAGTGGCAGGAGTGATTTGTTGTGCCAAAATTGAAGTAGTTGGTCTGTTACCGGAGAACATTTTGTGAGGAACGAGGTCTCCAGTGACGCCTTCAGCTTCAACCTCTTCCTTAGTTTTGCCAAGCATGAGGGACTCTGCTTGTGCAAAGAAGTTCGAAGCCAGCATCCTTTGGTGAAGGTTGCCCTCGATAGGGTTGTGAGACTTAGCGGCCAAAATAAAGTCGGTTGGAATTAATTTGGAACCTTGATGGACAAGCTGGAAGAAAGAATGCTGAGCATTAGTGGTAGGCTCACCGAACAAAACAATACCAGTTTCGTAGTTAACAAATTTAGAGTCTTTGGTGACCGATTTTCCATTAGATTCCATCGAAAGTTGTTGTAAGTAGGCTGGGAATCTGTGGAGGTACTGGTCAAATGGGGCAACCAATTTGGTCTGGGCTTTATGGAAGTTGTTATACCAAATGGTTAGAAGACCTCCGATAACTGGAATATTCCGTTCAAGTGGGGTGTTCACGAAGTGGTTGTCAACGGCCTCAGCACCCTTGAGGAACTTCTCAAAGTTTTCAAATCCAATGTACAAACACACTGAGGTTCCGATGGCGGACCAGACAGAGTATCTTCCTCCAACCCAGTTTTCAAAACCGAACATGTTCTTGGTGTCGATACCGAACTTGGCAACTTCCTCAGCATTAGTACTTAAAGCCACAAAGTGCTTGGCAATGTGAGATTCGTCCTTAGCCTTCTGCAAGAACCAATTTTTAGCAGTGGTAGCATTTGCACAAGTCTCTGCGGTGGTGAAAGTTTTAGAAGCCACAAGGAACAAGGTGGTCTCAGCATCCACTTTCTTCAAAGTCTCGGCAATATGGGTTCCATCAACGTTCGAAACAAAGTGGACTGAGAGTCTTGGATGAGCATATGGCTTGAGAGCCTCCGTGACCATGACTGGACCAAGATCAGAGCCACCAATACCAATGTTAACAATATCTGTAATCTCCTTACCAGTGTATCCCTTCCACTCACCGGATCTCACTTGTTCGGAAAACTCCTTCATGTGTTGCAAAACTGAGTCAACCTCAGGAGTGACATTAACGTTGTCAACGTACATAGCCTTGAGGGCTCTGTTTCTGAGAGCAACATGGTAGACGGCTCTGTCCTCAGTGTTATTGATGTGAACACCGGCAAACATATCATCTCTCAACTTATCTATGCCAGCCTCTTTAGCAAGCTCAACAAGAGTAGACATGATGTTTTCGTCAATCAGGTTCTTAGAAAAGTCAAATAGAACTTTGGATCCGTCGTAATTTTCGAAAGTTTCTGAAAATTTGGCAAATCTGTCGCTATCTTTGGCGAAAGCCTCTCTTGAAGAGAACGTCTTGCCATAGGCCTCAAAAATCTCTTGTAGCTTTTTCCAAGCAGGCAATTCCACAGGCGAACTCATTTCCGTTGTAGTACAGTATAATAAACTATTTTATTGCCTCCAGATTCCGCTCTTTTTTATTTATATAACACTCGGACACCGCCACAGGGAGTGTTTTTTTTTACATGATCTCTCACTCGCCACTATGAAAACAATTGGCCCCCAGGTGCTGGAAAACTGTACTCCGCCCCGGAAATCAGGCTGTGTGGCAAACTAGTCCGCGATATTTATTTTCCGTTACTCACAGTGGTACTTTGCCAAAGTTGTTTCGTTTGCGCGTCAAGTAGTAGAATTTGCTCTTTAAGCTTATCAATCTGCTCCTCAGCAGCTTCATTTTTTAATTCCATCTCGTTAAAAAATCGACTCTGATTAATATCAAATTCCTCGTGACAATGATCATCCCATACTGTGTAAAATTCGTCAAACGAGTGTTCATTATCCCGGGCCAGCCGAGTGAGCAAACTTACCTGAAGCGATTTTAATTGTTGTAGCTTTTCGGCAAACTGATCGTTAAAAAACTTGCATTCCCGAATCGGACGTTTACTTTGTAGTGTTTCAAAAATGGCGTCTTGGTTGTCGACCATTTGGCTCGTCGACTGGATCCGATCTGCAAGTCGAGCTCCGTCGGCGTGAACCTCACCTTCACTAGCGTCACCGTCATCATTTTGAGATCGGCTAGGAAGGTAGTCTAGACTAGCAGATATGGTTGGTCGAGCTATCCCACTCAACTCACTGGATATATCGTAGTCTAGCTTGTTGAATAGTGTTCCTTCTTGCGGTCCACTTTTCATGGGAATGCTTGCTCCGCTTGGCATTGCATCTAAATCTGCATCTGGGTCATCTGTATCATACTCTGTCTCTCTGTGTATAATCGATGCAGTTTCAAGTGATTCATAATTCAATGAACCTAGATTTGAATTGGATTTAGATAATGACATATTGCTTGTTTTAATAAATTTTATTCAATATTTTGAACTCTTCATGTTAATTATCACTACATTTTGATGACGCATATGCCAGAAAAAACCGAGAGGTTGAGGAAATCGAAGAGGCAACCATGGAAGAAGCTCCTTTGGGTCAAGCAGGATTATAACGACAACTACACTGACCCATCCTTTTTATCCCAATTGAAAAGAAACTCCACCGTAATCAATTACTCATATTGGAAATTGGTCTCTGATTTTACATTGATTGTACTTCATTTGTCAGTCATTTTTTCCGTTATATTGGTGTTCTACGGAATTTACCAATTGGATTGGAATCCAATAATACCAACTTTAATTAGTTCATTTTTGACAGCGCTTGGATTTATTATATATGTGATAACGCAGAAAATACGCAGGAACAGAGAATTGATCAATCTTCAAAAGCTCAAAATCGAGCAACTCACACGACCTTCGGGGGCTTCGCGCTTCGGGCTCCCACGTTCTGGTCCAACTTCGAGATCATCTTCGCCATTCCAAAGCTCTGAATATTCAGTTTCTTCACCTAAAGAATCACCGTTAGAGCTAGAACAGTTCTTAACTGAGCCGAACGTTCCTGACCTCCTCAATACTGTCAAATCTTCCATTTTGATTCTACTCACGTTGCTCACCTTTTCACCTGTTCTCAAGTCGCTCACAAATTCGACCGCGTCCGATTCCATTTGGGTGCTTTCTACGTGGTTGTGCATACTAAACATCTTTTTCAACGACTACTCCATAGACTTCAGCTTGTCCACTCGACGTACAAATGACTCAAGCATGGAGATACAAAGCTCCAACTCTAATCTGTCGAAAAATATTTCGCTGTCTAATGCAATTGTACTCGCTTCTCGGCTAAACTCGAATCTTGCGGCTTTCTGTTTTATTGTGTTCTCGATTGAAGTCTCTGGTCTTTTTCCCATGTTTAACAACTTCAGTCGCCGCTGTCACTTTTGGCCATTCCATTGGTTTCAGGTAGGCTTCATTGTACTGGCAGTAGATTTTGCCATCATGAAAATTTTCGGGAAAGGCTGGTTACTTCTCTGGTTGAGCATTCACTTTTGGATAGTAGTCGTGGGCCCATGGTATTTCATGATCCTTCAGAAATACAAGGATGAATTACAAGGTCCTTGGGATCCGGCCAAACCTGTCGTTAAAAGTATGTGAAATTCTCTTTACACCTAATTGTACATTAACCGTTAAATACACCGGCCGCGAGACATAGATTTCTACGCGTGAAATGAACCTTGTATACAGGGGTCTTTTTGGTGAAGTAAACTGCCATGTGGTCTTGCGTAGCAGAAAACTCCTTGCGCTTGCGCAATTCCTCTTGTCTTTTTTGATATCTGTGGTCTTGGGTTTCAGTATTTGTGGTAGATTCGCCATTTTTGGTGGCCATTACCGATTCAACCGTAAATTTCTCTGGTTGAGGGTTATTGCTGTCCATGGTTCCCTTTTTGACGTCCCAAACACGAACAGAATTGTCAGATCCAGAACTAACCAAGACAGAACCGTCCTTGCTGAACGCAAGTGAATATATCGAACAACGCCCGTGACCACGCATAGACTTGAGCTTGCGGCCTGAAGCAATGTCAAACATATTAATCACTGAATCTTCTCCTGCAGTGGCCAGCCACCTGCCATCTGGAGACACTGCAAGAGCATTGACAGGCATGTTGTGCCCAATAAAGATACGCACAGACTCTCCCCGAGCAATGTCCCACATACGCACTGTCTTATCGCTGGAACCAGTGAAGAGGTATGTTGAGTTAGGATGGAATTCCACCACATCCACATCGTTAAGATGGCCTGCAAAAATTCGGAGAGGATAGATGTGGTCACATGACCATAATCTGGCAGTTTGATCATGCGATGCAGTGGCAAAGTAGTGGCCCAGAGGGGAAAACTTCACATCCCAAACTGGCGAGCTGTGTCCCTTGTAGGAAACCAATGGTGTGTATGTGTCCAAAGACCACAGGCGCACTGTTTTATCTTCTGAAGAAGATAACAGGTAGTGATTATCTGGGCTAAAATCTAGGCCATAAACTGCCCCAGAGTGACCCACAAGACGGCGACAGCCATCAACGTTCTGGTCATATGGGTCATTCTTCAAGACACTTTTGAGTGGCGATCCGTCAATACTCCACAATTTAATGAAGGAATCCTGGAATCCGCCAGCCACCATCGTAGAGTCCTCATTGAATGCAACACATGTCATGTCGTTGTTAGTGTTGTGAAACGTGTACATACAGGTGCTTGGGAGTGAAGCCTGAATAGCGTTCAGTTTGATTTTTGCTCTAGAGTCCTGGATCTTAGCGATATCTCGTTGCAAATCGAAAGCCGTTTTCTGAGGTAGGGGCAACAGTTCCCGACTTGGAACATCCTCGTCGGTAGGATCAACTTTGAAATTTTCCTCATACTCCTGAACTAATGTTTTTTCCAGCTTTTGGTCTTTTTGATTTTCATCCTTGTGTTGTAGCTCGGCCTCTAATTCCTTTGCAAACTCTGGATCTTCAGGAAATTTTCCAAGCTTAACGGCTTTACTATTGAACATTTCAGTTGATTCAGAATCTCTCCCAGCATCGCGAGAATTGTTATTCAGAAGGTTAAATATAGCCGCGATTCCTTCAATGTATTCTCTCTGACCATCTTCCTCTTGAGTTGTAACCTCTGTTTGAGTGGTAATATTCATGGTGTTGTTTATGATCCGAACGATTATACCACCACCAATTGCCTCGTTCTCATTGAGAAAGCTCAAAATCAAATTCATTGATATCTTCGATACATTAATGAGATACTTGTTTGTTCTGAAAAGTTTTGCAATTTCATTCTCCTCGAGGTGGTCCGGCAAGGATATACCCCCCAGAGAGCGTATTTCATAGCTATGTGACAAGTGATGGTCATTGTTGAACTTCTCAAAAAAATTACGCGCCTCGTTGACCTCTCCGCGTTGTATTAAAGTCAAGTAAGAGTGCACAAATATTGGATAGAGGAATTTTTCAAGCTCATATTTGTACATCTCCAAAGAGTTTTCGCACCAGGAGCGATACAGCAAGTATGCTCTCCCAAACATTTGAGGATCTTCGTCGAATTGGCGCTGTTTGGAAGCAGCTTGTTGTTGCAAATATTGTTGTTGTTGAAAATGAATACTTGATCGATTAGAGACCGCTGTAGATGGTTTCTGAAAGTTGGTAGCTGATGTACTGATAGGCAAAGTTGCAGCACCGGGTATTTTAGTAGCTTCGTTCCTAAGAGTGGCTTCCGTCTGGTGATACCCCTTTTTATTGAGATATTCGAGAACTATACGGTTCAAGTCTGCCTGTGAAAATTGTTGTTGGCCGAATCCTGCATTGGTTGTTGGTAACGCTCTCGTTGACTGTCTCATGCGTGCATCATTTTGCTCCATTGTTGGAGCGAAGCGCGAAATGTTTTTGGCATCCGTCTCTTCTTTAATGGTCCCCGACATTGATTGAAAGGTAGATTGTTTTTTTCAAATTATAAAATAGTTACCCAGGTCACCGATGACAGACAGAATCATTAGAGAATATATTTTTCATAACTAGTTCCTCCCGATGTCAGCTAATAAACGCACACGCAGCCGCAAGGGCTGCCAAGCTTGCAAAAAATCACGTATAAAGTGTGATGAGCAAAGGCCTAGTTGCTCCAACTGTTTAAAATATGACCGAGACTGCGACTACTCAATGAAGCTCATATGGGGAGGGAGACCTTACAAGAAGCCAAAAATTGAAAAACTCAATCCTATTGCAACCCTTTCTCGTCAGATATTAGCTACAGGTGACGATTTACAACCTCGAGCAGAAGACTTACAGTCTGCAATACCGACAAATTCCCGTTCCGAGTTTCCCGTGACTCCTGCTTCCCAAATTCCATCTCCTCAAATTATTCAAGAAAGCATGAAGTCGGTTGCCACGAAGCTTGACTCCATGTACGATATACACACGAAACCCTCGCACATAACTGATGATTTGACTCCACAACTATTTGAATCTAGCTCTGTTGATTTTGCGGATGAATATTCGGAAGATATCATGAAACTGGAGGCTTTGCAACCATCTCTCGTATCTAACTTGCAGATGATTCCGATAGTCAACGAGCGCCAAAAATCACCACGTAACATATCAACTCCTCAAAAGGATGAGGATGATGACGACGATGAAGCGTTTGCTTTGGATATGGAGTTGAGTCCAGTTACTTTTACGCATGACTACTCATCGGCTTCAAGTACTCCATCGGAAGTTATTGGGTCGATTCCAAGGGGACTTCTTCCACTTCCAGACCTTCTGTTGAATGTTCCTACCTACTATGAGGCGTTCAACTTTTTCTTCACTTCGACTACTCGCCTTTTTGTTCCTTTTGGTAATGAAGTCACTTGTTACAACCCTTTCAAAAACGTTCTACCACAACTCGTAATTGCCAACACGGGTTTGTTATCAGTGACAATTGCTTATGGAATGGCACATCGTGCCTACATGTTGAAGCAGGAAGAACCAACCCAGGTTCTAGAGCATTTACTCAGTCGAGCCATGGGCGACTTGCTTGTATTGCTCCAAAACAAAGAAACTTCCACGAGCGACTTAACCTTAACTTTGGTATTGTTTGTTAGCTCTTTCATGGTATTTACTTTCAAACACAACTGGGAAGCACACTGGAATGGAGCTAAACAGATTTTATTAATGCGTGGCTACAAGAAGCCATTTGAAAAACTTATGAATGATAGCAAGAAATTCAATAGGGAAATAAAGCAGTCCAAGCTGATCTTTTTTTTGTTGCGATGGTTTGCTTATTTGGATGTTCTTGCCAACCTCTCCTCTCCTCTGATGCCCTCTGCGCCAGATCTTCAAACAGCTGTTGATGAGGAAGCAACCACAAGCCGGGAACAAACTCCAAATGATCTTGACTATAATTTTGACATCCAGCAAGATGCTTTAGATTTGATGAGCGACGAGTCCTATGAAAATGTGGACTATTTTTTGGGTTTCAACATCCGATACTTACCCCTTTACAAAATGATAATTGGGTTGATCAAAATAACCAATTTATATACCAAACTTCATCCTGACGGGGGTGTCGATCCAATGGTAATCGACCGAGCACTCAGAGTGATTCAAGAATTCCAGGCACTCAATAATGCAGCCTCGTGCGAACGATCCTCTATTGTGGCTCTTGATCGCATCTTTTACTTAATGGGTCTGAACCAGATCTATCGCAGGGTTCTAAAAGTGCCCAAATCTTCTCCTATGATACAGGACATGTGTCACGAATCAATTTTTCTTATCGATTCAAATTTTCCTGACGAATCGCCATCACAGATGTCTATGTTCCTGCCTCTCTTCGTTTCTGGTTCCGATGTCTTGGACGAGAAGTCACGCGCCCTACATCTTCAGAGATTTAACATATTGGTCCGCATCGGTTCTCCTTCCGCGCAGTTTGCCATTGGATTAATGAAGCAGTGTTGGGAGCAGGATCGTGATTGGTGGGATGTGATGTCAGATCAAGAAACCAATCACATTTTCTTTTAATATTATGACGTTAGTATCAATCATCTTGAATATACATAGTACTCTTGCAAGGTTTTGTCCGCTTCAATGCTTCCAGTCGGTGGGGAATGTTGGATGAATTTTTCAAAAGTTTTTCTATTTCTATAAGCTCGTCATGCCATTTGAGCCGCTTTTGAGGATCAAACTTACTGAAAATAACCTGTGAACCGCCATCACCATTGTCGTCGGGGCAAAATTTAAGTATATGGGAATGAAACCACCAAAGAGAGGTACGGTGGCAAACCGATATAACGGTTATGTGAAATCTCTCAATTGCCAAACGGTAGCACTCTTGCTCGAGATCAGGGGAAATTGATGAGGTACATTCGTCTAGCACGGCAAAACGTGGTTCGTGGTAGTACATTCTCGCTAAAGCGAGTCGTTGCTGTTCTCCAACAGATAGGACATCTGGCCACCTCCTCACTCTATCCAACAATGAATCTACCTTGGGGATTTCATCATCTTCTTCATCCTCCGAGTCTAATTCCAACAATTTATCAAGCTTCATGAGTCCCAGTAATTCAATAAGATAATCATCATCTTTTACTTTGGTTCCAGACGATCTTGCGGACTCAAGCTTGAGGTAATAGTCGTCCAACGAGTCAGGGTAGATAACTTGTTCCCGTAAACTTCCATAGGTAAGGTAGCTTTTCTGTGGCAAGTAAAACAGATCTTGACGCCGTCCAGGTATAACAAGCTTGCCTGGATCTTGGACAGACCATAAACCTCCCAAAATCCTGAACAAAGAAGATTTCCCACAACCATTTGGCCCCACTATCAGTAAGTTATCGCCTGGTTGAATCGTAAATGATAGATCTTTAACTAAGGTAGTTCCATTGGGAGTGACAAGTGGGACTCGATCGAAAGTAATCTCGTTGGCGTATGAAACATTCGGTCCTTTCACCAAGGGTTCTGTATTAATTAAGGGTTCAATCAGACCGTCATCGCTCATATCTTGGTTGATCTCTTCTAGCTGTCTTTCAAACTCCCAAATGCTCTCACTAAACCCGAACACATTAGCGATGTTCTTTTTGGCTTGTACCAACTTGCCCAAGGAGTCAGAGGCGGTTAGTAACAGTCTTCTGTTGGTAATGAAATCTGCAGATATGCGACTAGTTATGTGCTTGGATATCGTAAAGTTATGCTTGTAAGCAGTAGTGAAGACAGGAAGCGAGCAAAGAAGAAGACCAAAAGCACCCAAACAGTATTTGAATATAAAGGAAACCGCAAAATCATAAATGGCTAACCGTCTCAATTCCATTCTACGGAAACGTTCGATTTCAAAGTAATTCATATCCAACAGGTCTAGTTCTCTTCGATGTCCTTTGGAAAGAGCAATTTCCTCGCTACTGCTCACAATTTTGGAATGATATGCATGAAACTTGTTTTCCAATTCATTGCGTATCTTTGCATATTTGGAGAAGTTAGGAGTGAAAACCTTTAGTATAAGTGTGGAAATATGAGCAATCAGCCCAAGCAATAAACCACCTTCAGCCACATGTTCCCCAGTTTTCGACAACTGACTTGCAGCAAGAAAAATGTCGAGTGTTGGGGTCAGGATTTGAGATGGTACGTAGCTCAACGATTGAGAGAGTTGCTCGATTACTGTAGTTATTCTTTGATTAGGATCTTTGATCGGATTGACATCTGTAGGATATTTACCCCTATGAATCAGGTGATAAACGGTGCTATTTCCATTTTCTGGTAAGTATTGATCAAGAACAACCTTGGTAATTTCGGTTCTAAAACACTGGGAGAGTAATAGTCTCGTCTTGCTTATTGAAGATTCAACCCAGGCTGCTGGTGCTCCCACTACAACCCATAACGTCAAGTACTTGAAAAACGATTTGAATCGTTTCGTGATCAAAGATGAAACAATATATCCATCCAAAGCAGCTATGTTTAAAGAAAGCAAAGCACGTATTACTGCCAGAACAACTTGCGCCCCAAAATACAATGGAATCTTCTTTGTTTTGGGATTGCTGAAATCAAGTCTGCAAAACAAAAGCACGAGGGGTGACCTTCTGAAATTGCCTTTAATTCGTTCGCTAAAACTTGCTTTTGCATTCCCACCTATGTGCTGGTTTCGAGGAATTTTTTTGTTCGAAGATCCCCCATTGAAGATCATAAAGACGATGGTAGCATATGCTAGGCGCAAGATAAAACCACGTTGTTTTGAATAGTTTTTCATTATACACTGACCAATAGTCTGTGCATTCTGAAGGGAGTTAGAGTCTCTATTCATTTTTGCATTCAAAATAATGTTTCAACATCATCAAGATTTATAGTTCCCCTCGAATGCATGTGATTAGCGATGTTCTGCTTGCTAAATCTGGGGTATTGGTGTAAGGGTGTTTGTATCTGACAATTGGCTATGACCGTAATTGTGGCAAATACTTCACCTCTACACATTACTTGACATCAAATGACATCAGAACAACATAAATTGCGGGTTGCTTGTGTCGCTCAGATGCTTCCAGATGTGAAACTGAATTTTTGAGCTCATTGGAGAACACTTTTGGTGACCCTCTTAGCAGTCCTATGTGTAGGTACAACCTTATACATTAGTACTCCTTGACAAAAAACTCATACTTACCCTTGCTCCACTCCAGTTATAGCGGAAACCAATTTCGTGTGCTAAAATTTCACCAAAGCCGAGCATAACTCCGTTGATAAATGGAAGAATCAGATTGATACCACAAGAACCAAGGAACGACCAGATTGTACCCGCAGTAATATATGGGGGATTATGCAATGTTGTCACTTCGTGAGTAGACGTATTTTGCGAAAGCATATTGGCCTCATGTTCAGCTTCCTCGTGGTATCTGGCTAGGTTCTGCCGTTCTTGTTCAGTGATCAAGGAAGCGTCTTGATGGATCTGACTATTTGCAGTACCCAAATCGGTAGCTAGCTCGATTAAGTCCTGAATTTCCTGACTCTCGAAACTCATATGAGGTGATGTATTAATTAATGTATGAGTGGAGACAAATTTTTTTAAATTTTGCAATGTCCTTTGAAGAAAACTTATTATTCCAAGAGGCCAGCGACAATCACCATTTGGATGAGCATCAAGCGCATATTATGGATGAGGAGAATGAGGCTTCGGTTGTGGGACGGGCCTTGACAGCTATAGTTGATATAGGGTCTAATGGCATCCGTTTCTCCATATCCTCCAAAGCTCCTCACCATGCACGTATAATGCCCTGTGTGTTCAAGGATCGGATTGGAATCTCTCTTTTTGATGCCCAGCTACCAGACTCAGCCAACTCGAATCTCAAGAAACCTATACCTGACGACGCTATTCGTGAAATCATCAGAGCTATGAGACGATTTAAGTGGATTTGTGAAGATTTTGGTGTTCCGGAGAATGGCGTCAAGGTCGTTGCTACAGAAGCCACCAGAGAAGCATCGAATTCGCAAGAATTCAGAGACATCATCTTTCAAGCCACCGGCTGGAAGGTCTTTTTGCTGAGTAAAGAGGAGGAAGGTACCACCGGAGCGTATGGTGTGGCATCTTCTTTCCACGACATATCGGGTTTATTCATGGACCTTGGTGGTGGTTCGACTCAACTGAGTTGGGTCTCCGCTGTGAATGGAGAAGTTAAAATCAGTGAACATCCTGTGTCACTGCCGTATGGCGCGGCCGCTCTAACCAATCGCCTTAAATATGAGGACCACATGTACATTTACGATGAGATTAAGAAGGCCTACGAAGTGGCTCTGGAGAAAATTGATCTCCCACAAAATCTCATAAAAGAAGCGGAAGCAAATGGTGGATTTCGTTTGTTTTGTTGTGGAGGTGGTCTTCGTGGCCTTGGTCATCTGTTGATTGCTAATGATCCGGAATACCCGATTCAAACGATCATAAATGGTTACTCCACAACTTCTGACAAGGTTCGCCAGATGGCTAATTATCTCTTATTGAAAGGGGAGGTGCCAAAGTTTGACTCCATCAACAAATTGTTTAAAGTCTCTGCCAGAAGAGAACAACAACTACCGGCTGTGGGTCTGTTGATGTCGGCTGCTTTCGAATCCTTACCGCAAATCAAATCTGTTCATTTCTCCGAGGGGGGTGTCAGAGAGGGTGTTCTGTATTCAATGATTCCGGACCACATCAAACTTGAGGATCCTTTGTTGACTGCTACCCGTCCATATGCTCCGTTGCTTGCTGGCAAGTATTGGGAGCTATTAAAAACGAGTCTTCCTGGCGGAAATATTGTGCCCTCTGAGGTCACCGATAGGGTGATTCCAGCGCTTTGTAACATTGCGTTTGTCCACTGTTCCTATCCAAAGGAACTACAACCTACTGCCTCTCTCCATGTCGCTACTACAGGAATCATTGCTGGATCCCACGGTTTGTCGCACAAAATTCGAGCATTGATAGGTATAGCGTGCTGTGAAAGATGGGGAGCCGATATTCCTCCATCTGAAGAAGTGTATTACTCCCATCTTGAAAAGCTTGTTCTAGATGCTGACCCTGAAAATGGAGAAAAACTCATGTATTGGACCAAGTTTTGCGGAAAAATGATGCATGTCATCTGTGGTATCAATCCTGGTGGAAACATCAGGCCTGGTTCGCTCAATTTCCAGGTTAAAACCGATAGCAAACCAATAGATTATAACTTTACAGCCAACGGTGTTGCAGACTTGAACCTGTCTGATGATGAAACCCCGGAAGTGAAAATCAAGAATGAGGTTTACGTGCTGCTTCCTCGCGATGATGTCAAGTACAGCTACAGTGTGCGTAATCGGATAGTTGGACTTCAGAAGAAGATCAAGAAACTCAACAAGCGCTATGACTGTAACGGAAAAGTTCGTGTACTGATTCGCTACGAAAGTAAAGATTGACTATGCTGGTTATTAAATTTGATTAAAGGTATAAGCCGTAAAATTTAAAATCATGTTATAATAAATATATTTCAAACTTGAAAGTAACGTCTTAAACTTTTCCAATCCCACGACCGTCTCCTAATTCTGAGATAGTTAAAGAAATGGGACGTCTATACATGGTCTCCCAAAACCCCTGTTTGTAGATTGGGTTTGAGGGGGTTAGCTTGTCTAAGTCGAGGTTTGATGTCTGTTTCTGTAAATTACTATCCATACGGATATTCCGTAAGGAATTCTCCCCTAAATTGAACGTCCCAGCCCACATAAACAAGCCAGTTGCCACTCCAAGACCAAGAGAAAGACCTATACGGGCATTGATAGCCATTGGCTTGAACAAGCTGCCCATAAGACATGCAGCAGAAACTGCTGCCATTTGCGATTTAGCAGTTGTCTCCTCATTTAAGTTATAGAGGGCATCAGATACTAATACGTATGTCCCTGCTGCTAAAGGTGCTGATACAAAATGACGAGGAGCAAGTTCAAATAGGGCCAAGTACCGAGCATGACCTGGCCGAGCGGCTCCCCGACGATGCTGAATCATCCTTCTGACATGCATTCCGCCTATGATGATTGCAGCTGATCCAGTCACTTTTGCAGCATTGGTAATAGTATCTCTCATTTCGTACTTCGGCTTTGGTCCGTGAGGCCAGATAGGCTGAGGATAGTTGGGAGACATGGTAAATGAGGGGATTTATTATGTCAAATAATAATTTGATCCGATTAGATAAGCAACTATTATCATGCTCCTTTATATTGCCTCGCTCTTGACTGTATGTCTTCTATCTTCAATTCTTTCTCAACCAAAATCGCGTCTCCCGCGATTTGATGACAACTTGCGCGATCTACAACTAGGTTCCATTAATTTTCTTCATACCACAGACACCCATGGTTGGTATATGGGTCATATTAATCAACGACAATATTCCGGAGACTGGGGAGACTTTGTGAGTTTTGAGCATCATATGCGAAAGAAATGTGCTGACAGTGGACAAGACTTGCTTTTAGTTGACTCGGGTGATCGCCATGATGGCAACGGGCTTTCTGACTTGACAACTCCTAATGGCGTTTACTCATCAGAGATCTTTATGGAGATGATGTACGATATAGTCACTGTAGGGAATCATGAGCTCTACTCGTCGGAAGTCAGCGAATATGAATTTGATGTTGTTGTGCCCTGGTACGGAGAACGATTTATAAGCACCAATGTCGAATACCTTCACCACAATGGTAGTTGGGTTACGTTTGGTCACAACAAATTCCGCTACTTCACCACCGATATTAACAACTATCAAGTATTTGCGTTGTCATTTCTATTTGACTTTAAGGGGGGTAATGAACGTGTTCGTGTAACTCCGATATCTCAAATTGTGCAACTTGAGTGGTTTACAAGTCTAATGAAGGAGTACTCCCAAAGAAAGGTGGACATCGTGTTAGTCGTTGGTCATCTTCCGGTTAGCCATGATTGGCAAGAGACAGCTATTTTGCATGACTCCTTACGTCAATATTTCCCTAACACTGTCATACAGTACTTTGGGGGACACTCACATATACGAGATTTTGCCATCTTGGACAATCGTTCGTTTGCTTTACAAAGTGGAAGGTATTGCGAAACTGTTGGCTTTTTGTCTTTATCAAATCTTGAGAGTGATGTGATGGTTGATCGCAAATATATCGACTTCAATCTACAGTCTTTCCTGCACCACACCGGAAAAACGACAATTCGAGAGTTCAATACCACAAGAGGAGTTGAAGTATCCGAAAAGCTTGTGAAGTTCAGCCAAGAGTTGAATCTTACTTGGTCATATGGTTATGTCCCCCAAAGCTACTTTTTGTCCAACGCAAACTATTATGCTAATGACACAAACAGTTTACTACGACTCCTTGAGACAGAAATATTACCTCTTCTAGAGCCTAAAATCTGTCATCTGGACAGACCTCCAGTGCATACTAGTCCAAATAATTCGCGCTTGATACTAATCAATTCAGGCTCAATTCGGTACGATCTTTACAAGGGAGATTTCAACGTGAATTCTCTGTTTGTCGTTTCACCATTCAAGAACAAGTGGAAGGTACTTCAAAATGTTCCAGAGAACATAGCACTTCAATTACAAGCTATCCTTAATGACGGACCGTTCATCATGTTCGATGAGAATATTTTGCTTTCTCCGTATCAACGGGCGATAAATTCGTTCTCAAACACAGGCTTACACTATGGCCAGTGTACCCATGATGACTTGGGAGACAACGGAGATGATACAGTACACAAGCCTTTGCCAACATTTCCAGTACCGAACGTGATACAATCTTTCGAGTATAGACAGCGGTTGCAACCAGTCGATGTTGTCTTCTATGATTTTATCGAATCATACGTGCTCCTGGCGCTCGAAAAAGCCTGCAATGATAACCACTTACTTTACAAGATGCTAGTGCAACAGCTTAAAGTTTACAATGATTGCGAACTCGAGTATAATGTTGGTGAGCTTATTAAACGGTTCGTTATGAAGAGGTGGCAGTAACACCAAGGGGTTTAGAAAATCCGCTATAGGGCATAGATGAATGTCGTGCATAGTCACGTGATTAATATCAAGGGTTAGGGGACTGGTTTCGGCCGGAAATTTTTATAGGGAAGCACGGTAGGTTTAGCAGGCCGCCGTGTGCGAGGAGTGGATTTAGAAAATTTTCACGCAGTCCCCGTTTAGGAAGACTTAATTAAATTTTTCTATATTATTGAGAACTCTATTCAGTGATCAAACAACATGGGAAGAGGACCAAAGAAGCATCTCAAGAGATTAGCAGCTCCAAAGCACTGGATGCTCGACAAGTTGTCGGGTGTTTACGCCCCAAGACCATCCCCAGGTCCACACAAGTTGAGAGAATCTCTTCCATTGATTGTGTTCTTGAGAAACAGATTAAAGTACGCTTTGAATGGTAGAGAAGTCAAGGCTATTTTGATGCAAAGACACGTCAAGGTTGACGGTAAGGTTAGAACTGACTCTACTTTCCCAGCTGGTTTCATGGACGTGATCTCTCTCGAGGCCACCAACGAGAACTTCAGACTCATCTACGACGTCAAGGGTAGATTCGCTGTTCACAGAATCACTGCTGAGGAGGCTTCCTACAAATTGGCTAAGGTCAAGAAGGTTCAGCTCGGTAAAAAGGGTATTCCATACATTGTCACTCACGACGGTAGAACTATCAGATACCCAGACCCAGCCATCAAAGTCAATGACACTGTCAAGATCGACCTTGAGTCCGGTAAGGTTACCGATTTCCTTAAATTTGACACTGGTAAATTGGTTATGGTGACCGGTGGTCGTAACTTGGGTAGAGTTGGTGTCATCACCCACAGAGAAAGACACGAGGGAGGTTTCGACTTGGTCCATATCAAGGATACCTTGGAGAACACTTTTGTTACCAGACTGTCCAACGTTTTTGTCATTGGTGCTGAGGCTGGTAAGCCATACGTTTCTTTGCCAAAGGGTAAGGGTATCAAGTTGACCATTGCCGAGGAGAGAGACAGAAGAAGAGCCTTGGCCGGTTTGTAAGTGTCATAGGTTTTATAATAAGAACCAAGTAGAGGAATGAAGCGTTACTTCTATATACATTATCTTTTGTAAGGATACTCAACCTCCTCATCCTTACGTATCCAGATTTTCTTTTTCTTCTTAGTTGGGAGATGTTCCACAAATACATCGTCGCAATGATTCTTCTTGAACTTGCGGATAAATCGAGGGTCCCAGAGTTCTGACGCAATTCCCAGATCTTTGCAGCACCGCATAAGAGCATTAGATTTGCAGCCTTCTGTCGCAGTAGGTATGCCTTTATCACTAAAGAACTGTTGTTCTCCACGTGCAATCGAGACTAGCCGACCATGGATAACCAAACCGTACTCTCTGGTAAGAAGTCCGCCCAAGCCAGATTTAGATATTTGCGTCTCTGACCGAGGTGCCAACCCCCAAGCACCAGGCCCAAACGCTTTATTAAGAATTCTCCTGTACTTTATCTCTGGTAGGTAAAGCAACCCATCGGGGGTAATTTCAATGTCGTCTGCAGGAATGGGACTTGCTAGAATCTCTTGTGCTTTTTGGGAAAAAGCAGCATTGGCAAGGCCGTGGAAAGTCTGTGACCAATTGTGAGTTCCTTCGACAGGTTGAGGGGCGTAGTCATTGAGAGTAATGCTGAAAATCTCCGAGATATCTCCAGTCGAATTCTTTTCAATGGATGGCGTTACTTCGATGGAAGATGTAGCATTCAATACATCTTCTGATGGCAGAGACTCTGTGGGAGGCGGTTGAGGCGGTGTTATCTTGGTACTTCTTTTCGATACAGGTTTTTTAGATGTAGCCATATCACTCATAAACGCCTCTTGCATTCCACGGAAGTCCGACACGTAACGTGTCCCCGTACGAAACCATTGTACTTTGGAAATTCTCGAGACAAACATTTTATACTTTATTAGCAACTACCAAAAATTGTGAAATTTGCACCCGCCTCACCAGGTGGCAGATGTTATTTCAAATTATTTGACGAGATATTCTTTGGAACGTGTCAATAGATAATGGCTCCTAAACACAAAAATGTGGCGAGAGCTACCCTCCGGGAGACCTCAATACTCTCAAAAGTATCCAACTCTACCATTGACCCATTGATGGAGAGATACTATAATTTGACAGGAGGACTGCTGTTTCTGCTAGCTTTGGTCACAAGGTTTTATTATATCTGGCATCCGTCTGAGGTGGTTTTCGACGAAGTTCACTTCGGGAAGTTTGCGTCATACTACCTTGAGCATACCTACTTTTTCGATTTACACCCACCATTTGCAAAACTGCTGATTGCGTTTGTTGGTTATTTAGTTGGTTACGATGGAAAATTTAAGTTTGATAACATCGGAGACAGTTACATAACAAATTCTATCCCATATGTTTCTTTGAGGGCGTTGTCTGCAACCCTGGGATCACTTACAGTTCCAGTCATGTTTTTCACAATGAAAGAGTGCGGATATACAATTCCGACAAGTGCATTCGCTGCTCTTATTGTTCTCTTTGACAATGCCCATGTGGCAGAGACAAGACTGATCCTTCTTGACGCAACACTCATTTTTTCAGTTGCAGCATCGGTGTACTGTTATGTGCGTTTTGTTAAACAGAGATCTCAACCTTTCTCTGCACAATGGTATAAGTGGTTATTCTTGACTGGAGTTTCCCTTTCATGTGTCATATCTACAAAGTATGTCGGTGTTTTTACATTCGCATGTGTTGGTGTTGCTGTTGTGTGGGACCTATGGGAACTCTTAGATATTGAGAAGGGCCTCACGATACGTGTTTTTGCCAGGCATGTTATACATAGAGCTATAGGCCTCATTGTTTTGCCATTCATCCTTTATTTGGGATGGTTCTGGATTCATTTTGCTGTACTCACAAAGTCCGGTCCTGGTGATTCCTTTATGTCTGCTGATTTCCAAGAAACTCTCGGAGATTCTCCTTTAGCAAGAGAAGCCAAAGAAGTTCAGTATCACGATATTATCACTATCAAACACAAAGACACCGGATGTTTGCTTCATTCACATGATTACAAATATCCAATGCGATACGAAGATGGTAGAATATCTTCTCAAGGACAGCAGGTCACATGTGCCAAGGGAGCTGATGATGAGAACAATTACTGGGAGATAATTCCTGCTAAGGAAATCCAAACCAAATCAGGTGTTCCTGTCAAACAAGGTGATACAATCAGGCTCAGACATGTGGCCACAGGGGGATTTTTGTTGACTCACGATGTGGCATCTCCTTTGTACCCAACTAATGAAGAGTTCACTGTCATTCATGGCGAGCAAAATATTGCTGCCAGATACAACGAAACTTTGTTCAGAATGGATCCATTTGATAAAAGAAAAAATGACGTCTTGAAGACAAAGGGTTCTGTGGTGAAGTTTTTCCATGTGCGTACTATCGTGACGATGTGGACTCATGATGACCAATTACTTCCCGAGTGGGGATTCCATCAGCAGGAGGTGAATGGTAACAAAAAGGTTGCTGATGCAGACAATTTTTGGACCATAGATTCTATAATCGGGCTGAAAGGTAAGCGTGCCCTCTACGTTCCGAAAAAGGTCAAAAAACTACCTTTCTTGACTAAGTGGTGGGAGCTTCAACTTTCTATGTTTGAACAGAACAACAAGCTTAGCTCTTCGCATCCATTTGCATCCATGCCAGAGTCTTGGCCGTTGTGCCTGTCCGGTGTCTCATTTTGGACAAAAAATGACACTAGGCAACAAATTTACTTTATCGGCAATTTGTTTGGATGGTGGCTTGAATCTGGGCTTCTCCTACTTTACCTCGGTCTACTACTGGCCGATCAGCTGACGAGAAGAAGAAACATATTCGTTCTCAACAATAGAGCTAGAGCACGTCTGTACAAGAACATAGGGTTCTTTTTCTGTGGATGGGCCACTCACTACTTTCCCTTTTTCCTCATGAACAGACAAAAGTTCTTACACCATTACCTACCTGCTCATTTGCTTGCTGCCTTATTCTCGGCATCACTTCTAGAATTTCTTTTCACTGAAAATAGAACCGAGGAATTTAGAGATCCTAAGGGTTCAGCCAAGCCAGGAGATATCCACTGGATCCCATATATTTCCATGCTTGTATTACTATCAACTCTTTTGATCTCTACATTCATTTTGTTTGCTCCTTTAACATACGGAAACGTTAGTTTGTCCGTTCCTGAGGTGCTCAAGAGACAGTGGTTTGACATTAAGCTACATTTTGCCAAATAAGCATATAATTTGCTAGCGCACGGGGAACGGAAGTTGTCTGTGTAGCTTAGATGCAATCTCAATAAAATCAGGCTCATTCTCTGGTGTAAGAATCCCATGGCGCATCATAAAGTCTATGATGACTCCCGCGCAGTTTGGTTTAAAATCACCGGCGTCCATAAGTTGGCGGACCTCAGGTAAATCTAACAATTTAAAATCTTGTGCCTCATTGTCAACAGGGGTAGGAGTTACGGAGGGTTCTAACTTCAAGTCGTAAACGTACTCCACTTCTGGTTGCACCAAGCCTCGTTCATCTATGTAATTTCCAGGCTCCGCTTGGTACAAGTAACTGATGACGCCAGCGGAACGCAAACTTTTTCTCACAATTTCTTCTGTGAGACCTGCTTCCTCGTAACATTCTTTAATACAGGTATCGAAGGGCCCATATGGGTAACCCAAACCTCCAGCCACCGTGTTGTCCAGCATGTTCGGGTAAGTCGGTTTTGTAGCTGATCGACGAGGCACCCAAAGTTTAAGTCCTGTAGGGGTCTCGACATACCCATTGATATGCACACCGTACATGACAACTCCCAGTAATGGACATAGTGCTCTTTCAAGACGCATGTAAGGTTCTTTTGCCGGCGAGTAGATAGTATACAATTCATCTCTCCAACCTTTCAATGTTTCAAAAAGGCCTGCATCTCTCCAGCGCAATGCAAGGGAATTCAAACCCTTTGATCTTAGTTCCACTGTGTTGAGATACGAACTCAATTGAACGGTCCTCTTCTGACTATCGACAATAACAACGTCTGATTCAACCAGCCTATCAACTACTAGAGGAATCAGATACCCAAGCTGAAATTTCCCATCGTGAGATCTGAATGTATAAAGCGTACTAATGAAATCAACATAGGAGGGCTCATGAGGATACGGGACAACATCAACCTGTTTGATCAAGTCCAAAACTGTCATCATACAATAAAAGCACAGCCCTTACAAAAATTACTGAAGCCAAATAAGTTGTCTCTTTATGTTGAAGACATTGTTTCGAATACTCGAAGGGGAACTTAAACAGGAGAAAATAGATTCAACAAAAATAGAATCATGTTTAGATCAGTTGGTGGAACTGCTTAGAGCTCAGAACCAAGTTATCGGGGACGAAGTCAGCTCATTATACAATAAATGCGTCAATTCTGTTGAACAAGAGGTGATTTTTTTGGAAGTGTTGACGAGATTAATGCCTCATATTCAGGACAAACAATCTTGGATAGAAAGATATATTTCAACCTGTATTGATTCCGCTGGAAAGAATCGTGCAATTGTCAAGAATGCCTCTAATTTAATACAACAAAATTTGAACTTGGAGCTGGCGAAATCAGTAATACTTCAATACATTGATACATACTCGAATGCGGAAAAACACACTTTTGAGAGGAGCGAGAGCATGCGATTTCAAAGAGTCAACATGTACGCATTGATTTCACCGTGGGCTCGAACACATCCTCTAGATTTTCTTTTAATAATAGAACCCGAACTGCAACAGAGGCCACTTCCAGCCTACTCTTTATTATTGTACATACTTTCAGATCCTATTGATGTTCAAACAGATAATATCCAGACATTTGACACTGTTTTGCGCCATCTTGGCTCTAAAGATGACGCTATACGAGATAGCGCCATCAGAACATTATGTATTTTGATGCCAATGACATTGAAAAGTGTTCGTCAGCGATTTGATGAAATCTGCGAGAGCTTCCTCGCGCTAGTCGATGAGTGTGATGCAACCCGGTCAATGGCAGGGTTGTTATATGCTGTTGATCCCAAGCGATTCGTTTCAAAAGTCAAAGGCCCAATTTTGAATGTGTTGCGTTTACATCCGGCGTTTTTGGGGCAAACGCTCACCGATTCCGACGTTGTGAAATTGATGTACGAATACTCATCGCAACCAGCCAATGAGATCAGCATCGGTAAATCTCTTCAAGAGTACACAGATTTGTTCACGAAGAATGACGATGTTGAAGATGATTCAGACACATTCAATTTTTATCAGCGAGAGATGCTAATATTGACCAACATTTTGCACTTCTCAGAATACTCTAATCGGTTGTTATTGCAGCAACTACGACAACAGAAACCAAGAGAGATGACACCATACCCTACTTTCGGTGAAGACGCGTTTACCTTGTCAGAGCTGCGAAATTACTCAATGATGCCAAATTCTATCCTTGAAGTTCGACAAAGCTTGAAGTCAGAGAACGAATCGTTAAAAAACAAACTCAGTTTGTTGGAAAGCCAACTTGCGGAACTGAGGAATGTCAATAATATGTTGAGCGAGACCATATCGCCTTTGAAAGAAAATTTAAACTCTCTTCTCAACCGTAATAAGTTATTGCAGATGAAAGTTGATCATTTCGAAACTCAGTTGCACGATAAAGCGGAGGAAAATGCGACAGATTCTCTCTTTCAGCAACACGAAGCTTCCAGGTTAAATTTTGAATTAACTTCTTTGAAAAACATCCATCGACAGGAACTTATTGCTCAAGAAAGAATGCATGAACAAGCACTGGAGGCATGCAAGAACGAATTTGAGAACATGGAAATTCTGGATAAACAGCGCGCGTTCAAACTGGTTGATGAGCAGCGAATTGTTTACGAACACCAGATATCAGATCTCCAACACGCTTTAGAAGTCTTGAGACAGAAACTTCATGAGAAAGAGAACAAGGTTTTGACCTTGAACTCTACACAGCCTATCACAATTCCTCAAAAAAACGCATCACATCAATGCTTCGTTGAACGTGGTGATCAGGCTTCATTCGCTTCTTCTAATCGTCAGAAGGCATCGTCAGGATTTAGTTTTAATATACGAGGGCATGCGAGTCCATCAATTGACGCTACTCATGTTGCGGTTAAGGGTCGTGGAGGACTACAAAATAGAGCCAAACTAAAAATGTGAGTTTGCTAGAGGAAGACGAGCTAAGCATGAAGTATATGTTTAAAAATATCAATAACCGCGCAAAGAAGTCTGTGAGTCAAGGGCATCCGATTGATGTTGGAGATGATCCCGAGGATTTGTGGAAAAAAGTAAGTACTAAAATCACTATTTAACACAAGACGCGAGCTGCTTGCAAGCAGTCTATATTGCAAACCTTGACTAAGTTCGACATTAAGCCTGCAATTGAACCTGCACAGGTAGCCACAGAGTATGAAAGGCTTCTTTTCAATTCATTCAGGCACAATATAGTCAAATATAGAGAGCGATTTCGTAAAGATCTCATAGCCTTGAAAAACAAAAAAGCTGATTTTGGTCCACGCTTGTTGTTAGGACATATGTCTATCCAGGAGTTTTCTAGACTGGAGGATTCACAGCTCATTTCCCAATCACGAAAGTCGCAGGACAAATATTTGCTGGAGAAAGAGTTAAAGAGTAAGATTACCACTAATCTACCGGATTCTATCAATCAAATAAAGAGTCAGACCAATTTTGTTGGTGAGAAATGGGGAATTAGCGAAAGTGCTGCCAAGATCGATGAAGAGTTTGAATAATCAGCTCATGTCTAGCCATTAATATCCTTAAAATCTAAATTGGTTTCTGTTGTATCACCTTTGACTCTTTTCGGTCTTGAGTTATCGTCTGATTCGGGTTCCCGCTTTCTAGCCTTATCGACAAATTGTTCAACTTCACAGTCTGGTGTCGCTGCTCGCATTTCTGAAATTGCGGTTGCAACTGAACTTGATGTATTGAGTGCTCCTGACTTCTCAATAATCGGCAAAGTCGCAGATACTTCAGGTGAATCGTTAAAGTTTTTCATTTCCGAAGTCTTGGTCTGCCCTTTGTGGTCCATCAATCTATCGTCATTTTCATCGGTGAACTTTAGTAAGTTCCCCTCGCCATGGTTGCGCTTAATTGTTTCTAAAACTTTGCTCACAACTGATATAGTGTTGATGCAAAATGGGGTGATGTCACGTCTGGCAACTCTGACTTTTTCCCGAGAAGGTGTAGGTGGTTGTATAGACTTTCCGGTACTGTCCGAAGACCCAACAAAATCGTATTGGGTGGCAGACTGGTCAGTGATTGTGGGAGGCTTTCGACCTTCGATGAACTCCAGAAACAGGATCAGGTATAGTGTGTGGAAACATTCGTCTATTATCCCAGTAGCTGCAAATCCATTCGCCATCCTTCGGAACTCTCCAGTTTCACTCAAAAAGTACAGGATCACTTTTTGTTTGTTTGTAAAGTCTTCTTTCTCTTTCATGTATTCCACAAAATCTTTTGAGTCAGCCACAAAGTCTGTGTACACTGTTTTGGACAAGGATTCGTCCAAAAACCCGGGTTTTACCTTCAAGTTTGTCTTGATGATATGACATGTTTTTGAAATCGCATAGTCAAATAGTTTGATATGGTCAATCATACTAGATCCCAGCTTACGGAGTTTCTTGATCAATTGAAAGAGCGAATAGATATCGTTTGAGCGTTCAAGAAGATCCACGAAAAACATGATGTACTGATGATTGTAAACAAAGTGTTTTCCAGGACGTTCGTGCTCGGGCTTCCAAATGTTACTGAGATTTCGCACGGTAGATTTAAGATTGATTATGGATGACATTTCTTCCTTTGCAGCCTCAAGCTCACCATAGTGGTCTAACAGGATTTTCGCCACGCGGTACCTCGGACGATGTTGCCAATTTTTGCGATCGTAAGAGATACATTTCTTGAGAAGAAGAATGATGAGACGACCGAACTCATCTTTTGAGCCTGCCTCAATAGAGAGCTCGTTAAATAGCGGATCCAGTTTTAAATATTTGAGCCCTAACAAGATAGAGAGCTCGCCACTCATTACCAGCTTGTAGACCATTGAGCAAAGGAAGTAATGCGGTTCCAATATTTGATCTTCTTTGGTTGACAGTTTTAATGCTAATTCACAAGATTTTTGCGAGTTGGACACTATATCTTCAATTTTCTTTGAATTTCGAAGCTTGAACTGTGATTTGGCCAGGTAGTACAAGGTATACCAGTCTTTGGGAGACAATCTAACTGCTTGGGAAAAACAAATTTCTAGAACTCGATAAAGTGTCACTTTCGAAATTGGATTACCTCCACTGGCATCATAATCGACGTCAAAAGCAAGCCTTTCCATTGGACTCATTAACGAGTTGTACAGTTCTTTCCCCAATGAACTCCACAGCATTACTGCAACTGAATTTAATGCTTCTTTCCTATTATCGTCAAGCCGTGCATATATATTGACGGCCATAAAATAGCAAAGTAACGACTTTCTTTGCAGTGAGGCAGTATTGCGTTTCTTCTCCATATTATTGAGTTTGTCAGATGTCCAAACAATATCATCTTCAACCAAAAAAGAGTAAGCCTGCGCTAGAAGAAGCCAAGACTCAAGCCGGTTGGAGCCTGATGCTATATCAAATTCAAACATTCTGATGACAAAATCTAGTTCGGCTGATCTACCTTGCATGGTTCTTTTGCGAATTTTGAACAACGTGAGGGCCAGCAAACCTTGCATGAAGTACACGCCATCAGCTGTAACCACTTCAGGTGGTTGCTCGTCTTCCAGCGGTAGTTCAAGTAGACCATAGAATGAAAACCTCATCAGTCGACTTGTGAGACATCTCGTGTCTAAATATTCCGAGATTATGTCCAAGTTGTTAGAAACGACAAAATTGTCCGGACTGGGGTCACCTAAAACAGAATATATCATATCCAACACGTTCTTTATATCTGCTTTGGGGACATTAAATACCGGATGCTTCTTTTTGAAACAATAGTGCATCATGTAGGTGTTGACTATCTTGGCATTTTCTTTCGTTATCTGTTGTGGTTTGGTACCATGATCAAATGTGCTGAATGAATCAGTTGAAATGTTCATACCATAACGACACTTCAGAGTCTGAAAAAAATCATTGTCAGATTGATCCCAAGCTAGATCGACCAATCTAACTTCAACAAAATCTAAAAATGAGCCATTGCAGCCACCACAGATCTGTCTGGTTCCTAATTGTTCATGAAGGCAACCATAGAAGTCATTGATGTATTCTGGCTTGTGTTCCTCCAAAGTGTCAGAGTAGTATAAAGCCAATAGCGTAAAACTGGATACTGCAATATTGCAAAGCTTTGAGTAGGAAAGTTTCGATTTTGATTGTAGGGAGACACGCTCGGGTGAGAATTGCGATGCATCTTCATGCAGCAGGAAAACATATACCATAGCAGACAATCTGTACAACAAAGCAACAACTTCTTTGGCGTTCGTAAGAGTTAATTTCCAGTGTTTTGATACCCCAATCTTGAGTACTTCCTCAGCAAATAAATCATAGAAACCCAAGATCTTGAGTGCTTTTTGTTTACGCAAAAAAAATGTCATGTTGCTGTAATCAGGTCCTTCGATCTCATTCAGTAAGATCTTAAGAACTCGTTCAAAGCCTCGTATCAATTTTTCTGTCATATTTTCATCACGATAAAACTTGAATAACATAACCCATAATTGCATTTTCAGTTCGAAGGGAGACTTGCTTATAAACCCATCCATCACCTTCTCTTCTTCAGTATACAAAACTTTTCGTTCATCATCATCAACAAGAATCTTCTCTAAAATCTCATTTGAAGAATCACTTTTCGTAAAAGTCTTGAATATGTTCATTTTTGATAGCTGAATTTCAATATTGGCTCGATTGAGTCGCGGTATATTTGGATAGTTCACCATCAGAACATCCAAATTGATACCAGATAGACTTGACGACATTTTGGAGAGAATCTCGGTCAAATAATCCGAATCAAAGGTTGAATGGTGTTGGAGGTAGCACACGTGACACCATTCCATGCGGAGCCACAGCACTGTCAGAAGGGCACTGGGAGAGCTTGTTTCAAAATAGTCTTGCAAAAGCTCAAGCCATCGATCAATGCGGCGACTGGTTATTTGCTCGATTTGATAGAGTTCGTTCAAAACTGTCTTGTTACCGTGTTTTCGAAGCTTTTGATCTAGCTTCACTGTAATAAAATGGTCAACCAGTATCTCCAATACCGATACACCAAAGGCAAGATCTTTGGTACAGTCAGTGTTGCTTTCCATGACTTTGGCATTCAGCTTCTTGAAAACGTAGATGTCAACGGCATCAACAAACTGTCTCAAACTTTTAAGTGCTTCGGTAGTAATTAGTCCATCAGTTACCAAATTACCTCCATGATCACGAGGTTCAAATAAAACACCAAGAATCATCAGTCGCAGTTGATTGAAAGTGATTGAGTTGGAATTGATAGATGAAACAAGCTCTTTCAATTTTGAACCACCCAGATCTTCTAAACTCCTTTTGTCCTCTAAAGTGTCTTTACTCAGAGAACTGAGAATCTCTTTAACAGAAGCTTCCTTAGTCTTTTCGCTTGTATGATTATCATCTAGTTTGACAAAAAGTGATTCTGTGTCATCTTTTTTCCATGTAACAAAGGTTTCAGCAAGATCACGATGAATGAGGTCCAAATTTTGGGTGTTTGCCTTGGGAATCACCAAATTAACAAGATCCCCATACCCCGTCAGACTTAAACCTGCAAACCGAAGAAACTGAGGAAGAACTTGATCAATAAACATAATCTGTGCTTCAAACGATGCCCGGCTCAATTCGTTAACTTCTGCTTCCCTATTAGCTCGCGTTTGACGTTTCGTAACAGCAGTTACTGATGATTTAGAAGGGATTGATGTTGAATCTGTCGACAGATTGGGGTGTGGCTCTTCCAAAGTGATGGGCAATTCAGGCTTCCCCAGACTCTCAAATGGAGGCTGATCTGACAAACTTTGTCCAAGCTCCAGGTCAGTATCTTCCACTGCGTCTTCAAATTTTGTTTCGTCTTCGATCAGATTCTCCTCAACTGTAACCAAATTGAATTTAATTCCGCTGAGTAACTTTTCAGTCAAAATGTAGTTATCGTATATTTTAGATCGGCCTTTTTTGGGCAGCAAGTTATTGATTTTGCGCAAAAAGTCCTCCAAAGCTATCGAGTTGCCTAAATCAATGAGCTCTATCGTATGTTGATAAACTTCAGGAGAGCCATTCCGTGAAAAGTCTTCCTTAGTCACAAATTGAGTCAAATCAAACTTTTTGAGACCAGGAACGCGAGACAACATCTCTAATTTTTCATATTGAGACGATCTGACACCCATACTGTCAAGTAACTGCTTATACTCCAATAACATGGCTGTTTGATTAGGAAGCAGATACCTTATATCGTGAAGATCAATCTTGCAGTCATCATCTTCATAAGGATCTTGTGTCGTTCGTGACTGAACTGGTTCTGCATATTCTGGATGAAGCAATTCGTACTCGTATGCTAGCCTAGTGAGCCTATTGTTTTGTAAATGTTGGAAAATTTGTATTAACAGCTCAATGAGTTTGGAGTCACCATTTCCATGACAGAGGGACAATACAAGGTCGGAAATGGCGTCCCTGAATTGATGATGCGCATCGGTACCAGAAAACTCTGCACGTTTTTGTTTCAATTTAGACAGCTTAAGAAACCCTCGATTACGGAAACAAAGATATTTGAGTGTCTCAATAGCTGGGTTGTTTGTTGGATTGCGCGAGTTTAGGATCTCCATTTCGAATAATTCTTCGTACTTCTCATCAGCCTTAGAAAGATGTCCCTGCTTTTGAAGGTACAAAGCTTCCTCAAACAATTTGAATCCTAACTCAACTTGGAGTTCACGGGTATGTTCCTCAATATCTTCCTCATCTTCGATATGGTTGATAGCTGTGAAGACGGATGGACGAGGCTGAAGATGTTAGCTGTCGAATCAATTAAATACTCACCATGATATTTAATTATCAAAAAAAAAATACACAGCCCAAGTCTTAAATATATACATATATTTCAATCGTTAATCATTATAGCGTAGAAGCAATTCATTTAATGGAGGATGCATTTACAGGCGTAAAGATCTCTTCCTGGAGTCTAGCGAGTTCATTCGTTGTTTGTTCTTCTGATATTTTATCGAGTATACTGATTGCCATTTGTTCAGCCAACCTGTCATTCTGGTGCATATTTGAAGACTTATCATAATGATCGATTTGATTCGCCTTCGCAAAGATAGACCGATATTCTATCTCTGAAAGGGGGGAGGTCGATTGCTCATTCGATGATACCGAAAAGTCAGTTTCAGTCTCTGGATTTGGTGAGTCAAATACATCAACGGATTGAGAGACTGTAGAAACAGAGACGATATTTGAAGAGGCACCACTGCCTGAACCGAATCCTGAGTTGTGGTGTACCATTAATCTTTCTGGAGAAGGTGATTGAGATGTAGGCGCAAAATTGAAACCACCGAGAGGCAAAATGGGGGTTAGTTGATCAGCAGTGCAGGGAGGTATGTTTTCGTCTGCTGGAGTACTTGGTAACAACACCACATCAGTTGGCACAACACTCACCCTCACTACATCTTCTCTTGTTTCGAGCATATCTGGAGAATTGCATACCTCTGGAGTGGAGGTGGCCGACGTTAGTGGTATTGTTAAAGGTGGCTGGAAAAGATCAGATTCAATCGAATCTCCATGTGGTTTCTTGATTTTTGAGAGTTTTGAAGCTAACTTGCTCGACAAAGATCGCTTCAGTGTCATTTCACAGTCTATCTCAGCCTAAATGTGTAACACGGAGCTGAATCACTGAAATCTTTTAATATTATCTCTTGTAAGGATTTTTTTTTATTTTGAATGGTGTTCCCGTCGGGGGTACCGCCACCCAAAATAATCGTTTCTTATTGTTCTTTTAAGATTAAACATAGACAACAAAGATTATATAAACGCCGGTGCTATTGTGATATGGGATTTTTGTTCGGGCAATTATATACCTAATGTCTATACTTTAAGGTGGATAAGTAAGCTCCATCGCTGATATGCATATACTTAAATTAACTTTCGTAAAAATGGTAGCTAGTAAGCCCACAAGCGCCAAAATAGATATCAGTAAGCTTTTGAGTATCGAGATATAAAGTAGAGATATTCCAATATAACTGTGAGTTTGAACGCTAGTCTCAAAGGTGTCTAGGAAAATTTCGCGCAACGTCACAGTGCCCTAATTACCAATTTACTTTCTTGTTCCGCAGCGGCCTAAAAGGAAAAAATACTTTTTTGCGGTCAACGTACAATTCCAAAATCAAAACAATTTCCTCATCGACACAATACGATTTATGTTTTTATAAACACAAATTGGCTACCATTGATATTTATCGTACATCATCAGAGCATCCCTTTTGTTGTTAGATAATCTACAAGCTAGTTGATTTTGACTGAAGTTCAATAATCGGTTGTTGAAAAATACACCTTTTTACAACCTTTTCATCTAGTTCATCATATTCCACAGCGGATAGACTACACACACTGGAAAATGTCTACCAGACCTAATGTGTCGTTGCCAGCAGCAGCTGCTGCTATGGCTGCATCAAATAATATGAACAACGCCAATGTTTATCAACATCCCTCGACAGCCGCACAATATTCCTCCTCCAACGCCACACCTCAAATGCACCCGCAGTCGTCCGTTATGGCTCAACAGCAGGCTCAGCAAACCTCATCAAGCTCCAGTTCACAAGTAGTTGGTCTTCACTATAAAATTGGCAAAAAAATTGGTGAAGGTTCGTTTGGTGTCATCTTTGAAGGTACGAACTTGATCAACGGTATACCGGTCGCAATAAAATTCGAACCTCGAAAGACTGAGGCACCACAACTCAGAGATGAATATCGAACCTACAAACATCTGAATGGCCTCCAAGGAATCCCGAGTGCGTACTACTTCGGTCAGGAAGGACTTCACAATATTCTAGTAATCGATCTTTTGGGTCCTTCGTTAGAAGACTTATTTGATTGGTGTGGACGCAAGTTCACAGTCAAGACTGTTGTGCAGGTTGCTGTACAAATGATTTCCCTGATTCAAAGCGTTCATGAGCGCGATCTCATTTACAGAGATATCAAGCCAGACAACTTTTTGATTGGAAGACATGGACTTCCAGATGAAAATTCAGTTCATCTTGTCGATTTTGGAATGGCTAAGCAGTACAGAGATCCAAGAACTAAACAGCATATTCCCTACAGAGAAAAGAAGTCCCTCAGTGGAACGGCCAGGTACATGTCTGTCAACACACACCTTGGAAGAGAACAATCAAGAAGGGATGATTTAGAAGCTCTAGGCCATGTATTCTTCTACTTCCTAAGGGGACAGCTCCCTTGGCAAGGCCTCAAGGCACCGACGAATAAACAAAAGTACGAAAAAATCGGAGAGAAAAAAAGGACTACCCCAGTTTTAGATCTCTGTCAGGGATTCCCTCGTCAATTTGCTCAGTACTTGGACAGTGTGAGAAATTTACAGTTCGATGCTGAACCAGACTACGAAGGTTATTGCAAATTAATTTTATCAGTGCTTGACGATATTGGAGAAGTTGCTGACGGGCACTATGATTGGATGGATCTGAACGGTGGTCGTGGATGGGATGCCACTATCAACAAAAAACCAAATTTGCATGGATACGGTCACCCTAACCCGCCAGGTGAGAGACACCGCCAGCAAAGAAGAACCCGAAACAGTCAACAACCAGCTGTTAGTGGAAATGTTGGTGGATCCCAAGCTTTACCTTCGAACCCAATTTCGGGCCAGTTGTACAGACCACACGATTCTCAATCTGGAGATAGACCTCTTCCAAACTTGCCAGACAAGAATGGTAGATACTTGCAAGGAACTCAAGGAAATCAGCCAGGTCAGCAAGCACTTCCTTATTCGTATCAAAATGTGCAACAACAACCTCAGGCTACTAATGAGCCTGTTAAGGCCCAGCAACAAGCTGGAGGCAAACAAGACGGAGGCTCCAATAAAACCGGTAAAGGATTACTTGAGAAACTGTTCGGATGCTGCGGTTAGCACCTGTTCTAGTTGGTCGTTAGAAGTGTACATTCATCTATCTTTACTAGTTTTGTTAGAAATTTGAATTAAAAGTAAAAGTATTTTAGAGTCACGTGACTAATGCTTATTTTGTACCGTTCATGAATCTTCGGTGTAGCTTTGATCGAGTGTTCAAAATGAATTCGTATTTCAGGGAAGCGTACATTGCCCAATTAGCTGTCAAACGAGCAAGCATTCTCACACAGAAGGTCGCTTCTGAAAACTTGCAAGGGGTTTCAAAGCAGGACAATTCGCCTGTGACAATTGGAGATTTTGGTGCACAGGCGATCATCATCAATTCCATACTACATTGCTTTCCCGATGACGAAGTTGTGGGTGAAGAAGATTCGGTGCTTATCAAGCAGCAAAAACTTCAGGATACGGTTTTTGCTGGCGTGAAGTTTGCTCAAGAACAAGATTCAATACACGACAATGTGATTGGAATCATTGAAAATGGAGATATTATGTGTCAGGCAATTGATCAGGGTCAATCAAAGGGGGGAAATACAGGTCGTATATGGGCACTTGATCCTATTGATGGTACCAAGGGATTCCTTCGTGGTGATCAGTATGCTGTTTGCTTGGCTCTTATCGTGGATGGGATAGTTCAAGTTGGAGTCATTGCTTGTCCGAATTTGCCTCATGATCTGAACAATCCAAAGTCAGCTCGAGGCGGTTTGTTTACCGCTGTCCGTGGGGTCGGATCATACTTTCAGACTCTTTCGAGGGACTTGATTTCACCATTTACTGATAGTACTAAAATCACTGTTAACAACCTGCTTTCAGTTCAGAAGGCTCGTGTTTTAGAGGGCGTTGAAAGGGGACACTCATCCCATGAATTACAGGCTTTGATAAAACAACATTTGAACATCCAAAGCATGTCAGTTAACCTTGATTCGCAAGTTAAGTATTGTGCTTTGGCCAAAGGTGACGCAGAAATTTACCTGCGTTTACCAAAAGATATCCATTACCGTGAAAAGATCTGGGACCACGCGGCTGGGTCGCTACTGGTTCATGAAAGTGGGGGAGTTGTAACCGACATTTATGGAAAGAAGCTTGATTTTGGCAATGGACGTACATTACATAGCCAAGGAGTTATCGCTGCTACGACCAAAGTCCATCCAGACATAATTAGGGCGATCAAGTCAATTATTGGAGAAACTGGCGAGGAATTAGAAAAGTTTTGCAAATAGTATATTTTCAAGTTCCGGCAGCTACGCTTTCAAGGCAAGAATACCAATTCCAAATTTTATACTAATGAAATAAATGGCACGTACGAAATTCGTCTCTCTATTCAAAAGCTCGCCTTTGTATGATTTCTTAATTCCATTTCAAAGGGCACCAAATCAATGGGTAGCACGGTATATCATTATCGTTTTTGCTTTAATAGTTCGGTGCGCTGTGGGTTTAGGATCTTATTCTGGGCAGGGCACCCCTCCTATGTACGGTGACTTTGAGGCTCAACGCCATTGGATGGAAATCACCTCACATCTCCCTATCGTTCAGTGGTACTTTCATGACCTAGAGTACTGGGGACTTGACTATCCTCCAATGACTGCATTTCATTCGTGGATTTTTGGGATAGTAGGATCTTGGGTGGATGCTAGTTGGTTCAACTTGAATTTGTCAAAGGGATATGAATCGGTAGATTTGAAGTCATTTATGAGGGTCACAGTTATAATAAGCGAGCTTTTAACTTACATTCCCCCAGTTCTGATGTATACAAGATGGATGGGAAGACACTACAACAAAGCTTCTTCAATAGACCAAACTATAATTGCTGCGGCAATCTTATACCAACCAGCACTGATCATTATAGATCACGGACATTTCCAGTACAATTCAGTGATGCTTGGACTCTCACTCTGGGCAGTCGTCAATTTACTTGAGAACAATTATGCTGTGGCCTCAATCTTGTTCGTGCTATCTCTTGGGTTCAAGCAAATGGCTCTCTACTATGCCCCTATATTCTTTTTCTATCTTCTGAGTGTTTGCGTATTGCCTCTACATCACCTAAACATCTTGAGATTGATATCAATTGGTGTGTCTGTAATTGCCGCATTTGGTTTGATGTTGCTTCCATTTATTTACCAAGGTGGGTTAGCCCAATTGCGCCAGATCCTAATTCGTGTTTTCCCATTTGATCGTGGTATATTTGAGGATAAAGTTGCCAATTTTTGGTGTGCTACTAACGTTATTATCAAATACAAAAACATCTTCAATCAAGAGCAGTTAAAAAGGATTTCATTAATTTTAACCCTTTTAGGAATTGCACCACCCTGTATTACGATATTCTGGAGACCTCACAAGAGTTTGCTTAGTTGGTGTATGGCATCTTGCTCAATGACGTTCTTTTTGTTCTCCTTTCAGGTTCACGAAAAATCTATACTGCTGCCGTTAATGCCAATCACTCTTTTGCTTAATGAGGTAGATCCCGATGTGATATCTATGGTCTGCTGGATTTCCAACATAGCTCTCTTTTCAATGTGGCCCTTGCTTCGTCGAGATGGACTATTCCTACAATACGTGGTTTTGGGAACCCTGAGTAACTGGCTGATGGGAAATTTAAGTTGGTTTAGGTTGCTTTTGCGAACAGCAGGATTTCCGATTCCTGTGAGAGAACTTGCAAGTACAGTGTTACCTCACAATCTTTTTTGGAAGGCTGTAATCATCGGTTCTTATGTCTCAGCCGCATTTTTACATTTGGTTGAACTGTGGGTGCTGCCACCACCAAGCTTACCACATCTTTGGGTTATTTGCAACGTGCTGCTGTCTTTTGGGTGCTTTACCTTATTCTGGATGTGGACAAATTACAAGATGAGCAAAATAGCCTTTTCGAAGCTCAAGCATGACTGATTAAGCTAAGGTACTTGAAGTATTCCAGTATGCGGTCTTGTTCACCTTGGTTGCTTGAACATTCAGTAATTTGCAATCGGGAAGTTCTATTCCATTTTTAAGTTTACGATCATGTGTGAATATTCCCCATTGTGTTTCCCATTTCTTCCCCTCTTCATGCCATATCTTTTTCCATGGTTCGTCGAATGCTTCAAAAAAGTACCATCCGAAACCTTGAGTTTTTGGTGAGCAAACCCAGTTATTCAAGAACTCTTGGAACTCATTCTCTCCGGCTACTGCCTCTAGATACGTACCACCTCCGGATGGCCACCCAACCTCACTAATCATGATCTCCAAGCCAGGTTTAATACTGTGAACTAAGGGAGTAACTTGATTTTCCAGATAGTCCGTTGTCCATTGAACTCCTTCAGTGACGGAAACTCCCCCGAAGAATGGATGTATGTTGGCGCCGATGAAGTCACAATTCTGTACCATTTCCTTTTTGATTTGCGAACCAAGCTCGGAGGTTCCAACTGGCAGATCTCCAAATGAGATCTCATTAAGAAATCTTTTGACTTCTTTCACATACTCCATCAACTGAGGAGCAGACTTTTCACCCCTGAACATAACCTCATTTCCCACAATTATAGAATTGAAGAACTTTTTGGGATAATTTTTGAGAATCCATTTCATTTCATTTAACTGCTTCCAGTTTGTGTAATCATCAGCACCAATCCAGACGCCAAGAGCTAAGGTCATGTTCAAATCAAGCTCCTTAAATGCATTCAAGATGAACTCTGCTTGGCGACATTGTGTCCCGTAAGTTCTGACTCTTGTTGTTACTTTTGAGAGCAAACCGAGATCTAATATAACATCTCTTTGATTGACTTCACATTTAGGCTCTATCACCCCTCTTGGAGCATAAGAGAGCCCATAAAATGTCAGTTTCAACCTGCTATCTTCCATCAATGATCGAAGCTCATAGTCGCTTTTATATCGAGAACTGATGCCGGCAAAGGAATTAACCATAGCTCTATCACCCAAAGTATTGGCTAACGTGCTGTTTTTCTGTTCTGGTTGGTCCCGGTAAGATGCCGCGGAATAGTTGTACTGGTAATCATGCATTATGTTCTTAAGTTCCGTGAATCTTTCCATTTCATCCATGTCGTCAAAAAACTCAATAACTTGGTCTTTATCGATTTTTGTTGGCGACCACACTTTGACGGACAGGAACGTTGCGTAGCCAAGTAAGATCAAGAAAAAACTTGCAAATAGGTACGCAATCCAGGGTCTTACAGAGAGTTTGTCCTTGAAGCTTGATACTGAACTATTGGATTTCTGACATGTATTGTCGAACTCAACCGATTTTCTTCTGTCACGTGATTCAGCTAATGCTCTTCTCACTGATCCTGTCCGGCGTATACTTAATCTTCCAAATGAGAACTCAGAACGTGAACTCTTGATACTAGCCTTCTCAAGACCATCAACATCTCCGAAAGCCCAAATTTGTGAGAGTGATCCTTTTTTACTGGCGATGGCAGCAACAGATGCAGCTGAACTTATTCCTGTGCCACTGATAGACTGAAAATTCACACTGTTCCGCTTTGTTGTCTTGACCCGTGCACTTGAGGTCACTGTACTAGTATCAGCAATTGGCTCAGGTCTGTGCACGGTTTCATCACTTTTGCTATGCTCGGGCGATATATAGCCAAATTTTTCGATCAGAGATTGTCCATCTACCCAACCACTTTGTTCAGTTTGTGCTAAGGTAGGGGTGTTTCTCAATTTGGGAATGTCAAGTTTTGACTTCATTCCTGAGTGTATATCATTGTGTTCTGAACTCAAACTTCCAGCTGTGTGAAGACCTGAATAATTCGACTTGACAGGGGAGCTCATGACATAGCTTTTCTCCTCTTTCGCTAAGGTAGGTGTCGTGCCAAGATCAATGAGGGCATTTGTGCTAGCTGAAACAACTGGGTAGGATGAGTCACTTGTCTTTTCATATGATGAGGAAACCGTTTCGTATTTTGGATAGCTTGAGCCAATCACATTGAATTCATCGGTCTCAATTCGGAGCTTAGTGTATCTTGCAACACTTTCCACTCGAGTACTAGGGCTATCGGCTTCCGATGCTTGAACAGGAAATTGCAGTGTGTTCCTTCTGAATTTGAAATTTGAATGTTCTCCAGGCTGAATTTCCTCAGAATCTGACTCACAAGAATAACTCGAGAAATCTCTGATTTCGGAGCTATAACGATCACTAGGTATGGCCGATGCACTGTTTGTTTTACGCTTGGAGCTCATACTTCAGGCGATATTCCTTAGAATAAATTCTTTTAAGCGCTCCAAATAAAAGTATAGAAATTCTCCCCTTTTCATCCGCAGTACATCACAAATAAAACTGTATCTCGGTAAATTCTACGCTAGCAGCAACACTATTTTCGGAACCAGACACAAAGCGGCTCATTGTTGTATCTAGTACGACACTTGCATGTTGGTGGGAGTCTAAAGATTCTGTTCGAAGCTTTATCAAATCGTTGTACTCTGTCATCATTTCGCTATATTCCTTGATAAGATCTTCACTTACCTTCATTGCAAACATAGACTTTACCTTCCCTGAAAGGTTGGGTTCCAGAAGATCCCATAACTTTCCAACTTCAAAGAGATCCTCAAAGCCGATAATTGAGATGCATAAAACATTGACCAAATCTTGGAGTTTACTCAAACAACGAACCCAAGCCGAGCTGTTGGAACTTTCCCACGATTGCAACTCTGAACACAAAGTTACTAAACGAACTAAACACCAACTGTCACCTTGCGTGAAGTTAGTTTTGCGTCTGGTTGCTTCCGAAATAATTAGCAACCAATTTTCGATATGTACCCAATTTATGGGATCAGAGGACAGTAAAGTTAGGTGAAGTGACACGATATTCAGAAATGGATAAAATACCGACTTGAATAGGGGATTCGTTTCAAACACAGGTAGTTCTTCAAAGTCAGCAATGATATCCTCTGCAAAAGTGGAATATTTGTAGTTAATCAACGAATTTACATACTCGAGTTCGAGTAGTAGAACAAGATCCGTTAATGACTCAGCCGATTCAACCCGCTCATTTAAAGGAGCTTGGACGTCCTCAATGGCAAGCTCATAGCGTAGAAAAATAAAGTTGGCATCTGTCTGCAATTTAGAGCTAGCAACAGTGTTCAAGTATCGCACGAAGCTTATCACCTGCTCTTTTGGCCTAAACATTGAACCAGAAGCTATGGACGTCTTGTAAAGATCGGTTAATGCACTGATAAAGGTCTTGAGCAAATGCTGTTCCAACTCTTGATTTTTCTTCGCACCTACGACAAGCCTTGCCAAAATCCGGATGCTGATTTTCATTATTTGCTGGGAGAATTCAGTGAAAGACATGTCTGAAAGACTTTTTCCTGATCTAAACTCAAAGTACTCATATCCAGATGGTTGTTGAGCTAGCAGCTTGCCAAAATCAAATAGCTCAGGGCTACTTCCTCTGGCAAGGGATTTTAGGAAGACTTTGAACATCTCTGAAAAATTACTTTGCGAGATTTGCTGGCCGTAGAAAGTGAGCACGGCAGTATAGAAGGGCAATTCATACTCCTTCCTCAACGCGGGTGTGCCAAAATACGGCCACTCTAGATGCATTAATGCATCTAAGACTAGGCCACTAACGAAACTCAGTTGAACCCAAAGGAACAAGCTTGTCTTTCGAAGGTTTGAGTTAGTCAAATTCTCTGACAGAAGTATTGAGCGAATCCCTGTAATGAGATCAGATCGTACCTTAGAGTCAACTTCAAGGAATGATATGGGTTTCATCCATACGAGATTCCTGATGACTGCGATAGTTTTTGTGAGAGTTCCAACAAATTTAGAGCTCCTAATGTTCAAGACAGATACAAAGAGCTTGATAAACTTGTCAAGATGTAAGTCTGAGTCATCTTGGGTGACCGTATCATGCAATTGCCTTACTAGGTTCTTGAAGCAATCTAGTATCCTATCCGTAATGTAGTTGCCTTCTCTAATCGCGTTAGAAAACTTGCTTATGCACAATCCTAATATTTGGTGTGGAGGGCTTCGGAACTGATCAAGCTGGCATTGCAAGTAAAGACCAATTAACTCAAGTACTTGCTCATAAGTTTGAGAGGTTTCCATGTTGAGCATACCCTGCAATAAAGGAGTGACCTGCTTGACAAAATTTCGATCAAATAGTCTTGTCATGATTATGAAAAGACTCACTCTGTTTGCCAAAAGAGTAGAAGTGCAAGACCGGATGTCTGCCACAGGAGTTAACTTCTCAATAAGACTGTTTTTCCTGTCCGAATTCATGAAATTATGCACGTATAGCGTCAATAGCTTGACGTAGATGTCGAGACAACCATCAGTGTTGGATATCATAGGTGTCAACGGAACACTGCTAGAAATTCGAGATGGACCGCATAGATTTTCAAACCTATGGAAACTCAGCAGTCGATAGACTTTAACCAATATATGTTCTTCAAGTATCCAATCCAATTCCAGAACGACTTTCGCCACCGTTGAAAGAACGACTTTGCATCTCCTGGGATCTACCACTGATTGAAGGTCATCAATCTCATGGACAAAAAAGTCCCAATCAGTTGGAACCGGTTTTCGCGAGTGTAGGTAGTACAGAAATGTTACCACATACTCAAAGTTAAACTGCTTCTGTCTAGAGAGAATTGCCACGTGGTTCCAGCAATTTGGACATAGCTTGACAAACAATGCCATTGACTCTCTTAAACCAGTTGTTGAATCTTCGAGCTGCTTGAGAAATTGATTGGGTGCTAAAGTACATGCCCCTGTGATGATTAACTTCTTTAACTTCATGGCCAGAGACACTAACCCTTGTAAATCGATTTGGAGGACTCTTGCAAATCTTTCCAATAGGCGTAACATGCACAAGTGAAAGGGACCATATAGCATCAACGTAAGTTCATTAGGCGGATTCCCAATGAAGGTGGTTAAGGAAGCAACTAGCACTCTTGAGTACTTACCAAATTCATTTGAATTCCATTTCTTGAGATTCCATGTCAATTGTAGTAGTCTGATATGAATCCGGCGAAGTACAGCATGATTTTCTGCAGTTAGTTTAGATTGATGGAGAGACGACATCACTGCTTTCAGCAATGACTCTATAATGCTCGAACACTGATCGAAATTGAACTCATCCACGGAAAACTGAATACTCCCGAACGAAAATTCGAGTGATTCATTTTTGTAGTAGGAACCTTCATTTCTAAGGCATTCCGTGAAAAGTTTCCAGTTCACAACAGAGTTTTCACTCGGCACAAACGATTTCAGCTCCAGCATATTCAGTTGAGACAATCCCGTGGAACTTTTGAAAGCTCCGAACGCTGGTTTACTCGTAGCGAATTCGTAGTTATTGCTCTTGTCTTTTAGAGGTTTATTCTCGTCATGCTGTGAGAAGCTAATAACCTTTTCCAATTGAGCTGTTCCTGAGATAGGATTTCTCTGAAAATAAAAGAGGTCGGTATTCATTTTTGAAGCCAGGTGTGATCGTTTGCTATGAATTGAGTTTGAGTTCTCTCTTGTCAATATCTTATTCTTGATGCGATTATTCGGAGGTCTGCTCTGGTTTCCAGTTGTACGGAAAGGTTTTGGTGTAAACTTACTAAACCATGGAATGTGGTTTGAGTCAGTATTAAATCTATGCACACCAAATCTGGGACGCTGGACTTTTCGTGATAAGGTAGTTTCTGGCTCTTTCTCACTTTTGTTAAGCATGTAATCAATTCTAGCTAAATTGTCTTCTTCAGCCATATCAGTTTGAAGATCACGAGAAAACACTTCTTCAACATCAGTGTCAGACGGATGCAAAGATAAAGCAGTGCCTTCATTGTTTCTGACAAATTCATGATCATCCTTCGTTATTGTATCATATTCATAATTATTGATTCCGTGAAGAGCGTGGGCCTGATCATCCCCGTCTTGCTCATCGGCCAAAAAACTTTCTAGACTATCCACACTGTACGATCGATTAGCTTTCCTCTTGCGCGCCAGTCCCAGTCGTGGAGAGGACTTTCTGAATTTGCGCTTGGGACGTTTGGTTACTTCGCTAATCTTAAATGACGAAGTAGAGAGCACTCCCTGTAAGTATTTGGGTTTTCTGAAAACATTCAATTGGCTAGTTGAATCCTCTGCTCGAGAGAATGAAGACTCCTCTTTCATACTATGAATCGATTCTTGCTCACTCAACGAATTGCGTGGATTTTCAATATATTCATCATTAGAGCTTCCGGTTGTGTCATCGCCGTTAGACAGACTGGTCGCTTTGACAATCTTGTAGGTTTCCGCTTCCAAATACTTGGTAAATGTTGGCTTATAAAAAGCTCCGTAACCGATACCCTTCCGTTGACGTTCCAACCTTTTCGAAGCATAAACTGTATCCAGAAAGCCCAAAATGTCTGTGTAAGATTTTCCTTGTTCGTACAAATCGTTAAGTTGGTAAACCGAGGCTAATCCCAAATAGACGGCAGTATCGGTAACATAGACGTGATCTTGTGAAAACTTGTGGCGACGCGTGCGTCTACTATAATCTGGTTCAGGTTTAGTCGTGTGTATTGAATTCTCTCTTGTACCTGTAGGGTCACGTGTCAGACGTAGCGATAGCACAGAATCATCATCGAGCTGTCCAGAAGTAACGTTCCCTAACAAGACAGGGGAAGAATCGGAATCATATGTCGGTGAGCTTAAGTCAATAGACTCATGCGATACCTGATGTTCTTGAGGAATGTCAGCGAAATTACCTACTTCATCGTCAGAAACTAAGTTGATCGGTTCCGGAGAATTCTTGCCAGCTTCAATATCCGTAAGCTCAATAACATCCGAACAATCATCCGAGCTGACTTGTTCTAGCTGCATATTCTGCAACTTGATTAGATTGTGACGTACTAAACTAGAAGGAGCCCGATCATCCATAGTTTCATAGTGTACTTGACCTCCGCGATAGCGCATAGCCTGGTACCTCTTAAAATCCTCGAGGTACATACTAAAGTTCTTCTTCTTGAATCTGTGTTTGGCAATATGATAATTTTCGTAGAAACGACGAAGCTTGATGTACTTGCGGTTGAGCAGGTAGATGATACGTTCGTCAGACACACCGTTTCGCGACAATCGATCAAGATCTGCGCTTGAGGCAAGAGCCAAATATTCAGCAAGATCAGCGGTGTATATGTGTCTCTGGCAAAACCCATGCCGTCGCGTCTTTCGATTAGCAAAATCTTGAATTCGTGAACGCATATGTTGATTGCTCGCCGGAGATGAAGTGGCCATTAATTGTTCCACATACTCCCATGACAATGGTTCGCTCTGTTTAGTAGGCGATTCAGGTATTTCAAGTTCAACCATTAATAGTACATTTCGTAAAGGATTCACGCGTCTTGGTTCAAATTTTGAAAAGGCCCAAGTTTTTTATTTAATAAGTTTTATGTCTTCAGAAGCACAGTCAACTCCTAGAACGCAAAAATCACCCAGCAAACGGAAATCGGTAGGTATAATTTGAATCCTTATCTAACATAAGATACCCACTAGCATATCGTCTGCCACGGCTCAATTGCTCACGTCCACCAAAGCATTGCTCCAGTCTCTCACAGCCTGGGCAAACAAAACGGCTTCAGTAGGAGAGGTTTCTGCAAAATTCGTCCAAGTTGGTGATGATTTCAAGGCATTGCGTCGATCCTATGTTGCAGGGGGTGTATCCACTGATAGTATCAAAGATATTCCAAACTTACTTCGAAAAGTTCTAGAGGAGTCTTTGATACTGGAGCCTTCACAAGAGACACTCGACAAATTTCTCCCCAAAGTAGGTGATATCGTTGCTGAGCTCATGAGAACTCTCAAAGATAAACAAGCCGAGGCTCAGACTATAGCCGACAAACGCAAGTCAATGGAGCGGCGTTCCATTTCCGGACCACCTGATACAGCTTCAACAACAACAGACTTCTCAACTGCACATCCGCTAGACTCTTTTTCAAGTGATGCCATAAGCCGACTTCAAAATAATCAATCCTTGATGAGAAAGGCATCCAAAAGGTTCTCTGCCTATCAGACATCAAAAATACTTTCAATGAATGCAGTAAGTCCTAAAGGCTCTCCTAATAAAGAGCAGAACTCTGAAAATCCGGCTCCGCCGTCAAGCCCATTACAGGATGAGGTATCGAAGAATATCAAACAGTCTGAGATTCATCAACAGCTTTCCACTCCTTCAATCACTCTTGACAAAGCATTCGATAACACCCGATCAGTGTATTTACAGTATGATGGAAGGACTAAAAAGGTAAAACTTGAATATCCGACAACCCGTAAAGATATTCTGGAAATGTTTCGAGAGAAATACGGCGACAGTTCCACCGAAGAATCCACACATATATACATACAACACTCAGTCAATGGCGTTTCTTACGAATTAGAAGAATTTGATGAGATCAAAGATGATTCCATCTTATCCTTACATACACCACGACAGAATGGACGATATCTTTCGGAGATTACATCAATCATGAAATCAATGAAATCTGAATTTGCCCAACTAGAAGCTAAATTGACTAGTCAGATAAAGAATTTGGAGATTCATCCTTCTACTGAAGCACCCAAAAAAATAAACAACATATCTGGCGTTATCTCAAAAGAGCTAGACATGCTCAAGCTTGATTTGGTGAAAGCTCGACAAGCACAGAAAACAATGAAGAAAACTCTCACTAAATCAATCGAAGATGCCCTAGTAATGGTTGGTGAGCTTCAAAGTCGTGGATTCTCTCCTAACACAGTTATGGGAAGCCCTTACATGGACAAATGCAAGAAAAAAGTCAGCTCTGATTGTGAGTCACTTGTAACTAGAATCGACGATCTCCAAGATATTATTGAGGCGTTGAAGCTTGATATAAGCAAACGTGGAAGTAAACCTACCCAGAAACAAATATCACACGTTTACAAGGAACTGGAGACGACCAAAAGCGATCTAGCTTCATTATTGCAATATATGACAGTGGAAAGGAAGAATTGGAATTTGAGATGGCAGTCAGAGCTTACAGCTGTCTTGGAAGAGCAAGAATTCTTCAAAGAGCAAGAAACGATAGTCCATCTGATGGAAGAGGACCTGAGTTCGGCAGATGAAACTTATGCGCTGATTGTGAAATGTGTGGAAGAACTAGAGAAGAATCCGAAGTTAGCTCGAAACGGCAGTGTGGTGATATCTCCACCCGATCCTAATATTTCGGCTAAGGATATTAGAAATGCGCTCATGGATCAGGTCATGAGTCTCAAGCCAAATCATGAATCCAGAGTAGAGGCTATCATGAAAGCAGAAAAGGTGAGAGAAAGGGAAAAGTTGATATTGAAGGGTAATCAATTTGAAGAAGAGCTCGGTGAGTTCGTCGAGAACGAAAAACTTAATAAAAGCGGCGGAATCGAAGAGGTTGAGCGGCTTAGGAACCAGCAAGACGAAAGCAATTTAAAGACCATGAATCATTAAATTACAGAAACATCGATGAGGTCAGGCGGGGCGCAATCTTTTTTGAGAGTCTGAGAGCCAACGACCGGTTGGCTTGATCAAGGAAATCATCAAAGTCAGGCTTGGAAAATAAGTCACGCTTTGTAACGAAGTTTTTCGATGCTTTGAAGCGACGGATTAGAGATGTCACAAGAACACTCAAGTTTTTCGTTAAACAGTCGAGATCATTCAGTTTAATATCGAAGAAGTCGGACATGAGCGATTGGCGTAGATGTTGATATAATGTTGCATATAATGCTTTGAACGAGACAGATTTGATAGTAGACAAATCGTAAGAATTAAGGTCCCTGGTAACAGATAGTGTTGTTAGATCAATGACTGTTCCAATGAACTTTATGGACGTGTTGGAAAGTTGGGTTTTCGACTGGTTTATTTCTATTCGAAATTTAGGGATTTTACCCGTCAAAAAGTTTCGGATCCTGTCCAGATCTGATTTTCTAGAAGACAGTATTAGAAAGTCATCAGCTAGTCGTATGACACAAAGGTTTTCGCCATGTAGAGAGTATAGGGTTTCCACCAATAGGTCATAAACTAATTCACAAAATATTGCAGACATTGAAAATCCTTGAAATACCCCCTCTCTCCTTTTGAACGTTTGGGCAGACGAGTAGAGTGCAACTTCATGAATGTTCTTCTTAATTATGGCATATATTTCATCCGAACTAATCACCATACCATCATTACTGTCTATTACCTCCTCACCTGCATTATATTCTGCCAGACCTTTAATAACGGGAAGTTTTCTTCTTTTATAATTTCCAGTGAGACTCAAATTTTTTGAAGTATGGAGATAGCGAACATCAAAGAGAGATTTACTCTCTCTTCCAAATAGTAATTCCTCAATTTCCGAAAGGAGAACATCAACAGGTAAAGTGTCATAAGCTCGTCGGATGTCAAATTTCATTCCCCAAACAGGTTTCTTGACCGAAGCTCTGTAATTGAATAATGCTCGTGGTAATTCGCCCATTGATTTTAGTGAAGGCCTTTTCCTTAGTTTGGAGAGTATCAAATTAGCGATTTTTACCTCAGTCCGATGCCTGTGGAGGTAATTGAGCTTATCAACACCTATCCCTTTGTAAGGCACATTAATAAATCGCATGTCATTTGGCTTGGGAAGGAGTCGAATCGTTCCAATTGAACTATCATTTTTGGAGACGGTATGAAAGCTATTGAGGGCATGGTGATCAATCTCCAGAAACTTGTTGAAGTAAAAATCCTTATACCGTTTGGAAATCCGTCTCCACGTATCATGCCTATAGTATAAAAGGTTATGGTTTTGAGACATGTTCGTTACATGAAAAAAAGATGCCACCATCTTCAATAGCATAGTATTGAAAAACCAGAAAGTGAATGCTCGCCAATTGTTTTGGGCGAGCTGGTAATCATGGGTATTCACAATTTTATCTATTCCGAGCCAGGGTATATCCTTGAGCCGGAAATGGCTAGAGAGCTCGTGAATATTGACTGAATCTTTTTTGCTGCTACCAATAATCAATGCAATTTTTTTGAATAAGATTGATTTATTGCGTTTAGTACCGAAAAGACCCACCGGAACTATTCTCTCGATGATTACAGTTAAAAACTTGATGACTCTATGTTTGTCGATTGCAATCTTCAAGTTGTTATTTTTGGTTTCGGGTTCTGGGCATATGGAATCAAAGATGTATGGATAATTTACTTGTTCATTGGCGTGATTAATTCGCAGCAACTCTAGGAGAGCACTAGCACGATCAGTCCCAGCTGAGTTTGGTCCAAAAATATGATCAGATAAATTAGCTGATTCAGGAATGGGATCTAGGTGGTGGAGAGACCAATGCTCACAGTATAGCATTTTATTCAAGTTTAGCGTATCCTTCCTTTTGATGAACTTAATCTTTGACTGTAGTTTAGGTCCCCATAAGATCCTTTTGTCCTGTACTGCGACATAATTGATCAAAAGGTCCAAAAAAGCTTCTGATCCAATCAAAGAATGTATAAAACGAAACTCTGGCGACTTCAAAAGATTTATGGCATGACTACGACCAGGGTAAACTATATTGCTTGATGAACCCACCATATCTCCATACCTCAATCCATTTAGCAGCAAGTTATTACTTCTTTTAAATAACAAAATTTCTATCAGATTGTCAATAATCTCTTCGTGATCTAAATTTGTTTTCAGGAGCTCTAGCGGTATCTCTGTTCTATCTTTGCGCTCGATTATGATGGTTGATCCCAATACATTAAAATTCAGTGAGAGTTTTAAATTCGTTGATGGATTATCCTTTTCATTGAGGTAATGCTTAACGTAGTCCTCAAGATTCATCTATGAAACTTTTTTTATGCAATTGTTCAATGAGTAAAGATATAGATTATGATAACTTCATGTTCCATCAGGAATTTCGTCGAATACAGCCTCAAAAGAGCGCAACGCCACATTTGATTGATCACTGGGTAGTTCATATCAACCCGAAACAATCTGCAATTGTCAATGATCTCATCAAAACTGAATTCAAGGATTCCGCAGCTTCACTACGGCATTTGAAGCGATTTGCAGGTAATCCACACGGGGGAAAACACAAACTTAAAGTCCTTCTATGTGCTTGTGAGTTCATGCCCAAAGAGAGTCTGGAACGTATCTTATTTGGTCCGCTTGAGCATTCTACAATTGAAAAATTACCAATTCCTTTGAACAAGCCTTTCGACAAACAAATAAACGCTCAATGGTCAACTTTATACTGGCCAATTGTATGGAAAGGAAATCCCATGATTCAAGAATTGAATGAGAGTTTTAAAACTTTTCATCTTGAGACGGTACATAAACACCTGAGTAAGTTAATCTCATTAATGAAACTTAGCCAAGGATTACCTGTGGTCACTATATTCGTGAATCCTGAAACTGATGAGATAATGGCAACGCAATATGACACAAGAACCACCGGTGACCCCATGAAACATTCGATTATGAACTGCATAGATCAGATTGCAAGAACTGAGAAGGCAAGAAGAAAGGAAAGTCAGGAATCGTCCGCACCAAATAACTATTTGTGTCTGAATTATCACGTATACACGACTCATGAGCCATGCACAATGTGTGCCATGGCGTTGTTACATTCCCGAGTGAGTAGACTAATTTACATCAAAGACTCAAAGATAACTGGTGCAATTGGATGTGACAGCGGGAACAAATACATGATTCATTTATCATGCTCCTTAAATTGGAAGTACGAGAGTTTCCAGTATATTGGAAATGAGTATCAGGTCGATGACGTTGACGCGCACATAAATGTCTGATCACTGAGCAAGTTCTAAAAGTTGTTTTTCGAGTTTCTTCAAATCGCACGTTAATGACTCGATCGAAGATTCGAAGTTTATTGATCCATAGCGAAGATCGTTTAGCGCATCTATCTCGTTATTGACTGTCTCGAGCTGATTATCTGCTATAGCCTCTTCAGATGTAATCTGAAGATCTAGTGATTCTTCCAGTGTTTGCAAACTATCTACTAGCCCATGTAGACGAAAATCCTCCATAATAATGGAGGACTCTTCGGATAATTGCTCCCTATCTTTGAAATTGAGTGTGTTGATGTTTGCCTCCACCTGTTCCAGCAGATTTGTTTTCTGTCTTGCGAGTACGCGGTATAATTGGAATTCCTCTTCATCTGATAATCTTGTTTGACTGCACGACCGAATTATAGTATGGAATCGGTCTCTGGACAATAGCTGGTTGAAATTCTTTGCCTCTAAGAGAAAGCGAATGAGTAGCTCTTTAGATGAAATGGGTTCCATTACGAGTATATAGAGAAAAACTACAGCTTAAAAAATATTTCAATTTTAAAAGATGGAACTCTTGCCTGAAGGACAAACAAACACCACAGAGGTCACATGGGAAGACCAACAGAAAATCAATTTGTTTTCAACCCTTATATCAAAAAAGGATACTATTTCGGCCTCCCTAGAGGGTATCACACAAGAGAAAGAATATTTGGACGATTTGTCCTTGGAAATAGAGTTGATTGACGAAGACGAATATTTGAATTACAAGATTGGCGACACATTTTTGCTTTTGAAGCAGTCGGAGATTGTAGAGAGGCTGGAACTTGATCAAAGGACGCTGGAGGACAAGGTGTCCGAATTGGATTCCCAAGTCGAAGAAATTGATGAACAGCTTGACAGCCTTAAAAAAGAGCTTTACGCTAAATTTGGCAACGCCATTAATTTAGAAAGATAATAGGATAATCGCTATTAATGTACATATCGCTCTACTCGATTCCTCTTTGACTTTTAATCAAAGCAACCTCGCCGCCTAGTTTGTCAATTTGCTTCTTTAGATCAATAAGGCTTGCAATGCTTTGTAACAATTGATCAAATTTCCCACACACTTTGGCAGTAGGTAAGGTCGGCTTCAACGAAATTTCCAATTCGTTTAAGGTATCTGCCACTTTCGACTGCACAGCAGGCTTGAAGGTAGACAATTTTTGAGAACGAATGTAGACGCCTGGCTGCAATTTTTCCTCGTGGAATCGTAATCCATAGACCTCCATTTCTTCCTCGGTCAATTTGGATTGAAGCAACTGCCACACCTCGTTCTGAGATTGTTGTTGTGTTAACTCTTCTTTGACTCCACCTTTTCCAGAATATGGTCCCTTTTTGCCTTGACGTTGTCTGATCATATGCTGTTGCGCCTGTTGTATCTGTTGGGTATGAGGTATGGCATTCGGGCCAAGCTGGGGTGGCACAGGCACTTCAGGCTTGCGTTTTTTAGATTTATCAACAGTCATCAGAGAGTTGTACAGTTGTGTGAGGCCAGATGAGGTTGTGTATTGATCGATAGAGGCAGACGATTGTGGAGAATCCAGTAGCTGAAGCAACTGGGCCCGCTCCATAAGCATCTTTTTAGCTGCAAGCTCGAATTTTCTGGCTTCTATAACAAGTGACTCTTCTTCAGCAATTTCTGTTGGTGCTCTATGAATCAGTCGACTCAAATATTGTTTTCTTTCTGTTTCCTTGTTTTTATCGAATGATTCGAGACTTCGAATAAGACTGACATCTCGAGTGTCATCAGGGCGCAAAGTCAGTAGTTTGGCCGAAACGGAATACAAGCGATCTCTCAAGTCCTCAACAGTCCTGACCTTTCCGTTGTCGTATTCGTATCTGTCAAAAATCACTGCCCACCTTAGGTCGTAATCTTTTGAAAGTTTAAACAAATATCTAGTCTCTTCAAAATCCCAGTCATCATGGAGACCTTTAAGACTTTGGTCATACTCTTCTTTCGTGAATGTCGGGAGATCCAAAGAAGTGTTGTATTTTTCGAACGCGTAAGATGTCTGCTCGTCTCCTTCAGAAACTGGGCCTTTCACCCAATGATGCAAAGCCAGATCGTCGGAACGTGCACCAATTTTGAAAGTGTCCCAAACCCAGGGAGATGCTTTTCCGGAGTTGAGCTTGTCTTTGAATTTAATTCCTTTTTCAACAGCCACCGGGGGTAAGTTGGTACCTATAAGATTGTAGAGCTCCCTGCTCATAGCATTCTTTCTCTTTTTATTGGAGCCTCCAAAGTCATGTTCCAGTTTTGTATGCTTTCTGGGTTGCACACGGGCCTCCTCTTTAATGTTGAAGACATCCAGAATATCCGAAGCCATAGTTGTAAATTTAATCAAAAAACATTTTTTTGGGCCACATAACCTTTTTGTTACCACACGAGATCACGAATGTCAAATACGATGGGAGTACGTGGCCGGACGAAAATCCGGCCACCCAAAAAGATCATATCTACTCAGGTCGACTTTGAAAAGTCTTGGTCTGTAATTCACGACGCAATCATTGAAATTCAACACAAGAACGCCTCCAAGTTATCTTTCGAAGAGCTTTACAGGAAGGCGTACAATCTTGTTCTCAGGAAGCAGGGCAAAATGCTTTATGATCAAGTCGAAAACACAATCAAGGTATTTTTATTGAATGAGACAAGGAAGAACCTGTTGAATAGTCTTGAATCCAAAGACGAACGCACTTTTCTAATTGAACTAAATGGAGTTTGGGAAGATCACTTGCTTAGTATGCGTATGATCAGTGACGTGTTGATGTACTTGGATAGAGTTTATGCAAAGGAATTTCATTTACCGCTAATTTACGATGTCGGTCTCAAGGTTTTCAGGGATAATGTCATCAAATACAATCAGAATGAGATCGGTTCAAAAGTGATCAACATAATCATCGAATACATCAACAAAAGTAGACATGGAGCTATCATTGATAAGTTCATTATAAAGGCGATAATATCAATGTTTATCTCTCTCTCGGAGTCTGTCAGTCTGGATTATACCGAAGGTGTCTCATATGGTGAGAATTACTATTTGAGATATTTTGAACCTGTTCTCTTGCAGCAAAGTCATGAGTATTTTGAGCAAAAGGCGAACGAGCTGATGTCACATCAATCTGGATCAATATATATTGAGAACATACAGCAACTGAGTCAAGATGAAGAAGCTAGAATTCAGCTTTATCTTCCTGACGTCTCTTCCCCCAAACTTATTGAGCTGATGGATAACGATTTGATTACTCGTCACATGGAGACCATTATGAAGCTTGAAAATGACGGCCTTAAGTCCTGGATCAACGAGAATAATTATAACATGCTTTCCTGTCTTTATAGACTGATAAGTCGTATAGACTCCGAGCATGAGATGTTGAAGCGCCAAATCTGTCTTATTGTTGCTTCTGACTGTGCGGAAATAACTTCAAGAGCGAAACTTGAACTCGAACTTCAACAAAAGCAGTCAGAAGATCGAGAAACCGAGAAAAAAATCAGAAAGAAGAGCAGTAAAGAGACAGCTACTAGATTTGCTGTCTGTTGGATTCAAAGCTTTCTTCAACTGAAAGCGAAATATGACAACATTTTGGTCAAAGTCTTTGAAAACGATCCTGGTATCGTGAGAGATATAGAGTCATCGCTAGCTGCATTTTTGAACGTCGATAACAAAACGGCTGAGTACCTTTCCCTCTTCATTGACGATGGCATCAAAAGATCGTTCAAAGATAAATCACAGGAAGAAGTCGAGGATTTGCTGGACAAATCTATTGTCGTTTTTAGGTTTATCAAGGACAAGGACATTTTTGAAAAATATTACAAAAATCATTTGGCAAGGCGTCTTCTGCAGCAGAGAAGTCTATCCAATGACATTGAAATGAGTATGATATCAAGGCTTAAACAAGAAATTGGCTCTTCGTTTACCTCAAAATTTGAAGGAATGTTCAAAGATATCAAAATATCTCAGGACATGTCCACAGAATTCAATGTCAAAATTGCACAAGATCCAAGTATCAAGAAGTTCAATGGTAGAAGACTTGAAATGGAAGTCTCAATACTCACCACTAGCTTCTGGCCGATGCCAATAAACAAGGCCCTCAACGAAGTCCGGTACCCGGTGGAGTTGCAGCTGTTACGTGACCATTTCGAATCATACTACAATACCAGACACAGTGGTCGTAATTTGACTTGGGCTCCCAACTTTGGAACTGTCGACATTAAATTGCATCTAACCAACAAAAGTTATGAGGTCAATATGTCAACCTACGCAGCCATCATCATGCTGAGTTGTTTTCATGAGAGAAGCGAGCAGCATGAGTATACCTTTAATGAAATTCACGAGATAACCAAAATTCCGACACAGGATTTGGTGAGACACTTGCAATCCATAGCAGTTGCCTCAAAAACCCGATTGTTGAAGAAAGTGCCTATGAGTAAAGAAATCCTGCCAACTGATACTTTCTCCCTCAATGAACAATTTCGGTCCCCTCAAACAAAAATCAAAGTTCTCACTGTTTCATCAGGATCCAAAATTGAAGATGATGCCCAGCGCATTCAAACAATGGATGCTATCAACAAATCCAGAATTCTGGAAACCGAAGCTGCAATTGTGCGCACTATGAAAGCTCGCAGACAATTGAGTCATCAGGAACTCATCAATGAGGTTATTAGGCAGTTGCTTAGTAGATTTAAGCCTCAACCTTCTTTCATCAAGCAACGTATTGAGGAACTCATCGAAAAAGAATACCTAGCGAGGGATGATGGGAATAGGAACATATACCATTACTTAGCATAATTTGGTGTGAAGGTGGACTCAGAATTAAAAAATTCTTCATCCCAAATACATACCACCTTTCGATGTGAATCATTCTAATCGGTTCACAGCTCCTTCTTGCGTGACGTTTTGTTGCAACTTTGGGAGTCGAGAGACGTATGTGACTGGGATAGATTGTAAGTTGTGCATCATAGTACATCGCTTCTGTTTCAATCAGATTGGTGTCTCCAAGAACACATACATACACAAAAATGTAAGATAGGTGCTATTAATGTAATTACAAACCTCATTCCTGACCAAATCCGATAGTCTCTTCCACCGCAATAGTAAGTTTTTTTTTCAAAGATTCATAGTCTTTGTATGGGGGAAGATCAACTCTATTGAAGCAAGTATGCGACTTTGGAAGTTGATCTGGTTCTCCCGCTTTTTCTATGGTGAAACGTCTTGGACCATCAGATCCTTGTAAATCTTTAAATCCATTGACAGGAATTCTCGATGTACCGGTGGTGAACTGAAGAAGACGAGCACGTTGCTCGCCTTCCCACTCACTGACACACTTCCAGAACCACTGGATAACTTCGTCACTCTCTTGATAGCCTCTATAATCGGTATGTTTTTTCCAATCCTCAATGTCAATCTCGGCAAGTCCTCCAATAAGTAGCTCAAGTTCTCTTTCATCAAACACAGTCACCAATTCTTGAGGAACTAACTCATTGAAACCGGTCATAAATGCCTTGAACTGAGCCTCAACAGGTTTGGAGATAATCCATTCTGTCTTGAGTTCAACATACTCTCGCTTATTTTCATTTGTGACCTCAATGTCGCGCCCATTCTCGATCAAATCAATGACCACTTTCTCACCAAATCGGTCCTCCTCGATGGAGAAGGTTTCGTAGATGATATCTGTAATGTCATTTTCTAGCATCCAACACAGAGACTTGTACATCTCCGAATCAACACTTTCCAAATCTTGCAAAACAATCTTTTTCCCAAGCATCATCTTGTACATAGCGCCAACAAAGAATGCATCGAGGAATCGGCGATGGAAAACACCCAATCCGACAGTTCTTCCAATGAATCTGAAGTAGTTCAAATGTTCGGGATTGACGTCCGAATTTGGATTGATCTGCAAAGTGTAGTTGTCACTAGAAGCGTATTGAAACAAGCAATAGAACGGATTGAACATCTCATGTGAAAGCTGCTGGAAGAATTCTCTCGAGACTCCACCATAATCCAATCCTTCCTCGCCATCAAATTTAATCATCAAACGTTTCTTCAGATCCTCGGGGGTCTGTCTCATGACTTCCCGATAAGCATCCTCCATCAAATGTTCTCTCCTAACCTTCACATGACACTGGCCGGGTAAAATTCTCATAGCTGGTTGAGACCTGAAATAGACTAGTTTTCTTCTAAAGTCCCGTTTATATTGAGGAACATTTTGATCCAATGATGATGGTAGTCTCGGATCGTCCCAAGTCGTAGTTTTGGTGTTGTGATCCACAAAATACACTCTAGATGTATTGGCCAATCTCATCTCCCAGCCACTTGGAAGAGGACCCATTGCAGAGAGCCTCTGAGCATTGTATCCTCCGTTATTGCCGTAACTTCTAACAAATTGTTGTCTTCTCGGATCCACCCAAGTTGTGGTCCTACTGTTGTGGTCAACATAATATGGTCGTCCTTCTGGTGTGAATCTCTGCTCCCAGCCTCGGGGCAGCTCTCCAAGACCAGGACTAGTTTCCCCTGTTGCTGCCATTGCCAATGCAGCTGTTTCCATAGGTGAGCTAGAATCTGGAAGAGTTCGATTCTCATATTGAACTCTCTCAGCCTCTCGAGTGCGCTCTCTTTCCTGGTCTCGCTGAACTTCAGTTTGATCTAATTGTGGTCTATTCCATGTTGTTGTTCTAGAGTTGTGATCCACATAGTACGTTCTGCCGTAATTGTCTGTTCTTCGCTCCCAACCAGGTGGCAATCGACCATGCTGGTCCTCAAACGAAGATAATTGTCTTTGGGCTCCTGCTGGTCGAATTGCTGCAACACCTGGATACTGGTTGGTCAATGAAGTAGTGGCAGCAGGTCTAGTGTTTGGGACAGTTACAGGAGGTGCCGAAGAAGCTGCGACTGGTGTGCGAGAGGCAGAGCCGTGCGCATTTCTCAGATCTGCCGGATCTCTAGGGTCTCTTTCAGAATTGGAATGTGAGATCGTTATAATAAGCTTCCCGGAAACAACAAGATTGGAGTTCGAACGCTTTAATTCTTCAGCAATAGTTTGCTCACTTGAGGTGTCATTCAAATTTATCACATCACCAACCCTGATGTTGACTACCCCCAGAAAACCTTGATCCTTCTTTTTGAACTTCTTTTGGTCGAACACCTGTAGAATCAAGATGGAGTTTCCGTTGGCGAAAAAACTAAATGACTGATTCCAATGAGGTGAACAGGTTTTCTTTGCAGTCTCTGTAGTTTGAGTTTGCGAGCCATCCACTGTAAGGACAGCAAAAGGGTCCGGGTTGCGGAATAGGTCCCTTTTAATAAGGCCCTCTGCTCCGATCACACGGACTTCAATTTTAGACCTTGACTGCATTGTTGAAGATGTTTGGGCAAAAATGCAAAGTCTTCTTTGGCTTAAACTTGAAAAAGATTCCGAGAATATGTAACGTAAATATTTTAACCCAAAATGCGAGTAAATACTTTGAACAAAGGGAGCCTGTGACTATGGTATGTTGGAGCTTGTTCAAAATACAAATGTTTGATTACAAGGTTCAACAACAAAATAAATCAAATACGAATTTTAATTACTCACTATCGCCCCTTGTTTTGGTTATGATGTGCCCCAGGTTTTTCTGCTTATGTAATATTACTGTATGGTAAAGGTCAGTCTGATCCACATCAACATCTAAGGAAAGCGTGCGAACATGACAGAAGCATCAAATGAATTGAGGACTTCAGCAAGTTTTGAGCCTAATAGGCTAAGCTATAGCTTCTACGGTTGAGGGAACTTGTGAGATTTAGTTAGTTTAGCTGCACTGCCTCTACGAAAGTGCAACTTGACCTCGTTTCTAAAGACTGCACTTGGGTAACCGTTAGCTCTTTGGATCTTTGTGTGAGACTTGCAAAAAGCTAGATTGTGTCGAATATCGGAAATTTAATCTATACCGAGATGTTTCAGATTAGGTGTTTATTGTGAATATATAATCAAAACTGGTTGCACGCATATGGCCGTAAAAGAATGTATATGGAAGCGGCAAATCAAGATGCCCTCAACATGTTCCTACAATCAAGTTATTGGAAAATCGATTATGGTACTCCATTAGATCACTACGAAATCTTGACTTGTATGGATGTGAAGAATAGTTTGATTGTTGTAGGATCGACATCTGTTACCGAAAATCTCAAGATTTTTGAGCTCGACGATTGCAACAATTTATTGAGCCATGTGATGAGTCTCGATGTCGCTGATCTAACACAAGTAAAGTGGCTTCATAGCATCTTGGAAGGTTTTAATTTGTTGTTAACGGTGCATGATGAAGGCTACGTAAATCTCAATTTATTATCATCGATGGAGACTACCAACTTCAAACATGTTGAGGTTATCAAACAATTTAATCATAAGAAGTGGGTCTCTCGAAGTCACGCATCAAGTAGATACTTCAATGTGGACGTATGCCCAAACGGATGGAAATCCTGCCCAACAAATTCTATGTTGTCTGTCTATCGTGACAACCTATTTCTCTGGGATACCTCCAGGTCATTCCAACCTTTGTATCAGAAACTAATGCACCATATACTTTCACTAGATGCAAATCCATCCCATGATGGTCTCGTGGCACTGTCTGACAGCAACGGAGCATGCCTGTTTGACTTACGTTCAGCCACAAAATCGGGACTATCGTCATCAACGTATCTACCAACCCGGAGACTGTCAGCAGGTCTGCTGAAATGGTGCACCGAGGACGCAAACCATTTGTGTACAACGGATTCCAAAAATAACATTTTGGTTTGGGATATCAGGAAACTGCAAGTACTTTTCAGCTTAGAGGGTCATACAAGTTCTATATCAGCAATTGAATGGAGCAGTTCTGCAAACGTGTACTCGAGTTCTAGTGACGGCACCTTAGTACACTGGGACATTTCGGGATTTGAAACAAAACAGGAGTATTATCGATGCTCAATCAGAAAGTCTAATCTTCACCATAGTAAATGTGGGACTATTGTTTCTGAGTCGGCCAACAGTCTAGTGGCACTACAAACAGTCAACCAAAAACTGATCAGTCTGGATGAGTCGTACTTGGGGCTTCATCAAGTGCGAGGAAAAAACGTTTCACTGAACAACTCAGATGAAACGCTAGTGAAAGAACCCCTAGACAATATCATGGACCAACTGAAAACCATAATTGTTGATAATTTGTAAACTTAATTGGTGGGCAAATCGTTTTCATACTCATCTGATAGTTCAGCAGAGTACTGAGCTAGGAATATATAGAATTGCTCAAGAAATTTCCGTATCACTGAGGTGCTTTTCGCGTCCATTGACGATTGAATCATGAGATTAGGCAGTATTGAGCACAGTCGAATCAGGTGCACATACCCGTAGATCTGGGACAACTTGGAGTTTGGCCATTGTTCTAGGATGAGTTTATATTGGGGTCGTTCATGACGATATAGAAGTAGCGATCCTAACGCATTGTCAAAGTATAATGTCAAGCTTCTGACGATCTCAAGATTATTGTCCAACTCTGGGTCGTCAGCTCTTTCGCTCCCCTGTTGGAGTTGAATTGCATAGATCTTTAAGATTTCTGCCGCAGTATGGTGAGACGGTAGTTTGACAAGTTGCCTATTTCGCGTAACTTTCTCCCAATCGTCCACCATAACGTATTTGATGGTGTTGGGAATATGAATTTTGAGTTCGGCTTTTTTCGTGAGATCAGGAGTATATTCACGGCCAATTTTGGAGACCACGCCATTGTGTTTCATCGTGAGTTTCAACTTTTGAGTTTGAGTTCCACTTGTATTGGAAGATCGAGCCAATTCTTTGAGCTCTTTCATCTTGACGAGATTCTCATGGGTGTATTCTAGTATACGGTCTGGAGATACCCATTCATCCCATTTCGACTTCCAACCTTTATAGCGAACGTAGTACATTTTGGAAGAGTGGTTTTTATCGATGAAGTCCTGGTCGGGAATAATCTCGACTACCTCTTTCGACTTTATGTCATGACTTTTGATAAGCTTTGATAAAGGGTAGAATATCTTGAGAATCTTGGCCTCGTATAGATATGCACCTTGATACACCAAGGCACGCTCACCTAACTCTAGTGTGCCCATAATATCGAGAACTAACTAATTTAGGGCCTTTATATGTGTACAAATTTATATCGCGAGTTCTTTTTTTTAAACATGGTCTCATCAACGTGAGTCTATATAAACTAGAAGCAACAACAGAATACAGACTTGAATAAAGAGATGATACCTCCATTTGCCTCGTCGTACTCCTGGCGATACTGTGCATTGGAAGTACCATACTGTCCATTTTGAGTCTCCGAAAGTAAACGTGTAGTTTCGTCAGCTTTTGACAGTTTCAAATTCTGTTTGTTAGTTGTGTTTTCGGACTGCCGCCGTACTTGAGGTGTTAGCTTGCTAGATCGGTGAGGACGGCCGCTTTGGTGATTGTTGGAACCATAACCATTAAGGTTGGTCTTCTTATTCTTGTTCCAATCCCAGCCTTTTCCATCGTTTAATTTCATCCAATCATAATGACCGTCATCATCTTGGCCTATCTCTTTCAAAACATCATCCATCAACATTATCAGGTACTCATAATTTGGTTCTTCTTCAAATCGCAGATTCCGAACATATGACAAGTAATCTGCAAACTGTTTGGGAAGTTTGTGACATAATTGTTGAACAGATGTACTCTGCTTCTTTTCGCCAATCCGTTCGTATTTCATTTTGTTGGTCGGCGCCTTCAATCCTTGCCAGGGAAGTTCACCTTTCAGGAAATATAGAAAAACATGACCCAGTGACTCCAAATCATCACGTCGAGATTGCTCCCGTCCTAAGTGTGTGTTGATAGACATATACCGAGCCGTACCGCTCAACGACTTTCGTTCCCTATACGGTATATGTTGTTTGGTGATTGGATTACGGTATTGCTTAATCATGCCGTAGTCGACCAAGTAAATCACATTGTCGCTTGCAGTTGCACCAATAAGAAAATTGTCAGGTTTAATGTCCCTGTAGATAAGATCATTCTCGTGAACAAATTGAATACGCGCTATCATCTGCTTGGCCACCTGTGCCACAGTTTTAATGCTAAATCTTCGCCCGCACCATTCAAACAAATCTTCAAGGGATGGGCCTAATAGTTGGATAATAAGTATATTGTAATAGCCCTCTTGTCCAAAGTAGTATACTTTAGGGATTCCCTCAACAGAAATGTAGTGGTGATGGTCATTTTCTGGTCCATTGCGTATATAGTTGTTCACGGCATTATTCAATATTTTGTATGCTTTAAACTCATCCTTTAGTTGTGGAGCCTCAGATTTGCGGCTCTCAAACTTTATAGCAACGGGTTGATTGTCGCGCAATAAGTCGTATCCTTTAAATAGAATTCCAAATGAGCCTTCTCCTATTTTTTGTGCTATTTGATAGTGGGAGGCTATGATGTTACGATTAACTTGTTGGGTGGAGCTTGATGATGTCGATCGTTGTTGTTGCAAGTTCGACATAGATTGGTTTCAGATGTGCATATCAAGACTTGATGAGCTGCTAAGTAATGAAATATGTAACCCTTGCAAATTGCTCTTGTTCCTCCTCTTTTATCTGTTGATATAATGAGGTATTCCTATTCCGCCGCAGAAAAATTTTATGGTTTTGGTGTAAGGATTAAGTTAGAGATTTGTCTATAGCTATCTAAAGTTGGCAAGTTTGAATGCATTGGCGAGATCCTGAGTCAAATCGTCGACATTTTCGATACCAACTGAAATACGAATAAGATCCTCGGGAAAATCTCTTTCAGCTCTAACTTTCGGGTCAATCGAAGCATGACTCATTGCACAAGGGAGAGAAATCAAAGAACAGACATATCCAAACGAGACAGTAGTAGAGAATAGCTCGCATGCTTCAATGATTTTTTTGCTCACATCCACATCACCGGTCTCAAACGATAAAACTGCACCGAATCCGGAGCTTTGGCTATTATGAAGCTCGTATTGAGGGTGTGATTTGAGTCCAGGGTATCTGACTTTGAGTCCCTGAGCTTCAAGCCATGTGGCCATCTTCAAAGCATTTGCTTGCTGTCGCTCAACCCTTAAACTCAATGTTCTAAGACCCCTCATAAGAAGCCAACTGTCAAATGGTGCGAGTCCTGCTCCTGTAGCGTTGATTACAAAAAAGACTTTCTTTGCTATCTCGTCATTGTTGGTAGCAACAACACCACCCATGACATCGTGGTGACCATTGAGATACTTTGTAGCGGACTCAAAAACAACATCTGCTCCAAGTTCGAGAGGCTTCATCAACAGTGGAGTCATCATTGTGTTGTCAAACACAATCATACATTCAGGATTGACCTTATGGGCGTGATCTGCTATAGCCTTCAGGTCACAAATTTTGATTAAAGGATTTGTAGGTGATTCTAGAGCAACAACTTTAGTGGAGCTAGTAATCTTGGATTTCATTAGCTCTAGATTGGTGGTATCATAGTGTTGGACGTTAACCTTGTAAAGGTTTTTGATCATAGTCAAAAGTCTATCTGCACCTCCGTATAAATCGTCACCAGCAATAACCTCATCATCCGGACCCAAATGACGAAAGATTACGTCCATAGCAGCCATGCCGGAGTTGACGGCATAAACGTGTTTTGCGTTCATGATCTTGCAAAGGTGCTTTTCTAAAGTGGAACGCGAAGGATTCCCAGATCTCGTATAATCGAACTCCCCCATGTCCTCAAATGAGTTCGGCTTGAATGTAGCTGAGGCATAAATTGGTGGAATCGATGAATTATTAGCATCTTTGTGCCCAATACGGACGAGCTCCGTTTCTAGAGTCAGCTTCTTCGTCATTGAAATTAACGTAGCAAGTTTTTTTGGGATAAAAAACTTCCCTACACCAAATTTTACCCCATTTCGACTTCTCTAATCATCTCTATGTTTGTGGTGTCGAATCTGGCTGCTCGTATAAGTCGTTGTCGGTCGATGACCCGTTCTATACACATTCTTGCGGTTCATCGTGATACCGATAGGAACAATCAGAACATGAATTTTGAGTTCAATGCGGAGAACATGAAGCTGGCAAACGAAATTGTTAAAAGGTACCCCCCTCAATATAAAAAGTCTGCGGTAATGCCTCTTCTGGATTTGGGTCAAAGACAGCAAGGGTTCACCTCGGTTGCTGTTATGAACTATGTCGCTAAGTTTTTGGATATCCCTCCAATGAGAGTGTATGAGGTTGCAACCTTCTACACGATGTACCAAAGAAAACCTGTTGGAAAGTTTCATATTCAGGTGTGCACTACGACTCCTTGTCAGCTTTGCAATTCAGATTCTATAATGGAGGCGATCATGCACCATTTGAATCTGCAACCGGGACAGACTACAAATGATGGTATATTCAGTCTTGAAGAAGTTGAGTGTTTGGGAGCATGTGTAAACGCACCAATGATTCAAATCAACGATGACTATTATGAGGATCTGACTGCAGATTCAGTGATTGAAGTTTTGGAAGCTCTGAAAATTGGCAAGAAGATGCCCACAGGAACCCGCAAGCGCGAGTCCTGTGAACCATTTTCGGGTCAAAAAGTTCTGTTGAATGGAATCTTGGATGTTTCTACAGTTACTAGAGGTGACCTGTGAGTCAAATACTGCTGTACTCTATTGCCCTTATTATATATTTATTTATTAGCCTTGATATTTAATTTTGTAAACTTTGTAACTCTCCTCGATACCAAAATCTGGTTATGTTTTTCAAGCAAAATATAGCTGTTTCGTCGTAATTTTCCTTTGTGGACGATCCCACATGAGGCGTGAGTGACATATCTCTTCTGTCAATGTTTTCGACTTTTGGTTCATTAGGGAATACGTCAAGGCCGGCAAATCCTATTATTCCCTCTTGCAACCCTTGTATCAGATCTGCTTCGTTGATCAAAGCACCTCTACCGACGTTAACTAGAACAACTCCCTTCTTCATTTGCTTAATGACCTCCCTATTAATCATGTGCTTGGTCTCCGTAGTAGCTGGAACGCAAAGCACAATGCAGTCAACATTTGCCACTACCTGATCCAAACAAGCAGCATATGATACTTCATATGGTAAAGCATTTTCCTCTTGTTTCGTGAGTCGAGTTCTTTTGATGTATGTGATCTTCATGCCTAAACTAGCAAGTCGAACACCAACTTCTTTCCCAATTGACCCGAAACCAACAATAGCTGCAGACCTACCAACAGGAGAATGAATGTCAGACTTTCCAATGTGGTGACCGAAACAGTAGTTCCCCTGCGCGCTTTCATTGAAAATAATGTTACCGTCAATGGGATCAAACTCTGAGGAACCCAAAGAATCTCGCGTAGTATGAGTATTGCTCTGTTCACGGAGCACTGATTCGTAAAGCGAAAACTTTCGAAATCCATTCAAAACATGGTAAAGAACAGTCTCAGAAACAGCTGCCGCTCCAAAGGTCGGGGAATTACAGAAATTGATACCTCGCTCCCGCAACGCTTTCAAGTCCATACCACCATAACCGGCCGAGCAAACGGTGATCAACTTCAAAGTCTCGGGTAATTTTGCCACAAGTTCTCGATTGAGGTCCCCGATACGGCTGAATGTTGTCCAAGCTCCATATATTGCAAACACCTTGTCTAGAATAGTTCTAAGATCTGACTCAAATTGTTGACGCGTAGAAAGCTCGTAGTAGATCACGTCAAAAATTTCACAGAATGATTTGTATTCCGGAAGGTCTTCGTCTAACTTCCCGAGGAAAACCACCTTGGGTTTCTTGACTTCAACCATCGTAGATGAAGTTTTAAAAATTTCTGGCGAATATTTATTATAACATATCTTCTATACTTAGTGGTGGTGTTCACCAGTTCCAAGGTATTGTAACTTGTAAACGGAACCACACTCCCAACATCTTCCGACTTTTTCTGTGGTTGGCTTGAGCCACATAATTTCATGGGAGCCTGCTGGGGAGCCAGTGCATCCAACGTATCTGTAAGTATCATAAGAGTTGACGATGATCGGGTCAGCCATGGTACCCTTTCTGGAAGAGTCCAAAGGCTCATTTTCGAAAACCTCGACACCTTCCAATTTACCAAGCAACTCCAATCTTTCAAGACCAGTGGCCTGCTCCAAATCAGTAGGAACAGTACCTGGTTGAGCACCAGGACCAATCAGATCAAATTTGTCAACAACCTCGCTAAGGGTCTTTGCGGTCTTGTACTCCTTTGGTGGGTGCGATGCATTTCTTGCAATAATGGAGGTGGAGAAAAGTCTGCCTGGTTTGGCAAGTCTGATGGTTTGTCTCAACATCTACTCGTTAGCAAAGTTACTACATTACAACTTGTGGCGCTTGATGGCACACAGTCTAGTTGCAATTCGCAAATTCAACTTACCTTGTCTATTAGCTGATATGGCTAGATGTTTTTTTTATTTTCAAATACTCTCTCACTGGTTGGCCCTGCGCAGCCTCCCCGGTGAGCCACCCGGTGCACACCCAAAATTTTCCCGGTGTGGTGGTACGATTCGCGACAGCCAATTATATTAAAAATATTAGCTCCTAGATACTTCCGTACACCACATAGCCACTAAAAACACGGAAAAGTCATGTGACATCAGAAAGGGTTAGGGCTTTTTTTGGTACGCGCTCGTGGTGGACTCCAGCGGCGATGTGGGAATTTTCCGCGGCCAGGCTCTGGGCTCGCTGGGGAGCACCAACGACGAATTTTTCATTAATTTTTTCATATTTTGTTTTATAGACACTAATTCAAGTAAGTACAATCTACTGAAGGGCACTTGATCAACTGGTCTCGGTGACAATATTCAATACCACATAGAAGCTTGTGACCTACATCTTGCCAGTGATTGCGTGTCCCGAACGTTAAAGCTCTAACCATTCAGCATGCCAAAGAAGAGATCGTCCAACGGAAGAAACAAGAAGGGTAGAGGCCACGTTAAGCCAGTCAGATGCATCAACTGCTCCAGATGTGTTCCTAAAGACAAGGCCATCAAGAGAGTGACAATCAGAAATATGGTTGAGGCTGCTGCCGTCAGAGACTTGTCTGAGGCTTCCGTCTACGACGCATACCCTCTCCCAAAATTGTACAACAAGTTGGCTTACTGTGTTTCTTGCGCTATTCATGCCAGAATCGTGAGAGTTAGATCCAGAACTGACAGAAGAATCAGAACTCCACCAGTTAGACAGAGATTCAACAGAGAAAAGAGAGTCTCTCCTGCTGATGCCGCTAAGAAGGCTACTGCTTAAGCGGTTGGTACCATTTATAGCGTACAGTAATGAATAGGTTGATAACATCATCACCAGTAGTGATCTTTCTTCATCGACAAAGCTGTTACCAGAGTCGTAATCCCAAACATCTCTGCACCTTTATTTTCGTTAGACAGCCCCCAGGTTGATATGAGGAAAAAATTGTACTCGATTTCAAGCGGACGATAAAGTATTCGGGGGGCAAGCTTTTTAAGAGATTACGAGCACATTATTAGCTTCAACACTTGTCAGTGTGTTACAAAAAGTCATTAGCGTTGTTTTTAAGAAATCCAACATCCTGTTCAATTGTTATAATATCCAAGTGTTGATTGATTTTCATACAAAGAAATATTTGCTAACAGAGACTAAGGGTTTTGAATTGCTCAGTTCACAATGGAGGAGCCTTGGAAATTTAGCCAATGTTTCGGCGATAAAGGCGACATTGAAAATATTACGGAAGCAGATATAATCTCAACTGTAGAGTTCGATCATACCGGTGATTTTCTTGCCACAGGCGACCGTGGAGGACGTGTTGTGTTATTTGAGAGAAACGAGAACAAAAAGTCTTGCGAGTACAAGTTCTACACAGAGTTCCAATCTCATGATGCCGAATTCGATTACCTCAAGTCATTAGAAATTGAAGAGAAGATCAACAAAATCAAATGGCTTAAAAGGTCCAATCAATCAAACTTTTTGCTTTCCACTAACGACAAGACTATCAAGCTTTGGAAGGTGTTCGAAAAGCAGATCAAGATGGTCGCAGAAAACAATCTCAGTGAGCATTCTCCTACATCATCAGGGGTACATTCGCAATACTCCTCTTTCCAGACTAACGCCAATTTCACACAGTCACAACCTAAAATACTTTCTTCTCAAAGCCTCAAGCTTCCGAGACTAACCATACACGATACAATTACGGCTGCTCAGCCAAAAAAGATATATGCAAACGCCCATGCCTATCATATTAATTCTATTAGTGTGAATTCCGATCAAGAAACATTCATTTCATCGGACGATTTGCGAATCAATTTGTGGAACCTTGGGATCGCTGATCAGTCCTTCAATATTGTGGATATCAAACCAGTCAACATGGAGGAACTAACAGAAGTTATCACAAGTGCGGAATTTCACCCTACTGATTGCAATCTTTTCATGTATTCTTCCTCGAAAGGAACCATCAAACTGAGCGATATGCGTGTGAACTCGCTGTGCGATAATCACTCGCGTGTTTTCGAAGAGTACATGGACCCATCAAACCACAACTTTTTTACAGAAATCACATCGTCGATATCTGATGTCAAATTTAGCTCTAACGGAAGATATATTGTTTCCAGAGACTATATGACTGTCAAGATCTGGGACATAGCGATGGAAACCGAGCCCATCAAAACGATCAATATTCATGAGCAACTCAGAGATAGATTGTGTGATACTTATGAAAATGATGCAATATTTGACAAGTTCGAGGTACAATTCAGTGGAGATAATAAGTCCATCATGACTGGATCTTACAACAACAATTTCATGATTTACCAGAATGTGGTTGGTAATGAAGGCCCTGAAAAAGAGATAGTTTTACAAGCTGACAAGTCAGCATTTAAAGCTAAAAAACTCAATTCGAGTAAACGGAAAAACCTTACTATGATGAACAAAGTGGATTTCGAAACCATTGACTTCAAGAAATCAATTCTACACTTGAGCTGGCATCCAAATGAAAACTCAGTCGCCATTGCCGCTACCAATAATCTTTACATCTTCTCAGCTTTATAAGTTGGGGCAATGTCATCTGTATGAAATATATTGATTTTCTGTATGTGATATCTCAACATAATCTTAATTCTTGACATGTCTGTTCACGTCAGGGTTCCAGAACAATGTCTTGTCACCATCACCCCAGAAGTAGTCTTTTCTTCTGATGTTCTGGTATGGGTAGTCTTTTGGCCACTCTTCGTCGGAAAGATGCTTTGTGTGTTCTCTGTGGTGGGCGTGCTCAGCTTCAACAAAGTATGTGTTAACAGCAGTAATGGCGATCACAGGGAAAGCAACAACAAAGGTGATTTTCTTCCATAAGGCGGTGGTCTTACCTGAGTGGTGGAAAACAGCCTCGTTGTGCTCAATGAATTCTTTGGCCTTGGCTGGGTCCGCTGGCTTGAATGCTGGCTTTTCCAAGAGGGAAGAGTTGAATCTTCTTCCCGCGGTTCTTGCTTGTCTAAATCCAACAGCTCTCAACATATTCATAACAGCTTGTTTTTACGATGTACCACTATCAATTTTTTTTACGTTGAATTTGAGCAGTTTTTTATTGGTGGAATGATAATTACATAATCAATCGGTAATATGACTTTTATAGTAGCGTTCTGCAATCTCCTTCTCCACAAGATGTGTACCGTTTAATTGATTACCTATGGTAAGCCAACCTGGACGCGTATTGTGTTGTCTTCCAAAAATTTCCAACTTTCTTGTTCCTGGTCCAACAAGGCGTTCCACCATCCCGTATATCTCATCTGGCTTTCGAGAAGTTTCCCTTGTTGATGAAATTAAAATCTGGGGATCAATACATTTGTTGAGCCATTTGGGATTCCCTTTCAATCCCACCAAAAGGTGCTCCTTTGAATGATTCAACCAGTGCCCCGTTCTTCCGGTGCTTATAGTTCTGATCAATTGATTTGTTTTTACCCATGTGATCTGGTTTTTGACCTCGTACCCCCATTTTTTCAGAAACTCTCTACCCGTTTCAATGGTTCTCCCTGTAACCCAAAGGAGAAATAACCCTTCTTGCTGGAGTTTATCCATTCGGATTTGAAGTAGGTCCGAATCTGTCAAACTAGAGTAACTAAGGTTCATGTGGATTGTCCAACTCGGATCTGCAAGCACTAATGCATAATTATTGCCAAGAATATCAAAGTTGAGCTTAGTTACATCGCAATTAATCCATTGGGCAGGCAACTCCGTTCGAGTCATCAAGGACATAGCCTCACCTCTAGTGAAGTCACAAATCTTCATACTTTTCTGGGCATTGGCGTCGTGTTGTATAGCCCGTTTAGTAGCGCTATCATCCTGTGGCATTAATTGACCATAGTGAACATATCTGCACGAAGACATTTTATGGCAAGTGTCTAGATACGAGCAATCTCCAAGTTTAGGATCTGTTTGGGATTGGATCAGAGGGATGAAATGAATTTTGTGGTTGATACAACGTAAGACATCCCCGTACTCGTTTGAGCCAAATTCCAATTTGATCTTTTCGTTCAATTTGACAAGATCAACCTTGCACTGTGTTGACTGCTTGTCTAAATGAGTAAGAGGAATTAATAGTTGTGCATGTCTACTCTCGTCGCAGCAGTCGAAAAAAGGTTTCATTGGGGTCCGCAATCTTGCCCGCTCTTTACTCAGTGTGTGAGACCCAGCTCTAGAGGCTAACAAAAGACTCAATTGCTTTAATCGTTTTGATCTTTTAGTCAATGTGTATATGTCGTCAGGAGCGAGGGGGGACAATCCGACATACAAGTCATTACCCGAAGTTCTGGAATCTATCAAAGGGACTTCAATAAGATTCATTAGAAGCTCTAGCTTTTCCTCTCGGTCAGAGGGTATAGGCTTTTTGTATGGGGGTATCGCATGTCCAAATGTCAACCCTTTTGAAGGAGGCATCGTTGTTGACGACAAACACTCCACTGCAACTTCAGATGCTGCTTTAACCCTTCTATATATCAGGTTCAAAGATAGTCGATCGATGTATGTGATTCTGTTGAAACATTTAAAAGGATCATCATAAGTGACGTACAGTGCATTTGATGGGGAACAGGTAAAAGCACGATTTGTACAGATTTCATCCAATTTTTGAAGACACTTTAAAAACTGAAGCCAGGACACTTTATCTTTGCCTTTCGCATGACATGATGCTATGAAGCAAAAATACATTTCAGCTAATGCGCCATCTACTGGTGGTTGAGTCAAAATATAGTTCCAGTCAATTAGAAATTTGAGAACCTCGTGGGTTTTTTTGTCCATTACTAAACAACAAAAGTTTATAAAACCTACCCTTCTTTTATACATTTTAGGGATTGATTTGATTTTTAACATGCGTACAAATATGAGGTGTGTATGTTTTTGACCCTCAGTTGATTTATAGCGTAACATGCTTGTAACAACGTTTATTACAAATTACATAGTTTCTGACATTATGGAATCCATAGATAATGTGGTAATTCGATTATATTAGATAGCAGAACATGAAATGAAATAAGTCCTATTAAACAGGGTCGGATTTCTGTCTTGCACGATATGCGTTGGTCTTACGTCTTGATCTTCCAGTACTTGAGCAATAAGACGTACGCATATCAGACTGAATGGCTACAAGATGAGTTGAAAACTTTGTTCAGAGACTACAAAAGACAACTCGATGTCTCCTTTGAAAAAATCCGAACGGTCGAAACTTTGGATGATGAGCAGTTTTACAATAACACTGTACGTCACCTGGCCGGACTTTGTCAAGTTGCTTACTGTCTCAATGACCGAAAGTCATTACAAGAACACAAGGACAATCGCTTTGAATTCCCTCATGACCTGCTTCCGTATACCACGCTCGACTATCGCGAAAAAACGGTCGATTCTCACGGTCGAGAAATCCCCAGGTACAATTTGACGCGCATATATGAAAGTGTTGAAAAACCTGGGAGGATAATTGGACATGGGGGAGGAGAAGGATTCATGGTTCTAGACCATAAATTCCATCTGATTGTAATTGTCTATCGCGGCAGCAGAACATATCAAGACTGGTATTCCAACCTTCATTTCAAGCCGGCCAAGTTTCAACCTGTGATCAATGAGTCCGTATACTGGGATCAAATCGTCTACAGTAGGAAGGAAGAGCTACGTTCTCGAGCCAGCAAAAATCTGCAAGAATTCAATTATTTTGACAGCCCCGGTCACTACTATTCACACGCCGGATTTGCTTATGTTAATCGAGCGATGGCAGTGCAGGTACACAACGAACTCTTCAAATGGCTTGAGTATTATCCGGACTACAAAGTGCATCTTACAGGCCACTCAATGGGAGGTGCATTAAGTCAGCTTTCTTCGTTGGAGCTACATCTTATGGGCATTGATAACTACCTTTTGACGTTCAGCTCTCCATCTGTCTTTTCCCACAAGTTGGCAGCAGCCTACGACAAATTCGCCGTTGGGAAATCAACAAGGGTATACCATTTTTTTGACCTGGTACCTCGGATATTACCATACTCACTTTATAAGCATGTGGGTAAGTCAATGTTCACTTTGAAGAAAGAACTTCCCCATGAGTGCTCTGACTTTCGTGTCGCTCCCAATTCCTGGCTACCCTACGCGCACCATAAATCACATGAAGAAGACTCTGTTCAAAATTTTTCGTCTCTTGTGTCAAGCACTGAGATAGACTGGAAGCGCTTGGGCAAGAACAAGCCGGAAATCCTCGACCCGTTTTATCATGGACATCTAGTCGTGTTTTATTCCTCCTGTAATGAAGACATTTGATCAATCACACCTCAAACCTGATTTCATATGTTTACAAAATATCAAAACAAAACTGTAACTAATACATTAAAAAACACTACAACGAAAGGCTGTATCTAGGCCAAGGTTCACACAGTAGCACATATCAGCGTTCAAAGGACTTAAGATTTGCATACTCACCTTCCCTTTGTTGAATCTTGTCACGGAGCATCATTATGGCTGACATATCAGGGGTCTTTTCGGCCCCTTTGACGAATGAGAACTACGAATTATGGATTCGTATGGCAACTGATAATGTAAGTCCCATTAGTTCATAGTACTAACATCCAAGAAAATCAATTCGACTAATAGTTGGAATTTCGCGCTCATTGACTACTTTCACGAATTGTCACTTTTTAAGGATGGCGATAGCATCAATTTTCAAAAGGCATCCACTACCTTGGATGGTTGTATCAAGATTTATGCATCTAGAATTGACTCTGCAGCATCGGAAACGGGTAAATTATTATCAGGTTTGACATCTAATAATTTGGATTCAATTGATGAAGAAGATGACGTTGATAATGATGACGCCAACATGGCACGAAAGACCAAGGCAAAGAAACACAAGGCTGAGTCTACCATAGTAAAGAAGTTCAAGACAATCCGTCTCAAAGAAGTTGAGAAAGAATTATTCGTGGATCCCATCTTCAAGAAAGCGCTCTCTGATTTTGATGAAGGAGGTGCTAAGAGTCTTCTTACCAACATGTTGAAGATCAACGCTGAAGGACGGGTGGTTTTTGATACTAGTGAAAAGTCAGATGAGATTGTCATGAAAGAAGCTGATGACTTGCCTGTTCCAAGCTCAAGAGGAGACCAACAAGTAGACATCTCCGGTCTGGCACTTTTGTACAACCCCTCTGATGAATCAGCCCGTGTATGTCCTTCTATTGAGCAGCTGGAGAAAATCACACATGAGGGATCTAGTGCAGCCGAACTTCTGGAGCAAGTGGGCCAGATTGAAATTCCTGAGGAAGCGCCAATGTTTCAGGATGATGACAATTTCGACCTCCATTTTGATGGCCATGATGATGAAGAAGTTGCTGCCGATGATGAAGTTCTTGAAAGGTCGCGTAGAACGCAATATTCGCTTTTTATCGACGGTGTTGATGACACCGATCGCTCTGGACCCAATATGACTTTGACAAGGTTATTCGATGAATACCAGAGCTCAAGACCAGACGACGACGAGGAAGATGAAGAAGGAGGAAGAAGCATGTCTGAATACTTTGACACGATGTCTCGACATAATTGGAGAGGACCAGAACATTGGAAAATCGCAATGATTAAACAGGATCACAAGAGATTGTCATCGCCGGAAATAATTGCATCCAAAGATCCCTCAAATGAAGATGCACAAGCAATTATGAACGATACACTTGCAGCAAAGCGAAAGGCTACATTTACCATAGACTTTATGGATGATGAACAAGATCCAGACGAAGCTGACCTATTTGCATCCCCAGCTAACCCTGCACGCTTATTGCTCCCAGAGAAGGATCGAGGTGTTCATCCAACCGCAAATATACTTCCAGAGGATCTCCAATTTACAACAAAGCGTTTGATTCATTTGAACATCAAACCAGCGCAAAAGATCAACACTATTCTTACCAGGAAAAAGAAGCGAGTCGCTCAGAGACTTGGTTTTGATGATGGACAAATTGCAGACGAGAATTTCTTTGCCGAGACATATAGGGAACAAGAAAAAGCGGAGGAGCAAGCTGCTGAGCAAACTTATGATGGTAGCTTCTTCAATGCTGACTTTGATCCTGCTGATGACGAGAATGACGATGATATCCCGGATTTGCCAATCGGTTCGCAGCCCATTCTATCACAATCTCAACGGCGACCTGGTGCTTTAGGATTTGCTAGGGTAGCTAAGAAAGTCAATGTTAAATTGCTCAAAGATAACCTTTGGGACTCATTGGAAGCAGAAGCGAATAGATCAAAGAGAGGTGCTTCTGTTCTTGAAGAGGACAAAGAAAATGGACCACCGGACGCTGACACTCAAGATCATCGAATAGATGAGAATGAGCTTCGCTTCTCTCAAGTTGTGGGAAAATTATCCAGCAAATATTCAAAGGAGGAAAAAGCCGAACTCTCTACTAGCTTTTGCTTTATCTGTCTTTTACACCTTGCTAACGAGAATAACTTAACCATTGAGAACACAAACGATTATCAAGATTTGTTGATCAAAAGATGAAATATATTAACTAAAGATGAAGACTTATTCCTTCAAATAAATATGATTACCATTCCTGAGCCTTAACACCAAATTTGGACTCTTTGGCACCTTTGACAGGAACAATTAGCTTAGATCCACCTTCCAAGAAAGAGAACACATCTCTTCTTCTCTCCTCAAAGGCTGTGATATATTTTTCTTTTTCGAGAGTAATTCCAATATCATCCAAACCGTTGATCAAACAATGTTTTCTAAAATCTTCAATATCGAAATGCTCCACCAGGACCTCATTATCTGGTCCCAAAATTTGTTGATTCGGAAGATCAATGGTGATTTCCTTCTTGGCGACTGCGAGTGGGTAGATTTTTTCTAGGATAACCTCCTGAGGAATTCTGATTGGTAAAAGACCATTCTTGAAAGAGTTGTTGTAGAAAATATCACCAAAAGATGGCGCGATGATAGACTTTATGCCAAAATCCTTCAAAGCCCAAGGAGCGTGTTCTCTCGAGGAACCGCAACCGAAATTATCACCTGTCACACAAAGAATGTGGGCGGAGTTGTATGGCTCAACGTTGAGAACGAAGTCAGTAGGAACATCATTTCCATTCTCATCTTTCACGAATCTTGACTCATAAAACAAACCTGCTCTCAAACCAGTTCTCTTGATAGTCTTGAGGAATTGCTTAGGAATAATAGCATCGGTGTCCACGTTAGCTCTATCAAGCGGAGCGGCGATCGAGGTCAATGTGTGAAATTTTTGCATACCAATTGCAGCTGCTGGAGGTTTATCAGAAATCGACACTGTTTCCTTGGTAACGTGGTCAGAAGGCGGCACATCATTGATTTTGTCCTCGACGATCTCTTCGGCATACTCACCTAGGGCAACGCTTTCCTTTTCGTGTTCGTAAACGGCATTTTGCAATGCATTGGTTTCATCATCAGTATCGAGCTTGATCTTTGGCTGAGAAGGATCTTCGTTGTAAACAAAATTTCTGATGTCAGTAAACTTTCCGGTGATACCAGCTGCTGCTGCCATCGCTGGAGACATCAAATGGGTTCTTGAAAGAGCACCTTGTCTTCCCACAAAATTTCTGTTGGAGGTAGAGGCACACCTCTCATACGGGTCAAGGATATCTGGATTCATACCGAGACACATCGAGCAACCGGCTTCTCTCCAAACGAATCCAGCAGCCTCGAAAATTTTGTCAAGGCCTTCTCTCTCTGCTTGTTTTTTAACAAGTCCAGAACCGGGGACAACCATGGCCATTTTGACGTTTTCAGCCTTTCTATGACCTCTAACAACTCTTGCGGCAGCTCTGAGGTCCTCGATACGCGAGTTTGTGCAAGATCCAATGAAAACCTTGTCAATAGAAATCTCTTGTAGTGGAGTGTTTGGCTCCAAGCCCATGTACTTCAAAGCCGCCTCAACACCAGACCTAGTGATTGGGTCTGCAAAATCTTTAGGATCTGGAACTTTTCCTGTGATTGGCAAGGCATCTTGTGGCGAGTTACCCCAGGTGATAGTAGGAACAATGTCCGAAGCTTTAACCTTGATGTCGTAATCGAACTTGGCACCGTCATCGGACTTAAGTGTTCTCCAATACGCAACAGCTTTTTCCCATTGTGCACCTTTAGGAGCCAAAGGGCGGCCTTTGATGTAGTTGAATGTGGTTTCATCAGGCTCAATCATTCCAGCTCTTGCACCTGCCTCAATAGCCATGTTGCAAATAGACATTCTAGCCTCCATAGATAGATTACGAATAGCTTCACCGGCAAACTCAATAACACAACCTGTTCCTCCAGCTGTTCCAATGATACCAATGACGTGTAACACGAGATCCTTGGATGTGATCCCTGGTGCGAGAGAGCCCTGTATATCAATTCTCATGTTTTTTGATTTGGCTTGAATTAAAGTCTGTGTAGCTAAAACGTGCTCAACCTCAGAAGTACCAATACCAAATGCAAGAGCACCAAAGGCCCCGTGAGTAGATGTGTGCGAATCGCCACAAACAACAGTGGTACCCGGAAGGGTAAAACCCTGTTCTGGCCCAACAACGTGAACAATTCCTTGTCTGTCATCAGTCATCCCGAAATAGGTGAGATCGAATTCTTTGACGTTGTCTTCTAAAGTTTGCACTTGAACTCTCGAGTCATCCTGTTTGATGAAAGTGTTGAGATTCTTGAAATTTTTCCTAGAATCAGTTGGAATATTATGATCCACAGTAGCAAGTGTACAATCTGGTCTCCTCACCTTTCTTCCGGCATCTCTCAGACCTTCAAAGGCTTGAGGACTGGTCACCTCGTGAATTAAGTGTCTGTCAATATAAATCAAATAAGATCCTGACTCGTCTTTATGCACAATATGGTCATCAAAGACCTTATCGTAAAGCGTTCTAGGATTAGAGGTACTAGTGGACTCTGGCATTAAGGAATGGTGTAATTGACGGGACGCAGTTTTTATATCAAAAATTAGTCACGACCGGCGCAGGAGCATGCGAAAAACCTGTTATGCCGGTACCGGGCCGAAATTATGCAGACCAATGAGAACAATCGAATATGTAAATCCCAAAATAATTATTTGTGGTGTACAGGTTAGTCTCTATCTAGTTTCCTCTTCTGGAAAGATACAGTGCGGCTCCCAATGCTGATGAGCCCAGAAGAGCCCACTCGGTCCATTTCAGAATAATTTCCTGCTTCTGGCTGAAACGGATGGCATCAGAATAGCTGATGTCGGAACGAAAGGATACCATACTATAGAGTGGGACCCATTGATTAGGCATTAGTCTCCCCAAAATTCCATCTAGTTTCTTACGGAAAAGATAAAATGACGACGTGACATCATTCGACATTTCCTGATAGTTTCTCAAAGCCAACTTTAAAATGGCTTTCAGATCGTTCGCACGTGTCTCGGAGTATGTTGCAAATGCAGTAGCGCGTTCTCCTTTATGTTGGTCGAGCAGTTCCAATAAAATGCGCACATCTTCAAAGCCACAATTCATCCCTTGACCATAAAAAGGGACCATTGAGTGTGCTGCGTCACCAATGATAATGCACTTATCTTGGTAATGGTATCTGTCGCAATTCACCTGCATCAGAGCCCCACGAGGGTATGACAAAAAACACTCGACAATTTTATCTAACCCTATTAGTTTCACAGCATCACAGAAGTTCTTTTTGAAAAAGAATTCAACTTTTTTGGCGGTATCTAACGACTCTACAAGATCCCAACCTCCAAAAAAGGTGGATGTAAATGAGCCGTCTTGATTTGCGAGAGCAATGAGCATAAACTTCCCGCGAGGCCAAATATGCAATCTATTTGGGTCCAACAAAAACTGTCCATCAGGTCCTGGAGGAATATACATCTCCAAATAACACATGTCAATGTACTCCTGACTATAACTCAAGCGGATATTTCTCTGTAATGATTGTCTGATTGTGGAATACGAGCCATCGGACCCGATTATAAAGTCGTACTCGCGTTGGGTGAACTCATTCTTTTCAATATATTCAAGAACAACTCTGTCTTTCATTTTAACACCCTTGACTTTACACTCAAATTTGAGCTGAATCTTATTTTCTGCAGTATTGTTGAATCGTTCCAGCTCCTCAACAAGACTTGAATTCAAATGCTTTCTATCGATGGAGTTAATGGCTTCGCCAAAGAGCCCATAGAGTTGTGAAGTTTGGTTACCCTTGAGGTCATGGATCATCCTTCCCGACATTGGGATGATTCCTTTCAAAACCCGCTCTGCCATGGACCCGTCTACGTACTTCAATGCGCGGATTCCTCTTTCGCTCACTGCAAGGTTGATTGACCGCAGGTTAGCTTCCTTTGATATACGCGGATCCACTCGTAAATCATATAGTGTAACGGCATAACCTTGATGGGCAAGACCTAAAGCAACCAAGCAGCCAACTAGACCACCACCCACAACGGCAACAGATTCTAAAGCCATGACGTATTTTGGAACCAAACAAATTTTACGATCTCCCCATAATACACATATTTGCACTGCCTTATATTTAAAAGTGGCTATATGCAATATATACACACCTTAAATCAATTTCTTAGTACGTCCCTAAGATATCCTGTCAGCTTTCCAGCACCGGTCTCGAGAGCTCCTTTTATGGCATTCAAGTCCTCACCAATATACTTCTCTGCAAACTCCATTATTTTTTGATCGAGCTCGTCAGCATCAAAAGAGCCTGACCTCTGCTGTCTAGCACCCTCAGGCTCGCCGTAATATTGAGAAGAAGAAATTGAAGTGGCACCAGTATACGCTTGGAGTTTTGTCCGAGCTTCTTGAGCTTTGGCTTCATCGTAGGAATTGATGCCGTAAAATTGATCAGATGAAATGGCCTTCTGATTGCCAAATCTTGCGGCGACATCCCCAGAATAGCTGGCCTCTTTGGGTGTACTTTGGGGAGCTTCAGGAACTGGCGAGGAATTCACCATACCAAACCCAAGTTTTGCAAATGATTGGGTCACCTTCTCAACTTTCGGGGACGATGGTTTCGGCACAGACAACGAGGTAGAGGAAGCGACTCTCTTAGAACTGTCGGCTTTTGGTTCAACTATTTGGGGATTATACCCAAGTGCTTTGGCCTCTTCTTCTTCCTCCTGAGCCTTTTTCTCAAAGTCGTCAAAGTCGATATCGGCGGTGACTTTCTTAGCTGTGAGTCTAGCCTTATTTCTATTGACTGTAGAGCTACCAAGGATACCTTTCTTGGTACCAAGTGTCGGTTTCTGAACGGTTCTGGGTTTAGTTCCACCCAGAAGCGAAAATGCAGGCTTTTCTGGAGTAGCAGATTTGTTAGAAGGTGTTATTGGTCTCGAACCTAGAGGCGACGGAGAGGCCGATTTCTCCCACTTGCTGAAAAAGTTGTTGGCGTCGGAGTCGGTTTCATCGGATTCAATCTCGTTGGATCCTGTGTCCCATTCCAAAATATTCGGATGGTTTTTGGCGTCCAGTAATGTCTTCTTCTCAAGTTTTTCTTTATAGTTTTGCGCGATCTGAGAAGAGTACTTTTCCTGGGGAGTCTTGTCAAGATATGCCGAACCACCATTCTTGATCAAGAATTCTTTAAAATTGCTATTGCCGCCACATTTCATAGATCTAAGTTGTTTATCAGTCCATTTTGTGTCTAGCACGGAGGATTTAACAAAAGATATATGAACGCCTAAATTTCTGTGGTTTGCGCTACACTGAAGACAAATGAATATTCCGAAAGGAATGGAGGTCCAGGTGGGGTTTTTTGTTGCGCAGTCAAAACACTGTTTGTTGGATGGGTGTTGTTGGAGCTTCGTGAAGATAGTTTTAACTTCCTCTTTAGTAGCGAATTCAGACATGATGCTAAAGATTTTCAAACGTGTCTATTTTTTTGTGAACATTAACTGGTTATGCTACCCTGGTAAATGTATAATCAGCAGAGCAAGAGGATTCGAGTAAGATGGCTAAATCCGAATATTGATTATGATGCCAGTCTTTGAATGATGCAAAGCTGTATTGTACTTGTGTGTGGTTTGATAGACCTCTTAGTCCAAACATTGGGACGCAGTTATAGCAACATAGTTGCGATTTTAAAAAGCTTAACTTATTATTAACAGGCTTGAAGGAAATAAAACATTTGCGTGTTGAGCACCATTTCTATGGACTCCTTCAATCTCTATAGTTTGTACGTTATTATCTGCCAGAGCATGCAAACCTATGAAATTGCATCTCTCCCATGGTGAACCTGCAATACTTCGTCAGGCCTAGATTAGTAAATTGAGTAGAAGATATATAAGTCTGCAACTATTTTCAGGTCTGCCACCAATGTCAATTACATGACCGTCATACAGAGATCAAGCTTTGACTTCGTGAACTAGGTCATTGCTTAATTTGAGGCATCACGCTTATTTATTTAAACAAGGCTGAAGCTCAAACTAAAAAAATAGGGCTGTGCATTATAAGACCCTATATTCAAACTGAGGAAAGATTTTGAAATTTCACTATAATGACATCCGACTCTCTGAACAATGAAACCGTAAGAACCCGATCGGTGCCCAATGTGGGTCCTCATAGTTTAACAAATGATTACGATCAGCGAAATATCAATCAAGAAGGTTTGAAGAGACCACAAAGAACTTTTACCACACCAGGACGTTTTCAAACCGAAATAAAAATAGATGAACGACTCATTGAAAAACGTCCAACTGTCAAGTCCGAAGCCAACCTGTTTTATAGGTTTGTGGGATTCATGAATGAGATCAAACATTTCGTTTTTGATGACCTTATTGACTTTGTTGATAATTGCTATTCGAGATTTTGGAGCCTTTCGTTTATGGTTTGGATTCTCTCTAAGTATAGGATGAACAAGGATAGAAAGTACGTGGGGGTCATTTTGCAAGTTGTCAAGCTTTTACTCAATACCAGAACTGTGATATTTTTGCCATTGTTCCCTGTTGGTATAGCCCTTTATTCATTGAAGAAAGATGTCGGAGCAGTCATTACATTGGTGCTAGCATTGATGTACTTTGCCAAAATTCTGTCTAATGTCACAGAACATGCTGAACATCATGTGGGACCTGCACTGGGTGCTTTACTCAATGCCACTTTTGGCAATCTCGTCGAGTTAATCATCTCTGGAACCACAGTTTCTAAGGACGATGCCACCTTGACGATAACCTCGCTAGTGGGATCGATCATATCGAACAATTTGCTCGTTATTGGTTCCTGTTTCTTTTTTGGTGGACTTGACGGTGTACAGATTGCCAGACCTGCTGTGAAAGGCATTGCAAATCATCTTTTCTTCTTATCCTGCATTACAATTTTGTTGTGCTCCATGTCGGTGATATCTGTTATTGACTCTAACAAGACCATACAGTTCAAGATGGATACTTCTCAGATTGGTGCATCGTTTATATTTGTTGTTTACTTGACATACTTAATCGTGTCAACTAATGAGGAGTTCAAAGCTATGAAAAGGATCAAGTTACAAAAGCAAAATTTGAATCAGCAAGAGTCATTTGTGGAAACAGATCTAGATACTGAATCAGACAGTGAGTCTGAGGACGAAGAGGATGATGAAGAGATTTTCCCTTTGAGTGTCTGCTGTATCGCTCTCGCTGTGTCCATTGCAGGATTAGGTCCAACATCCAACTTTTTTGTCGATGCTCTGAAGGAGCTTACGGATGATAAACCAATTTCTAAAGTTTTTATTGGTATGGTTGTTTTACCACTTGCGGGATCATTACCTGAACACATATCCTCCCTAATCAGCGCTCATCACAACAATATGGCCCTTTCAGTTTCGTTGGCTATCGGATCATCCAACCAGGTTCTTGGAATGGTTCTTCCAATTATCCAATTTATTTCATCTCATTATCCCGCCACAGGGTTTTCGCTCTACATTGAACCTTATGTTGCAGCCTATTTGTTCGCAAGCACCTTTGTGTGCATTTCTAGTCTCATCCATGGTCTTGTGTATGGAGTGAATGTTCTACATGGTGCAATCTTGCTTTGTTCGTATGGATGTATTGTGTATCTTACATTCGCACAAGGTTAAGTGTCTTGTAAGCTAAGTACTTGATAACACTAATCTTCATCAACGTTTTCAACAAATACAGTTTTCGCGTAATAACGATTTTTGACAGCGGTGTTCAGCCGACTCCACCCAGATTTTATGAGTCCAAATGCTTTTCTGAGTTTCCAGATCAAATTTACAACCGATGCCAGGAGTGTGAAGACATGGATGTGACTATCATAGTTTCCAGTGGAATTGTGCACCAGGGTGAAGCAAATCAAAGCCAATGCCAAACTTCCCAAAGGATAAATGTAACCTGGATCTCGGAAAAAAAAGGCTCTCAAGCTGCCTGTTTGATACAACCTCGATGTAAAAAGTGGAACACTGTCAATAGCTGCAGGAATGGAATCCGCAAGGTAATGAACGCAGTAAGAGATATTGGTGGTGAATTCCGTCTTCGAGCCTTGGCTACTGTTTATGATTGTTTGACAAATCTCTGGCGTAATTGCAACTAAAAGTATGGAAACCCAAGCTATGCTAAGTTTGACGAATGTCATAATGAATGGTAGCTGTCTATTCCAAAATGCGACTAATTGGGCTTTGAGGTCTGTACTAGTCGCACCCTGAGAACTGAGCTTGTCGACAATAATAATAGCTCGAATGCTGATACTGAAGCCTAAAAGTAAGGTTTCAAAGTGGAGTGTAGATGATGTTCGGTATGGAAGCTCGAATAGTTTAGAAGTCCTGTAAGCCAACATAGCATAAATTTTGGCACTAATGACCGTAGCAGAAATGACAACTCCTGTAGCGATTAATGAGTAGAACCAAAGTGCAACCAAAAAACCTGCTATCCGGCACTTGAAAGATGGTGGCCGATATACAATTGTGTAAGTAGTGATGGAAACCACGTCTTCATCATTGTACGGATTGACTTTGGAGTCATCAAAGTTTCGTTCTTCAACCTCTTTGAGTGGAACGTCATTTTGATCAACTGGCACAAATAGTTTGCTAATGAAATGGCGGGATACATTGTCATCGTCAGGAGCCCTGACCAGGTAGCCGTCTTTGACAAAACAAGCACCAGCAGCTGAATTCTTGTCAAAATATACGGAGACGTTTTGGCTCTCGACCGCAGCTGAATAGTCGGGCTTACTCTGTTTCAAGCGGTGTATGAATGAGCGATAGACAATGTGCCCAGTTTCCTCTTGAACGTTTTTCCCTAGTATGAAAGATGTCAATCTATTGAGCGAAGCTGATCTAGCAAAAGCATATTTCCAATATCTTGTGAAAGCGTCTCCAAGACCCCGGAGACTCAGTAGAGCCATCAAGATTAGTGGGAACATGTGGATGTTATCTAAAGCATTTGTAGACCAACCATCGAGATAGGGAAACTTTCCAGCAAACACAATATGTTTGACAATAAACACAGGGACAAGAAATTCGATAATAATGTAAACCGTATAAGCAAATGCGGACATGCCTATACGATACATTTGCAAACCGAAAGGTCTCATAAGCGCGTCGTGGATTAATCTGAAATTAGGGTCATCCGGTGACCTAATGAAAAATAACACACCTTTGCGGAGAATACTCGTTCTAGCCATGCTGACAAAAGAAGCAAAGACATACATGAATACCGTACCAATTGCGAATAAGTATATCATGGTGGTCATTGTCCAATAATTGTTTTGGCGAAGAGTCAATTGATCAGACTTAATCAGTACTGCGAGTATGAGATCGAGCTGCATTCCGCAAAAAATTGGGAACACAAGTAGTTCAACAATAAAAATAGTCATGACTTTAGCAGTGCAAACAACTCGCAAAAGAAGTATGTAGTAAAAGCGGTATTTGCGAGATAATGGATTGACATTGGAGCAGCCAGACTCAAAAATACTGATCACTGATTTGATAGTTAGAAATATAACAAGGTATCCAATGAGAGCCACTATCAAGCGTTCAGATGTTGTTGGTTGCGGACTTGAGTTGATGGTGTTCGAGTAGATCTGATACGCTGCGTAATTTTCCAAGGTTACTCTCGGATAGGAAATTGTCAACGACAATCCGAGGTACCTCATTACATACAGACAAGTTTGACCCACAATGATTCCGATTGAATGAATGCACATCATGACCAGCATACCCAAAATCGAAGGTATGAAATAGAAGAGCCCAATCACGACAACTATTAGAATATCAAGAATGATCATAATGCCCCCAATGACCTTGATGTTGATATCACGGTTGTCAACCCTATCATTTCTGGGCTGGTCATCTCCGTTATCTGCTAAGTTGTCGTTCAGAGCTTGAACTTGTTGATCTATAAATTGCTCCAAGGGTTGATTTTCGAGTCTGTTAACCTCCCCACGAATATTGTTCAACTGGGGCCCAACAATATCGACGTTATCGTTAGGTGGACGGGCTTGATTGCGAGGTTGCTGCAACATTTCCAGGATACGTTCAGCTGTGAACTGAGGTCCTATATTGTGTTCAATGATCCTAGGAAACCCCTCATCTGTAACCACCCATTCGTGGCAAATCAAGGCATACAAAAATAGAGCGGAGCTCAGGATCAAAATTTTGAGGCCTAGAGTATAATCATCAAGCTGTAGGTTATCTATGTGACTTGAGGAGAATTTGAAATGGGTTGCTCTCGAACCGCACAACATTATCAGAAGTTTGAGAAAGTCCACGATTGGACGAAGTCCTGTATGATCTAAATTGCACCCAAGAAAGAGTGTATAACACCTGCCAATAGCTGCTGTCCAAAAGGGGAGTTGAACAACCAATGCTCCGAATCCGACAACACCGAGAATGAGATAGTGAACCAACATTCTGATGTATGCCGTTATGGTGCGGATAACAAGAGTGAGAGGTGGACGCTCAGGTAGATCAGAGTCGTAAACTGTTCTAAAAGCGAATTTGTTGCCACAGATGTCACATTTGTCCTTTCCCGAGTGCGCGAGCCAGGACAATAGACATTCCTGATGCATATACTTGATCGAACCTCGACATTTGCAAGGATGATAGAGCGGATCATCAGGCGTGCCTTCGCATCGACAAATTCGACAAGTGCGTTCGTCCATGAAAAAACCAAATACTGGAAAAAAATCAAATAATTTAAGTAAACGTCTCAAATTAGTAAATTTGACGCTATATACTATTTGTTTTTCCTTATTGCTTCTATGGCAGCCTCGCGTGCAAGGACACCAACGACTTGTTCCGTATCCTTACCCATATCCACATTAGCCTCGATTGGTATGCTGTTTTGGTATTCAAGCATTAATGGACGCAGACAACGAATTCCTGTTTCAGTCCTGAAATGTCTTTTCAAAGCGTCAGGTCTTGCGAACCGTCTATTACAACCCCAAGTAGTGTGCCCGTCACTCAAATGGCCTCCACATTTGAGTCTTTTTTCGTTCTCGTGTAGTTGCTCGTGGCGCCGCTTGTCGTGGGATCTTGCAAAAGCTTTTCCGCAATGCTGACATGCAAATGGTTTTTCGTCTGAATGTGTTTTCTGGTGCGATTTGAGGTTGTATGGTTTGGGGAACACCTTCCCACATATACGACATGGAAAAGCAGCGGCCACCTTTGGGGATTTAGAAGTTCTCTTTGTTGTTAAGGTTGGAGAAACCGACATCGCGGTATAGGAAGGGTAAGTTGGCAAAGCTCCCAAAGGATGAGGAAGATGTGATCCCATTGAAATGCGCGATCCTGGGAGCTGATACATTGGATTCGGCGGTTTGTAATAAAGTGATGGTGCAACCGAATTAAATTCTATGGGATCCTGGGCATAATAGTCGTAGTGTTCTGGAGCGTAGGTAGTATGATTGTACTGAGGAAAATATGGCTGGTAGGCAGATGGTGTAGGGATGGAAAGCACTTTCGTGTTATATTGTTGCTGCTGTAATTGATTTTGTGGGTACTGTTCTGAAGCTAAAGATGGTGCCGAGATGGCATTATTCAAAGAGTTAACCATACCGATCCTCCACATTGAAAGAAAAGAGCCCGGTGTTTGAATAGGGAGTCTCTCGTTTTATGTAATTCTAGATATGACGCAGGTTTTACAAGTCCTATTGTCTTAGTAAAGTCTATATGCACCTCCGTAAATTCAACTCCTTAATTAGTACCTCTTGAAGGCCAAGAAATAGGGCTTATTAAGCCGAGTAATTATGCGACGATAACTAACAGGGTGTCTAGAATAAATCGCGTTTTTCAGCGCTATTCAGTATCTATTGAATACCATCGTTAACCGAAATTGCACTATTCGGGCTGTGTGTGAAGCAGAGTGCAGAAGAAAAAAAAGTCTTGGCTAGCAACTATGCAGGTCAAAGCGCTCAAATGAATAGCAATTAGGAAGATCGAAACCTCTCCCTTCAACAGATAAATCTAACAACCTCTGAAGGTCAAAGGATTTGTTTGGAAGGTGAGAGAACTGATTTTCACTTCAAAAGAAGCCACTTCAAATGCCGAAGGTGAGCGTCGGTGGCTTTGAAATTCCAATCCCGATCGGTGTTCCAAATTCGGTAAAATTTACGCACTATCACACTCGTCGTAAATTTTACAATTAGCAGAATTCGTTAGTGCCTCGGGCTTAGTTTATCTACCGGATCTATGAATTCTACTGATAGTTCTGCTTAGGGAAAGGGAATGAAGGTCCGATCTCACGGATAGACAATTTGGCCAACCAGTGTCCCATATCCACACAAGTGGCAAGATCTTTGCAGCCGACTAGTCCAGCCACGAACCCGCCTGCAAAAGCATCTCCTGCGCCATTGGTGTCAGCAACCTGCGATGCCTCTAAAACGTGAATTGGAAATGTTTTGATTTCAAAGTCGTTATTTGCAAACACGACAGTCAAAGTTGGATCGGTTCCCTGGGTGAACACCACAGTTCTTGGTCTTTGAGTATTGATTTTAGTGGATTGGGCAATTTGCTTTGCAACTTCCTCTAAGTTAGAGGCGTCCAAACCGTGGGACTCGGCGTAAGATGCAGCCTCCGACTCATTACAGATCACGTAATCAACATATGGCAAAACACTGTCTAATGGATCTTTGAAGAACTGTGGGATAAACGGTGCTGAAAAGTTGAGAACAAATGGCTTGTTTTCCTCCGCAGCGTGCTTTCCCAAAAGCTTGATAGCTTCAGGAGAAACAGTAAGGTGAAATCCACCAATGTAGTATGCTTTTGCATTTTTCACATGCTCCCAATTCTCTGGAATCTCAAGGTGCGATGGCTTGAAGTGGTTGGCAGCAGCAAGGTCAGTGACAAGAGATCTGTTAACACCGTTGATGAGAGCGGCACACTTTCCTGTGGCGATATCGTCCTGCACCATGTATGAAGTGGTCAAGCCAACCGACTTGTTAGCTTCCATCAGCTTTTCAGCATATTTGTCTTTTCCAACAGAACCAAAGTATAGGACAGAGTTTTCTGGGAGAACGTACTGGGCACCTCTGGCGGTGTTTTGAGCAGCTCCACCTGCAAGAAGGCGGACTTCATCGTTGGCAAGAACCTCATCAAAGATCGACATGTGCTTTTCCTCTGCCAGAATGGCATCATTCTCTTTCAAGTCATATTTATCAAGATAAGACTTTTCGACGTTGACCTGGAGGTCCAATAGAGGGTTTCCCAAACAAACAAGATCAAAAGGCATATTGCAATGAGTTGAATAATTTTTTATCTAATTTACATAAGCATGCGCACTAATAAATTATTTGTTGGGTTTTTATAACACATGTTCGCCATGTTCTACGTTGACGAAGATCCGTTTTTGAAATACAATCCTTGGGCAGACACATCGAGCTCCTTGATTGTGAAACATCTTCATGAGATCGTTGCTAGTGCGATTGCTTATCACGCAATCCTACTTGTATCACCTTGTGTTAACACCTGGCTCTTTGGCAAAGGCTATACCCAGATCGAAAAAAGGAAACTAAAGATTAACTTTGATATTCACATCGCAGCATTTGTTCAATCGCTTATTTCGATTCTTCTTTGCATTCCGATGTTTATGCACCCAAAGTACCATACTGATGCGATCTTTGGAACCTATGACTTTGCTGGCTTTGCTGCCGCTATAACATGTGGCTACTTCGTTTGGGACTTATTCTACTGCTGTGTGTGGCACTATGACCTATTTGGTTTCACATACCTGTTCCATGCATTGGCAGCTCTAATTGTTTTCGGTTCGACCTTCGTCCCTTTTTGTCAACCAGCAATTCCTTCGTTTTTGATTTTCGAGGCAAGTACGCCTTTTGTCAACATGCACTGGTTTTTCACCAGACTACCCGCTGGAACTGTCAACAACACATTGTTTACAATCAATGGTATTTGCTTGATTATCTCGTTCTTCGCTTCAAGAATAGTTTGGGGTTTTTACGCTGCTTTTCAAACATTTAAAGGCTGCTTTGAGGTCAAAGACCAGATACCATTTGGTGTTTTGCCATTGATTATCGCCCTGAATATGGGCTTGAATTTACTGAATCTCCATTGGTTCAGCAAAATGTTGACACTAGCATACAGAAAATTCACTGCTCCTGCAAAAAAGATGGATTAAAAAATCAATGTTTAATACGCATCCCTACACCCGTACCCCACAATTTGTAAGTACCGATTGGAATTTTCCAGAATCTGTACAGAGGGCTAGAATTCACTAGCAATCGCCAGAGTTTCCAAATGGTTCTGAGGGTAGCAGCGACTGACGAATATATAAAAGGCACATCTGGTTGTCCATTTGTAAATTCAAATTACATTCGATAATGTCTAAAGCAATCGGAATTGATTTAGGAACAACTTACTCGTGTGTTGCTCACTTCGTTAACGACAGAGTTGAGATCATTGCCAATGATCAAGGTAACCGTACCACACCTTCTTTTGTGGCATTTACGGATACCGAGAGACTCATTGGTGACGCCGCTAAGAACCAAGCTGCTATGAATCCTGCTAATACAGTCTTTGACGCCAAAAGACTTATTGGTAGAAAGATGGATGATCCGGAAGTTCAAGGAGATATGAAGCACTTCCCATTCAAGGTTGTTGAGAAATCTGGTAAGCCTCATATTCAAGTTGAGTTCAAGGGAGAGACCAAAGTGTTTACACCAGAGGAGATTTCTTCGATGGTGCTTACCAAGATGAAGGAAACTGCTGAGTCCTATTTGGGTGGAACAGTTACCGACGCCGTTATTACCGTTCCTGCATACTTTAATGACTCTCAAAGACAGGCCACAAAAGATGCTGGTTTGATCGCTGGCCTTAATGTTTTGAGAATCATCAATGAGCCTACTGCTGCCGCTATAGCATATGGTTTGGATAAAAAGGACCAAGGTAAGGGCGAACAAAATATTTTGATTTTTGATCTCGGTGGTGGAACATTTGATGTGTCATTGCTTTCCATCGATGAAGGTATCTTCGAAGTCAAAGCTACTGCTGGAGATACTCACTTGGGTGGTGAAGACTTTGACAACAGACTTGTCAACCACTTCGCGAACGAGTTCAAGAGAAAGTACAAGAAAGACTTGACTTCCAATCAAAGAGCCCTCAGAAGATTGAGAACCGCTTGCGAAAGAGCCAAGAGAACTCTCTCTTCTTCTGCTCAAACCTCCCTTGAAATTGACTCTTTGTACGAGGGTATCGACTTTTATACTTCGATAACCAGAGCCAGATTTGAGGAACTCTGTCAAGATCTTTTCAGACAGACATTGGAACCAGTTGAAAAAGTCATGCGCGATGCTAAGCTCGATAAGTCCCAGGTTTCTGAGATTGTCCTTGTCGGTGGTTCCACTAGAATTCCAAAGATTCAGAAGCTTGTGTCTGATTTCTTCAATGGAAAAGAGCCAAACAAGAGCATCAATCCAGATGAAGCCGTTGCATATGGTGCTGCAGTTCAAGCCGCCATTTTGACGGGCGATACTTCGTCGAAGACTCAAGACCTTTTACTTTTGGATGTCGCTCCATTATCTTTGGGTATTGAGACTGCCGGTGGAATTATGACTAAATTGATCCCAAGAAATACAACCATTCCTACGAAAAAATCTGAGATCTTTTCTACATACTCGGATAATCAACCGGGTGTGTTGATTCAGGTTTTCGAGGGTGAAAGAGCAAAAACTAAGGATAACAACTTGCTTGGAAAGTTTGAACTGACAGGTATCCCACCAGCACCAAGAGGAGTGCCTCAAATTGAAGTCACTTTTGACATTGATGCCAATGGTATTTTGAATGTGTCTGCACTGGAGAAGGGTACCGGTAAGAGCCAGAAGATCACTATCACAAATGACAAGGGCAGACTTTCGCAAGAGGAGATTGAGAGAATGGTGTCCGAAGCTGAAAAATTCAAGGAGGAGGATGCTAAAGAGGCTGCAAGAGTTGCTGCCAAGAATAATCTTGAGTCTTACGCATATTCGTTGAAGCAGACTGCTTCCGAGAAGAATTTCGAGGAGAAGGTCGATGCATCAAAAAGAGAGAAATTGACCAAGGCCATAGATGAAACCATTTCATGGCTAGACAGCAATCAATCCGCAACTACTGAAGAGTATGAGGACAAGAAGAAAGAGCTAGAGGAAGTCGGTAACGACGCATTGAAAGATCTCTATGCAGCTGGCGGAGCTCCTGGAATGGGTGGAGCACCAGGTGGATTCCCAGGAGGTGGAGCATCAGCTCCTGATCAAGGTCCATCCGTGGAAGAGGTTGATTAAGCTGCTAATGGCACTTCATGGGTAAGGTAAGTTAGGACTGGTTTATATGTAAAAGGAGTTAAATTATTTTGCAAATATGTTATGACATTAGGTGCTACTCAAGCATGCTATTCAATCTCTTCAACAAGGGCCCTTTTAACCGCAGTCGTAGGCATGCCCCGCGAAGTGTAAGATGTAGTCGCGGCCGTGGAAAGTTCGTGTTTGGTACCCTTGACCTTCTTTTGCTTCTTTGCCTTTGGCTCTTCCCATGAATATGTTGGTACAAAACTCTCGAAGAAACCGCAGTCATCGAACAGACGGGGGAACAACCAGAATTGACGTGGGAGGAATATCAAGGTGAACAAGTAGATAATCAAACGTATCACTGCGAGGGCAAAGAACAATCCAATGAGGCCCAACAAACCGGTACTGAGATACCAGACTCCTCTTCTCATCCAGAAGGGCCACAATGGAAAGAGGATCACACCAAAGATTGCCAACAATCCCAACACTGAGTACACTATAAGATATGGGTTTGGAGGTGTGAACGTCCAAACGAAGTACTCGTCCGGCTGTAACACAGCTTTAGTGGACGGTTCAAGACAGGGGGTACCCTTCTCAAGTTTGACTCTGCGTTCTTTGGCTTCTTGAGTCCTTAGCTTTTTGACAGGCTGAAGTAGTTGGTTTTGGATCAACATTATGAAAATTTGTTGCGCCTGCGCATTATCGGCAACTAAGGGAAGAGCTGGTTGCTTCTCTTGCTGACTTTTATACTCATCACTGAGCAATGCTCTCACAAACCTCTTGTATCGGAAGAAATCTTGTTTCTCCTTTGTGGCAATGTTGAGACCTTTACGTTGCTTCAAAATCTTGTGATGACGCAAGTATGTAGCAATGGTCAATGCTGTAGGGTTCTTCTGTGCTGGAGGCACTAGTCTCTGTGTTTGTGGAGGTCCTTGTGGCTGATTCATTGGCGACGAGTTTTTTTTTATTGAGCGGTGTACTTTAATACATTGGGTATTACACGCCATTACAATCAGGCCCGCGACGTGTTCTTTCACTTGGTATAACAACATGCGTCAACCAACTTCATTACGAGCTGCGGAATAGTGGAAATGAGTGCGTTCGTGTTCACCTACCGTGACAGTTTGTAAATTGAAACTTGGTGGCTCGCGGGACAAACCCTGCTATTGTGTATAAACACCGGAAAAAGCTTATCAAAAAATAATATGGCCAAGTTAAACGTTGCGATCGTTGGTACCGGAATTTTTGCCTCGAAATCTCATCTTCCAGCCTTGCAGAAGTCCGAGGATTTCAACCCATACTCTTGCTACAACCGTACCAAAGCAAAAGCCGAACAATTCGCTCAGAACGATGACAACATCGTGAAGATATATGACAATCTTGAACAGGTGTTTGTAGATCCGTCTGTGGATTTGGTGGACGCTCTTCTACCATCCGAATATAATCTAGATGTGCTCAAGCTTGCTGTTAAGTACGGAAAGCACTTAGCTGTCGAGAAGCCCATCTGTGCCAACATGGAACAGGCCAAACAATTTGTCGAACTTACAAAGTCTCACCCAGAGATAACTGTTACTGTCTTAGAGCACTGGTGCTACTTTAAAAGCATTGAAATACTTAAACATTGCCTCACCAAAATAGGCAAGGTGTACTCTTTCACGTATAATTCTACCGGTGCTTTCAATTTTGACAATGCGTACTTGTCTACTTCATGGAGGCAAGTGCCGAAACATGTCGGTGGCTTCTTATCCGATGGTGGTGTTCATCAACTGGCACTGTTAACTGGTGTTTTGGGTTCAATCAAAAAGGTGTCTGGACAGACTAGACAAATTCGCGAGCAGAGCGGAACAGACGATTTTGCCTATACTTGGATGGAAACAGAAGCCGGGGTCGTTGGAACGTTTGTTTATGGATCCTCTTTCGGAAATGCTGAAAAAAGTTGTTACTTCGATATCATGGGGGACAATGGTTCAATTCACTTTGACTTTAGTCCAGGAAAGCAGGAGTCCATTGTGCTAAGAACGGGAGGACTTACCCCAAGTCATGAAAAGAAGACAGAATCAATCGTAATTGAAGATGAATATCGCAGTTCAGACAGAGAATTTGAAGTTCTCGCTTATGCTCTCAAAAACCACGACAAGACAGCTTTGTTGTCTACCCCCGAGGTTTGTTATCATCATCTTGCCATTGTGGACGCTATTGTCAGAAGTAACCAAAACGGCGGTGCCCCAATGGAAATCGTCAAACTTTAAATAGAGTTCAAATATCAACGTACTCTCCGTAATAATACCAACACCCCAGAGCTGAAGATACTAACACCCAGCATCAGAATGAGTATCATATTGGAGTATTGGTAAAGTCTTGGTACATCAGCAGGCCAACCACTGTACAATGCATAAGTAGCTACAACGGAACCCAAATTCCCCAGTCCAGATATAACGGCAGATGATACTGCAGCCCCTACATCGCCGTATATTGGAGTCATGATCTCAGCACTTAGGGTCATGCATATTGGTACTGTCGGGCCCAGTCCGAAACCTGCTACCAAGAGTCCTGCATATCTGTTCCAGAAGCCATGTGCGTAGGTGCAAACCAAAAATCCCACGATTACCAAACTGGTGGTTAGCACAAAAAACAAAGGCCTGAGTTTGATGAAGCTATCGGCGAACGGCGTAACAATAAGAATACCGGCCAAATCGAATAGCCAAATGGGACCATAAAGTAACGAAACGTTAATACTGCTGAAGTTCGGATTCAATGCACTAATCAAGGTGGTACCGAAAACGGATAACCCGAATCCAGTACCCACCACTCCAAAATACATGAGTACAAGAGCCCAGAGTTTATAGTCAATCAATACTCTCAACACGGTTTTCCAACTCCATGATAATACAAGATACCTTGAGTGCATATCGGCCTCATGCTTTAGTTGTGCTAGAGGATTCAGAGGCATAGGGCTTTTGAACAATTTCCCAAACTTTGAAGACTGCTTAATTCCAGAATTTCCCAAAAGGTAAGCTGGCCTATCAGGTAGCCACCATAAGAGCGAAAAGCCAACAACAATAGTGACACAACCGTACACTAAAAACATCCATTTCCAGCCTTCCAATCCTTTAACCATGTCCATTTTCTGGAAACCAGCAGCAACTAAACCAGAACATGCAGAGCTTATTTGGGCAGCAGTAAAATAATACCCGATTCGACTTGCAATACGATGCTGAGGATACCATAATGTAATGTAGTATGTCATTCCAGGCCAAACACCAGCTCCACACACACCACTGAAAAAGCGCAATGCTACTAGCCCAGGCGCATTATGAACTGCTGAATAACATGCGTATATGATTCCAACAGTCACAACCATTCGGCTGAGCCACTTTTGGGGCGACACCTTGGTCATCACTAAATTCATCGGCAGATCAAAAATGATATATCCAACAAAGTCTAGAGCGGAGGCCACCGACGTATCATGACTGGAAAGATCAAGTGATTGTTTGAGGGAGTGCCCGAGTTCGCTGTTCATGGTCAAGGCGTTACCGTAAGCTGGATTGCCAAACGAAGTTAGAAAATAGAGAAACCATAATGCAGGAATGATTCTTCGGTCAAGCTGACGGTAAATCTTATCGAGCGCAATGTCTGCTTCAAGATCTTCCAATATATCGGATTGATTTCTTGTTGTCATCTGTTATAAATTATCAGCGTGGTTGCTCCATTATTAAATAGTGCTAACACCTCAGTTGTGCAGGAAATATTTTTTCAGTGCAGTTGAATCATCGTGAATCATTTTCAAATTCTTGAGCCTTGATCATTGGGTCCATCAATTCCAACATTTTGCATGCTAGTTTAGATTTGAGGTTTTCATCGATTGTTGTAAAGATATGTAGATTTAATGTCAAACTGTAAATGTATTAGGCCTTGAACATCAGTACCCCAGTGGATGTTTCGAGGTGTTGATTTAAAGAAGAGGGAAGTGGAGCTGTTACAATCATTTCCGGTATTCTGGAGCTTTCCTCCAGACTTAGCGCATAGTGATTTAGGAACTGTTCGATATCGCGATAGTTGGGATTATTCTCCAATGTTTGCAAAGTTCGCCACACTTCGACATCCTTCTCAGATGTTATAGCTATACGATGAAAATCAATGCGAAACAACCCTGACTGTTTGTCAACATATCCGACGATCTTGTACATACGGTCACCAGGTGCTGCCGAGGTAGTTATAAAATCTTCACGAGTGTTATAATATATGTGAGCCTTTGGCAAAGAGACTGTAAATTCGAACCAAAGAACCCCAAGACCCAGTATCACAAGACCTTCTAGTTGCAATAATATTCCAGAAAGTCCGAATGGACTGGATGTAAGCTGCAAAGAGCAATCGTGAGCATAGCGATATGTTTGACTCACCATCCGTAACTTTATTTTCGACTAGAGCACGACTATTTAAAAGAATTATTGAAAAATTACTTCAAGGCATTTTGCAAGCATGTGGAACCCAGCATTCGTAAGATATCAGTCCACAAGGGCAACGGGATCTCTTTGCTCAAATATGATAACACTACCATCTTCCACTTTGAGAAGACTTGAGATAGTCTTTCCTTCCATCGAGAAGGTGAGTTCGCAAAACTTATATGGACGACCATTTAAGAATTCCTACCACATATCACGCACGAAATCTGGAGCCATCCCAGTGTACAGGAACTACAAAAGTCAAGCTGTCATAACGGAGGTGCGCAAAATTCAAGGTGACGTGACCAAATTTAGAGACGATGTTCAAAAACTGTTTTCTGACAAGAAGAAGTCCGACTTCACTTGCATGATGCAGAGTAAGACCCTGCGAATCAAAGGAGATGTTTCTAAACAACTTAAGAAGTATTTAAATGAGATCTTCTAATAAATATAGATTAAAGCATTAATCGTTAGTTTTGCTGACGTAAAAGTGAAACTAAAAGCAAAAACAAGGGAATTTATTTAGGTTGTTGAGACCAATATCTGTCTGACTTTGTCTTAGCATTAAGACCAATATCTGATCAACTTGAAACCTTCAGTTTTGATGGCCTCTATTCTATCGTTTGAGCCGCTCACCGCTTCCAATGTGGACTCATTGGTGGGTGAGGAGGGAATATATAAAGAGGGTTCTTTCGGGGAAGACAAGATTCCCGAGAGTCAACATTCAGATATACAAGGCAAGGAGAATGGCCAAGAGGATACTACGGATATTAATACAGCAATAAATCAGAGGGGGGAGCATTCAGAGCCAGGCCACGATAGCAGTGATATACCAAGTCCAAATTTAAAAAAGTCAAACCGGCTATCTATCTTTCCGTTTATACCTAATAGTCTAGAGATTGGCCATTCGTTTTCACACTTTGAAGGTAAAGAACTTTTTCAAAAAAAGTTGTTGAAAGGTTTGAAGCGGGCGACCACCAAAAATGAGCAAGCAAAAGCTCCAGTCAGCGCCCACGAGCAAGTCAACCATGTACACGAACTCGATACGAAAAGCTATTTGAATACTAAACGTTTGATTGATACGAATATAGCAGGTTTCTCTGTTCCTTTGCTATTGGCAGCACATTTCACTACTGATGAACACGGCACAAAGCGAGTTCCTATGCTTTTGCAAATGCTGAGTGTTTGTTTGACCGACCTATCACCGGACTCAAATTCTAAGAAACGCAAATTTAGGCTTGATTTAGAGTACGCAATGGGTTATCAGCGCCTTCGCTGGTCTTTAGCGAAAACGTCGAGGGATTTCGCCAATTTGCACAACAAGTTGCGTCTTCTGACTTTACAAGAAAATGTTCTACAAAACCGCAACAAGGACTTCGAGCTCCCAAAATTCCCCAAGTTCCGGTCACCATTAAACCCCATTGCCAAGTCAAGGACTGGTACTCATCGAGCTGAGGTTTTAGCTTCATCAATTGCATCCATCGACCACACCACTCAAGATACGTCTAATTTTATTCCATACCCAGTTTCCAGCACTTCTTCTCACTCTGTAGGGGAGAATGATGTATCAACTTTGGGCTCCATTAGGTCTTCCATACGATTGCCCCCATTTTTCAAAAGGAAAACTAGGGAAATTGTCACTAATGAACAATATAGAGATGCGTTACAAGATTATCTTGACAACTTGATACATACACTCACTTACAAGCCACAAGCAAACAGAATATTCCAGTTCTTTGAATTGTCCCCCATTGGTGTGTTGCTATCGTACGAGTCAGGGAGAAAAAGGAAGGAGGGATATCTCTTGGTCAAAACGACTGCCAAGGCACAAGGCTGGCGTGTTGGGCATTTGAGAGCTAGTGAATTGAAAGCAATGGTCGAGCGCCATATTGGAAAGTGGTTTATTTTAGGACACAGTTACATCATGTATGTCGCTGACATTAACTCCACCACACCACTTGATGTTTTTATGGTGGATGGAAAATTCAAGTTCTCACTATCAGGCCTTGGCGATACCCCTATTAACTTACAGAACTTATCAGAGTTTGTAAATCAACAACAGAAGGGCGACGAGGAAGATGAAGAGGACGAAGAGGATGATGCTGTGCCAGGTTCCTCGAAAGCATACGTAAGTAAGTCATACTTATCATTGAGTTTGGAAAACTCGGAAAGGAAGCTAAGCGTCGTTGGCAAGTCTGCTAGTGAAATGAAGAAATGGTGTTTGGCTATAAATGAAATGACTAATCAGACTATATGGGCCCGAAAGCACCGATTTGACAGCTTCGCACCGGTCAGGCAAAACGTGTTCGCTAAGTGGTTTGTGGATGCAAGAGACTACATGTGGGCTGTATCTTCCGCGATTGATATGGCTAACGATGTAATTTATATTCATGACTGGTGGCTCTCACCCGAACTATACTTGAGGAGACCTGCTAACGGTAATCAAGAGTGGAGATTGGATCGACTTCTTAAAAGAAAAGCTGAAGAGGGTGTCAAAATTTTTGTTATTGTATACAGAAATGTTGCCAACACAGTGCAAACGGATTCGTTGTGGACCAAACATTCATTACTGGACTTGCATCCGAACATTTACATTATGAGATCCCCTAATCAGCTGATGCAAAATGTGTACTTTTGGGCTCATCACGAAAAGCTAGTGATTGTGGATCACACCGTGTGCTTTGTCGGTGGGATTGACCTATGTTATGGGAGATATGATACCCCTGATCATTCTGTCATTGATGACTCTACGTATGCTTTTGACTACCAGGTTCCGAGTGGAGCAAGTGCTAACGGGAATGCTCACGAGTACCAGATTTTCCCTGGTAAAGACTACTCAAATCCTAGAGAAAGAGATTTCAGCGATCTGAATCAGCCATTTGAAGACTTGATAGACCGTCAAAACGTTCCTCGTATGCCTTGGCATGATGTTCATATGCTCACATGCGGTCACATCGCTAGAGATTTAGCCAGGCACTTCGTTCAAAGATGGAACTACTTATTGCGGCAAAAGAGGCCGTCCAGATTAACACCGTTGTTAGTTCCACCCCCTGATTTCACAGAAACTGAAATTAAAGAGTTAGGACTTGAAGGTACATGCGAAGTTCAAGTTTTAAGATCAGCATGTATTTGGTCTTTAGGCATTCAGGAACCGGAGCAGAGTATCCACACTGCATATTTGAAGTTGATTGAAACAAGTGAGCATTTCGTTTACATAGAGAATCAGTTTTTTATTTCGAGCCATGAACATGCTGGTGACGTTGTCAAAAATCAAATTGGAGACGCTATTGTCGAGCGAATCATGAGAGCTCACGCGAACAACGAGGTCTGGAAGGCAATAATAGTCATTCCTCTGATGCCTGGTTTTAAAAGTCAGGTTGATAGTAAAGAAGCTTCTTCGATCAGAGTCATAATGCAATGTCAATATATGTCGATTTCGATGGGGGAAACCTCGATTTTTTCCAGACTTCGAAGTGTGGGTATTCGACCTGAAGACTATATTCATTTTTATTCATTGAGGAAGTGGGGTTACATTGGTAAGAGCAAGATGCTTGTAACTGAACAGCTCTACATCCACGCTAAAACGATGATAGTGGACGATCGGATTGCCATCATTGGATCTGCCAATATTAATGAGCGTTCCATGAGAGGAACACGAGATTCAGAGATTTGCACAATCATACGTGACAAACAGATGGTTGAATCCTCTATGGACGGGAAACCTTACAAAGCTGGTAAATTTGCTCATACTCTTCGTATGAGACTTATGAGAGAGCATTTGGGTGTTGATGTTGATCTTCTTGAACTAGTTGAACGTAGGTTCTCTCAAATTGAAAAGTTTGCGGGTACTCCAGATGGACTGTCAGCCGCTGTAACAGCAGAAGAGAAAAGGCTGTCGGCAATGGTTGAACTTGCATCGCGATATGTTTTAAATCTCCCAGATGGAACACCGAAATTTCAATCCACCATGAAATCTTCGAGACTATCGCAGGCTGAACTGACACAGAGGATGAAAGAAACTTTCCATAAGTACGGCGATGATGCACTTAACGATGATTTGGATAATATACCATATATTCATTCATTCAACTATCGAGCTGGTGAGGAAAATACAGGGATTAGAGATAAAAAAGCATATTCTACTGACTCTAGAGTTACTGAAAGATCACACAGAAGCGAGGTTCAGGGATTTGGTCCAGACAAATTTCAATCTGCGGGACATAAAAGTTCCAAATCGAAGAACACGGAGATTTTGAAAAACTGGGCAGAGAGTGCGGCGTCTGATACAAATCAACCATTACCTTGCATGGAGGATATTTTGGAGTATCTCCAAGAGGAAAGTGCCAATATTCCACTGGAATTGCATTTGAACGAGCGTTGGGATATGTTGAAGAGATTACACTATCTTCAAAAATTGCTCAATAAGCGTAAAATGGAGTTGGACAAATACCAGGGGGTTTCAACTAAAGAAGAGTTGGGCCATAACTCATCTGGCACTGATAACATATTAGGGAATATAGATTTGGAACTGAAGTCTCCAGGAATTCCTGCCTTATCTCTATCTGATACCGAAATCGAGGATTTAGACCGAAATGCACTTCCGAAACCATACCAATCATTTGTTGACCCTTACTCATTTAATGATCCTTTAGACATCGACTTTTTGGAGGGATTGTGGATGCCCCAAGCTCTCAGAAACACATTGATATATCAAATGGTATTCCACGTGCAACCGGATGACTCTGTACAAACATGGACGGATTACAAACTGTTCCAGGAGTTGCGTGAAGCGTTCGTACAAAACCAGAAATTGAGTCGAGGGGTAATCAGCTCATCCACTCTGAACAGTATCGGCCAATACACCGCGTCTGACTCGATGTCCCCTTCTGGAGAGCCAGGAACGCTTTCGGAAGAAAACATCAAAGTCTTAGAGCAAGATTTGAATGAGGAACCGCCATTCACATCGGATTCAGGTGAATACCGAGAGGAGACGATCCGTAGAGCTATTAGAAGGTCTCGCGTTGCACAGCTTGAGCGTTATATGCGTTCTGGCAATTCACATGCTCTGAATAGCACTAAGGCATCTATGATGATGGGCACGCCATCGGTTTATGATTACGAGACTTCCGAAAAACTTCTCAAGCTTGTAACAGGGAACCTTGTTATATTCCCTACTAGATGGCTCAAAAAGGAGGTGGAGTCTTCAAATTGGTTCTACGCGGCTGATAAGCTTCCTCCCGTGCAAATTTACAACTAATTTTTTATAGGCTAGGTAGGGCATTACAAGGAAAACAATAGCTCGAATCAGTATGGTTGAGTTTCGCACTACTGATAAGATAAGTGTAAAAGCCTTTCGATGCAATATCAAGTTGTCGAAACAATTTTAAGTATAATGGAGAGTTTAGTCGACTCTCCACGAGCAGGTGAGAGGCGTGGCAGGCAACACCAAATTCCTAAAAGATATGAATTTCAAAAGAATATACCTTTAAGTCGAGAGACATCATCTCAAGCATCTCTTTTTAAGCCAAATTTCACTGTAAGTAAGCTGCGTACCGAGGAGTCTACGCATTCGTCATGTGCCACTATACATTCCACGCGGTCACCTGTGATAGCGCCCAAAGCGGGGCCCAATATGGATCTCAAGCGTCTCAATTTGCCAACTGTTTCAGCAAGTACGTCTGGAACTAAAAACCATATTTTAAATGCCTACAACGATTCAAAAGTCTTTGATACCAAAGTTCCTGGTCGTCAGTTCTCCATGAATTACATATTTGACAGTAAGAGCTCACAGGAGGCATTGTATCGTACGGGTTCACATGATTGTGGAAAGAAGAGCATTTTGATCAATCGGCAGCCTGAAGTGCCCGAACCGCCGTCATTCCAGTCGTCTATTTCTAAAATCAACTACTACCAAAGTGAAGCAGATATTACACGCTATATGGAACAAGCAAAAAAGCATTCTTTGGATGGCGTAACAGATAATTCGACCAAGAATCAATCCACTTTTACCACCTCAGCAAGCGTGCCACAAAGTTCCTCTGATACTGAGGAATCTGACCATGAGCCAACAGACACAATCAATCCATACTTGGATCCTTTGGAGCCAGCACCGGTGAACAGCTTGACTTCACGAACTCCTGTAAACGATGCTCCCATGCGGACACAATACCGACAACTAGCTATCAAAGACCTCACACAGAAGAATTACAATGCCGGGAGTGCATGGATGGAGTTGGCGAATGAAACTAATCCAACGAAACCCGAACTAGCCAACTCGATCGATGAGTTGAAAGGTAATGTATGGTCAAATGTCAGCGTTGAAAAACGAAATCGCTACGAACAGATTTCGAACGACCTACGAAAACTTGCACTGTACAACAAAAACCCCATGCTAGACAGTCTCATGAGAAGAGTTAACTGGCAAAAACAAACCAACTTAGACTCAAAGGTGCGGGTCAAGGAGCATCGCTCTCAAGTCAGCCGAACATACGTGGACCATAAGGGGTCTTTCAAAAGTGGCATCGGTAAGGATTGCGTGACGGAACTCTGGAATTCTGCAACGAGTAATTATAGATTCTCCACTACATAATTTCTCACCTTCGGACTTAATTGTTAGAATAGAGGCGTTTAAACTAAGCCTTCTTACCTTTCTTTGATGATTTGATCAGCACACTTCCAATAAATGCTCCCACCAAAGTAACACCTGCACAAAGCAGCAACACTGGGATCTTGATAGCATACTCTCTAGGTAAGAAATAGTTTTGAAGACAATTGTCATCCTCAAGAAAGGGTAGCACAAAAGTCCAGACGGTATAGTAGGCAAAGATAAAAGTAGCTATAAGGAGCATCGAGAGTCCAATTGGTTTGTCAAGCGACTACATCAGTCAGTTGTATATAGTATGGTACTTACCATTTTGTTTATATTAATGACTCGCAAAATAAAAAGGTGCCGACCAAAATTTACTGGTGCTAGGTGGTAATTAATTTACAATATCATCGTATGAGAGGTGTGTGTCGTAAATGAATGAAGTGAGCGAATCAAGCGGAATAAATGAAACCTGTTTCCATAGAAACTTGTTCACCTCGATCACTTCAATTGATTCTGAGTTTGTCTTGGTATACAATCGTCCAGCAATCAATGTTCTCTCGCTTGATTCGATCGGGAGCCTATGAAACTTAATATTGTCATGTAGGTCTTCAATAATTGCAAATTTACTTGAGTACTCTGGTAGGCATACTTCAACAAATTCAAGACAACGAATATACCTGGGTTTTCCGTATCGGTACTTTTCATTGATTTTCGCGTAGCAGTGATTAGTGGGATGGAGTTGAAATTGAGTCTCATCTAGTGTTACCCATTTATAGGTTTGAAGTTTTAATTCATCAAGATTGAGTTTTCCTTCCTCAAAGCAATGTGCAAACTGTTGTCGCAGACGCTTCGAGACCATCATTCTTCGTTGAATCTTGCTTTGAAGAATTTTGTGCCCTATTGATTTTCGGTTGAATGTCCACTTTGAAGCTGCTCTCCAGCACTCTTGTTGTTTCTCATCAAATTCATACTCTTTGAACCACAAGCAGTCATGAATGGTTTTAACAATAAGGCGACTTCCTACTGCACTGAATTGCTTGGCTTTTATATTCCGAACCCAGGGTAAAGCCAGTTCCTTCGAGAAACAATGCGTATTTTCGATAGCTTTACAATTTTGAAGAACTTCAGTGGCTTTGAAGAGCATGTGACAGGGAATTGCGTTCAGCTTCTGCAAAGAAGTAATCTGAGATGATGCATTTCTAACTCGTTGCAAAAACGCTGTCAATATCATGCGAAGTTCACGTAAATCATCATTATCCAATGCTTCTGCAGTAAAGGCTTCCAGTAATGCATTCAGTTCCACAAGGTAGACTCCGACTTGGGCCAACTCGTTTGAGTGGTCCAAGTTTTGGCAGGTCAAATAATAGATAGCAAAGAATAATTTGTGTCCTAGCATCCAGCTTGAGCTTTTCAATTGTAAAGGGCTGCTTTTTTTAAGTAATGACTGGATTGTTACGGGATGCACATCGGGCAACGTTTTGAGTACATTTTTCTTCAGTGAAACAAAATCCGTTGCAAATTTTGGTATCTCTTTATCAAAGAAAATTTGGTGGATTCCTTTGGCATATATGGTATCATAAATAAGACCGGTAAGGTCCAAAGGAAAAGATTCAGTTACATCAACTGAAGGAATTGCCGCGAAAGCAGATATTACATTTGAAACATCCCAATTGGTTGGATCTGGTCCTTTAAGCGATGCTATCAAAGAGGCGGTGCTAGCCAAGTCTCCACCAACAATCGAGGTCACTTTGCATTTAATCGAGACTGATCTTGTTTCTGTAAGTTTGACACTCAAACCATGAATCTCCAAACTTGTTAAATCTTCGACTAAAGGTGCGAGATAGTATCGTAAGACAGATTTATTTTCCGTTGAGGGGTATACTAGGGCAATATGAACACCTTCTTCTCGATGTCTTAAGTTGGAAGGAAAATTATTGACAACAATTGACACAACGTCAAAAGCGGTTTGGTTGATTGTCATTTTATGTTCAACCATTAGGGTCAATGGTAGTTGGAAATGGTGGTCTGAAGATTTATTTGAAAGCTCAAATATTGCTCTTGTATATGGGTTTTGAAAAATCGAAGCAACAAACGGTCTGATGGAGTTGTAGGTCAGGTAAGTCTGTGGATCCTTGTTCGTTCCACAAATTGGGCAATGCGTGGCATCTTTATGCTCCATCGTGAAGGCAATACACTGCTTAGTGCATACATTGAACTTGAAGCAGGATTTTTGCGCAGTGTTCCAAGCTTTTTGTATGGCAGCAATGATAGTACGAACTTCAATCGTATGATTCCCTGACTTCGAGTTCACTTTATTGTATAGCTTGTCAAAGTTCTCATATGACAGCATTCCAGTTTGAGTATAGAAAAATAACTCTCTCCGAACGGGATCTGTAAGATCACCATGCATAAGAGAGTTTTCAACAGTTGCATAAATGTCAGAGTAGTCTTCGGTCAATGGGGTATCGAAAGTACTTCCTGTACTGCTTGGTCTTGATTCCTGCTTTTCAACATGTTCAAGGTCACGTAAATCCACAAGACATGAAGTATCATACTCCATTATGGTGTAGCTAGCAGACTCACGGTAGCTCTGACTTATGGTCACCGTATTATTAAGATAAAGGGTACTATCATTTTTGTTATCCTTGTTTGGGCCTTTGTCAGTAAGTTTTTGATTGACAGAGACTTCGGCCAAAATTGGACGAGACATGGTGGATAAACAAAGTGCAGTCAATTTTTCCAGGAATTAATCACTTAAATTACGACACGGTCCTCAGCACGCCTATGATATCCGTCAGTAATCTGAAACAAATTAAAGGGGCAAAGAAGGATCTAAAACATGCAGCTGCGCCACATGAATAGTTTGGTGCGAGAATATTTCTTTGTGGCGGTGTGGCTTAAAGATTAGTCCTTTTTCGGAGTCTGGAAACTTAGTTTCCATCCAATCAAATATATTGATAATACCTCATTAGACTGGTTAAACTACCCTGAATTGTATTCAATTAATATTACTATGTTTACCAGAGGCTCAACCAAATCCCTTCTCAGTGCTTCCAAACCATCTAGCCTGGCCAAACTTTCTCTTGGCGCTGTTAGAACTAAAATCACGCTTCCTGACTTGAAATGGGACTTCGGTGAATTGGAGCCGTATATCTCGGGTCAGATAAATGAGCTTCATTACACTAAGCATCACCAGACGTATGTCAATGGATACAATACTGCTGTCGAGCAACATGCCGAGGCTAAGGCTGCTGGTGATGTTAAAAAGACTATCGAGCTGCAGCAAGCAATCAAATTCCATGGTGGTGGATATCTCAACCACTGTCTATTCTGGGACAATTTGGCTCCAGCAAAACAAGGCGGAGGTGAGTTGCCATCATCTGACTCTGCCTTTTACAAGAAGATCGTCGAACAGTACGGATCTTTCGATAACCTTATCTCCTTAACCAATAGCAAGCTCGCTGGTATCCAAGGTTCCGGATGGGCATTTATTGTTAAAAACACCGAAAATGGGGCTGTTGAGGTTGTCCAGACTCAAAATCAAGATACTGTTACTGGTCCTTTAAAGCCTCTTGTGGCCATTGATGCTTGGGAACACGCGTACTACCTACAGTACAAGAACGTCAAAGTTGATTACTTCAAAGCTATTTGGAATGTGATCAAATGGTCCGAAGCTTCCAAGAGATTTGAGGCTTAAATAGCCGATTTATTGGTTTTGAATATCAATTTAACTTTTTATAGTACTGCCCCAAATCCAAATGTCACTTTTATCGATGTAATATAGTAGTTCTCAAAATTCTCTCTGACGAGTTCCTCGTCTCCAATAGGAATTCCCTTAAATGAGATATGCATTTTAGTTTCTCCATCGCCTTGCTCAAAATTGAGGTCAAGATTGGTGAAATGTCCTTCTTTCCAATCTTTCAATCTCCATAGCATTTTGATACTGTTATTTGGATTCAGCTCAAGTATCTTTCCCTCAATACTACCACCAAACAAATGAAACTCGTATCCCACCTCTGGTCTTATATCTGGAGCTGAACGAGTCCAAGCAGCGACTCTCTCGGGAGTCAAAAGAGTCAAATATAGCTGCTCTGCCGTAGTATTGAAAGTTGCTGTGAAGTTTGTGGCTGAAGTGTTGTATTTAGGAACTTTTGAGGACGTCATAGTCAATTTCGAAGCAGGAGTAGAAACAGATGAAGACTTGTTGAATAATGTCTTCTCCTTCACCACTGTTTTAGTCAATGACTTTTCTTGATTAGCAGCTGTAAACGCTGAGTTAACTTGAGACCTATCAATTTGAATATCGGAAGCATTTTCCTGTATGAGGTCTTTGGAGAATCTAGAAAGCTGTTCGCGTAACTGAGAGACCAGTTGGGACCGGATCAAAGAACGAACAGTTTCTTCTTCTGGTGATCCGGTTGGAGTGTCAAACGCAATGTCAAACTGAAAATCGTCAGCCTCAGTGTCATAGGCGAGCTCAGGAATAGTGATGATACCAGTGGTATTCACTTTAGCCTTACTCTCAAATCTCAGTTGAATTTGGAGGTCAAAAATGGAAAAGATCTTTCCCTTTCGTTGACAAACCTCAACATCTCCTTCTAGCTTCTTTAACCCAGTAATTTGAACTTTAGGTTGACTGTCTGAAGACAGCCCAACAAGATTCTTTTTGATCCACTGCGAAGCCCACTCAATGCAGTTCTTGTCAACCCAGTGCCAGTTATTAGGATTTTGGATAGCCATTTGAAAGAAAAATCGAGAAATAATTATTTTACTTAGTATTTTCAGATTGAGTACTTAGTCGATATCAAGGCCAAGGTTAACATGCACAGCCTTGTGAGTCGTGTAGAGATCCAAAGCATAGGTTCCAAGCTCTCTACCAATACCGCTCATCTTGACACCTCCAAATGGAACGTGAATATCGGAGTCTCCATTGGAATTAATCCAAACCATTCCTGCTTCAAGTTTGGAAGCAACTTTGTGAGCCTTGGTGATGTTATTGCAGAACAATGCAGCCGCCAAACCATATGAGCTGCTATTAGCTCTCTTGATAACCTCAGCAGTGGTCGAGAATTTACTGACAGCGACAACAGGTCCAAAGATTTCTTCTTTGCAAATTGTCATGTCATCAGTACAATCACCAAAGATAAATGGTGTACAGAAATAGCCATCTCCCTGAATGAATTCACCAGTGTGCAAAGTAGCGCCTTCTTTTTGACCAATCTCAACATATTTTTTCACTTTTTCGTATTGCAAAGAAGACACGAGAGGACCCATTGTGCAATCTTCCTCAAAGGGAGCAGCAACCTTGGTATTTTCCTTAGTGTAAGCAATGAACTTCTCCATGAACTTATCATAAATGGTGTCCTGAATATAGAATCTCGAAGTAGAAGTACAGACTTCACCTTTGTTGTAAAAGATTCCTCCATAAGCCCAAGGAACTGCTGCCTCAAGATCGCAATCCTCGAAAATTATAAATGGAGATTTTCCACCACACTCTAAGGTAACGTTTTTGAGGTTGGACTTTGCAGCAGCTTCCATAATCTTCTGACCAGTGGCGGTCGAACCAGTGAAGGCAATTTTCTGAATATCTGGATGGGATGCAAGTCTAGCACCAGCATCTTTGCCCCAGCCAGAAATGATATTCACGACTCCCTTTGGGAGACCAGCTTCCAAGCAAAGCTTACCCAACCACAATGCAGACAATGGGGTAATCTCGGAAGACTTCAACACCACAGTGTTACCAGTACACAGAGCTGGTGCAATCTTCCAGGCCATCATCATAAATGGGAAGTTCCAAGGAACAATTTGACCAACTGCTCCAAGAGGGATAGGATCTGTGTAGCACATCTTATTAGGACCAAGGACTTCAGAACCAATGTACTGACCATGAATTTTATCAGCAAATCCAGCATAGTATTTAAACACTTCGTAGGCCTCAACAATGTCACCAACCAAGGCCTCGGCCTTGTAAGGTTTACCATTGTTGTAGGATTCAATGGATGCAATTATCTCTGCATCTCTTTTGATGAGCTCATAAAGCTTGTAAAGATATTCACCTCTCTCAGAACCAGTTAACGAAGCCCAAGAGTCATCTTCGAAGGCAGCTACAGCTGCGGCAACAGCAGCATCAACGTCTTTCTCAGTTGCAGCGAAAACTTTTGCTATTGTTTTTCCAGTTGCAGGGTCCACAGCATCAATAGTGGAGTCGGTTTTAACCCACTCATTGTTGATGAAAAGACCAAGAGGCTGCTCAATAGTCAGACCGTTTGGAGTAGTGTAAGTTGTGAAAAGAGACATTCGAAATAAATTAGGAGTTGGCTGCCCGCATTTTTTTATATTGCTAGGCGATTACCAAATCGGGAAACGATTTTGTCCATTTCCTCGTAAGCGGGATTCTTGAATTGCGATTGCTAATCAGAAATTCTCCACATTGGATGGTTAATCTGATATCATGCAAAACTGCATCTTTGGATGCATTTTGATATAATAGGAGTCATCTCACAGATTTCTTCTATTGAGGTTCAGAGTAGATCAAATCTTGTACCTATTGTGGCTAAAGATGGCCTAGTAAAAATAATTTATGTTTTGTACACAACTGAAACTCCCAAGTGAGAACTTTGACATTGTGTAAACATATTAAATAGAATGTTGCCTTCACTCCTACTCTTGTGCAGTCTAACCCACGCTTGGTCTCCCACAAACTCGTACACACCTGGTGAAGTTGAATGTCCCTCGTTCATCAACGACACCGGTCGTGGAGCTGATTTTAGTGGCTTGGTTCGCGCAGCTACCAGTCTAAATGACAACGAAGCCGACTGGCTCGAGCAACGAGACACTGTTACCGAAAAGAACCTACGGTGGTTTTTAAGTGTTGCAAACATGACCGACTTCGACACCGAGGACTACCTCGATACACTGGCAGCCAACGAGTCCAGCCGGATTCCCCGTATCGGTCTTGCATTCAGTGGTGGCGGATACCGTGCCATGCTCGCAGCTGCCGGTCAAATATCCGGACTGGATAACAGAACTCTAGGGTGTGCCGACCATGGACTCCCAATCCTGGATGCATCTACCTATATTGCAGGTCTTTCCGGAGGTTCCTGGTTTCTTTCCACTCTCATGATGAATAATTGGACATCAGTTCAAGAGATCCTCGATCAGACTGGCCAAGACGACGCAATCTGGGATTTAAACGAGTCAATACTCTCGGACGGTGGAATTATAAGTACCCTTAATTATTGGGACTACATCAGTGACGACATTCATGGAAAAGAAGATGCCGGATTTGACATCACGATCACGGATCCATGGGGAAGAGCCCTTTCTCATCAGTTCTTTCCAAATCTGACCGATTATGGCGCTTCCATGACATTTTCTTCACTTCGTGACTTTCCAGTATTCAAAAACCATCAGATGCCCTTCCCCATCATAGTTGCAGATGGTAGAGCTCCAGGAACGCAGATTATCAGTTCTAACTCCACCATTTTTGAGATGACTCCATACGAAATGGGATCATGGGATCCATCATTATATGCGTTCACCGATATGATGTACCTTGGTACGAATGTCTCCAATGGTATACCTCGTGATTCATGCATTGCAGGATTCGACAATTCAGGATACATCTTTGGTACGTCGTCTTCCCTTTTCAATTCTGTTTTTCTTGAGCTGAACACAACAGATCTACCTGACTTTCTCAAGGATCTGATTATTGACTTTCTCGATGCCTCAACCTTCACAGATAATGATATTGCAAATTACCACCCTAATCCGTTCTATGGCACAAAGTGGGCAAGCACGTCTTCGATAGTGCAGTCTGAAGATTTGGACCTTGTCGATGGTGGAGAGGATTATCAAAATATCCCATTATATCCCCTCCTACAGCCTGAACGAGAGGTTGATATTGTTTTTGCTTTTGATAACTCATTTGACACGGATACTACATGGCCCAACGGAACTTCTTTGGTGTACACATATGAACGTCAGTTTAGCGAGCAAGGTAACCACACAGCCTTCCCATATGTTCCAGACCAAGCCACGTTTTTAAATCTAAACCTTACTGCCCAGCCAACCTTCTTTGGGTGTTATGCGTCTAACTTGACAGATCTTATGGACGAAGTGGGAGCAGATTACATCCCACCGCTGATTGTATACATGGCCAATCGCCCCTTTTCGTTCTACACAAATACATCCACTTATAAAATGTCTTACACGGATGATGAGAAAGTAGGATTCATTCGAAACGGATTCGAAATGTCGACTCGCCAGAACCTCACACTTGACGAAGAATGGCGAGCATGTGTCGGTTGTGCAATACTTCAGCGGTCTCGTGAAAGACTCGGATTGGAGCTCGGAGATCAGTGTCAAAGCTGTTTCGACCGCTATTGTTGGGACGGTAGTCTCGACTCCAGCATTTCAAGTATTGGGGTGAACTTTACCGAGACTGGCCTAACGAATGATGAAACAACCATTATGATCAGTGGTGGCCCACGTGGTCTCATGACACCGTTTTCAGCATCGACATACCTTCTGGGAGTTGCAGTTGTTTCAATGGCTCTTCTTTAAATGAACAAGTCGATCGACTACAAAAGTAAATCAATAAATTTTATTTATCTATGTCAAATATATTGAAAGCTTTTAATCCGCCATCCACCAAAGATCACCCTGAAGAATATGTGGATTGCACGCCATGCCAGGTTTTAGGTTCCATAACATCCATTGGAGCAGGAGTTTACTTGGCTTCTGGTAATCTTTTCAAAGGTGATCTAGATTTCAAGAAAAACCCCAAATGGTGGCGCAACAGTTTAAGAGGGATGGGGGGAGCACTTCTTGCTCTTGGACTTTATCGTTCAGGTGAGAATTGGCTTTGGGCTAAGAGGACACCATATTTTTGATTATAGATTATAGAAATAGAAAAGCTTTCCCGCTAGCATTCCCTCCAACTATCCAATTCATTGAGGGATGGAAAGAAATCACTGCAGGAACTGCAGTCATTCTTTCATCATAAAGATGAGCTAGTTGATGCCCGTTTCGATCGAAAATATCTAATGCACGCTTCATGTTACCTATAGCAAATTTTTGGATTCCATCTCGAGGTTGGGGGTGCCATTTTGCCTTCAGTATTGAAACCCATCTTCCAGTCTGACAATTGTGCTTTAAAGTTTCTGTAGGCTCAATGTTGAATGGAATACCACCGTCGTCAGAAGCCTCTAAAATGGGCATGAAGACATGTGATGCCGCTAATCTAGCGGTATCTTTTAGTTGAAAGATATTGATAGTGTCGTCGTAACCGTTGCATACAATGTCACCGCATAAATTCCAGTCTACACTGCTCACGCTCAAACGACTTCTGTAAGAGCCCATGCAATGCGGTGAAAGTGAATTTTCATATTCGGACCAGGTTGACGTTGAAACTTTGCGAAGATCCCATATTCTTAAAGAACGATCAAGAGAAGAAGAGGCAATTTGGTGCCCAAAGTTAGGATTCACTGCAAAGGCGCCAATTTTTTTATCATGTAGTCGAAGTACCTGTAACTGAGCTCGTTTCCTGTTAGATTCTCTGAAGTCAAATGTGCAAAACTCTCCTTCCAATGTACTAATCGCGCAAAGATTCTCATCTATGAAATGTAAATCAGAAATTCCTGCCGCATCTCCGAACTCAGTGTCAAAATCCAGTATCGAGGTACTTTTGTGCTTTTCTAGATCAAGGACACGTACAGCTCCATCATAAGAACAGCTGATGATTTCCTGAGGTTTTTGGTGACGTACAGTTATTGCTGAAACATTACGGCCATGATGTCGCAAGTGTGTTAATTCTGGTTGGGATTCTGAATCATCGTCCACGGACCAGATCCCCAGTTCACCACCCGTATCACCACCTATCACAATTTTTCTATTGACCGAAGGATGAATACACATGGATGTAATACGAGCAGAAGTCAATTTAACATCGTTAGGTGGACATTTGTCGTACAACTTTAAGGAGTCGAGATTTTCCCTTGCTCTCTTAACTTCCGTGGGTGCGTCCCTGCATTTTAAATCTTCGTAAAGGTCACCAAAAGAGATTGCGTTTCCCAATTTAGAGAGTTTATCAAGAACATTTTTCGAATCGCTCTCATCAGAAGTTAACACATCCTGTAAGCTCAGATTTCCTGTCAATCTGATACGCTTTAATCTTTCAAGCTCATCTTTTTCGCGTTGCGCCTTCAAAACCTCTTCGTTTATCTTATTATCCTCTTCAGTACTAGCCCTAATACCAGATAATCTGGTGGAACGTCGTGTAGGTTGGACTGGCTCTGATTTCTGCTTCTTCGTTCGCGTATTAGAGCCTTTCGGTCGCTTTTTGTCTTCGGGTAATTGTCTGTGAAACTCTCGAGAGATACTATCGAGATTGAGCTTTTTGAAGAGTTCCTTGTTCCTGGCGATATTCTGCTGCCTCTTCTTTTCAAATTCCGACAGCTCCACCATTAGCAACTAATTCAAAATATTTAGATCCGTAAGTCTAGACGCGTCTACAAAAATTTAAAACCATCTTTACTCTCTCGATATGTCGCGCACAAAGAAAACACCGAAGAGACCCTCTGCGCTTACAAAGATCAAAAAGCTCAAATCTCTTAACAGACCCCTTTTTTCTGGCAAAGCTCGGTCGAAACTCCAGCAGTCATCAAATAAATCGTATGAGGACCGATCACTTGTGAAAGATTCGCAAACCTTATTCAGTGATGATGAACCCACCCCAGTGGCATCAACACAACCCTCCAAAAGCTCTCGAAAGATCAATCGACAGAGATCCAAAGTAGCCCCAGAAGAGATTTCTGCAACAGAGTCCGATTCCGAAACTAACAAAATCCACACATATACGCAGCAGATATCTAAAACTCAGATGCGACGCAAGTGGACAGTATTGCATCCGTCTACAGCTAGCGCAATCGATGGAATATTGGATTTGTATATTGAGAAAGCTATCTCCGAAGTCCCTTTCAGAACGAACCGAGAGAGACTCCGATTTAGAAACCTTGTGAAGGATTCGATTATAAAACCGTTGTCTAGAAGGTTACGAATGATTCGACTCCCAGGAAATTTCAGGGACTCCCTACTCGATCAGGAAAAGATGGACAGTGATAACGCAAGAGTGGAAGCAAATCTTAGTGCTAATCTACGGCAGTTGGAGATCTTGCGAGTTCAGGAACTAAAAGAACAAACACAGCTGAGAAATGAGAAGCAATACTTCGAGAACTACAAAAAAGCTGTAGAGAAACAAGATACTTTGATTAGCAGTCAAATTGAATCTTTGATGACACCTTTGAATAAAGCAAGCTTGAAACTGGCCCGTTATACGGATGACTTAAACGTGATCGAAAGCGACATCGGCCCTTATAACCCTTCTGAAGATCCAAAACTGCTCGAGAGTTTTAATGTCTTAGAGAAACACTTGGATTCCATTTCGAAAAATGTCAAAATCTTAGATCCCCTAGTGGAGATATTAGACCGCGTCAACAGTATACTACAGCTAACCTCTCATCAATAGCTCACGAATAACGGTAGTTCCTCGTATTGAACAGCAAGTTTCATACAGTGATAGTCCTGGTAGCCGAAGTTGTGGATATTATTCAGTAAGTTATTCGACTCTCTGGCTGGTATTTGCGGTGAAGCTGTTCCAATCGTGATATGGGGATGTGTGTTTCCAAGTCCTAAGATATCGAGCAAATCCTCTCCATCCTTCATTATACTGATTATATCTACTTCAATGCAGAGTAATTTGTCATTCCACACAGCTCTTGAAAGTTTCACGGATGCTGTGCACGGAAGCTGTGCCCGTTCCTTTGGGCCCAGGTTCTCTGGAATGAGACCAACGTACTTTTTGTAAATGGACTTCAGGGCAGGGTTTTTTTTTGTCGAAGCGACATGAATCAGTGTGACATGAAATTCATTTTGGACTCTATTGAGGTCCCTCAATTTTTTGTAGAAATCGAGTGATTCCAAATGAAAGGTCAAATTAGTGTGCGAAATATCTATGCCAAAATACTGAGGTTTAGGCTGTTTTCCAAATGTTTTATGGACCATCGGTTTGAACTCCAAAGCCTTTATGTATGCAGAATTTATAATATCAGAAGAGGGGACTCTCAGGCCTAACTCTGGAGCTAATCTTTCTAGCTCAGAGACAATGTGGATGGCGTTTTCACGGGACGAATTTGAGCCTATAGTGAGATTGATTATATGGTCGAAGTTAGAGTCAGGATAGCGGCTTTCGTCAACAGGCTCAAATCTATTGATGAAACCCTTCATAATTTGTTCTGCTTTGTAAGTACCTTCAGATTCAACCCTGATACTTTGATGGTTATCTCCCCGTGCCACCACTCGGTTTCGTGTGATCTCCCAAAGATCTGTACTGTATTTATCTGTCGTAGCCAAAAAGTTCAAACAGATGAATTTTAACTCCGAGCTCGGTACGATTGTATTATGTTGATTGAAGTACTCAAATGTTTGTTCCCTTTCGATTCGTTTGTGATTGTTTCTATCGAGGATCACTATTGGATGATCAACCAAAATTTCGAGGCATTTTTTCACCTGCTTATCTTTTATTGGTGTGGGGATATCATCGCTTTGAACTACCTGGATTTGATCTGGAAACATGTTCGATAGCATCAACGATGTTGTAGTTTTTCCGCAACCGATGGTGGCTACAGTCACCAAGACATATCTGCAAGACCTTCTTCCAGTGAAGGATTTCTCAAGCTGCTCTTTAGCCTTCCCAAGTTGCTCCTCTTCGGCAATCAAGTCTCGTCCTAATTTGTTAGATTGTTCCATGTAGAGTTTTCTTAGCTTGACTATATTCTTTCCCTCCAAAAATTGTGTTTTCAAGCCGGGGTCACTCTCGAATAAGGGAACAACAAACTTAAGATAATCCATGCATAAAAGCTTATGTTTTCCATAGCGGACATTTTCTAAACCTTTATGAAGATACTGTTTCGTGACCTCCCTGAATTGTCTATAGAGGAGATATGGTTCTTCAAATTTGTACTTGAAAAAGTAATCTTTATCCTCTCTTTTCGTACGAACAACAAAACCCTCAACCTCTTGATTTTTGTATGTACCAGTTTCAGAAAGTTCTAGCAGAAAGCTTCTTACGCTTTCCAGATCGTCAATTGTAAAATAGTCCACTTGATGAAAACCGTAAACCTCGCCGAATTTGGAAACCTCAGTCATGGTTAGAGTTTTAAACTCACAATTGTTCAAGTTCAACCCATGGAGATATAAGCCTGCCTTTTCATCCTTGTATTCTATGACGTGCTCCTCAAATGAGTCATCACAAAATTCTGCTACAGCTGTCAGACGGTTGTGCCAAAGATACTGCGCAAGTTCGGGACCACTTTTTCCAATTCGTTCAAGTTGACTTTCGAGAGACATTTGGGCCGCTAGGGCGTGATTTTTACTGGTGTCATCACGTAAACCTGTAGAATGTTTAGAACAGACCACCAATGTTCCGTCTTCAAGTCCGGAAATCAATACAATGCAACCGTTGGCTTTCACTGTCAAAGTGTATGGCCCTGATGTAGTTTCGTTAATGACATTCCAACCAATCTCGTCCACACTATAAAATTTGTCGTACCCTCTGCATATTATTCGGTCATCTACAGTAAATAATCCTCGCGCGTAGGTCGGCAGTTGCACCTTTTTGGAAGAGTAGTCCCATTCATTAAATCTCCAACTTGAGATAATTATATTTGAACCAATTATATTGTTGGTATACTTCTTGACACCGCCTCTTTTGTTGGAAGATCGAGATAGCTGTTCAAGTTGATTAATTAGTTGTTTAGCTCTTTCAACTTCTCGACTCGAACCCAGGTCCATGTATGTGCAATAAATTATTTATTTGAAACTTTAATAAATTATATAGCAGCAAATGGTTTGATGTTGGTGATACCTGTAATCCCCTTACTCAAAAATTCGTATGTGACTAGAGTTACCGACGAGCTACATGACACTTTGATAAGTCGTGGCAGCCATCCACTCCACAATTTCTGAACGCCTTCTTGCATGAAGGTCTTCACTAGCATTGTCATGATGTCCCGATACAACGGTTTATAGTTTTTAGTTTGCATGCGTGTCTTCATAACATCAATGGGCTGTGTAATCGCAACGACTGCGCACGATGAAAGAAGGCCCATCCCCAGAAGTTCCCAATCCGTAATGGAGTCTCTTGTTGGATCGATAAATTGCTGTAAAAAGTTATATGTTGAGAACCACACCATACTATTAGAGGTTTGTCTGAAGATAGTAATAAGCGATCCTCGGCGAAACCCTGAAATGCCCGAAGTTTGATATATCTCCTTCACTGTCTTAAAAAATGAGGTGGATGGGTTTTGTCGATAAAAATCAATAAATCTCTGTCTTGGATTGACTGGCTTTGTTTCAGTTGGTCTTTTAAAAAGCTTCACTTTAGAAGTATGCTCAATATGATGTCCAAAAGATGTTTGTAGTAGGTTATACCCTTGCTTCTCCATCGAGTTTTCGATCATTCGGGTTTTGATGTTTTCAAAGGGGATAACCCATAACGTCTCCAAAAACCCTGTCATTAAAGCAGCAACAACTACTCTAGGAGCTGTGGTTGTACCGTGGTCAGTTCCCATTAATTGTGTAAAATTGTTGAATATTATGAACCGAGAGGAAGCTTTGAGGGTGTTACCAAACGCCAATCCTGGGCATCCAACGAAAAGGGAACGAATACGTAGATTTGGTATATCATATTTGGACTTAAGAAGATGAGAGTTCGAGATTTGTGACGTTGTTTTCAGGAACTCGAAGGGATAGGTAACAACAGTCTGAACAATACCAGCACCTGAACCTGCAATGATAGCTGTGAGCAGGTCGGTGTCATCTTGGTTGCGAGGCAAAGGATCCATCGAGAAAAAAAATTAAATTCGGAGTTTAGTTAGGTATCATGGTCGCTCGTGTGATTACTGCTATTGCAGTTGATAAACTTCCACACAATATAAAAGAGCTTGTCGCCAAAGCCATGGAAGGCCTGCGTGTCGAGTTTGAAGAAGAAAGAGTCCTCTCTCCAGAAAAGGCTGTCGAATTTATTGTGCAAGTTGAACAGGTGAATGCCATCGGCTCTCAGCTTAAGCAGGCAAATATAGAGGGAGTGGATTTAGCATATCAAGAAGACACACAATCTAGGAAAATCAAGAAGCTTGCGGTGTTTGACATGGACTCGACCCTAATATATCAAGAAGTCATTGAACTTATTGCGGCTCAGGCAGACGTCCAGAAAGAAGTGGCGCAAATTACGACTTTAGCAATGAACGGTGAGATTGACTTCAAGGAGTCCCTCAAGCGACGGGTTGCTTTACTAAAGGGGATTCCTTCTTCTGATCTCTGGGACAAACTGAAGCCGCAGCTAAAATTTACCAATGGTGCAAAGGAGCTTTGCGCAAGTCTGAAAAAAAGCGGGTGTATTCTGGCGGTCTGTTCGGGTGGATTTCTTCCACTAGCTGAATATGTGAAGGAGCAGCTTGCTTTAGATTATGCATTTGCTAACGAATTGAAATCAGAGATAGTGGATGGCAAAGAAGTGTTGAGCGGAGAAGTAAAAGGTGAAATTGTCGATGGTGAAAAGAAAAAAGCTGTTCTTGAAATGCTGGCTGAAAAGCATGGAATTTCCTTGGAAAACTCTATAGCTATTGGTGATGGTGCCAATGATCTCTTGATGATGGGAGCTGCAGGTGTGGGGATTGCTTGGAATGCTAAACCGAAAGTTCAGTTCCAAGCCGATTGCCGACTAAATACCAATTCATTGAAAGATGCATTATATCTTTTCGGCTATACAGACAATGATATAGAATCTAAATAGAAGGTTGAACTCGAACAATCGCTTTAACCACCCCCATGACTCCATTGAAAATGAGGGCCTCTTCACCATCTCTGATGCTAGCTTTAGGAATAGTTCCTTCCTGTATTAGTCCATTTTTCAACAAGTATCTCCTCATTACACCATTCAAACAACCAGAAGCAAGTGGTGGGGTAGTCCAGCAGGAAGTGAGTTCAGATGTCAAGGGATTGCGTTCAGTTCGTATTAAAGCAACGTTGCAGATTGATGTTTCCGTGATTTGCCCAGCATGATTGAACAAGAGAACATCTGTGTTGCTTGATCCAGGTGGTATACTGCGCTGTCTACTGACTGTATAATGGGCACGGTTAGTTGTCTTGAAAGAGGTAAAGGGAGAAATAATAATCGGTTCGGGATCTAAGTAAATTGTCCATGTTGGTTGACAGACGATACTCAAGTTTAGCACTGATTGGATCGGTATAGCTTGAACTTCGATGTAGCCATCGGAATTTATCAAAATACGCATCTTGTGTGGCTCCAACAGATTCATTTCGTGCAAAGAAATCGAGAGATGTTGCAAGACTTGGGCCTTTGTTAACTTAGTTCCATTAAAATCAAAGAAGTCGATACTTTCCTTCAAGCGCTTGAGATGAAGATCCAAGAAGAGGAAGAACGATGAATCCATTGGCATCTGAAGCAGGGCTTCCTCCAAATTTAAAGAACCCGAGTATAAGGATGGATCGTATCTCACTGTGCTCAGAAGCTCGAACTTCAGAGTACCGTACTCATAAACACCGCAAAATGTGTCTTTGGTCAAACCTATGGCTAGTTCGTCTATGTTCGACATTCTCAAGTGATTGCTAATGATAGGTCTGCACTTCGAACACGGCTGTGTAATATAGCTAATGGACATTTTGCACAGCCAAGATTGACAGTCTACGAAATAAGCTCAAAAAGATCGACCATGTCGACATCAAATTCCATGTTATCTGAAAAACCAGCCCCAACACCAATAGCAAAATCTCAATATCCTAAAGTGCCTAAGAAGCCTAATTTGTCTTCAATGGTGCTGGCAAAGGTGTTAGATGACGATACCGAGGCGAGCTCTTTGAGAAGTAAATTAAAAAAGATTGACACTGATTTGACGTCCAAGCCATCAAGCTCAGAATCCGTGAAATCGTCGTCATTGAGTCCAGTGTTGAAGTCAACTCCTGTTTCTGCTTTCAATTCTCAACCTCCTCCAATACATAAGCATTGTGGAAAAATTGAAGCGTCTTCGAAGAGGTCTAAATCGAACTCACCTAACAGATCAGAGTCAGCACAATCTGAATCAGAAACAGATGCTAATGTGGATTTTAGAGATATGGACGAGGATGACGCCCCTCCACTTCCAACTCGTCCACAAGGCGCATCTGTTCAGCAATCATTCTCTTTGGATGAGGAAGACGCGCCTCCATTACCAAAACGACCTCAAGGACCTACTTCCTTGATAAACCCAAACATTGACGAAAGCCTACAGTCACGTGGAAAACGTGAACTATCTCCAGGTCAATCTGTCATTGACAAGAAAGCACCTGAAATCAAAGCTAAGCCAAAGCTACCAGTCAAGAAACCTAATCTCGAGAACGTTGTGGCTCAGATATCTTCACGCTTGGAAAACGTCAACCTAGACACCAAATTACAAAAGCTCACCCCTCCTCAGCCCCCAAAATCGAGGTCCTCGCAAGTCTCTACTGGACATTCGACCCCGCCCCCGCCTCCGAAGCCACGGGCAAAGCCTGCTGCACCACCACCACGATCAGCAATCAAGTCTAATTGGAATGCCCCAAAGATTGATCTTGAACTCAACACTGGTTGGTTTGCTAAAGAGCATTTTGAAAATTATCTGCCAAGCTGTTTTAAAGGTCTGAGTTATGCTACCTCGTTTGGCTACAACGCGAAGGAGAATTTTAGAGTTATAGTTTTGAGGAACAATGATCTCTCCACTACCAAACTCAAGTTAACCTGGGAGAAGATTGGATATCCTGCCGCGACCGTTGATCATGAGTTGAAATTTGTGCCACCTCCTCAAGCTACCAAAACCATTTTGGATGAGGGCGCTTCAATTTACGGTGAGCATGTTGCCAGTTGGAGTGAAGCGCATTTAGGAAAACAAGTTGGTAATGGTGAGTGCTGGACTTTGGCATATGAGGCATTGAAACGAGGCTGTGGAAAGCATGCTTTCATTTCCTCGGGTCTCTCTCATGGTGCCCTTATCTTCACTTTGAAAGGGCGCAAGGGCGGTCCGGAAATCGTAAAAGAGCCTGTCAATGATAGAATTATGCGAGGTGACATTCTACAATTTAAAGAATGTTGCCTGCGCTACACTAACAAGGCATTATATTACGGTTCACCAAACCACACGTCAATTGTGAAACGAGTCATCAGTATGGGTGATGCACCCAAAATTGAAGTTCTCCACCAAAACGTTAACGGAGAGAAGATAGTTATTGAGGAAGTGCTTGATCTTGACAAGCTTTTAGAAGGAGAAGTCAAAATTTATAGACCAGTCTCGGCCAGCTGGGTTCCCGAACTCACGCCAATGTGGTGATGCGGCTCAGAGGCAAATTTATTTTCAACCAGAAGTAAATAGAAAAAGTAAACAAACACTATAATGTCTTACAAGTTATCCCAATTGGCCCCACTTCCTCAACTTAAGCATGTGGAAATTGGAAATACTATTGGACATGGGGGTTTTGGTGTTGTAAAGTCAGCAATAGTCCGCAAAAATGGGATATGCAAAGCCATAGCCGTCAAATTTGTCCATATTGAAATGGCTCGTCAACAAAACATCACGACCGAAATGCTAGCTCGTGAAGCCTTTATTCAGAAAGAGTGCAAACATCGTAATATAATACAACTAATTGATTTTGGCGCTGATGTCAATTGGGTCTGGTTTGCTATGGAGTTAGGTAGCAACGGAGAATTATTTGACAAGATAGAGCCGGATCTTGGTGTTGATGAAGATGTGGCCCACTTCTATTTCAAACAACTGATCAATGCCGTTTCTTTCATACACTCTAAAGGTGTGGCTCATCGGGATATCAAACCTGAGAATCTCGTGATTGACAAAAGTGGTAATCTAAAACTGACTGATTTTGGACTCGCAAGTGTCTTTCGTAAAAAGAACGGTACCAAACGACTGTGTACCACAGCATGTGGATCTCCTCCCTATTTGGCACCAGAAGTGGTCTCACAGCATTACGATCCAGAACCTTCCGATATCTGGTCGTGTTGCATTGTATTATTCGTCTTATTGACTGGACAGATCGCTTGGGAGATGCCACACTTAGAAGATCAAGATTTCAAATTTTACATGGAGAACAAAGGTGAGGTGCTGAATTCGCCTTGGAATAAGATACCCCTAGGAGCTCTTTCTTTACTAAGGAAAGTTTTGTTGCTAGACCCTGAGGATCGGCTATCATTGGATGCAATATTTAAGCATACTTGGGTTTCCAAAGCTAACAAGTTTTCAGATGAACAAGGTCTGTGCAAGGATCCGTTGCGCTTGACCACTACGCTGTTAGTTAACTTGTACATTAACTTGTCCGATGCCGAATTCAACAAGGTTAATGAAATGTCAACACAAATTTCTAAGCCAATGGCAGCCACCCAAACACACAGATATCTTCTTGACGATACACATACCAATGAGCTATCTAAAGAGAATTATATTCCTCTTGGTGGTATATCTGCTTCTCAAGAAGTTTATACGGAGCATTCAAAGCGCCGTAAATTGAAAAGGGACCTTAATGACGACGAGCGCATTTTCGTCGCAATCTCCAAAGATCCAGCGGCACTTCAATTTCTAAATTCCAGCTCCACCGCTAATAGGGAGCAGCTTATCAACTCCAAAATTAATGATCTACAATCGCAACAAATGAAATATCCCGCATTATTTGCTGAGAGCTTTACACGGTTTTTCAGTGTCGCGCCGCTTGAACAGCTTTTGATCACAATTCTAGAATCCCTTTACAAGTTAGGTTTTCGCGGAAGCGCCGACGATGGGGAAACGTACGTAGAAAATCTACGGAAGCATGATCTGCTTGACGGCCTGATCTCCATTCCCGTGAGTGGGAGGGATTCAAGTCAAGCTCAAATTATCGGTAATGTGAAAGTCAGCCGATTGGCAGACAACTTGGACGTACGTAAGGTCGAGTTTGTCAAAGCAAAAGGCGATCCCCTTGAATGGCGAAGGCTGTTTAAAAGAGTCACGATTTTATGTCGTGATGTGGTTTATGTGGAAATTAAATAAAATTTATCTATAGCAGATGCATGTTCCCCATATAGATCCAGGCCCCGACACTTTCGAAATACTTCTCACCACTGACAATCATGTTGGCTATTTGGAGACAGACCCTATTCGTGGGAATGATTCGTGGAAAACATTTAGTGAAATTATGCACTTAGCCAAGAACAGAGATGTGGATATGGTTATTCAAGCTGGTGATCTTTTCCATGTTAACAAACCAAGCAAGAAATCGTACTACCATGTGATGAGAACTCTGCGTGAGTGCTGCTGGAGTGACAGGCCACGTGAGTATCGGCTTGTGTCTGATCCATCCGTCGTCATGTCTACCCGACATTTCAATTATCCTTGTGAATATGATCGCAACATAAATGTGGGCACACCAGTTTATGCCATCTCAGGAAATCATGATGATGCTACTGGTGATGACTTACTATCTCCGCTGGATCTTTTATCGGTTGGTGGCTTGCTGAATCACTTCGGGCGTGTCACGAATAACGATGAAATCAAAATCAGTCCTTTACTATTCCAAAAAGGTAGCACCAATTTCGCTTTGTATGGTTTACAGAGTATACGGGAAGAACGTTTAAAACGAACTTTAGCTGCTGGTAATGTCGAGTTTCTTCAGCCTGAAGACGGTGATGCGTGGTTCAATTTAATGTGCATACATCAAAACCATGTCGCGCGTCCGGGCACCCGCGTTGTGGAAGAGGTACACTTACCACAATTTCTCGACTTTGTGTTCTGGGGTCATGAACATGAGTGTATACCTCAACCTATCCCCAACATAGCTCAAGGTTTTGATGTATTGCAGGGGGGATCGTCCGTTGCAACATCTCTTAGTGAGGGTGAGGTACCTCCTAAACATGTATTCCTTATGCGAATTAAAGGCAAAGATTACAGCTTAGAGCCTATAAAGCTGAAATCAGTCAGACCTTTTGCAATGAAGGATATTGTGCTGAGTGAGACTGGAATCCCAGCAACAACAGGCAACAAAGACGAGGTTGTCAATTTACTAATTGATGAGGTTGATTCTCTAATAAATGAAGCTACGAATAGATGGAAAGATGCCAATAAAGAGCTTTTGGAAACAATTGTTGATATTGAAATACCTCTTCCTTTGGTTAGGCTAAGGGTGGAGTACAGCGGAGGTTACGAAGTTGAAAATCCACGCCGATTTTCGAATCGATTCGTTGGCAAGGTTGCTAATATCAATGATATTGTAATCTTTTTCCGCAAAAAGGTTGTTGGCAACATGCAGGCAGTTGGTTTGAATAAGAAAAGCTCGAATACACCGCTTGACCACGAACTTCAAATAAAAGAAGGCACTTTGAATATTGGTGACTTTGTGCAGCGCCATCTCGATGAAGATGATTTGCTTCTTCTCAAAAAGCAAGAAATGTCGAAAATTATAGAAGAGTCTATGGCAAAGGACGATAAAAATCTGATTAAGAAGTTTGTGGATGATGAGCTTGGTCAGGATCTGGACCTGCTTTTGAAACTGCGAGTGAGTGAAACTGATGGAACAGGAGGGAAGTCGCTGAAAGAACTCAAAAAGGGATTTCGTCAGATCGCCAAGGAGGTGCGCGCAAAGACTAATAAGTCGTCAATTAATGACCCAGATTATATTGAAGCAGAGAAATCAGACCGTTATGTTGCTTCTGACGAGGAACCATCCACCCGAGGTCGTCGAAAGAAGAAACCGGAATCGAGTCCAGATTATCTCAAATTTACCAAACCTTCCGGAATATTCGTTAATTCTGACTCGGAAGATGATCTTGTGGAGCTTGAAGAGTCTCGCCAACTCCCCCAGAGAAAGAAGACCAAGGCTGATCGTTCGGTTCTTACTCAGCAGAGTAGCATATTTGGCTCCGTGCGGAGATGATGGTGTAGGGTTGTCTCCAGTATTTTTTTATAATGCGAGATGAAATTATCATTTAGTATTGCGACGCGGTGAACCAAGCTTTTCTGAACATGGGACTATTCAAAGAAATACAAGGATTTTTCCACTCGATCACCACTAAGGATCACTATGCAGAATATGATGTATCCAGTACCTCCCGTCTAGGATCCGGTAGAGGTCACGAATCCTCACAGTCGATCTCCATGCTGGACAACACTTCGTCTACCTCTTTAGCTCAGCAAAACACTCGGTCTGCCAGACCATCAACATCAAATAGGCCAGTTCAGTACCGTCCTGGTATGAGATCACAGTTAAATGGGAATGACATTCAAATGCAAGACTTCGTGGAAGGTCAACCTCCATTGCCATCAATCAGCAGTATATGGGAAAGAATAGATAATTGGTTGGATAGGGAATTTCCTGAGCTTGGTGATGATATGGAGAATGGTGCTACCGTTAACGATTTGAATGCTTTCGAAAGTGACATGGCTGTTTCTCTTCCTTTCGACTTCCGGGAATCATACCAAATTCATGATGGTCAATTGGCTCTTGGAAAAAAACGAGGTCTTGTGTACGGTTATCCCCTCCTAGACCTAGAGAGCATTGCTGCTGAACTCAAAATATGGAGAAAGGTCAGTGATAGATTGCAAAAAATCACAGACAATTTGGCACATGATCAGGCACTTTTAGACACCCAGACGGGCTCAAGTTCCAATACCAAACACCATCAACAAAGAGACAAGCACATAAATTTTCTTGATATACAAAAGTCGGTTCCCAGAGGTGCAGTTCAAGAACTATACTATCACCCACAATGGATTCCACTAGTCAAAGACAATGAGGGAAATAATATAGGTCTCGATTTAGCCCCAGGCCCGAAAGGACGTTGGGGTCAAATCATTCTTTTCGGACGCGATTTTGACACAAAATATGTCGTTGCATCATGTTTCACTGAGTTTTTGTTAAACTTGGTGGAAGATCTTGAAAACCACAAGTTCTACATTGACGAAATAGATGAGGATCTCGTTTACAGCGAAAATGGTAAGACATATCCTTACTTCCAAGTCCTAAAGTTACGGTCGCTTGCACTTGCTAAAATGATGGCAAGTTCTCGTTTGCCTGTGGGGAAAAGTGGTTCTAACGTGTCGCTTTCGGGTTCTCCAAGAACTCCACAGATCAAGAACTTCAAACAATATGCTCCAACAACTAAGGAAAGTTTTGCAATCGAGGATGAGGATCAGTTGATTCCTGGTGAAGATGTCATTAAACCAGGTGTTACTGACTCGACAGTGCCCCCTGTGAAAGATATGGAGGATTTAGCTGTAATAGATGCTACAAAGACTGCGGAGCCAATTGAATCGATTGAACCTCAGGCTTCAATTGATTCTGTCTCTAGTGTTGAAAATCCGATGAGAGAAGGTATTCAGGAGTCTGTTAAGCAAGATTCATCAGTTTCAGATTCTAGAGAAGTTCCGTTAGCCGAGCTTAGTTCTGAACCAGTGGTTGAAGATTATGCCAATGTGAAGCAAGCTGCTGAAACTGATACTGAAGATATTTTGAAACCGTCTCATGAGGCGAACGTGCCAAAACCTGAATGCAAGACTGATGCTCTTGAAGCACTTTCTGATGTGAGTTCTACGAATGCCGAACTTAAAGTGGACGACCTTTCCATGGAGAATGTTTTAGAAAGCAAAGATCAATCAGATGATTCTGCTAATCAAGATGTCGCCCAAGGGGGGTCTGAAAAATTTAATGAAGAAGATGAAGGCACACAAGAGGATGATGCTACAGAGATTGTTGTTCAAACAGAGACTATTGAATCCACTTCTTCGGCAACAAAAACAAAACCACGCAAAAAGAAAGGCAAAAAAGGTAGAAAGTAATTATTGTTTAGATTACATAATAACAATCATATTCAATTCGCGTGGTGCTAAAAATTAAAGTGATAAGCTTACGGTGTAATGCCATATTCCAATGTTCACAAGGAGCTTCCCTCTCTCCCTAACTTGATTCCATTGAAGGTACCAGCTGCTACGGGTGCCAATGACTTGCAAAGTCGAAGGCCAGTTTTGAGTTTGCCGATACGTCCAATAACTACTCCTCAGCTCTCTAGCTCAAGTTTGGAATCTGTAGACTCTACAGTCACCCCGGGAACCTTGAACAAACCAACACCGCCTAAACCTCTTGGAACTGGTGCTGAACCTCTGCTAGTTGTTCAAAAATTACAATCAGTTTCTGTTGTTTCTTCCTTAAATTCACAGAACCAACCACCTACGCCCTTCCTGGAGAGCAAATCTTTGAAACGTAAAAATGTTAAAAAGCTGACCCTGGTTGCACCACCTGTTTTCACAACGACAAACTCCAGTTCTACGTCACTCAAGCTTCCCAGCTCGGCATCTTCCATGGAGGGCAGCTTTAAAGATCCCGATCGAAAAACCTCAACAGATGAGTTGATTGCGAACATTCAGAACCTTGAGCTTGGGCTTGAATATCAGTTACCCATCCGAGCCGAAGAGCTGGTAGTTCTTAAAAAGTTAGGATCCGGAAATTCAGGAACTGTTTGTAAAGTCCTACATCTTCCTACACAGAAAACTATGGCCAGGAAAACCATTCACATTGACGCTAAGGAAGTGATTCAATCGCAAATTATCAGAGAGCTACGAATAATGCACGAGTGTGATTCGCCTTTTATTATTGGTTTTTATGGAGCATTTCTTCATGAAGGGGACGTGGTGTTATGCATGGAATATGGTGATTGTGGGTCGTTAGATAAAATATTCAAATTGACTGGCCCTTTTCCTGACTTTATGCTGAAACATGTTGCATACTCCGTTCTTTCTGGACTTGCATACTTATATGATACACACAGAATCATTCATCGCGATGTTAAACCCTCAAATGTTGTGCTAGACTCCAAAGGAAATATCAAACTTTGTGACTTTGGAGTTAGCCGAGAACTGATAAACTCGATGGCGGACACTTTTGTTGGAACTTCGACATATATGTCACCTGAACGTATTCAAGGTGGTGTTTACAATATAAAAGGAGATGTGTGGTCGTTGGGATTACTCTTGTATGAGCTCGCATCCGGCACTTATGCTTTCGGAGGCCCACAATCAGGTGAAGCTCTGAACAAGGGGCCAGAATGTATTCTGGATCTACTTCAGCGAATCGTGAATGAAAAACCACCTTGCCTCAAACAAGTTGATGGATTCAGTCCCGAGATTTGCGAATTTGTCGATTTGTGTTTGAGAAAAGAAAAAGAGCGTCCTGAACCACATCAACTTTTGAAGCACAAATTCCTTGCAGATTACTACAACGCAGAGGGAAATACCATTTCACCGAAGTACCAATCCGATATCAAGAAGTGGGTGAAAAATATCAGGCGAGTGCAAAAGGGTAAACCAATAAAACACTGATTATACCCCAATTACCAAGTTAAGTCACCACCATTACTGAGATGCATGCGTAACACCTGTGCCACAAGGTACAAACTACCACAAACGACAGTTGTTTGTCCAATTTGTTGTGCTAGTTCTAATGCGTTCGTGAGACCTGTTATATGTACATTTGCTCTGGACGGTATCTGTGATGCTAGAATTTTGGGGTCGTAACTTTCGATCCAGGGCATTCCCTCTACCTTGTCTGTAAAGCGAGTGAATATGACTGTATCTTGGGGTTTGACTAGAGTCTCAAGAAGATCTTTGGATGACTTTCCGGCAGTCATAGCTATTATAAAGGTGATCGGCTTCACTCTTGAAATCCCTAGGTATCTATGTAATTGCTGAGCTGCTTGAACGTTGTGTGCACCATCCAGAATTATGGGAAACTTTGTAGCCGTCTGAAATTGAAAATCCAGAAGTTGCAGTCTTCCCGGCCATTTCGTGTCGCAAATTCCTTGTTCAACTAATTTCTTTTCGAGATGGTACGTGTTTGCCATTGTATCAAGAATTCCTAATGCCACAGCCAGATTCATTCTTTGATAATCTCCCGACAAGCTAGTTTTGAAGTCAGAGGAACTAGCATTTACAAATTCAAAGTGTGTTTCAGGTGTAACTTCCAATACAGGCGCAAATTTACTTCTTGCAGTAGATCGTATCACTTCCAGAACTTTATATTCATTTGAACCATCCACAATACAAGGAACCTTTTGCTTAATTATTCCAGCTTTTTCAGCAGCTACAGCTTCAAGTGTGTTGCCCAGTAAGCTTTCATGGTCCATACCAATTTTAGTAATGCCTGTGCAAAGTAAATGTTCAGGTGCCAGAACGTTTGTGGCATCTAATCGTCCTCCCAAGCCGGTTTCCAGGATAGCCACACTAACTCTCTTGGCATTGAAGATTTTCAAGGCCGTGCATGTGAGCAGTTCAAACTCGGTACAATTGATATTGTGTCGTGAACTCAACGACTTCAAGTCATCGAGGACTTCACCATATTCTTCCTTTGACACTGGTTGATCAGATATCTGTATCGAATCCGAAGGATGTAATAAATGTGGTGAGTTTAGACGACCGTTGGAGATGCCGTTGGCACTGAGCACATGGGATACATAGGCACTCACGGATCCTTTTCCGTTTGTGCCAGCAATGTGAACTGCCTTAAATGTAGGGCAAAAACTGAGTAGTTTCAGTAGTGCGTTGATGCGGGCTAGCTGCAAATCAACACCCATGAAAATTAAACATATATTTATTTTCTATAATTTCGCTGTCCATTTTTTAATCATGTCAGTCGGGAGATTGGAATCCAGATTACGAAAGCTTTTCAATGTTCCGCGAAAGGGTGAGACACTTGAATTTAGATCGGGTCTGGTCTCGCAGTACGCGGATGAGCGGAAGGACACAATTCAGCGGGTCATTGCCGCAATGACCGTCGGCAAAGATGTCTCCTCCCTGTTTCCAGACGTCTTAAAGAATATCGCTACTCATGACCTTGAACAAAAGAAGCTTGTCTATCTGTACCTTATGAACTATGCTAAAACTAATCCAGAGTTGTGCATCTTGGCAGTGAACACATTTGTTAAGGATACGGAGGATCCAAACCCTTTAGTCAGAGCACTTGCAATCCGAACAATGGGTTGTATTAGAGTCGACAAAATGGTTGACTATATGGAGATCCCTCTACAGAAGACGCTGAAGGATGACAATCCATATGTGCGGAAAACGGCAGCAATCTGTGTTGCCAAGTTGTTTGACTTAAATGCGCAACTTTGTGTTGAGCAAGGATTCATGGATAAGCTTATTGATCTTCTCGATGACTCAAACCAGATGGTGGTGGCCAATGCAATATCCGCTTTGATGGAAATCTCCAATAGTACGAACACAAAGTACTTGCAATTGAATTCCAAAATGTTGAAAAAGCTTCTCATGACCCTAAACGAGTGTACCGAGTGGGGCCGAATTTCTATTCTTTCGGCTTTGGCTAATTATGATTCTACCGAGGTCACCGAAGTTCAGCAAATAATTGATAAAGTTTCACCTCAACTTCAGCATGAAAACCCTTCGGTAATGCTAGGTGCCGTCAAGGTAATTGTGAAACAACTTGACAAAGTGGACGGTGCTCAGAAGGAAAATTTGTTGAAACGATTGTCTTCTCCACTAGTTTCCTTGTTGTCCAATTCCCCAGAGATACAGTATGTGGCTCTTAGAAACATTAGAATCATTTTGGAAAAGTACCCTATTCTATTGGCAAGAGAATTCCGTGTTTTTTTCATTAAGTATAATGATCCTCTATACCTCAAACTAGAGAAAATTGATGTTCTGGTTAGATTATCGGATGAGAATAATGGTATGTTGCTTCTGGCTGAGCTTCGCGAGTATGCAATGGAAATTGAGACCGAGTTTGTTGACAGAGCTATCACTGCCCTAGGTCAGGTCGCTATCAATGTTCCCAAGGTCTCTAAAAAAGCAGTGGATATACTGTATGAACTGTTTATTTCAAGAGTGGAGACTGTCGTTGACCAGCTTGTTGTGGTTTTACAAAATATCCTTCGCAAATATCCAACCGAATTTACCTCGACAGTTATTACCATCATATCGGATTTGAGCTTTGAATTGTTACAGTCATCGGAGGCTTTATCATCATATGTTTGGATTATTGGTGAATATCACTCGGAGATACCACACCTTGAGAATTGTCTTTCGTCTTTAGTTTCCCAATTTCAGGACATGGATTCAGATGTGCAATCTGCGCTATTAACCACAGTGGTCAAGACCGGACTTTTAAGACCAACCCCAAGTGTTCAGAAGTTATTGCAACAGGTCCTCAATGAGGCTACTACGGAAGTCGAGAATGCAGACGTCAGAGACAAGGCATATATCTACTGGAGAGTGTTGTCTACGGATGATACTGATATGCAAAAGAGAATAATTGCCAAAAAGTTGCCTCCTTTGAAGTCTGCAATTGACCACTTCCCTCCTTTGTTATTAGAACAATTGATAAATGAACTGTCTATGTTAGGCTCAGTTTATCACAAGCCACCTTCCAGCTTCCTCGTGGGAACAGACGGGAATGTCGTTAATACTCAAATACAAACCAAAAAGCTTGAGGAACTGCAACAGATTGCAAAAGATCGGATCGTCAATAGTACATTCAAGTCCGAAAACTTATTGGACTTCGATGACGATGTCGAGCAGTCACAGAGCTCTGCAGCAGTCAGCTCATCCACGCCTACGACAGGAAACGTTCTTGATGAACTTAACGACCTCTTCTCTAACATATCTGTACATCCAGCTGCTCCTGTTGAGAACACTGGGTCTACTATGATAAACAATGTTATCAACAACTCACATCCCCAGCAGGTAAATTCGGATCTTCTAGATTTGTTTTGATATATTGGTATGTACTCTTAAAATGCAACAAGATGTTCCCTATTCGTCATCGTCCTGTTCTTCTACAATTTTCGAAAATGTCTCTTGCTCTAGTTCTTCGACTTCAAAATATTCAGCCATCGCTTCCTCCTCCTCTTCTTCTTGTGGGTCCTCGACATCTTCATCCTGATTCTCTTGCAGCTGTTCTTGTGCCGATCCTGCAACAGGGAAACATCTCTCCACTAGTTGAAGCATTTCCTGGCATTGCTCGTCTGTAAATCTTTGATCGCACTCTTCTATCACTGAAAAGAGAGATACTATCGTGCGTGGAAGTTTGTTCAGTATTTCAAGTTTTTCGATTTTCATTAGTGGATATTGGTTGAGCTCTGATATCATTTCAATAACATTTGCTTTGGTGTAGTCGTTGGATTGGCCTATTCGCACCAGGTAGCTGGATAGCTCTTTTGTGATCAACTCCAAATCAATCAGATGATTACCTTTTTTTTTGCGTTGTTTCTTAATTGCATCCTCGCCCAAAGTAAAACTCCATCCGTTTTCCCTTTGGATATCCTTCAAATGTTCATAAACCTCAAAATTAGATAGCAATTTTTCTAATTGCACCTCGACCTATTCGTTAGTTTGTGCAAAATCGAAACTTACCCTCATCGATTGAATGTAAATTTTTTAATAAATTTTTCTCTTATTTCACTTCACTATTTAATCTTCTTGATCCCAGTTACCAGGTTTAGGTTGCTGGGGCATAGCCGGGCCACCAGCACGCTTGGCAACAATGATCTGGTCCACACTCAAGATTGTCGAAACAGCTTCAGTCGCTAAATTAATGGCGTTTTTCTTGCAAACCAAAGAGTCGTAAATTCCATGTTCCTGAACGTCCAACAGAGACTCGGAAACAGACTCTGCCTCAATATCAATTCCGTAGTTCAATGAGTTTGAATCAGAGTCATCATGTGAAGCGTATAGTCTAGGGAGAACTTCAGAGGCATCAAGACCTGAGGTCTCGCACAAAATCCTTGGCAGAAATTCGAATGATTCGGCGAACTTTTTGATACCAAGTTGCATAAGACCTGGAGTCTTCTCACCGTAAGTAGTAATCCGTTTAACCAACTCAGCTTCGACAGATCCAGCTCCTGGAAGTAGTCGTGGATCCTTAAGTACGGCCTTCACCACTGCGACACCATCATCAATAGCTCTCTCAATGTCCTCAAGATTATTTTTGGATGCACCTCTGATGACGATTGACGAAGTCAACGAGGTCTCTTTGTCCTGACGGAAAACTGTAACTCTATCTCCTCCAATTTCTTTGGTCTCAACAATATCCACAGTACCCATTTCCTCCGGCATTGGAGCTCCAAGCCTGGCCAATGGGGTTCCGCCACAAACTCTGCTAACCCTTCTGAGGTCAAACTTCGAAGGCACCTTCAAAACAAGCATACCGTACCGGTCAAAATAGTGCAAAGCAAGCTCGCCCACGCCAGCACCGGCAACAATCACACGAACTCCAGTATCGTGAATCTCCTTCACAAGCTTCTCAAGTTGTTCCTCCTCACCCTTGCTGAACCCAAGCATTTCTTCAGCATTGTGAAGCAAAACAGTGCCTTTTGTTTCAGTTGTAGAAAGATCAATAGGGCATGTGTATATAGCAACTTTGGAAGTAGATGCAATTTTCTTGATTTGAGTTTCCGGTTCCCTAGGAAAAACCATTCCCTTGATGACATAAGAGCTTGCAAGAGACGCGCCCATGATTTTGACAACTCTGATCGAATCTACATTGAATAGTTTGGGATTGTGCCTTGGCATAACACTGATAACTGCTTCAGCAACCAACTCGCTAATCTTTTGTTGGTTTCCGTATTGTTTTGAAGTTATGACAGGCTTGATAATTTTCAAAAGCTCATCCCTCGAATAAAGGTCTGACACCTGGTCAATAACCAAATTCTCAAGTTCCTTCAGAGCAAATTTGTTTGCCATATTATATCCCTGGATGATCTCTGGTGGAGTCAAGCCGAGAACAACAAGTTTCTCAGCGAGATGTAACAATTCGCCTGCCAACACCAGCACGTAATTGGTATTGTCTCCCATCTCTTCCTCTTGCTGTTCTGAAGACATTATCATAACTTTAACGGCAGGATGAACAACTTCAAGCTCTCTGATCATAGTAGCAGCATCATTGGTAATTGAAACTTTTTCAAGTCTGTTGACGATGATCTTGTTCTTGCCACACGGTCCGATAGACGTGGATATCATATTGCTCAGCTCTCTGCAAGCTTGAATATTTCTATTAATAGCACCATCGGTCCTGTTGTGTGTTTGGTATCCCTGTTTGAACAATCCAGCATTAGGCTGGCCAGGCATTCTAAGCGACATGTTCAAGAGTTAGAAAAAAAATTCAAGAAAAACTGAGAGGAAAAAGTTCAATAACTTATTTAATGACAGGGAAGTCATTCAAAGATCAATTGATTGAAGTGGGTTCTTCCCGTCCACGCGAAACCAATGCGATTGCTAGTTCTGATTATGATCCTTTGAAGGACGTTGTTGAAATTCTCACCGACCCGCAAAGTTTATCACAATTGGACATGTTGCTAGCTTACATTAACGTGTACAAACTCCTGCTAGACTCAGAAATAAAATCAAAACAAACAGATTTCCAAAGCAATAGAGCCAAACTTGAGAATGATGGTGATTTTGTAACAATTCTCTCGGGGGAATTAAGTGGTCTTATCGATGACTTCAATGAAACGAAGCTGGCTGCTGAAACGACGGGTGATACTATCAGCAGAATGACTGCTGGAATCAAATCTCTGGACAATACAAAACGAAATCTAACGCTAACAATGACCATACTGAAGCGATTACAAATGCTTATAACTGCATATGAAAATCTAGAAGACTTCCTCAACGATGAATCCAATCCAGTGAAAGACTACACCCAAATTCGTCAGCTCTTCAGCGTCGTGTTAGAGTTAATTGAGCACTTCCAGTCCTATAAGAGCATTGATGAAATCAATACATTAAATAAACGCATCAGTTCCTTAAGAAATAAGATCATCGATGAGATTTTTAGTGATTTTGAATTAGAAACCAAAGAAGAACTTCACAATCCAAAATTAGTCGATGGTTGTGCTCTTCTTGATTTGTTGGGTGCTTCGTATCATGATCGACTCGTATCATGGTATACAATTACCATTTTGAAAGAGCTCACCAGTATTTTCAAGTCAACGGAAGAGGCAGGGTCCTTGGACAACGTCAAAAGACGGTACATGTTTTTCCAGCAGGTTCTGGCAAACTTCGAACAAGTGCATTCCAAGGTTTTTCCAAAGGAGTGGGATATGGAGTTGGAGCTCACCAAGCATTTCTGTGAAGTAACAAAAAATGACTTGAGAGAAGTCACGGAGAAAGAAATTCGGTTGACAGGAAGTAAGGTTGATGTAAATCTGTTGCTTATCTCTCTGGGAGAGACACTTGAGTTTGAGGCCTATCTGAATAAAAAGTTCAAGAAGAGCTTTGATGGCGCTATATCAGACGTATTCGAGCCATACTTGAATATATGGATCAATCACCAGGATAAGGTTATTGGCGACAAATTTGTTGAATTCATGAATCCTTCAAACATGTTCAAAAAGACGATGGAGGAGGCTGGTGGTGCAAATGTCAATGTCCTGGAATCTGCAGCAGAGCTTTTTAGACTCTACCGCCAAGTTCTTGCCCAATTATCCAAACTTTCGCGTGGTGAATCTATTTTGACGCTTTCCACTGTATTTGCCAAAAACCTGGATAAATATCGTCAGAGTGTACTTGAACCACTTTTACCCAACCCCAAAAACTTATCAAATGGAACACCTACTGAACAAAAGGAAGGTACAGAAATGGTTTGCCTTGTATTGAACACGGCAGATTACTGTTCACTTACGGTCTCTCAACTAGAAGACAGGCTTGTCTCGATCATAAAACCAACTGAACTCTCGCAAAGGATCGATTTCGAAGTTGTCCGTAGTGCATATCTCACGATGATTAATTATTGCTTAAATTTGCTATTTGTTAAGGTGGAGACAGATCTTCATTTGGCATGGAGAGAAATGTTAAATTTCAACTGGAAATCTATGACAGATGTAACTGGTGAATCGCGCTATATTCAGTCGTTGCGCATAATGGTGGAAGAGTATTGTACAATTATTTTTCCCGGATTCAACAGGCCATTGTATATCCGGAATTTCTTGGATAAGCTGGTCGAACTGGTCCTTTCAGAATTATGGTTAAACATTGTGAAGTCACGTCCAATCACTGAAATGATGGCAAAACAATTCATATTTGACTTACAGTCATTAAAGACGCTATTTTTGAACTTACCAAACCTGTCTCCAGAACCTACGAAGATCACTCATATGTCAAGCTTTAGCAAAAGTCTTGAGGCTAAAATTTCAAACATCTCCAATGTTCTCAAAATACTGATGGTTCCCACTTCACCAATGGCTGACTTTATTTCAAGCTACTTTACAGTTGTGGGAGACTCCAATTTCAACAATTTCATCAAAGTGCTTAAACTGAAAGGTCATTTAACCAATGAAAACACATATGAGAAGGACAAGCTGAGATTTGCCGACCAGTTTGAAGCACAACTGCATCACTTCGAAACCACTGAAGAAACACTTGCCGAGAATAACGAATTCGTGGAATCGCTCAAACTAGAAGAAGCTCCACCTGGAGTAATTTCCTCGCCCAACACAGCAATGTCTGGGTTTTTCAATAGTCCAAGTTCGAACTTTCGCATCGATAAGTCCTCTTTACTATCAACACGTGATCAATTTGAGAAAAACATCGCCAAGACGTTCAATATCAACAATGAGAACAGGATAGACATAGGTGAGAATCTTAAGAACTTCGGCAAACTGTTTAAGAAAACTTAAATTTAGAATAACATGCTCTTATATAAATACTTAGTGCTTACCACCAGTCTTTTTACTTCTGAGCTCAGCTCTCTCCTTTTCAACCTCTGCGTCGAAAACGATGAACTCGTGCAGTCCTGCACCTGCTGGCACCATTGGCAAAACAGGCACTTTCTTCTCGGTGACTACCTCCATCAAAATTGGACCATCATTATACTCTATCAGCTTTCTCACTCCTTCAACCAAGTCCTCTTGTTTCTCAACTCTGAAGGCTTTGAGACCCATTGCCTCACCAAGTTTTACGAAATCTGGATTCGACTGGTGAGTGTGTGCGTACCTGAAATCGTAAAATAGAGATTGCCATTGTGTCACCATTCCTTGCTCCTCATTATTCAAAACAACAATTTTGACTGGTGCATTGGCTTGAACGGCAGAAGATAGCTCAGTGAGAGTCATGCCGAAGGAGGCATCACCATCAATATCAATGACTAAAGCGTTCGGCTTGGCCACCTGAGCCCCAATGGCAGCAGGCAGACCGAAGCCCATTGTTCCCAAACCACCAGAGGTGATGAAAGAACGGGGTTTGGTCCAAGTCCAGTGTTGAGCGGCCCACATTTGATGCTGGCCAACACCAGTAGTGACCAAATAGTCGCGACCAGTAGCGTTCACTTGTTTGGAAAGCTCCTGAATCAAGGTTTGTGGCATTATTTTGGAACCAGGAGTCTCCTTTTGGTAAGCGTATGGGTACTTCTCTTTCCACTCTTTTATTTGGGCAAACCATTCAGGACGTTCCGAAACCGGATGCACAAGCTGATTGAAAATAGAGAGATTTTGGGTCACGTCGCCCTCGATTGCTTCGGTTGCATCTACCACCTTATTGATGTTTTTCGGTGAAATCTCAAAATGAACAATACCTCCGCGCTTTGCTTGTGCGGCAAGTCTGGCCTGGGGGGCAAACTTGCTGATGTTACCTGTGACTCTGTCATCAAAACGTGCTCCAAGAGCAATGATTAGGTCTGCCTCCTGCATTGCATTGTTTGCAACAGCAGAACCGTGCATACCAAGCATATCAAGAGACTTTTCGTCGTTCTGATCAAAAGCGCCGAGGCCTTGTAAGGTCGTGGTAACTGGAATCTGAGCTTTGTCAGCAAGTTCCTTCAGTCTTTTCGGACCGTCCTCCGAATTGAGGATACCTGCCCCCACATACAAAATTGGTTTTTTGGCCTTGTTGAGCAAGGCAGCAGCGCGCTCGATACATTGAGTAGTAAATTCAGTAACGGCAGCTTGACTTATTCTAGTCAAGGTGTTAGAAGGAATAGTGGTACTAACAGGGATGGCTTCCTTTAAAATTGAAGCAGTGACATCTTTGGGCAAATCAACCAAAACAGGACCAGGACGGCCGCTCATGGCAATCTCGAAAGCCTCATTGATTCTTCTAGGAAGCTCTGCAACGTTTTTGACCATCACATTCCACTTAGTGCACGATCTAGAGATACCCACAACATCAGCCTCCTGAAAAGCGTCAGTTCCAATAGCATTGGTAGCCACTTGTCCAGTGAAGACAACCATAGGGATACCATCAGCGAGAGCGTCCGCCATTGGAGTGACGACATTGGTAGCACCAGGTCCAGATGTAACAAGAACGACGCCGGGCTTTCCAACAGCTCTAGCGTATCCTTCGGCCATGTGGCCTGCTCCCTGTTCATGGCGCGGGAGAATAAAGTTAAACTTATCAGAGTTATAGATAGCATCATAAACGGGCAATATGGCACCACCAGCATAACCAAAAATGGTATCGACATTGTGTCTTTCCATCATCTCATGAAAAATTTGACCACCAGTAAGTCCAATGAAAGAATCATCCATTTGAACTTTGCTGGAAATAGGCGAAGGGGTCTGCTGATCAGAAATATTGAAAGCTGGAGCAGGAGTTGGGCGTGAGTCGGCCTGCACATAAGCAGAAGACGATTTGGTACGCACTGTACGTGCACTACGAGCGCCCTTGAGCGCCATCATGCGCATCGCGGGGGTTGTTCTGCAAACTGTTCTTAGCATGGTATAGGACTTATGCAAATTCAGATTAAAATAATTTATCAAATTTCCCGGGGTTAGTCATATGAAAAATTTTTTTGCTTAAGCGGCCCGGTAGCGGTGTGGCGGTGCAAATGCCATTCTGCATCCTTGGTGTGGCCGTGTATTATTATTTTATATATCTCATGCTTGATTCGCTTCTATATCGCAGCCACCAATCATTACGGATTGGCGGAGTTCATCGCTTCGTTGTCAAATATAAACCAGAGAGCTTGGATAATCCGAAAGCGATCTTTGTTAAAATTAAAAACACAGAAGTCCTAACTTTACGTGCCGCCTATTTGACAGGTCCATACGCAATATATTGTGACATTCGGCAACAAGAGTATTGTCACAACACCCAATGTTTTGTCACCGCTGATCAACCTGTGTTTGGCCCTAATCTATACGCTGGCCAAACTCTCGTGGCAGAACTTTCAATGCACAATATTAAGAGAGAGTACATATGGATTATTGATGTTGTAAGTCAAATGATTTTTAGTACCACCGCAGAAGTACAGTACGAAGTGATGATTGGTCTTGAAAAAGGGGTCCTACATAGAGATAGTTTTGGTGATAAGGTGGGTACATTCTCTCCGAACCTCTCTGTCGAACATCTAACCACTCCTGAACTTTGGAACAAGCAAGCGGGAAGTGGCAAAGTGCACCTAGTTTTCTTGACACATGGTTTACATTCGAACCTTACTGCTGACATGTTCTACTTGAAAGAAGCCATTGAGAAAAAGGCTCGAGAATCGGGAGATAATGTGGTTGTGAGAGGTTACGCTGATAATGTTTGTCAAACAGAACGAGGAGTCAAGTATTTGGGAAGGCGGTTGGCAGAGTACTTCGTTAATGAGCTGGCAACTTCTATCAACATTGGGAAAATCTCTTTTATTGGCCATTCGTTGGGTGGTTTAGTACAAACATTTGCCATCGCTTACATTAATCACAACTATCCAGGATTTTTCGATAAGTATGAACTGGAAAATTTGGTTTTTCTTGCGTCACCTTTGCTAGGTATATCCAATGAAAATCCAGCTTACGTCAAGATGTGTCTTAGTTTTGGAATAATTGGTAAGACTGGTCAAGATTTGAGTCTGCAAGGGTCGAAACCTTTATTGATGTTGCTCCCAACAAAGCCTACACGCCAAATTCTCCGCAGGTTCAAAAGGAGGACAATCTATGCCAATGCGGTAAATGACGGGATATGTCCACTCAGAACATCAGCACTTCTTTATCTGGATTACAAAGGTCTTGCTCAAGTGTATGAAGCACAATCAGGACATGCGGGAAATTTTACCTGTAGCAAGTCAGATATAGGCGAAATCCCAGATCATACGGATGAAACAAACTCTAAAGATTCTCCGTCTCTCAAGTCTAAGTTTTTGTCTCAGCTCCAGACGGTAGTTTCATTCTGTGCCTCAAACGCACAAAGTTCAGCCAAGAGCAAACGTTACCAGCGTTACCAAATTAGGGAACCTATTGAGGGAGAGGAGATCGAAAGTGAGTTGCAGGATAATGTTGATGGAATCGTTACTCTTCCTAAACCAAACATCATCGAGAGTATCAAGCGAGTAGTTTTGCCCCCTCTGCCTCCGCTGCGTTTCATTACAGACCCGAACTCCAGACCCAATGCAATTCTACATGATAAAATCTATACCCCAGACATGATCCCTGGAGATCTTCCGAAAACTTCTGGCAAGCTCATTCAAGCTCTGGATCCACTAAAACGACAGAGGATTCTCGAAGAAAAGATGGCACGCAGATGGCACGATGGTATGTCTTGGAGAAAGGTGATTGTTAACTTGAAGCCGGACGCACATAACAATATAATTGTTCGAAGACGATTTGCCAACGCTTACGGTTGGCAAGTAGTTGATCATCTAGTTGACAACCACTTTTCTCTTAAGTGCGTTACCGGAGAAGATTTAGAACAATACCAGTGGAATCAATCTGTCACAGAGTTGAAAGAGTTGGAAACGAAAGAGGATTTGACATTAGAAAGACTTCTATCCAAACAGCATAAAAAGGCTGCATCTGAACATTACAATCCCAGTGTAACTCAAGAAACAGTCTCGGGAATCGTTCCTAATGAAAGCGATCAGGATATATTAAACTCTGGAGATACAAGTGACCAGGATTGGCTGGAAGAACGGGATTGGCTCAATGACGCAAGTTCTGCAGTCTACGATGGGCCGACTGGAATGATTAATACTATAAGCGAATCTGTGAATGGGAAGATGGAGTCCTTCAAAACTCTATTTGTGAACGAAAACGTACAAGATGATGATAGCGATGTAGTCGCGAGCCACTATTTTTAATGATATTCGTATAATTAACGACTAATGACATGAGAAGTTTCGAACTTTCACAAAGTATTTAACATAGCAGCTGGTGGTGAGTTGGAGTTGATGAGATATAGTGTTATTCCCAACCGCCTCGGAGTAACCATTTCAGGCGCTCTAGTGAAGGTTAGGTGAGCTGTTTGGGCATGAAATATCTCTTGCTTGGAAATATCCAAACAGGAGTTGGAGACCAAACAGAGTCTATTTGAGATTCGTTCGAGTATGGAGAAATCTTTAAAAAATGAATTTTCAACGATGAGCTTCTCAAGCAAAGGTAAGTCCAGCGCACTCTCGGCAAATGCGTTTTCTATATGGAAGTAACGCAAAGTTTTGGGCAACTGTAAGTTTTTCGTATTGAGGAGGAAGTGACCATTCCATTCCCGCCAGCTTGAGAAAGCTCGATGTGGACACACAAGATGTAGGCGTTTGAGATTCATAGGAAGTAAAGCACAAACAGACTTAGAGACATCCGGATCTTGACTGCTCAAATGCACTTCATTCCGACAGTCAACTCCCAAAGACAATTTAAGAGAGTGGACGCTTTGAGGTAAACGATGACGACAGACCTGATTGATGAGAATGACTAGGGAATGTCTTTTGACTCTTTCGTCGGTGCTAAGTAATGTCAATTTGGCTGTTCTGATATTCGGTGGCCACTTGATTGATTTCACGGGTTCGTAATGATTCAAGATTCTTGTATCACAACACAACGCTAATTCTAGTGTATCCAATTTGAGAAGTGATGATAAGTCAAACTCTTGGGACAGTACCAATCGATCAATGACTAAGCGAGTCAAGTTTGGATAATTGCGCATTCCTAACATATCGCAGCTAAACATCGTAACATTTTGAAGTTGTATTGTTTTTAAATTGATGTTTATGAGAGCAGATTCAAGCCAGATTTCTGAGGAGTGGGGCAATAATCGCTGGACGATGGGCAAGTGTGAACTGCTCAGATAGAGGTGCTCTAGGTTGGACATGTAGTCCAGGAATTTGAGGGATTTCAAGTCCACAAATCCGTGCAGTTCACATTTGGACAGGTTTGCCAACTTAATCAGTTGTTCTTCCTCGGGATGCCAAATTACATTCACCTCATTGGTTACATCACAATTTGACTTAAGTGTCAATTCCCTCAGTTGGTTCCCTGCTAGCGCGCCTAGTAAGCTATTCAGATCGGTATATAACACGGTTGGAAGCATCTCTATATCTAGATATTCCAAATTTGGGGCACCAGCAACAAGATGTTGAATCAATTCTGAAGACTCTGAGTAGAGTGATACTTGCAAGGACTTGATCTTAGGAAACTTGATGCTGAGCTGAGATATCTGCAGCGATCCCGGTGATAGGATCGTCAGACCTAGATGTTCCAAATTAACTAACTTGGCTAAACTGGATTGTGATTGCGAATAGGAGGTGATGTCAAAACAGCGAAAAACGAATGAATCAATGTGGTCGGCTTTGTCCAACTTCAAAATCTCATTCTTCTCTTTAGTGTAAACATAAGCCGCAAAGCTTCTCGGGAACGGGAATATGTCGGCCAATGCTTCTAAATCAAGCTGGTCGATCGAAGAAATGTACTTGATATCAGCATTTGTCAATTTAGTGCAAGAAGACACCTCTTTCAGCAAGTTGAACTCGAGCGACTCCTGAACAATTGCACTTGAATTTGCTGAAAGTTCAAGATCTTCTAGAAATAGTCCAGTATGAAATAGATCATTCTTTTTCCTGAAAATGTATAACGATCGAGATATATTGTGTTTGAGAATCTCCTGCCAAAGTATGTGTGTATCAGAAAGAATCAATTGGTGTAGTAATCTGACTGAATCTTTAACAGGTAAAAATGAAAAGATTAACTGCTGCACCTCCAATGGAATTAACATGGTGCGCTCATCTGAAGAAGATATCAGAAGTTATGCACTATTCCACAATTAAATTACCAGGAAATTAAATTTAGTAATTTTCTCTTTTTCAAAAGCAGTCGTAGCAATTGACAGTCTCTTAAGCCTTGCGAATTGAAAAGCTAAACTCTCAAAGCTAAGAGCATATTAGATTACCAGGCCAAGTAGTATCATTCGAAAAGAGTGTTACTTTATGCATAATAAGTGCATGTGCCCCTTGTCTGCTCTTTTTGTTCTCCAAGTGTCTAAGAATATTCTGTAGAGCACATTAAAGGTCGTGGACCAGCAAATGTATTGATTTCTTATTACGTCACTTTCTTTTCCCCAGCTCCACATCTTATTTAAAATCCCAAAGTCGCAGTCAACTCGAAGTCACGTAATGCAATCCGAAAAGTTAAATATACAACCTGCTCCAGCTGATGCCCAATCGAATAAACCTGTCGATACCCAGAGTCCTTCATTTCATTCGTACTTGGAGGATGGCACTATAGATAGTATGACACCAGCAGCTCGTAAAAAGCGAGTTTCGTCCCTATCTTTGTCGGATCAGTGGGCTGGCTCGATGCGGTCACCCTCTTTGGCTGCATTGACCAAGCTCAATAATTCAGGAAGCAGCGCCAATCTTAGAAAGACTAGCTCAAAAGCTAGTTTAATAAAGTCACACTCTAGACTCTCGATGGCGTCATTGAACACGGAGGGTCAGCCAATTAGATATAAGACCAAAATTGTCGACCATTACCGAGTGGCATCCTATGCATTTGCATTTGACATCGATGGAGTTATCGTGAAAGGCCCCGATACTATTCCATATGCGAAAGAGGCACTGAAAATGCTCAATGGTCAGAATAAGTATAACATCAAGGTTCCATATATTTTCGTCACCAATGGTGGTGGAAGACCTGAGAGCGAGCGTGCAAAAGAACTCAGCGAAAGATTAGGTTGCGAGATTACGGAAGATCAAGTGATTCAAGGTCATACGCCGATGAAAGATCTTGTTGCAGTTCATAACACTGTTCTCGTTGTTGGAGGCGTCGGCGATAAATGCCGAAAGGTGGCAGAAGGATATGGTTTCAAAAATGTTTACATTCCGTTGGATGTCATGTATTGGAATCCGAGTGTCACACCATATTATACATTGACCGAGGAAGACAAAAAGGTTTGCAAGAAAGATGTGGATTTTTCTAAGATCCACATCGACGCAATATTGGTTTTTGCAGATTCTCGTAATTGGGCAGCAGATCAACAAATAATTCTAGAGCTTCTTATGTCCAAGAATGGAGTCATGGGTACAATCAGTGATACCTTTGAAGATGGACCTCCTATATATTTTGCCCATTCAGATTTCATATGGGCTACAAACTATAAGCTTTCCAGATATGGCATGGGTGCTCTTCAAGTCTCTATTGCAGCTCTTTACAGAGAGCATACCGGCAGGGAGCTCAAGGTCACTAGATTTGGTAAGCCACAAAAAGGAACTTTCAAGTACGCCGAAAAGGTTTTAGAGCACTGGCGTCAGGATGTTTTAGAGGAGCATGTTGAAGAATTGACTTCTGCAGCAGCCTCTGATCAATCTGAAGAAGAGGATGATGATCAAGTACTCTCGTTCAAAACTCCAAAAAAGAGATCAACAAACAAGAGCTCTGCGATTGCTGATTCAGACTCTGACGAATCTGACGACGAAGAAGGATTAACCATTCAGAAGCTATCTAAGTTGACGCTGAACTTACCACCAGCATCGACAGTTTACTTTGTTGGAGATACACCGGAATCTGACATTAGATTTGCCAACTCACATGACGAATCGTGGCACTCTATTCTTGTCAAGACAGGCGTGTACCAAGAGGGAACACAACCAAAATACAAACCCAAGTACATCTGTGACAATGTTTTGGAGGCTGTGAAGTACGCGATAGAAAGAGAACACGAACTCGAATTAAATGAATGGAATGCTAGTGCACAGGAGTTGCCAGACTCAGCTGAGGATACAATACAACCTACGAAAGAAGCTTTTGTTACCGAAACAGAGATTGTTACTAGGAAGTAAATAGATAATTAATGACCTTCCTTTGTGTCTAGAGTACTGAATCAATGTAGCTCAATAGAGGGACCTCGAAGTTGATCAAACTGTATGGTATAGGCTTTCAAAATTCTTTTCAGCCTGAAATTGCTCTCGTGGCCCAGTCGGTTAAGGCGTCAGTCTCATAATCTGAAGATCGCGTGTTCGATTCTCGCCGAGAGCACTTTTTTTTATACCCCCCATGTTTGGACGCTATCTTTATTTAAAGCGTTCCCGTTTTGATGGGTTTGCAGAGGGCAGAACTAGTTGATTATTGGTAGTAGCAATGAACTTGAATCCAGGTTGGATTCGGTAATACGCGATACTGACGCTTATCTTCTAGCTTTTATTAGGCAGCATTTGTATCAAATTTGGATCACGCTTGTGAAAAAGCCCACAAAACAATACCTAAGCCCGGAAGCAACATTTGCCAAGAAAAATTTATTTGCACCTAAAGTACGTCGATTAGATACGCGCCAATGTAATATGTTGCCCGGAATCGCTTATGTATGAGGTTGAATATTGCTACAATTTCCAGTTTTGTTGCTGTTGATTTTAAGTAGGGTTTTCCTCGTGTCCACCAAATAGACATGGAAAGATAATTTTGGGCTCCGTTCAATCAAGACATTTATTTATCTATTAAAACTACTTGTATAGGTTGAAAAACGGCTTCAAAATTAAAATGCTTGGTGCAGATAAAAGCTTCCTCAGCTTTATATCTTGCTAAGTACTTTTCTAAAGAGAGTTTTTTGAAGGGTTGATTACAAGTTGCTATCACGTGTCTGTAAAGGAGTGATTAACTACTCTCAAAGTGAACTCTTCAATCACTTTTTGAGATAAGTGACTGATTTGCGCATTTACACCAAAGTTAGGTGTTTCGGTTTGCGATTCCCGAAGTGCATCCTTTTTTACTTCCGCAAATCAAAACCAATGCCATGCTATTAAGCGATCTGTCTTGGTAATTTAAGGGCATTGCATTTTGTAAATACGATGACCTGAAGCTAGACTAGCCCCTTTAGTACGGAGAGCATATTGGAGCGTTAGCCGAATGCTGAATGAATTTCAGGTCAATGCAGGTCTTGCATTTCCCAAAAGAAGCACAGCCCAAACCGCATTGCGATTGTTCTGGGCTTAGGAGTTCGCCAATTGTGCGCGGGATTTATCATGCGAACAATGGGGCAGTGCCACGCGGACTCTTGTGATTTCCGAGGGATTCAAGAAAGCTAACGGAAGAGGTATAGTGCTTCCTTAATCGACGTTCTTTTGCAAACGAAAGTTCGACCGTCTCATACACTGATGGTATAGTCTCTTCTACAGCTCACAAGGCTTAGTGGGGAGTTGGTTGGTAACTCAATATCATGTAAGTTTGAACAATACGGAGTGCAGGGACTGAATGCGAGATGGATTGGAACAATAACTGGTGGCATCAAATCCATTTAGATACGCATCTATTCACGAAAAAATGAGCTGATTTCGCTAAGGTTAGAAGGCAGACCAACTTCATTTACTGATGTATTCCAGGCACACCGGGTGAATGAGGACAGGCAATAAGTGTGTTGTACAACATTTTTGTGGGCTGTTGTGGAAAGAAAGGTTGCTGGTGGAACTTTGAGAATCGCAGAATCCGGATTAGAGAGAGTTTTAGTTTTAACGAACCGATGCCGGGCTGATACCGAGACATTCCAAACAATGATGAGGAACTTCATTACAGGAAAAATTATTGTGAAAACAATGTAACATTCGGCAATCACTTCACTTGTTTGAGATGAAGCTACAGGAGGTTGCCTAATTATGGTATATTTTTGTCTTAAGTGAGTGATTTAAATAATTTTGCGAAAATGCATGCAAACTGTGCAGTCCTTGCATACTGCCTATGGTTGACTAGTTTGGCTATACCTATGCATTAAAAATTGAATTGGTGGGATCCTCTGCTTGCTTTTGTTCTCGAAGGTGGCCTAGCAATCGTGTCTAACAGGTTTCCTTTTAATTGTGCAGTAGGATTCTTTTTCTTTTCTTGCATGGAGTCGAAATCCGGAAATGATATGAGATTCGCTTGAATTTAAAGACTACTTCCGCTCTTAAAGAATCCTGATAAATTTCTGTACCCAGGCAAATGCCAACTCTTTTCTAACCTTTCGCTTTATTATTTTCGTTCAGTCGCTTCATTTGGGTCTTTATTGTACACAATGGCTTCTGTCATCAATCGAGATTGTGAGAAATCCGATCGGCCTTCAAATTCAGGTCACGAGTCACCAGTCACTCTACCATCCATACTGAATCTCACTACCTCTATCCCTCCGGCTCAATCTCTACAGAAAACTCCACCAAATTCACAGCCAGCTAATCCATACAAAGTCAACGAACACTCGCCCCGAGCTAAAGAGACCAAAAGCGAGACTTCACAATGTGCCATCACTGGCAAGAGAACATACGGTTTTGCTCCCAATATAGCCTCCCCAAAAGAAATCAACTTACCCCCACTTTCGTCGATTCTCAATACTGCCTTTCCCGCTGGTTCCAATTCATCTTCGCTTTTCTACCAAGACGTCTTTGTCCCCAGACACGATACTGGTAGCAGCTTCCATGTCGAGCGTCCACCCCGCCACCAATCGCATGCGAAATTCATGTCACCTAGTTTGCCTGTTGCAGAGACTGCGGCTGTGGAAATGGCAGAGCCCAGCTCAGATGGTTCACATGAATCAAAAGACAAGCACAAGCGCGTTGTTCGTCGGAGAACCAGAACTGGATGTCTTACTTGCCGGAAACGACGCATAAAGTGCGATGAACGCAAACCTTTTTGTTTCAACTGCGAGAAGTCGAAAAAGGTTTGTGCAGGTTACGAACAAGTGCCATATGGCTCGAGACGCTACAGATATATGCAGCCATCCAAAACACATGAATTCCAACCCGAGGACATAGATTCACCTTCCAACGCTTCTGGCACAGCTCCTCTTATCAGTCCTGTTATTGGTCATCGCCCTCTACCCCTACTTATGGACTCAGGATCGCCGCATCCCACAGCGTATCCAATGATGAGACACTATTCGCACCCGCCTCCACACATCCCGCCACCCATAGCGCCTTACTATCAACCATTTATGGGACAGGTTGTCCCTCCAAATGGTCATTACATCCATAATCCCATGGATTTCTCTTACTACAAAGACCACCTGGAATATTTACATCGCCAGTAACGAATCCGCGTCTTTATCATTAATTCTATTTACCTGAATCTTACTAGCTCTAATATACTTTGAATTTTTTTTCAATCGGTCACTTCATGTTCAAGCTCCTGTTCTTAGTTTACGGGGTCTCTGCCAACTGGATTCGTGGAGTGTCACCAGAAAACCAATCACTGTATCAGCCAGATACCGAAGGTTTGTGGCGTTGCCTAGGCAATCCAGAAATTGTTCTTTCGGCCGATAAAGTAAACGATGATTATTGCGATTGTCCAGACGGGTCCGACGAACCTGGCACGTCAGCCTGCGCCAATGGCCAGTTTTACTGTGGAAATGATGGTTACGAACCAGGATATCTGCCCACGTTCAAGGTCTTCGATGGCAAATGTGATTACGACTTGTGCTGCGACGGATCGGATGAGCGCCCTGGTCTATGTCCTTCTCGGTGCGAAGAGATGAAGGCCGCAGCGGACGAAGCATTACGCCTGCGTATGGAAACTCTAGAGAAAGGTTTGGATAAGAAGCAAAAGCTTCTTGCCACAGCTTCCGAAAGGTACGCAGTCATTGAGGCTGAATATCACAGAGCTAGTCAACAGATTGAACGTAATGAAGCCGAACTGCATAACTTGAATTCCATGGTCTTTGAAGAAGATCAGTTTGAGCAAGTGAATGAAGCATTTATGCCCATTCTTTCGAAGCTAGAGTCTGTGTCCGACCAGGTTTCGGCAAAGTTAAAGGATCTTTCGAAGAAAGAGACTCATCTACAACATCTCGAGTCCATTTTAGAAAAGATGAATAATGAGTACAACCACAATTTCAACGACCCCGCAGTCAAGGCAGCTGCACAAGCATTTCAAGAGTATTCCGTCAATGAGCGTTCAGTAAATGAAAGAGTTTCTTCTTTGGATGAAAAGTCTCTCAGTGAGGTGTTTGATTCATTAAGAGCAGATGTTATCTCGGCTCAGCAGCAAATGTATTTGCAGACCTCTCCGATATCAAAATTCTCTCTAAAATCCAAATTGATTTCTATGATAGAGTCCTTTTTAGGAATTTCTCATGACGTTACACAAATTACATCACCAGCTGATGTGCAAATACGAAAAGATCAGCTATCATCGGAAATGAATGTTTTGCGCAACTTGGTCGACTCGCAGAAGTCACAATTAGCCAAAGACAATGGTCCAGACAACATCTTACTTGCCATGAACTACTGCGTCACTAACAAAATTGGCGAATACGACTACAAACTATGCTTCAGTGATAAACTGGAACAAATTAACAATAGCGGGCAAGGTACTCGCATTGGTCATTTCGAGCGTATAGAACTGGACGATGCGACTGGCAGTCTCAAGCTGATATACGAGCGCGGAGATAAATGCTGGAATGGCCCTGTTAGACGAGCTGAAGTAATAGTTGCATGCGGATCTCGAGACGAAATCTTGTCGGTCACTGAACCTGAGAAGTGCGAGTACAACTTGAAGATTCAATCACCTATGGCTTGTATAGCACATTCATGATTTCACTGCACATGAAGCAAGACGCTTGTGATATCATCTGGTTTCCCACCAATGTATTCCTGTCCAGTGATTTCACTGAGTCGTTGTGAGAATACGCTTTTGAATTGGGCATTCAAGCTCAACTCCTTGACATTTTGCACGAGGTTACGATTGATGTTTCCAATTTGTTCTGGTTCAAAGTTATCATCAAGATACAATGCAACATCATCAACCACGACATTATCTACCAGTCCGTCAGTGGTGAACATAACCACATCACCCGACTCCAACTGAAACTCATAGAGGTCCGCATCTTTTGGGTAGTTGATCAAGTAACGTGAACCTCTTTTTCTAGCCGCTTCTAATAATTCATCGGGTATCACACTGAGTTGATAGGGTGCGTTGAACGAATAGACCTGCTCTTTAGATTGATAGATGCACTTGAATTTTGAGTTTTGCTTGCGGAAAACCCCAAACCATGAATCTCCCAAATTTAAAACTTTGAGTTTGTTTGTTTCAACATCGACTACACCGAAACATATGGTGGTCGACCCAACTTCAACCTTGTTACCATCTTTTGTGTTATTGTAGGACTTTTCAAGAATCTCGTTAGGACTTGCGTCAGGATTCAAAAGGAACTCATTTGTGACCTGATTCGCAAGCTCGCGACTGACTGCACTGGAGTCGTAACCCTGTTCCGACCACCCTCCAACACCATCCAAAACTCCGACCAGTATTTTGGAATCATTGTACGCCAAAACGAAATTATCCTCTCCTGTTGGTGAATCGTAGACAGTATTTGTACGGAGCTTTTTTCGATAAGTAGCCATCAATCCATCGTTAGCTGATCGGTCGTTGTCTTTTAAACGGTCTTTAGGCTCATAGGCAACCGACATCAAATACGCATGTCCTGCGGTTTCAAAGTATTTGGATATTGTCTGTCCATTTTTGAACTTACGAAAGGAGGACGATTCGTGCACAAATGTACGTCTTCCGATCTTGCACACCTGAATCGGACGAGGCGGTAGAGTAGAACCCAACCTAGCCACCCTGTAATACGAAATCATTTTGACCGCTTAAAATTTTTGTACAATATACACCTCTAAAAGTTCAGTTACCTAATTTCTCAACAGCACCCAAGATGAATTTACCAAAATCGAAGTTAGGATCATCAAGGTTCACGGACTCTGCGGATGCCACAACCTTAGGTGGGTTGAGCTTCTTGTACTCAGCCTTGGCAGTCTCAATGAGCTTCATTTTCTTCTGGTATTCATAGAGTTCCTGCTTCTTCTCACCTTCAACTTGTAAGTTGTAGGTGTGGTAAGCTCCGTAGACAATTCCAGCAGCTAGCGAAGTGTATCTAAGAACCTAAACGTTAGTACTTCATGTAATGCTTAATCAACTTACGTTGAGCGTCGACATGATCTCTATTTATTAGCCCCTCTAAGTGTTTCGCCAATAAAAGTTACGAAAAATTGTCAAGGTTATGAGAATCCACCTAGATCGGACAAACTTAATATGCTAAATTATACACCCGTACACAGGGAAAATGTCTATTGATGCTGATTAAGGACAATGCTCTTGATTCGGGCTCTCTCTTCTTCTTGCAGCTGGACCTGTTCCAACCTCCTGGACAGAAATTCAGCATCTTGCGGTAAATCAATGGATTTGGCTTTGACACGATTACCGCGTTTACTAAGAAGTTGAAACTTCTGGCTGGAAGCGGCAGTTGTGCGAACCAGAATTCCAAGACTGGTAGATGAATCCAGATTATTGACCTTAGGTGCCGAGGTATTCAGAAGACTCATGTGCTCATTGATGATGTTGTCAAGCTCATTTTGGATATTCGATTCTAGCTCATCGTTGAGCTTAGATTGCTCATCAACTTCGTCTTCATCTTCGCTAGACGATGAAGATTCTTGTTCACTCTCGTCATTGGCTGTGATGTCAGAAACATCAAGCCAACCTTTTGAATGCTCAGAGTCAGGAATTCGGGGTTCATTCTTTCCAGCATCTGGTGTCGTTGGTCTGACGTCTAAATCAGGATTCAATCTAGTTAAACGAGAAGCGGCTTCGGCGCTATTTGAAGACCGTTCATAGTTGCAGCTCTTGAAAGCTAGATCTAAACGAATCTGCAAATCTGGTGGAACCTGGTCCTCAGAATGTAGACGATAGTCGAAAAGTGCCATTTCGAATTGAAGACCCATTTTAGCAATCGACGAGTCCATGAACGTACAAGCCAAATGAGCCCAAAACCAATCTTGCAAACTTGAATCTTGTGTGCTCAAGATTAAACGACGGATCAGTTTTTTTACCACAGCGACGGGAATAACATTTTGAGATACCAATGTTGTCAGGTACTTGGCAACAGCATTCAGCTTTCTGTTCTGCTTATAGTCTCGTTGTTCAACTCCCTTACAAATCTGTTCAACGAGACTGTCAACGACTAACACACGCAGTAGAGGGGCACGAAGAAAAAGGTAAGATGACAAGCTCGCGAGTTTGGAGTAATCAGAAAGTTTGATGTCTTCAGGAGTGCTAAGAAAGTCAATAAGCTGTAACCAAGATTCTTCATCAGAAACAATCTCAACAATCCTCGATGAGTCACCAACATGCTCACTTTTCATGCAATCGGCAAATAAGCTATTCAAAAATAGCTGTTTAGGGGAAAGTCTGTCAGGCGTTGTTGATTTTCGATTGAAAAAGGAGGAAAGAAAACTTTGAATACCGTAGTACTGGATCGATGCAAATTGACTTTGGCTCTTTGATAATAATCGGTGTATTTCTGAAATTATGGCGTTAAAATCAGGATCATCAAGAATTACCTTCCCACTTAGTTCAAATATCATAGATAGGATCTCAAGACTTCCTTTGCTAGAAATAGTGATAGTAAGTGTTCTCATCAGTTGCATTGCTTTGTGTTTTGTAAGTAATCCAAAATTGAGCATTTCACAGAACAACTTGATGGACAAAAAATCATCATTGATCGCTTCAATGCATTGTTCCATTTGTACGAAGAGCTTTTTCTCCACTTTTTGAGCTGCAGGCTCGAGGACTGAGATGTTAGTTTTCAAAAAGCGTGAGAAAGATTTTGGGTTTGTCATTTTCGAGAAACAGTAAACCACAACGCGCTTTTCAAGTTGTGTGACCTTGAGATCGAGGCTCCAAATGTCTCTCACTATTGAATTAATCGATTCAGCATTCGTAACACTATTCAAGCGTTCTAAAATATTATCCAGGACAACGTCTTGAACTCCAACACCTGTAGGAACTAATTTGGAAGCAACAAGCTCTTGATCCACCAGATCATAAAGTGATGGAACATTCATGTAAAACTCCCGTTCTTGCTCATTATCCCAGCGATTGAGACTAAGTTCTCTGGACGAAAGAATCATATCGTTGAAGGATTCAGGTGCATATTCTATCCTTGGCATAGGAGTGCCCAAATACTTGTGTGCTAGCTCACAATATGACTGAAATTTTTGGAGTTCTTGTCTTTGCAATTCAAGATCCAAAACCTGTGAGTCCACACCATTCGAACTTTTAATCGCTTCTAATGCGCGCTTTTCGATTTGTTCGTAAAGATTTTCTGTCTTTTCAATTGCGTGATTGGTGAAGTAGTTCAGAAGCTTGATTATTTGATTCCGTTGATCTTCTTCCAGAAACTCGTTCTCAGCCAACAGAAATTGCTCATGATGCTTGATAAAACCTGACAGAATATCCAGTATACCTCTGTGTCCCATATAGATTTTCATCAACTGACGTAAATATCCATAAAGGAACATTTCACTTTCACCTTTAAGGTATTTGATTAAACTTGCGTCGGTGCAATTCAGCCTTAATAGCCTCACATAGTGAAGCTCACCAATAACAATCAAAAGCTTCTCCTGATAATCAAAAACCGAGTCACGATCATTGATGTTGCTTAACAAATCAAAGAAACATTTGATGAATTTTGGAGTAAATCGTTCGGAAAACCTCTGATGAAGGGCAGAGATTAGCTCCACAGCCAACCTGGTATTACGCTTCTTCATTTTGAGAATACCTTCCACAAGTGAAGGAATCAGTTCCTCAACATATCTCTCAAGAGAGATTGTTCGCACCGAGTCAATCAAGGAAGGTAGTGAAGTTTGGTCAAGTGGACCGGCCATCTTCTTGACTACAGCCAGATTTCGCTTTAGACTGACATCTAGCGCTGTTGGTTGATAAAGATCACCTGACCATGCCTTCTGGTTGGATACGCTTAGCTCATGTCTCCAGTCCTTGCCCTCCATTCTCGAAATTTTTTGGTAAATTAAAGTTCCTATAATATGTACAAATTTTTTAAGCCTTGAGAGTAGAAGTTCTCTCCCTGGTGTAAACTTTTCCAGGGCCCATTCCATACATCTCACGAACATTGTCTGTGTTTCTATCCCATATAGTACGGAATACATGGGCTCCAACTGGAGTTAGATTATTGTCGTCCACAAAGCTTCTAATTTTGAAGAATTCTCTTTTTAAACCTTTTGGCGCATCTGTCAATGGTTGGGCTTGTCTGAATACCCAAATGGCTATTCTATGCTTGCCAGTGTTCTTGTCACACACTGGCGGCAGATACTCAACAAATTCGCAATCCTCGTCTTTGACCAACTTTCTCGCATCGATCATCGTATCGGTATTTGAGAGTCTGACATTTTTCAGGCCCCACAAAAGAGTTGTAGAGTAACTGTCGCGAGCTAAATCAGGAGTGTCAGGATCCACCATCAAGACAGTATACAAGTCATTTGTGGATTCTTTGAACTCGATTACTTCTAAAGCAGGGGGCATTTTAATGACGTTGGAGGATAAAATGCTACCCGGCTCTATCCATCTGTCCTGATTGTTGTGTGGAAACTTCAATTTGACGTCAACCTCAGGCTCTAACGTTGGAAGAGTATCTGGAATGACACGGAGTGACTCTAATCTCTGCATAATCAACATTCTTGAGTAGCTCATCCAGTCTTGTTTGAGATAGTATCTGTACACAGGTTCTGTTTTGTCGAGACTGTTTTTCATGAACTCAACCTTATAAACCACTTCAGGGTTGTGTTTTTCGGCTTTGATCAAAAGCTGTTCTTTCTCTTGAGCATAATCAGAAGCACCGGAGTCTAAATTCTCTATTTGATCGTAAATGGAGGCACTGCGTTGTTCCAAAACTTCATAAGCCAAGGGGTATATTTCGTCAAGTCCTGGTATGGATTGATATTTTCTTTTTGCGGCCTTGGATTTCAACGACACGGGCCCTTGCGGAAGGTTTGGACTTAGAAGCGCACTTCTCAATGCTTTGTTGCTCAAACCCAATGAAGGAGAACGCTTGGTAAAGTTTGACCACACTCCCTTAGACACTGACATTGCTGAATAAGATTGAATTTCAAAGATTTTTCTACCTAAAAAAAGCTCCGGGTAACGTACAAATTATTAAAAGTGTCCTATGGATTATAGTAACAGAATTTCCAGTTAGGATCAACAGATCCATCACTGGACATTCGCATATCAATAGAGCCCATACCAGGTAGATCTGGTGAGGAAGATGAAATGGATTTCTTTTTCGGATGTTCGTCTGCCGATCGAGCGGAGATTGTCGACGAAGTTGGCGAGCTATGTCCTATTCCCAATTCCGGACCCGACAGCGTTGTGATCTCAAATTGGAACTGTTTCAGCTGAGGTGTGATCCCTGTACTGAGGTTGTTTGAACGGCCTAGATGATGTGTAGAAGGACATTGTAGTTGCGGAAAGCTTCTTGATGAAGCTACTGAGTATACTGAGTCACTGGATCCGTTTAAAGGATTGGCTAGCATGAATGGAGGCTGCACATCTCTCAAATCGGAAAGGGAGCTGTACGGTGGGTTCATGTATTGCTGTTGCTGTTGCTGTTGCTGCTGCTGTTGTTGCTGTTGCTGCTGCTGTTGTTGCAACACTATTTGTTGAGATTGATGTGCTCTGATCTGTGCTGCCTGCATGTGCATTTGAAAACGGTGAAGTGCGTTTGGATCATTGATATCGAATTGAGTCTGAGATGCTGGCGCAGAACTAATCAGCAAGTCTTGCATTGGTAACTGTGGCGGAGCTAAAACAACTTGGGAGGCGTACATTGGCATACTGTGCGAAGCGTTTGCATGTAACAATCCAAGATCAGTTAATGATCTAGATCTGGTCCGCTTGTGTCCACGGTCAGCCTGCTGACATGGCTCACTAAACGAATTCGACTTGATAGCCTTGAATACAGCTGGGCGGGACTGAACAGTCAGTTTTGTAACGTTGACACTATGTGCAGTGTAGTTGATTTTACTGTTCAGCAAGAAATCCCAAACCATTGAATATATCGGAGTAGTTTTGGGCGTGCAAATGATCGAGGGGTCTTCGTCAAAATAAAGCGTGTGTGTGAACCGGATACTTTCAAATTTAGATTCATTAATTGATCCATTGGAGTATTCATTTATAAGCGAAGCCCAGTACTTTGCGGATAGAGGAATATTGACTTTCATGTGCCAATTGTCTGTAAGTAAATGCCCGCTGATGGGCTCGTTGCGAACGGTAGCCAATACACCGTATTCGTAGATTCTTGTATTACAGCGCAGCTGTATTAAGCGGGATAGGTTATCGTTAGACAGCTCAGGATTGCGTGCAAGATGAGCTTGAACTGGAAGAACGGACTCAACGTAAGCAACTGGCCGGTTTGAATCGAGATCCACCACCAAATCAGGGTTCAAATCAAGAGGAATTTTGGTGTAAATCATCGAGTGATCAAAGCTCAACGCTGGACCATAAAGGTCTTCCATACACGTCCTTAGCGATTCTGATTTTAGCCCAAGATCAGCCACGAATTGTTCATTTTCTTCAACACGTTTGATTTGGGTCAAGTCTGCAATAGCGTGCAGTGCGCTGTGTCCGTAGTATCCTATTCTAACTTTCTCAACAGAAAGTCCTGCTTGCTTTTGCATTGAAGACATCTTTCTCCGGTCTCGTGATTCAATGGGACTTGAGATAATATCGGTGCTTGGAGTAAGCATTGCTCGCTTTTCCTTCTCATAGCGGACGCTCTTCCTCTTATTGTAAAATTTCCGCCGACGATCACTCTCTCGAAGCAAGGAGCGAATTTCATGAAGCAGTGAAGTATCACCAATCTTGTTTCCCAAGGAATTGTTTAAAAAGTCTTGATCGTTCTTAGACATCGAAAGAAGATCACTAATGGTCTTAGTGCGAATATTCCGTCCAGCTTGAGTTGTGTAATTCACCAAATAATGTGAACGTGGAATCACAACATCATCAATTCCGGCATTAGAAAGCTGAGTATTGTACTCCTGAAGCCCATCTCTAATAAGCCTGTAAATTTGCAACATCTCGTCAGGTGACAAAGCAGAAGATGCATTCTTCAAGTTGCCAACACTAATGTACTGGGGAGAGTTGGTGTGAGCTTTACTAGTGTTATTATCGTTTAAGATGGAGTCATCGAGTATATCGAAATTCAAACTTGGGTTTTGCTGCTTGAGGATGTTCTCCACCCATTCGTCCGACTCTTCATCAGTCTCATTAGTAGTAACCATAAGTTCGCTAAACAACGATTCATCTTCTTCGATGACACTCAGGTCTCCGAGAGTTTTCTTTTTAGAGGAATCAGGAGGAGTGAAGCCATTATCAGGATTGAAATCAAGCCCTGACTTTAGTCCTGATTTGTGGTCTATACGGGATTGTGGTGTCACTGGAACCATTGGGAATGACTGGTTACGAGATGACCTGTGTCAAGAAAAATCGTCCCGGTTTCAAGATTTGCAACTAAAAGTAATTGTGAATCAGGGGATCTATGCTATGATCTTTGAAACAGACAGTAACAAAAAAAAGGAGTGGCGTAAGGTGTGCGTACGATACGACGCGATGAAGTATAAACAAATTCTTGGGCTCGCCTGAAATATTTGAAAGTCGCGATCTGTTTCGCCGATCCCCAAAATCGGCGAAACTAGTACATTAATGTCTGACTGGGGTCTGCAGTGTACATGCTCTCAAATGCCTCGTGTAAACTAAATCAAAACCCGGCTACCTTGATTATAGCGCTTTGTACTCTGAAAGCTCGACAGCCTCGTTGCAAGAGTCACTCTTCCAAGTACTTCAATCAAGTACGATAGCATCTCAAAAATTTATACAAGGAATACTTAGATTGTGATGTGACCCAAAGTTGTTCCCTCATTTGAACCTTTACACCTCTGTGAAATACGGACCCTAGCGTACGGACCTAGAGTATAACACAGCACTCCAGTTTACCAAGATCACCGTTCCCAAAAATCAGTCATGGAAAAGGGACTGGCAGAGATGGCCTCGTAATCATCAGCGGCGAGCCAGCGCGTTGCTTCCTCAACTTTGGTAGTATATGCTTTTGCGTCGGGGTGGTCAAGACCCTCCAATTTGGCAAAGTAAAAGCCCGCACATTCCTGCCCCGTCTTATAGCTATAATTGCAAAGCCAAAAATAGTATCCTCGAGCCTGTGGTTTTTTGTACATTCTTCGTAATGTCATTAAGTGCTTGCATTTTGGGCACTTGGGAATTTTAGTTGAAAGGTCTCGTCTGATCATCCTAAATGTTAAGTTGAAACGTGTAGAGTTTGCTATTGGATGTTCAGCAAACAGTGAGTCTTTGAGTGTCGGGACACAATGTTTGAACTCTTCCTGCGTACCTGGAAGCATTATTAATAAGGAATTGTGAGGAAGCGGAATTTCAATCGTTTTCGAGTCTCCATACTGTTTTCGCAATCGAAATAGCCTCGTGGCACCCAAATTGAGGGAGCATATTGTTGGAAGTGGTCCTATTGAGGTGAGCCGATCTGAGTGCCAATCGATATGATTCCTATTGTCTTTAAAACAATTCCCCACACATAGGTGCGCAACCCAACTGTCTTGAATTTGAATTTGGTGTTTGATGGTGGAGTTCAGCACATCGTTGACCTGATCTTCAACAAGGTACTTTGCTGTTCGCAAGTTTCCAGTCAGTTCTTGAGCCATTGTAGATGCTTCTTTGTAAAAACCATTATCGTACTCCAATTTGCCACCATCTGAACTATGATCGTAGAATACGGTTGTTTGATGATTCGATTTGCAATCATTTCCGGCTATGTAAAATGACTTGTACTTGAAAAGATATTGCTGAGAAAGTAAATCCTGTAGTAAGCTTTCGGCGAGTTGCTCAGGTAGGAAATTCTCATAAAATTTGAGGTAAGGTATTGATTGTATTTGCTCTTTATCAAAAAAAGTACTTGCAGGTTGCGTAGGAGGCTTGGTCACATTAAAACAGGCCTGAGATTTCTTTCCGAGTAAACGTTTATTTCTGTCGAAGGCAATAACACCTTTCTGTTCTTCTAGTTCTCGTTTGGTAGGCCTGATTTGCGATTTAGGCTCTAAAGTGGAGCATTTTATCTTGGGTTTTCCAAATTGTTCCTCAAGAACACTTTGGGTTTCCTTCAAGGAGCCCTCGAACGCAATTAAAAGCTCTAGTAGGGAGTCACGATTGGCGCATGGGAACAAAGAAATCAAATAACTAAGTTTGTCATCTGTATCCATGATTTTTTTTTATTCCTACGCGTTTACTTTTATTATTTACTAGCCCGTGAATTTGTAAGAGCTCAGGAAAGTTTTGCTCAGAGCCTGGGGCTTGCCTTTCCCCTCTTTTAAACCATTTTGATGCAAATTAGTTGTCTCCTTTAAAGGTACCCGCTTTGATACAGACTCCGAGTAAACCAAATCTTCATCATCGGGATCCGTGATGTTGAAATCACTTGAATTCTGCTCATTGAAAACACTTAGGATTTCTTCATCTGTAATGGAGATGGAAGGGCTCGTTGAAAGTGATGAAGTGAAATATGCGCTGGTTTGCGATCCAGACTCTTGAGATCCATAGAGAAGTTTGCGCTTCTTCAAAGTGACGGACTGAGTCGACATGAATTGGTCTATTGTTCTGACAGCAGATTTGCGTGCACATGGCTCACTTGAGGACCTTGCCAGGGGTTTGGACTTGATCTGAATAGGTGTAGAACATCTCTCAAGGGGTGAACTGACTGATGCTATTGCTGGCTTGAAAGCAGTTTGGGCTTTGCTGTAGGGTGGATCTCGTGCAACTAATGAGACCTTATTTATTGGACAGAGGTCACCGATTGCAATTTGACGATGAATCCTGTCTTCTAGAACACGACCGGCACATTTTGCAAGTTCTTCAGGATCTATACTCTCTGGAACCGGGGTTAAGTGATCTGCTTTCTGCGTCCGAGGATCGAAAATAATTTGATATTTGAAAGCCAAGGTAGCTTTTGCATACTCCGATTCGAAATCAGGAGGGATCTTGACCTTGCCTTCAAAACGCAGTCCCTGTATAAGTCTCTCGAAGGAGGAAAACCTTTTCACATAGTTGACCGCTTTTTGAATACCTATTCCTGGTATACCTTTTGTGTAATCACACCCACTAAGAATTGCTACCATGCGCAACTGAGAGTCATTTAGCGATCCTATTGGCAAGTTCTTGCAGTTTTGCATCTTGGCACGATTGACCTCAGTACACCCACCAAAGTCATCGAGTTTGGTGATCAATTTGGTTGCGCCGAAGACAAGCAAGTCAGAATCTTCTGAAATAATACCATCCACAAGACCGTGCTTCTCTAAATAGACCATTTGAGAATCAGCTTCATATGGTGCCACCACATACTTTATGCCCCTGAGCTTTAATATTTCAATAACAGATTTGGCCATCTCTGGGGTCACTTCGCATGCCTTAGTGTACAGAGAAGGCTCTGCATTTCTTCCCCGAGAAAGAGCAAGCTTCCTATACTCTAAACGTTTTTGATCGCGTTCTTTCTCGGTGGCAGCCTTCGTTGGCAAGTAATCACCGTCAAAGACAATGTATGGGTTGATTCCAAACTGCTTAAGCAAATCCAACTTTCGGATCACGTAGACTAAATACGCTTGAGTCGGCTTATTATGAATCAGATCAAATGCACAACCATAGACGGCTTTGTGAAGCCAAGAGTACGCGTCGACAGCTAAAGTCTGACCCCTGTATCTTTCGAGAGTACCAGTCTCCTGAATTGCTTTAAGTGCGGGCAATAGACCACTGACACCCATACTCTATTGTTTATTTTTTCCGTAGCGCGACTACACTATTTTATCAGCGAAAGAAATTTGAACATCCAGTGTTCTTAATAATGAATCAAATCCAAGAGACTGTGTCACAGTTTGACAATCTATCTCTCAAAGGTAACAGGAAGAAAAAGACGAATCACGCTTATCACCAGCTGGTTCCTGACTATCTGAGAGAGGACCATGTCGACAACAATTTCGACCCCAATGCTGCTGCCATGAGTCCGGGTCTCCAAGCGCCTCACTATTTCAACGGTCAACCAGCTTTACAGCCTACATTATACACTCAATCTCAGTCAAATGAGATTCTTCAGAAACTAGCTACCAGGCCCCAACAGGCTCAAGATCTCCCAGGATCCGATGATCTTTCAATTCCTAATGTTAGATATCAATCTGACTATAGCTACCGAAACTCTGACTTTCTGACGTTTGAAAATGTGTCGCCTCCTCCAGCAGGAACTCAATATACAGCTATTGATCAAGGAAATGCATCTCCGAAATTTGTTCGGATGACACTCTACAGCGTTCCAAGTACTGATAAATTAAGACAACAGACAAAAATACCTTTGGGTCTCATACTAACTCCTTTTGCTACCCCTGATTCTCGAGAGAAACCAGTGCCTCAAGTTGATTTCCGTGAGATGTCTGCTGTGCCGCGGTGTAGACGCTGCCGGGCATATGTTAATCCGGCTATGCAACATACTGGTTACAACATGGTGTGCAATATTTGTTCATTTTCCAGCCCTGTTCCTCAGGAATACGTTGCCCAGACTGATGCAAATGGGGTAAGATCAGACTACTATGAACGGCCAGAGCTTCATTCTGGTGTGTATGATCTTATCGTCCCAAAAGATTACTATGTGGACGAAACCGAACCCAAATCTCTTCATCATGTTTTCCTTATAGACTTAAGTTACGGGTCGATTTCATCCAAGACCCACATTGCTGCTTGCTCTGCCATTAGAATGGCTTTGTATCAAAATGGAGAATGTTCACTCCCTCGAGGCTCGAGAGTAAGCATTATAGGTTTCTCTGATAAGCTTTATTACTACAATTTAGGTCCCACACTTGAACAAACTACCAATTCTGTTGTTGGAGACTTAGAAGATCCATTCTTACCATTCTATGATGGTATAACTGCGGATCCAAGTGAGTCATATGGGGTGCTTGAATCGACATTGAACAGTATCGAACAGATAACCGAATACTCAGGTCCAGAGCCTGCTTTTGGAGCTTCTTTATTGGCTGCAAAAACCATACTCGAGCATGTGGGGGGTGGCCAGGTTTACTGCTTCCTCGGTTCTCTACCGACGTGGGGTCCAGGAATTCTGGCACCCAAGCAACCATCGTCCAAAACGGCATCAGAGTATGATAAAGACGTGATCACAGCGGGAAACAAGTTCTACCAGGATCTTGCGAAAAACTACATCAAAAACAATATTGGAATGCATTTGCTGAACACATCTAGGAGTCCGATCGATTTGGCCAATGCGGGACTGGTTTCCTTCAAAACGGGAGGCACAGTCAAGAACTGGTCAAACTTCAACATTTCAAGAGATGAGGCCGACATTATGTTTTCGCTCAAAAAGTTAGTTCACAGTTCTGTGGGATATCAGGGTCAATTGAAAGTCCGCTGTTCCAACGGACTTCAAGTCAATAAGTATTTTGTCGGATTATCGTCCCCTGTTCAGGACGATGTCACATATTTACCAATTTTGAACTCGGAAACTACGGTCGCGTGCGATTTTAAGTATGACGGTAAGCTTGATACAAAGAAAGACTGTCATTTCCAGGCTGCACTTCTATATACTTCGGTGGATGGATCGAGGAAAGTCAGAGTTATTAACTCAATTCTATCTGTGACGGAGCGTGTTTCAGACGTGTTTAGTTTTGTTGACCAAGATGCGCTTTTGGGCCTTATCATGAGAGAGAGCTTGTCCAGACTACCAAATATCAATCTTGTCGCTTTGAAAAGCTATTTGAATGTCCAATTGACTGACATTAATGCGATGTATAAGCTCTACGTGGCCAAAAACAGCTCGGCTCCAGGACAATTAGTGCTTCCTCATGGATTACGTACGTTCCCGATGTTTATTCTTTCAGCACTGAAAACAAAGGCTCTCAAAGAAAGAGTGGGAAATCCGGACCATAGAGTTGAGTCGTTATACCTTCTTCAAAGCACCACCCCGAATAGGTTAGCAGCATACTTGTATCCCCTTTTGTTCAGTATTCATGACCTGCATGAGTCTGAATGCTTATTCGACCCCGAAACAGGATTTTTCACTATTCCAAAATCTGCTGCTCTATCCCAAAGCAACCTGGAAATAGGGGGTGCATACTTACTGTTTAATGGAGTCTCATTGTATATGATGTTACACTCAGACGTCAATCCGTTACTTCTTCAAGATCTATTCGGGTCGCACGTGAGTTCTCTTGACAAGATAGACATTTTGAGCCCTCAGCTTCCAGAGCTGGATACCCAGATCTCATTGCAGGTCAGAAACCTCATCAAATATCTGGCGAAACAATATTTGAATGAAGAGTTTGTCCCTGTTCAAATATGCCGATTTAAAACTGATCCTAACGAAACTGAGGTCGTTGAACTATTATACGACGATAGATCTGGGGATCTGGTCTGGTCCTACGCCGACTTTCTCAAGCATCTACAGAAAACGATTCTAACTAAAACTGAGAATAATACCGCAGTTTCAGCAGAAGCCAAGGATCCTTCGGCAGCAGGATACCGTTTCGGTTTCTTCTGATAAAATTTACAATTGTATAGAGTGTTTATCAATCAATCCAAGACTTTTCCAACTGTTCCGCCCTCGACAATACGCTTCTCACTTTCGTCCACCTTTCTCAATTGCTTTCCAAGGGAAATCTCCCCTAGTAAGGAACTGATAGTCCCCGGACCAGGTGCAGTGCCGGAAGATGTAGGTGGAGCTGGAATAGATGGTACTAGAGGAACTTCAGCTTGGACTTGGGGAGCGGAGGGTGCTGAAACCGGTGGAGGAGGAGGAGGAGGAGGAGGAGGAGGAGGAGGAGCACCTAAAGTAGCATCTAAGACAGGGGCACTGGTTTGAATCAACACTGGAGCTTGTGGAATTGGGGGTGCCACAGGAATTGGAGGTATCTCAGTGACTACTTGTGCATTTAGAACTGCGGTAATTGAGGTTTCATTCGTAACTTCCGTGGAAGCACTTGCAACAGAAGTAACTGGGATTGGAACATTGTTTGCCGACTCGTCACCGTCTTCAGAGCCATCACCATTGACAGGAGGAGCAGGAGGAGGGGGAGGAGTATAAAACTCATTCACGCTAGAGCTTGAAGATTTAGCACCGCCAAATAACATGGAAGCTAGTTCGGCTTGTTTGGAAGACGTGGGCATGTCCGCATCTTCGTCATCATCTTCTTTCTCGGAATCCGACCAACCATCATCATTAGCCTGACCTCTCTGGGCTTCACGTTGAGCCTTGAGACGATCAGCGTCGATCTTAGTTTCTTGTGCTGGTTGGGGTTTGAAGAATGGATTATTGTTCTTGGACAGAGTTGATCCGCCTTGCGAAGAAGACATTTTGGAAAATGGATTATTGCTATGACTATCGGAGCCTGCAGAGCTTGAGTCGACTTTTGCTGAAGAGGATACATTCATTAACGAGACCTGGTTGGATGCTTCACTTGACAAATGGGGTGAATCTGGACCGTTCCTGGCGGCATCCGCATTTTCGTCACCACTCTCGTCGCTGGAAGTAGTCTCAGCAGCTTCGCGTCTACGAAGCTCCTCCATCTCGGCTCTTAACTTAGCAAGTCTGGCTTCCTTTGCTTGCCGTTTTTGAAGTTTCTTTTCCCTCTCTCTTGCTTCCATAGCTTTCTTCTCCTCAATCAGTCTCTTCAACTCAGCTTCTTCTTCGTCTTCATCTTCGTCACCAGAAGTGTCGTTGGCTGTTTCTGGCACAGATTTGGCCTGACTGGAAACATGACGCGAAGTAGGCGGAAGAGGCGGTTGCTTGGAAAGAGGCTCGTGAGAAGTTTTAGGTTGTGAACTCGTCACCTCCACCTGATCATCAGGAGTAGGCGCTGAAACCTTCGTCTTTTCATCATCCTTCTTGTCAGCCGGACGCCTAATTCCCAGTTTGGCCAGCTTCTCCTGCATCCTTTGTCTAGCTTGTTCCTTAAGACGCTGAGCACGGGACTCGGTTGATTCACTGCCATTGATTGATGCCATTTGTGATTCGCTAGTAGAAGATTTTGTAGCGACTGACACAGAATTTGAGTGTGGTAAAGAATCTGCAGATGACTGGTTTCTTGCAGCTGGCGGCTTGGAAGCGTTCAATGAACGGATGAAATTTTTGACTTCGTCGGAGTGGATGTCGTGTCCAAGCTCCCACTTGGAGTACGCGACTTGAGAAGCATTTGTTAACTGCAGCGATCCGGAAATTTCGGCAACCAATTCGGTGATCGATTTTGCAATATCTTTCATGAAGCTCTCCTGCTGATTAGCCTCAATGGAAATTCTATCAATCTCCTGGGCAAGGCGAGCTTCATTTGCCTCAAATTGGTCAATATTCGGAGCTGGTTTTCCAGTTAAAGCAGCCATTTTAGCTTGAATCAAAGCTTTTTGTTTGGCAAGCTTCTTATCGGTTTCCGTAATTTCACCATTTCGCCCTGTACCCCGGATCTCTATACCAGAAGGATTCTCCTTTTGTAATTTTCTTCGTGCAAGTTCAATTTTGAGGGTTTTTATTTGAGAATCAACAGACTCTAACTCGTTGATAAGTCTTGGAAGTCTTTCCTCAAGTCTTGAAAGCTCTTCAGCTAAGCGTTGTTTTTCCTGGATGGAGCCGGGGCCCACGCCAGCTAAGTCAAGTTTATCTTGAGCAGCCTTGATCTTGACTTTCAGCATCTCAATCTCATTGGAAATCTGTTGTTTACCGAAATCGTTAGTAGTGTCCTCATCTGCCGCATCAATAGCATCAAGAATGATTCTCTTCTCACGAATTTCCTTTCTTAGATCTTCCAAATTAGATTTAGATCCAGGCTGCTCTTCGCTGTCCTTCTTCTTTGAGTTTCTATGTCTAGCGTTGCTGACATAACCCACTGCCTCGTCGTCATACTTGAATCTAGATCCATCAAATGATTTTGCTGGGACAGATGGTTTTGATTTTCCTGACACGTTGTCATGCATAAGCTTCCCCTTGATTTCGTTCATACTTTCCAGCAAAAGCTTCGAAGATGGAGGAACTAGCTCTGGAGGAAGAACATTAGGAATGTCAAAACCGTTTAGACGTCTATAGATAAGATGCATAGCAACGGCAAACTCATCTTTGTTTAGCTTTCCACGATTTCCAGAGTCAGCGAGTGTCCAGATTTTTTCTAGTTCTTGACGATTGAGACCAGATTTACCAAAAATGGAGATCGCTGTATTTCCATCAATGAACCCTTTGTGAGCAGTATCCCACTTTCTGAAAACATTGTCATAAATGATCTTTTCTTGCTTACTGATAGCCCACGTGACATTTGAAGCGGTATGTCCACCCATAGAACTGGTGAGTTGATGAGCTTGGGTAGAAGCGTTTGGCATGAAGTGAGATTGCATCATCTCAAGACCAGGCAAGCCACCCGTAGGAGCAGAAACAAAGCCCCACTGACCAGGTCTACCGGTAGGCATTGCCGTGAGACCAGTTGGCTGAGGCATCAGTCCTGTTTGTTGCGGAGCAATTCCAGTTGGCTGAGGCATAAGTCCTGTTGCCTGAGGCATGACTCCAGTCTGCTGGATCATACCCGTTTGCTGTGGAGCTAAACCACCCGTTCTCTGTGGTACTATACCCGTTGCTTGAGGAATCAAACCGCCCGTTTTTTGCTGGCCGACTGGGATCAAACCACTGGTTTGTTGAGCAGTGAGTGGAATCAGTGTTCCAGTTTTTTGTTGCTGCAACGAAGCCAAATTAGATTGAGCTTGAGTTGGCTGTTGATTTGGTGGCATTCCTGTATGTTGAGGAAGGATTGATTGTTGTTGATGGGATCCAAACGAAGTTGCAGGAATAAAGCCTGTAGGCTGAGATTGAAGAGGGTTGAAACCGATGGACTGAGGTGCAATGGATTGCATGAAATTTTGAAACCCAGTTGGCTGAGTGGCCAGTTGAGAAGGGGCGTTTAACGAGCTGACGCTGAATGAAGGTGCATTTGAAGTTTGGTTGTCGTCCACTGAGAAGTTTACGGCATCAACAAAACTGCTCACCTCATTCTTCATTTTGAGAGGAAGCTCGAATGGAATTGGCTGACCCTTCTGGGCAATGTTGCATAAGTGCAACGCAAGCGCAAATTCAGGAAAGAGCAGTCTTCCGGAACGAGTAGTATCAGCAAGAGACCAAATATCAGCTAGCTTTGAAGCAGACAGACCAGATCTAAGCATGATGTCTTTTGCGGCATTTCCATCTATCGACTTTTCACCTTTCGGAACATGCATACGGAAAACATGTTCGAACCGTTCCTGATCTCTAGCAGTGATAAAAGAAAGTCTAATGCTTGGAATCTTCAAATCAGTATTTACTTTTCCTGAGCTGCCCATAAGCGAAGATGTGAATCCTGTTGGTTGGGCCTGTAGTGGTTGGGATTGCCAGTTATTGGCAGGCTCCCCAAATGAAGTTTGAGGTTGGTAGCCTGTCTGTTGTGGCACCATGGACTGAAATCCAATGGGTTGTGTGTTAATCTGCTGGAAACCAGTTTTCTGAGCAGCCAACTGTTGGAAACCAGTTGGTTGGGAGTTCAAAGGCTGATAAGCAGTTTGCTGGGATGGGGCAGGGTGGTGAGAAGGTTGGAACCCAGATTGCTGGGGTTGAGGCTGCGGCTGCTGCTGCTGAGCGAACCATTGCTGCTGAGGCTGTTGTTGATGCTGCTGAACGGTTGTGTTCCATTCCTGAGGCTGAGCGTTCCAATTGGACTGCTGACCTTGGAATCCAAATCCAGTCGGCTGTGATTGAAGGGTCTGCATATACTGCTGTTGTGATGGCTGCTGCTGTTGCTGTTGTGGTTGACCGGGCCAATTTCCAAAGCCTGACGGCTGCGAATACCCGGCACCGTATTGCTGACCTCCATAAGGGTACATTTTTACTGAAATGGTAATGCACAATCAAACAATGGTAGACTTCCAGTCCTGTAAGAGTAGGTAATGACAATTACTGACTTAATGAGAGAATGAAAGTACGTAATGCACTCGTCGGACCGTAGCTGATTTGTTGGCTGTTAACAAATTCGCGAAATTTGAGTGAGACAGATGTTTGCGGTGTAAAGGTGTAAATTCCAAAAGGTAGGAAAAACGGTTCAGTAAGTACGAAAGAGTTTATATATCATTAAGCTTCTCAATAAGTGCCACAAACTTCTCTGCTAGCTCATTTTTGAGATTGTCACTGACCTTGAAACTATCACTTCCGGCAAAAATACGCATCTTAGCCACCAAATTTCTAAGTTTAAGGTTCAAGGTCGAAAATGTAGGAGTAAGCGAATTTGTGTTTTCAACGTCATCGTTGTTGTCCTTCTCTTCGTTAAGCCGGAGGTATTCGGTAAGTCTCTCCCAGTATACACAAGAGGTCAAATCCAAAACATTTAAGAGGGCAACAAACTCGAACATTGTCATGTAAGAACCATCTTTGAAGTTTGGTAGCGATATCTTATTGATCCAGTAGCAAACGAGATCAAAATTATTAGGACAGTTCAGAAGCTGATATTTCAAAACACAGCAAATAAGCCCCAGTTCAACTTCATCATTCGCATTGTGTGCAAGGAATGCACCATCAAGGTTCTCCTTTGTTGGTCTCAATAAGAACTTCATAATCGCAGCTTTTTCGTTTCTTTGAGATCCAATGAGTTTAGACACCTTTTCGATCAACTGCAGTTTTTCATCAATTTCAATTTTTGTAGTCGTAAGAGCAAGTTCGCGTTCATTGGTTGGTTCAGTTTCATAGAGTCGTTGGACACTGCTGAGTTCAACCATTTTTTCTAGCGCAACGTTGTAGATTTCATATTCCAAGGAAATAAGTGCTAGAGTCATTACATCTGAACTTTTATCTTGCAACAAAGAAACAACGTCCAGCCTGTGAAATGAAAGATTGTTCAACAACAGCTTTAGATCCTGTGTTTTAGCTTGGTTCAGTGCTTCCAACCAATACTTGTGTCCCATCGGCTGAAGAACATATGTGCTTAAAAATTTCGAGCCCGACAGCTGCGCACACTTCTTGAGTAATAGCGATCTCAAGAACATATTCTCTGCTGTACGTTTGACGGACAACGACGAAGCAATGCTGTACCAGATATTGGACGAGTTGCAATTTGCAAGCACGGTTTCAAGGTCGATTATTGAATTGGATGATATCATATGTGCCAATCTGAAAAAGCTCATTCCCTTCTTTCGGGACACCAAGGGACTTAAAACATAAAGATAGACAGTTAACAAGCAGATTAAGAGTTTGGATAGACCAATGAAAGGTCTCAACAGGTCACTATTGAACGTCGTAGAAGACGAGCTTGTCGAAACAGCAAAAATCGGCACCGAAAACAAGCTTCTACGATCTGATGCCGAGGCGGACAGATCATCAAATGCAGAAGCGCCAAGCAGACATGTCATTCCTCCCACAAGGAGCTTACTAGACAATGATGTAGGTTGCCGTGACGTCGATCCGCTTGGGGATCTGCTAGATTCGTAGGTTGGAGAGCTATCACTGGTATCGTTGTGATAAAGCGCGCCTAGATCATCAGGAGACTGCGAAGTAGAGGTACTTGCAGAATGCAAGTCTGCTTTCATCATTTTCATCAACTGCTCATTTCTCTTTCTCAGCAAGTCATTTTTCCACTCAAGGTGCTTAATATATTCTGCGGCCTTGGAGAGAATAGTGGCTTTATTTAGTTTTCTAGCTGGTTGAAGTCCATCGAGTTTTTCTTCGTCATCAGTATAGCCATCGCCTTCGTAATCATCATCATATTCATCAACTTTTTCAGAGCTTGTGTGGTGATTATGCTCCTTAGCCACCAAAATTCTCAGAGCGGGAACGCAGTTTCTTAGCTCTATAATCTTGGTATTGATGTTGGTACGATACTTTTTTTCAATGATGTTGTGTGGTGACTTGTACTTTTTGGCTTTATAAATACCGTGCTCTGATGTTTTAGACTGAGAATGTCGGGTTCGACTGAATTTGAGTATGTTTTCATCTTCTAGCTTTGCAGCGCGCTCTGAGTTGATGGAGGAGGTTCGTGTTGTTGCGGCTACATAGGATTGAGCAGATTTGGAAAGGGATGTACTGGATGTAGCATTGGATGACAGTTGAGGCTCAAGCTCCATTTTTATGGGGTACGCCTGGATTTCTTGCGTCAGAAATTGCTCAGGCGAAGAGCCACTAGAAAAAGGGGACATTGTTGTCGAGTTATAATTGTTCAGAACATCATCAAAGTCTTGGAAGTTCAAATCAGCGTCCATAAAATCGCTATTGCCATTAGATGAACTTTTAGATATGATTTCGCTTGTCCTACAATTGTTCATTGAGGCAAGGACGTTGTCGTATGGATCAAAATCAAATAGCGACATCTGATCGATTATCTGGCGTATAGTTTCAGGTCTCTGAGTGTCGGGCACTTCTTTAAACTAGCTACATCATTCTGGTCGCTACATCATTTTTATTTGGTTACCCCGATCGTACGATAAAATGGGGTGATATTTGGTCAGCAGAATCTAAAAAAAGCGTCAGTTTGCACACTACTTGTAGTTTATAACAACTCGGGACAACTGAGACAAATTTAACCGACACCTATACACCGCCGCATCCAATGTGCAGCCATCACAAAGTGCCTTCGAAAACTTTACAATAGCTTCGTTAGATGGGGTAGGCAACAGAGAATTTTGTGAAACGGATATAGTCGGTGTCTGGTTGTTACAGAGCCTCTGGATCTAAAATGGGTCTTGTCAACAGATATTCATGGAGGAAGATCAAAGTAGTGTACTATCCAGAAACTAGTAACGGACAACTCAGAAGATTTTATAGCTGTAGATTTTATCTTATGGTTCAAATTCCAAGGTCCTACAGTGAGCTCAAGGAGCGTGTTCCCAACATTGGGATAGTTCTCGTGGCTATACTATCTTGGTTCACTTTTAGTTTATTGATCTCTCTTTACAACAAATGGATGTTCTCTGATCCTACTTTGAATTTCAAGTTTCCAGTTTTGATTACAGCATGTCATCAATTCATGCTGTTCTGGCTAAGTTGTTTGACTCTTACCTTCTGGCCAAGGTTCAGACTCAATTATGTTGACTTTTCGAAGAGTACTCAATCGTCTAATGAAAACTTGAGCTATTTCATTAACCCAAAAGTGTACATCACAAAAATTCTGCCCTGTGCGCTGGCATCTGCTGGTGACATTGGCTTGGGAAATTCATCCCTCAAGTATATCACCATTTCCCTGTACACGATGTTGAAATCATCAGCTGTGCTGATCTTCACATTGTTCTGGGGATTTCTCCTCAGATTAGAAAAGGTTGGCCTTAAGCTTTGCATGATCACGTTCATTATGACTGGCTCTGTGATGATGATGGTTTATGGACAAGGTGAACCAACTACTGACGATCAAACAACGGCTGTGGAAGCCGAGGCCGATGAAATGAAGGTTAGATTAGTGAAACTTTTAGTGAAAAGAGCAACTCTGATGTATCTTGGTGTCAGGGAGGAAGAAGAAGACAATGATGAAAACACATACCCAGGTAGTGCTTCTGACACGTTTATGAACGCTGCTGGTAAGGCATCTGAAGCTATCCAAACACTAAAGAACTCTGCCTCTGGACTTGTGATTGGTTGTTTCCTTGTTCTTCTTGCCTCTTGTATGTCGGGTTTAAGATGGGCTTTAACTCAGATTGTGCTTCGTGGAAACAGATACACCAAAAATCCAATTTTGACGATTTTCTACCTATCCCCAGCTATGTGTGTTTCGTTAATCATTATGGGTTCCCAAGTTGAAGGTTTAAGTAACTTCACTGGATCCCAAGTTTGGGAAACTTATGGTTTTATTGGAACGCTGGCTCTTTTGATTTTCCCTGGTGTTTTGGCATTTTGCATGACATTATCACAGTTTATCATCTTACAATATGCTCCTTTATTGACTCTTTCAATTGCTGGTATTGTGAGAGAGCTGATCACCATTTTCCTGGGATGGCTCATCTTTGGTGACCAACTGAACTTTGTCAACATGATTGGTATCGCCGTAACCCTTGCAGATATCGTCTGGTACAACCTCTATCGGCTCGAGCAAGCTGCCCAAAAGGAACTATCATCCTCAAAATCAAGTGAAGACACAGAAAGACTTGTGACTGAAGAACTCGAATTGGATTCTATTGATGGACGCAAATGAGCGGCCCAATATCTTAGAATATTCGGCGACATCACTTCTATAAATTTACCTAGCGTTCTTACTTAATTGGAAATAGAATTCAGCTCAATTCCCGTTTCCTGTGTATCTGTGGACGAATTGCGACGGCTGCTTTTATTTTTCAGCTGGGTATCATTCTGCAGTTCATCAAATCTGTAGAGATTATACCACACTATGTCAGCAAGGGTAATTGCCAACCCGACCAGGTTGATTATCGATAGCTTGTCATCAAATAACATCCAAGATGTGAATATGGTCAACAGCTCTTTAAAAATTCCTGCAATCGATAATGTCAGTAATGAAGCATACTGCAGCAAGACAAACTCAGACAAAGTCATAAAAAATGCCAACAATCCTGGTATGATGATCAGAACACATGTAAGGAAAAATCCTTTCTCCTCCCATATGGGACTAGCAACAAACGAGAGTAATCCTTCGACAGCACAACCAAATACAAAAAGAACCAAGCTCATGGCTGGAGATAAGTAAAGAATGGTTAGAATAGGATTTGTTGTCCGTTTATTTTTCTTGAGTAAGATCTGAGTCAAAGCCCAGCGCAGTCCTGACATACATGCGGAACCCAGAACTAATATACATCCAAGAAATATCAAGTGGACGGCGCGCTGCTCTCTCGCAATTAATCTTTTCAATAATCTCGTAGTAATATTGGCGTCTGGGTCGTCGTCAGGAAGAATTTCACCAAATACAGGTCCCTCCTGTACTGGATTAAGATTTTCTGCTGGCGTAGAATCATCTTCATGCTGACCCCAAACCATTGTAATAACGCCAAGGGACATTATAATCACAATTGTAAGTATTCGCCAAGTTAGTTTCTCAAGCTTGAATACAACACCCCAGAGAAGAACGAAAACAAGAGAAGAAGTCTTGATCATTGTGTATAGGGACAAGGAAATGAACCGAAATGCCGTGTTTCCAAGTCCAATATCACCAGCTGAGGCAATTGAACAGGGAAGTATATTGGTAAAATATTCTCTGGGTGACATCAAATAACTCAGGCTTGAAATACTCTTGTTTTCTAATGTAGAGTCCAATTCATCACCCGATGCAATGTCCAGCGGTTCCTGAAATGCAGGGTTGAGCAATTGATAGTTGTTGCGATCAAGTCGGAATCGAGGAATTAAGACCAATGTTGCAATACTGAGCAAGAACAGAATGAATTGATGAAACGAAGTAATGATGATTGGGAAAGAAAAGTCCAGGTTTTTGTTTGAGAACATCCACCTATTGTAAAGTGATATTCCCAGAGAGAAGCAATACCAACTGCATATTGAAAAAATGGTCATACCAATATTAGGATACGATTTGCGGATTTTGGTCATAAAACTTCTATTATAAGGTGAGAACTGGGATTCTGAGAGAACTGGAGATAGAGGTGGAAAGTTTGTCATTCTCGAGGTGCCGTTGTTTTGAGGAAAACTAGTATGAGTCGGTGATATTAAAGATTCAGTTGAAATTGCATCTTCAATAGTCTTGCCCAGTTCCAATTGAAGAGGACTTCGACTTTGAAGCGGTGAAGTTATTGAATGCGATCGCCTATGTGCTTGCGTTTTCACCTTCCCTCCTGGGGTGTCTATTGAATGTTCTTGAGACGGACGTGTGCCTCCTCCCTGCATGCCAATAGACATTTTCCGTCGTCTGCTTTCACCTGCTAAGCCTGTGTTATCAGGTGGTATGCCACTCGGAGAAAGGCTTCTTGTATCAGAGGGAAACTCTGAGTTAATCATGCGGAGATCTAATTTTGCCAACTATTAGCTAAAGAAACGCTGATGTAATCATGCCTGACGTGGCTGCCAAGAGAATTTGTACTACTAATTCCTTTGATCAGACCTTGAACACATGGCACAATTCATTCAACCTCAAGTCATGTATACCTTCGATCAACCACACATGTAAACCCGTGCGTTGCCAATTTTGTTATCAGTTATCAAAGTGTTGCCGTTCAACTTACACAATTTGAACAGGTGTACGGATGTATTTGCCGCAAATTTGCGTTGACCGCAAAAAATATAACTCCATCTTTCGATACCTCACGAGTTGTTGGTCAATACTCTAGTTTCAAGCCGCAAGTTAAATACTACCTCAACATTCGATTTTTCCAGCAAAGGTCAGACAACATGTTTACTACTCCTAATTGTGGTACTCCGCGGGTATTCGGATACTTTGAAGCGATGATAGTTTATGTCATCCACATTCTACAATCCCTAGCAGAGACGATTGCTGGCCTCAAAGGGTCCCACCTTAACTATAAGCTTCAAAAGCCTGCTGTCTCTAAGGAAAGCCTGTTTCCTAGCTCCTTTCAGACATATAAAAATTTGACAGCATCAGACATCAAAGAATGCAGCACAAATCAGCCACAATTTTTATCGTTCACAAATAATAACGGTGAACTTGATTTCAAACTTGTCGAAAATCAGCGTACGCCTTCCGAGTCTAGTGGGTCAGTCAGTTCAGTGAATCCACAGGATACTAAACCCCAGTCGGGTGGAAATCTGTCGCTGTCTCCCGTTTCATCCGTGAATACTAGTGGCCACAACGAATACTACACCTCAGAATCGTCACCAGATAATGAGCAGAATTTGGAAGGTGTTGGAAAGTTGTACAAGTGTACAGAATGCGATGCTCAATTCAAAATCAAAGGGTACCTTACCAGACATTTCAAAAAGCACTTAAAAAATAAGGCTTATACTTGCCCGTTCTACAATAAGACTGCTCAACATCGTTGCCATCTCAGTGGGGGATTCTCAAGAAGGGACACTTACAAGACACATTTGAAGGCACGACATTTTAAATATCCCAAAGGTGTTCGTTCCGGTAATCGGACTGGTGTTAAAGGTTGGTGTGGATCGTGTGGTGAAGAATTTTTGAATAACGAAATTTGGGTAGAGAGGCATATTGAACTTGGTCTTTGTCCAGGGTTACCAGAGGAGCACATTAGTCGAGTGAAAACCGGTAGACGCAAAACTGGTAAACATTCAAAGTTGTTGGATGTTGCCGAAGTTCAAACTCAACCGATATCTCAACCATCCTCGATTTTTACAGATTCGCCGCTTTCTCTAACGTCTTCGCCCTCGCCCCGGATCTTGGGTTCAGTGCCACATCACATGTCTTTCGCCAGAGCTCAGATAGGTTCTCAAGTGATTTCGCAGCCCGTCGCTCAATTTATTAACCAACCTGTACCTTTAGGATTTCTCCCAGGACCATCAAGGGTCGATGTCGCACCCCAAGATCAGCTCATTCAAAGATCTTATCCGCCTACTCCAGGTTCAATCGATGAAGAAGAATACCAATCGCTGGATTCGGAGAGCTCGCCGTTCGTTTACATCACAGCTGCACATGACTCGCGTTCGAATCCATACACTCCCCAACAGTATTGTGCTCACACGGGATTCGCTATGTAAATTAGATTATAGGATCAATAGAACCGTTATGCTGCAGAAACCTCGCACCCTCTGCTTGTTCAAAGTAATTGTTGTATGCGGCTTTACGAAATCACCTAATTTGGAAATTTTTCATAATAAAAGAAACAAACATCCTACGTATTCAAACGAAAAACAATAAGAGAATACTATCTGGATCTAATTGAGATCCCCAATACAAGCAGCTTTTTAATGTACTACCTCAATGCATTGTTCCGAATATGGCCTCAGTTTAGTAGTATGCTTTCGTCACACCTCAGGCAAGGATATTCATGATGATACCGTGCATGATATATTGTATTCTACAAATCGTGTAAATCCTAAAACTCACACCTAAAAATTTCTAACCTTGAATGCCTTTTCAACATGTTTAGTTCGCTTCCGACTCTCTGGGTTGTCATGGTCACAGTCCTTGCAGCGACTAGCTCAGAAGAGCCTTCGTCTACTGTTGACTGGCTCCCGATGCTTGCTCTCACCGCTCGTACAAATAGGGTGATTGACTATGTTCTCGAGGTTGGTACTCCGAAACAAACTATGGAAGTTCGTATCGACGTTGTGAATGGATTTCTATGGCTTCCTGGAAACGGAGATTTTACCGAGTGTGAAGCAGACACTAGCACGACATCCTCTGCAATGGTTTCCAAGACAACAAACACCATCTCAACAACTGAGAGCTTGAATTTGTGCGCGACTTTAGGGGCCTACGATATATATAATTCTTCGAGTGGGTCGTTTTGGAATATTATCTCGAACGAGGAAGTATCTTACTTGGAAAACTCAACAATTGCTGATGAGATGGCCCCAGACTATGTTGAGGTTACCGGTAATATTGTTGTGGATAATTTCACCTTCAATATTTTAGATCCTTTACGAGATGATGAGTCTAAAAAAGAATCTTTTGAACTGAGTATTGACCAAATGCCTTTCATTTGGGCAAACTACTCAGGTGTTTCTGCCGGTGGTCTAGGCTTGGGAATTGCCGATGAAAGTTCTTTACCGAACTTCATTGATCATTTCAAAGATTCAAACTATATCCAATCGAACTCTTATTCATTGGTCACCATTGGCGAAAATGGTACCGATCCATTATTGATTTTGGGGGGAGTTTCATCAGCTCAGGTGTCTGGTGACTTTGTTCAGTTCGACTTTATTCCAGTTCTCGATGAGAGTGGACTTTTCCTTGATCCGGCTAACAATTGGTCTAATAATTATCCCGTGCTTCCAATTTCCGGAATAGGGGTTACTTCCTCGTCTGGTAGAAGTGCCAAATTCTCCAATGAGTATTCGGATGGCAACTACACTGGTACTTACCCTATCCCTGCCATGTTGGATTCGAGGGTCTTGTACAACTTCATTCCATACTCGACTCTGATCGAGTTGGCTTTAGAATTGAACGCCTATTACGCCTCCTCCCTTGGTCTTTGGCTTGTAAGTTGCGATGTTGGGTCGGTCGGTACAATTGACATCACCATGGGTGATGTCACCATCAATCTTCCGATCAGTGTGGTTTTATATCCTCAAAAAAATAGTGATGGGACCGATCTGAAATTTGATAACGGAGACTTGGCGTGTGCTCTTGCATTTCTTCCTAGCAATTCTCTAGGATTCTGTATGATGGGTTTACCATTCATTCGAAATATCTACCTCGCTGTCAATAACGATTTCAGGACTCTTGCTGTTGGAGCTTTCGCGAACGCTACTGATGAAGATGATGAGATTTTGTACCCAATGGTGGAGAAACAAATCCCCCTAGCTCAAACTCACACCATATCGAATTTTGCCGATCTGACGCTAACTATTTATCCTCAAGATTATAGTGCAGTCACTGGTACGAATCAGGCATTCATTTCGGACGGAGAAGTTTATTTGGCCGGTGCCACATCGTCTGTTTCATCCACCGCATCAACGTCAAAGGCCTCGCCTTCAGGATCGTATACTACCACTACACGAGCAGATGCTCCTAGTGGTCGCTCTACTTATACACACTCGTTCCTGGTGAGCTTGTTAGTGTTTATTGTTCAATTTTTGTATTAATAGCATGCATCTATACAGTGTGAAAATCTAGACAGAGTTCATTAATCAACTTAAAAGCTAAATCGGTATAATATATGTAGGCTTCAACATACTTGAAGCGATAATACATTGCACTAACCACTCCCAATCTACCACATGCAACTCGCGTTTTAAGTTTTTGGTAGCACTATTTTTTGGCTTTGTCTGCTTGTAGTGCCCCAAAAAGTTCAGCTCCAGCTTTCTTTCGTCCCGACACGTAAACAAAATAAAGTCGTTTTCAAGCTCTGAGGTAGCGATATCAGTTATATCGTTAACAAACCTTAACGTTTGACACCCAAGAACTCTTAGAAGAAAGCACAAATCTTCCCCGCCAACACTCAGCTTATGATTGTCCACAACCATTCGAACCCCTCGTAAGAATTGATTCAAACCCACCTGCTCTGCTAAGCTCTTTCCTTTCTCAAAGTTTCCGTGAAACCGGTAAATGTTTGAGTTAAGCATACAGCTTCGAACCTGGCTAAATCCTGCAGGCAATAAGTACTTGGAATATTCCGATTTCCAACAAGATAGGTATTCAGGATTGGACATCAGGTTTTCCAAGAACTTGTATGAAAGAATAGGCCAACCAAGACTCAGCGCTTGCAGATATTTCAAAGTTCTGACATGTTTTGGTGAGATTAATGCTGCGAACTGGAAAGATTTCAACTTGTCAAAACTAAGTTTGTTATCATCACCGTAACTGATCAAACTTTGAAATCCCTCTTTGTATACCACACCACCATTCTGCTCAATGAAAGAAATGAGTTTCTCTTGATTGACAGAATCTGAGCATTCATCAATTGATGAGGTCGAGGTCATGAGAAATACACATCCATTCAATGGGAGCAGGTCTTTCGTGCGTGTAACGCAGGATGATGTCATAGGCCAATCTCTTGCAAGATCGGTAAGGTATTCGTGGAAATATTCTTCATCATCGAATATTTTGAATTTAATCTTAGAAGCAAGGACGTTTGTCAAATAAATCTCATCCAAGGAGACTGCAAACTCATCCGCCAACTTTGAAGTCTTCTCACAAACATAAAGGCGATTGTAACCCCGCATACAGCACAAAGCAGTATCAGCATTGGCATCGCGTTGCAAACCAGTAACGCGGTACGTTCTAGATCGATTTTGAGTCAACTTGACTAAATCGCCGGTCTTGATACATAAAGGAGCGAATACTTTGGTTTGGTCTATGGTGATCTTGCCTTGAGAATTCAAAATACTCACTGTAAATTTCGTTGATCCAGATATGTCGTGGTATTTGGAAACAGCTTGTATTTGATAGGGGAGTTTTCGATTATCGGATGAAATCCAAACAGCCCTTTTATCGACAAAATTTTCTACCGTGAACTCTTTCAAGTCTTGCTCCTCACGTAGAATATTATGTTGAGTGGAGATCACAGCAGTGTGTTCATACTGTGGTGATGTTAGCTCTTTGTCCTCGGTGATAACTGGAACGGATTCGTGCTCAATCTTGCTAGTTTTGAGCAATCCGTTCAATTCGGTTTCATTAAGACTGTCTTCAGTTTCATGTGCGGAAGTAGAATGTGTAGATATGATATCTTGCACTCCGGAGCCCTCGTTCTTGAAGACATCCGTACTTTCTCCCAAAGTGTCGTCCAGATTTATCACTAGAGGAGGACTCTCGTGCATATTGGTCGTTGAGCCTCTGGAATACCCTTGTTGGAAGGACATGGAGGCATTCTCAGGACGAAGCAGGTGTTTTGAAGCTGTGGAAACTTGACTTGTAGGGACTGTGTGAATATCGGTAGCTCTTTCTTCACTTTCTGAATCATGTACAGCATCTAGTTGCCCTGTACTTTGAGAAATTATTCGTTCTGTTTGGTCTGAAGGTTGAAATCCGTCCTTGTTCGTTGAGCTCTGAGACAAACGACTGACTACATGACGTAGCTCATGTTGTGAAAAGGATACTTTTAAAGTGTCAGAGACCTGCTCCACACCTTCTTGATCGTACTCAAAATCACTAACATCTTGTGAAACAGGTTCGTTAATATTTTGAGACCAATGGGTTGTCGATTTCGTTTCGGCAGTGGCAATCGGCGACATGCCACTCTGCGAACTCACAATTTCGTCGTGAAAGTCGGTATTTTGATCGTCAAGAGATAAATTGTGGCTTGACCGAGAGTTATATCTTTTCGTTATTGGACTACTGCTTGCTAAGAGGCCAACTCTGCTCTTTTCGGCAGTTCCAGGTACCTGTACATCTTTCGCTGTCCTACTAATGGTAATTTCTCCAAGATTGTATGGGTCTGATTTAGAACTTGTGTGTCCGAGCAATCTCCGATCTGTTATCGTACCCGTAAAAGAGATATCTGCTTGACTCTTATGGCTAGTTTGTTTGGAGAGATTCTGAGTATCTGCTTGTGTCAGGGGGGATGTCTCACCAGTGTTACCTTCATCATATCGTTCAAGCAGATTAAGATAACCAGGATGTAGGTTTAGCGAAGTACCTGAGTCATCGTTCCATTCTGCTTCAGAGTGTCCATCTAGTACAACGCCCACTTCGGAATCATACTCGAATGGGCCGGGAAGACGTTCAGTCATTCTTTTGAATAAATTTGCGACATCTCGATTAGCAATATCTCTGCTGTTTTCAGAAACACGGCGCTGCTTCTTCACCTGTAATGGTGTTATCTCGAGTTTGGCCTTGGTTTTGGCCGGTGTGCTCATAGAATCAGGTGAATCATCAAATGGATTTCGTACATTTCGTAGTAGCGAAATCGATGATTCATTTATTCTGATATCATCCAGTGTTTCTGTATAGCTATATTTGGGGTCCGATACTACCACCAAAGGTTTCATGTCAACATCTGTGTGTCTTGTGTTAGGGCTGATTGTAGTTCCCTTGGAGTGATCTGGTTTTCGCAGATTGAAAGTATCATCGATGACAGGGAAATTAGATGCAGTCTCATCCAAATCACCTGAATTTGGACCTTCCAGTCCTGAAAGAGTGATTTCGGCTGTAGTTTTCTTATCGCGTGATGATGAATCTTCATGATGAGTACTGATATTCATAAATCTGTCTTGTTATAGAAAAAGAAAGTACAAACAAACGGCTGTGTTCTTTTGGTGTGAGGAGTAGTATCTAGCTGATTTAATAGACATGTCAGCGCTTGAATAAGGACCACCAAGATCTTCTTTGCAAGAATTCCAATATAGCTAACTGCCTGCTAACTTTGCTATGAGCGAGATCAGTACTGAGTCGTACCCACGAAATCATCCAGCTACAAGTCTGTTATCAGCCTCGAATCAGGCTCCGTCATACCACAAAACTCTGGTAGAGCAAGACTTTGCCTACGCAAAGCTTTCACAATTGGATGCACTTGCCTTGCTCGATCCACTTCTAGACCCACGAGAAAGAAAGGAAATAGCGTTTTCCTTTCTTGTTTTAGGAAGAAAAAAGGCGGCGGCCAGAGAATTAGCCATGCTAGTCCGGTTGGCCAGTGTGACCGAAAGATCCCAATTGCTTCGTCAAGCAGGTGACACCTTTTTGAATTTCGACGAAAGTGAATGTGCATATCATTGTTATAGAGAAGCTCTCCTTCACTCGAGAATTGCCAAAGCTGTGGATATCACTTTGGTGACATATTTGAAGTTGAAAATTGCAGACCTCGAACACGAACATAGCAATACTTCCAGTTCCATCGGATCCATTATCAGAAGCAAGGAAAAAACGTTCCGGTCCATGGTGTCCGAACTTTCATTTCAAGAAAAGTTCCGTCAAGAGCTCGATGATCTGAAGAGTCTGATGGAATCACCAGAGCTGCAAATCAAAAATCCCTACGTGCACAAGATTGTGAACGAATACCAAAATGCCTGTCACCTTGAAAAAATGATGTGTCAAATCAACTTACTTGAGAGTGAAGACCATCTTGCAGACACTTTTCTGGACTATCTTGTCATGGAGTTATTGAAATTTCCGGATCTGGCTACATACAAATGCGTTTTGAGTGCTTCAAAATTAGATCAGATTGTACGGTATTTCACCCTGAAATTGGGCGACTTCCAGCTGCCTGCCAATTATAGTCAACTTATCAACCAACTCAAAATCAATTGTGAATCTCCAACTTTGTTGGACTCATATATGGATAATATTGAATTGCTAGTCCGAAACAAATTGATCTGTGGTTGCAAATTATTTTTGGAAAAAAGTTACGAATATGCTCGACAAAATTTTTTGGCAGTGCTGATCACCTGTGATCTGCTCGCAAAGCTCTGTTGCGTGAAGACCTTCGGAGGAAATGATAAGGTCTTGAATCGTTGTATTGAAGAATCGCACCGCAATCGACTAAGCGCTTTGAGCAACTCCACAGGAATACTCTCCTCATTCTACGGGGCCTTGTGTTTGATTAGGGAGAAGGACGGAAACTTTGAGACCCTGACACCCATTACATTGGATTTGATGTCTGCATTACAGAACCTGAACAAATATTACCTTACAGCCAGAAATACAAATCTCCCCATCAAATATGATTGGGTTCATCTTGCTTTAGGAAAGTTGAACGAGTGGTTGGCTTTGAGTAAGTTTAAAGAGTTCCGCCGCGATTTCAAGACACAGACAAACCTGAGAAAACTAGATGACCAACACCTGGAATTTATGATTAGCCATTATATTCGAGCTTTAGGATTAAAGCCACGAGATGATCCATCTACAGTAATCATATATGACAAAATCATTTGGGGTATGCTGATGCGTGGTGGCTACCATATTCAAAATCTCTGGGTCCTCAAATTTTTCCGGGACTTGGTCTCCTTCAACAGCGAAACATGTTTGATAAGTCATGAGGACACGTCCACTTATAACTTTGACTACTTCAAGTTGAAAGAAGGTTTAGATTCTGAGATTAACATCGTTATCAATAAGCTTTATGAGCAACGTAAGCAATTGGGAGCTTGTGGTGCATCAATATTTGTGAAATCAAGCTCCAAGTTTATTATTCCCCAGTTCTTTTACTCAGGCTCCCATCAGCTAATTGCAGCACAAGAATACACGCAAAGCCAAGCCATGTCATTCAAGCAGAACTTCAAATTCACGGGCGTAGCAATGAAGGGAATACTCAAAGCGGACCCCGGTGCTATTGAAAACTGCAATAGAATTAGTGAAAATCTTATCGATGAGTGGTCGCGCTGTGGTGCTCTCAAAAAGCTAAAGCTAGAAGGCAGTTTTGTTGTTCGTGAATTTCTGGAGTCGTACTATAGTGGCTGTAAATTGGGGTCACTCTGATTTTTGTTCGTGTACTCTGGACGCTGTGCTTTATTTTGGTATAAACTGAATTTATTTTGAGCCTATTCTATACACTATCATGGACGATATCCAATAGTAATTTGAGGTCATGGTAGAGAGCAATATTCTTATAAAGCTTCAGCTTGGAAATAATATCCAGCTTGGTAATGGTTGGTCTCCATGCTCCTGAGCACGAACAATGACTCATTATCTCCCTATCTTTGATTTTTCCGCATTTAGAACATTTGAGGTCTTGAGTCATAAACTTGAATGTCAGTTTATTGAGCTCGTGAATTAGCTTTTCCTCAAGCAGCAGTTTGTTGTAAGGTTTATGGCAACCCTCGCAACTCCATATCGTAGCAGGGTCGTCTCTGCAAAAGTCAATGTCCTTGATGTAGTTGCAGTATTGACATATGATCTGAGGCATAATCAATGAGGCAGCCGGATTGACAAACAGCCCTTCTTTAGCAAACTCTTTGATCTCAAACAGTGCGAGCACCTCTTTTCGAAGCAGACGCATCTCTAAAGTTCTGGAGGTGGAAAGACTCAATATCTGGCAAAGATACTTAGCCAACTCCAGTGTAGGATTGCTCAAATCCAAATGAGAGCCAGGCATTTTTGGAAAATCGTACTGCTCCATGATACTTTTGTCCAATCCCAACTCAGTTTGTTTCTTTATCAACGTGTTTAAACGTTTCAACAACGCGTTCCTGAACATTTCAGAAACTCCATTGATGATATCGGTGATATCCTCGGGATCAGCCTCACTTGATTTTTTAGCGGCTTTTATGTTTTTGAGGATAGCTCTTCTATCTGGCGAAAGTTGAGTTATTTGAGACTGTGACAGATTCAGCAATGACTGTTCCCTAAACTTGATAAAAGAATCCAAAAACACAGTAACCCAGTCATCAAATTCAGATTGCAAGATTGGAGGTAAATAATCTCTCAATTGCCATTGAGAAATGGCCTGTAGGTCCTGAAATTCAGCCTCTCTTATCTCAGAACAAAATCGTCCCATGTAATTGTACTTATCCATCCACACGAGTATATCCCAATACTTGGTAACCTGAACGTCCAAGAAACTGAATAGAGGATTTGCACGTGCTGTGGTGAGCATATATTGACTGTATGCGTATGAGTTTTCAACAGCCGTTTTTGATGTTTGCACAACCACTCTATTGCAATCCGCAAACACAATGGAAGATCCCATCTTTTTGAACTCACCAAGTAATTGTATGTATGACTTTTTAGTCAAGTTCTGGACATGATAGTGTAAAGAGGGATCGTACAGACAGGATGCAGAGTTTTGATACCATGAAACGAAGCCATGAGCAATCGCATCGGCATCGGGGTTGTTTTTTATTGCCTCATCCCACCACTCTTTTACTAGTCCACGCAAAACTCCCAACGCTGGACCGGAAAATGCATCCTCTGCAAAAGCACCAGAGTCTGAATCAGTACCAATCAAAACTCCTTCCGCTTCGTTAATTAGGGAAGAAGTCAAGACAGTATTGATGGTTAGATTGCGAACCTCTAACTCCACGCAAACGTTTTCGTATACTTCGGGCTTATTGATAACAGGGAATTCGAGCGTCTCGTCGCCAACAGTTAAGTCTTTCTCGATACCACCAAGATCGGGGTTTGGAATTGAGGACCACCAAAGAACAATATTCGATTGTGTCAAGCGACGAGCGTATTCAACATCGATCATATACCCAAGATTGTCAACTTGAAGATTGCACAGTGGAATATTGCTATATTTAGCCAGCGAGATGATTTTTTCAAGCCAAGTAGCAAGGGATAAATAGTGATTAATTATTCTTTTCATTACCAAGGAATGCCAAGAGAGGGAGCTAATGTTTATTTCTCCGGTGTTCATCTTGAGACAAGGAAGAGCGGATGATGCAGAAAGAGTCTTAGACAATTTCGTTGTAACTGGAGACTGTAACACTAGAAGATACTTGGAGGCACTGTGATCATCAATACTCAATATTTTCGAATTCAGCCCCTTGTATAATTTGGCTGAATCTGTAAAGTACTGCACATCAAAGTCAACTTGGTCCTCATACTTTATGAGTGTTTGTGAAAGTGAATCTTGTCTTGCTTCAAACAGCTCTTGATATAGCGCATTCATGCTTGTTGGAAGCTGTTGAGCAGCGAGCGTGGGTTTCAGCACATAAAGAAATGCAGTAGAAGTTGATGGATCGAACAATGTGAAGATTTCGTATGAATTAGATGGAACATGCAGAAGATAAATCACTCCGCAGGAGAAACCTGAAAGGTACTTGTTGGAAGCAACGGAACGCAAATTCTTCTTGTCGAATCCTTTCTCGAGAGATTTACCTAAATTTCCAATTTTGGAGTCGTCAAATTTGACACAATTTCCTAATTCAATGATAGCTCTTTCGGCAGCTGAAATGTGAGATTCATAGATACCCTCCACGTTTGCACTTGTGAATAGACCGTCGGGTTTCTTGGATTCTTTGCTAAATATAGCTTCTGGAAGTGTGATTTTGTAGAGATTGTCACTTTGTTGACCATTAGGCAGCAAATGGGATGCCTTAGTGACTTCACAGCTCGGAAGGATCGTTTCAGGAACTCGATCAGTTTTAAAGTTCAAGAACACTTTCTTGGGAATGTGAAAAGTGAGGGTCTGGATCTTCCCATTAATCAGGACGTACGCCTTGATGTCGCCTGGAGTATCGCTTTCACAGTATTGTAAGACTTGCCATGTGGATTCAATGTAAGACTCTGCTTGGCGCCTAACTAGTGAACCCACCGTAGAACGACTATTATGCTGGACTTTATCACCAAATAGCCGAACTCTGCGTTGCCTTTCGCGGTCCTGAATTTCCCATCTAACTTTTTGGTATTCAAGGAAACCGACATAATCCTCCATTGGGTCAGGACAAGCACGGTTCATGAGTTGTTCTTTGAGTTCTTCGGGAGTTTCCTTCGTAAGCTTTCTTTTTCTTGATGTGACTTTGCCGACTTTGGGACCTGCAGTCATGCTTGACCCGCAGTCTTCAATGTCTTGAATCTGGTTTGTGACATCAGCCATTACGCTCTTTTTGAGGAATCCGGTCAATGATGATTGTTTCATTCTGTCCTCACTGGAATTAATCTTTTTTTGTAGCCAGTCTGGATGCAAAACCCGAGGAACTGGATTCTTCACCCCTTGAAGGGCAGCTGGAATAGTGATAATCTTCTGAATCACAGAGGCCAACCGTTCCCTGTAGTAGTTCCAGTCAATCAAAGTTCGAGGATCAAAATCTTCCAGTGATGGATCCATTAGCCATCTTCTCAGATACTTCCGCTTCACAGAGAGTTCAGAAGAGAAAATAGCTGTTGGTATAGCTCTTTCCGTCACTGGCGCATTCACTGGGCGATCTGCAATAATGTATTTACATGCAAGACCTTTATCTTTGACCATTTCCTCTCCCAAAAATTCACCCAGACGTTTAGCAGTGGTAATAGAGGTCGATTTCTGGCCTTCATATTCGTCTAAAGTCTTAGACATGCTTCTATTCTCACAAATAAGCTCGATCAAATCTTCATCCTCTAGCATCTTACCCTGACTATCCAAGACATCTAGCCATCGGTTGGCAATGTTGGCAACTGAGTTATAACAGCCTTCAAGCGAGTCTCCTTCCAAGAACAACTTAAATATATCAGATTGGAAGTTCTTGATCAGCTGGAGCTCTCCACGTCTTTTGAGTTCGAAACCTTTTAACTCTGCAAGTGTGCCATCAAAGTTGAACACAGCGTACCTTTTCTTCAGTCCTTTTCCTTCTTCTTTCGAAGTTGGAAGAATCATGGCTCTATACGGACCATCAACCTCAAAGAAAATAGAATTGTCAGAATGAGTTTGGTATGTTAGTCTCACTGGATCCACAAGTTCTTGATATTGATGGTTGGTGAACTTTTGATGAACCAAATAGTTCAGCATGGAACAAGGATATGATACAAACACTGACTTCCCATTTTTGAGTTTGAAGGTAAAGTTCTCTGGAAAGCTCGAAGGAAGAATACACCAGATACCGTCGGTATCAAGCTCCAGGGGACGACCAAGACGTTCCACCAGGGACCGTGCCATCTGAATGATAGTGGCCCCGGTAAGACAGGTCACACCGGCCATTTCCATCGAATACCACCGCGATCCTTTTCTCATGACATAGCCATAGAAGGAGTTTAGAATGACTTTGTGAGCTAGTTGTAAGGAGTCATATAAAACCACCATTTTCTTTGCTTCATCTTGTGCGTTCTTGTCCTCTTTAGAGAACTGAGAAACTTTTCCTTTCCAAACTTTAGCCAGCCCTTTAAATTCGTAACGACGATCTCTGAAGTCACGCACCGTATTAACGTAAAATGGATTTTCACGCTGACAGATTATGGCCTCACGCTCAACCGTTTCGGTGACCTTTATACGGTGGTAGACCTTTCTGGAGTAATCTGAAACCCTTTTTTTTATGTGAGAAACTTGTTCGCTATAGCTAAGTTCGCTGAAGGTTCTTGGTGGCAACCCGGATCTCTTCGGTGGAAATTGTTCGTTCTTTAAAGCGTTTTTGATCATGTTGTACTCATTACTTTCAGCGGGGTAAAATTCACCACGCCAAGCCCATGGAAGCCTTCTATCGCAAGTTTTTCCAGGGCGATTGAAATCACACGAAGCACAATCATTTTCTGTTTTCATGGAGTCTGGTTGCAACCGATTTGTCGTCATAATATTCGGGTACATTGACGCAACGTCAACATGATAAATAAGTGGGGTCTCTTTACGCTTGTTGTTGGAACGTAGATCAAGAAGCTGAGTCTTAATGGCATTGTAGACATCGTCGTAATTTGTGACATCAGCGAGGTTTTTCTTGGCTTCAACGGTGATCGAAAATTTGAGCGCATTGTCAAGATCTGCTAAAATCTCGTCCACGGCTGTGGGATCGATGTTAAAGTCTGTCTCGATATCTGCTCTAAAAACACCAGCCTCAAGAGACTCGACGTGGCCTCCCACATACGTCTCGGACTCAAGCAGATGACCATCGTAAAATCGCTCGAGTGGGTCAGTGTGTTTGTTCGGTAGAAGGATGTTGTTGGCATACGCTTGAACCATGAGCAACATCTCACAGAGAGTTCCTGTTCCCTTCCGTAACACTTCATCGGGGTTCAGAGGAATGATTGTGCAGAGGGAAAAGATGAAAGGATGCACGTACTTGTAGTAGAGATAGTACGTGGCAACTGCATCGGAAACAGAATACTCAGACAAGTACTGAGGACGTTCATATGCATATGGTGTCATGAGTTCGGGATCAAGCTCGGTAGGATTATAACCCAATTTCGCGGTAGTAACAGCCTTCAAACCCTGAGAGCCTTGCGGCAGGTAAGAATCCCGCTTGACCCACCGGTAGCAATCCATATGCGCGCAGTATGTGCTCTTATACTCGCCTTCATTATCTTTAGCAAAGCCAATTTCTTTCTGCATATCAATATCATGGTAAGCAGCTCTAGCCTCGACGAAGGGCCAATCGAAAAAGTCACCGTTGAATGTAGCAATCACTGTTGGTTTGCATTCTCTAATATGGTCAAAAAACCGTTCAATCAATGCTTTTTCATTTGCTTCATTGAATATGGTGAAAAATCCAGGGTATTCTGGTTTTGGAGTGTACTCGAAATCCTCAATGTCCTCGCTGATGATTTCACGGTTTGTTATCAAGTAACCCTCTCCATCAATCATATAAGATATCATCATGATCTGATCAATGCTACTGTCCGGAAATTTGAGAGGTGCTTTGGTTGTTTCGATGTCAAACGCAAGAACCACAGGATCTGCAAATGCAAGCTTGTCTTTACGTTCAGTCAATTTCACCTTTCCTTGATCAGCCTCGACAGTATACCACTTTCCAACACGAATATCCCTGTCAATTGAGACACGAACATGATATGGCACATCATATTCACGAATGTCTTCGATCAAATCAGCAATGTTACCGGTCTTGCGCTCAGTCTCGACGTCATCGCCGTTGTGTTTCAGAAAAGTGTTGTAGTTCAAGTTCACGGATTGATAGATGTCCTTGCTATTTTTGCTGGTTTTGTTTTGCTGAATTATTGGCATGAGTTGTCTGCGAGCTTCTAGCAGACTATTGACGTCGTGGAAGCTTAGTTGCAAGACTTGCCGTTTCAGACCAATAAGATGATTCGTCTGCGCAAGGTCCTCCTTTTCTAGCCAAACCAACTTTTTCAGTGTACCTTCCAAAAACTTACGGAGATATTCCTCAATAGCTGTCGCCCGATCCTGCTGTGCTATGAGCAAAAAGTACGGATCATGTTGAACACTCGCTTTGAATGATCCTCCTTCCTCGTCCAGAAAATAGTAATCAACACCAGAACAGCCTGCTAAATTCTCTGTTGTGGGTAATGTAGTGGCATGCATGTTTACGAGCCATCCAACGCGCTTGGGACCAGACTCGTAACGATCGAACCCAAAAACGGAATCGATTCTGTCCACCTCTTGAACGGCTTCGTGCCGAAGCTTATTCCGCGACTCATTAATACGATCCTGTGACTCACCTGAATAATCCAGATTGCGCTCGTTCTTAACAAATCGCACAGAACTGTGTGGTCTCATTGCAGTGACCGACATTTGATAGGTGAAATAATTGTAAAACGCGAAGACGCGTTAAAATTAAGGATTCGAGACGGCGCGTCGATCGACTTAAATTTACAAGACTTGTATGATAACGACTCTTGGTCTGTGACTGTCTCGTACTATGGAGTTCTAGATTACCCTGCGGCGAACATAACGAATCTTGCGATTAACCTGTTGTTACTCTGTGGATGATGAATTCTATAGACTCTTATACTTGTCATAGAATGAATACACTGCCCGATTTAATTTCTCGAAAACGTAATCTTCTTCTTCAATGTACAACCCCTACGCCGACTCTCAAGAGTTGTCAAAGCCGCAAGCTGCGGGATTTGCATCCAACACTCAGCAATTTCAATCACAGGCTTACATGAATGCCAATCATCACGGAACGCGCGCTCCGAATACAGCAAACATCAACACATTCTTCAACGATCCGGCTGCCCAAATGGGTTTGCAATTTAGTCAGTCGGCCTTTAATGCATCTCATCAATATGTACAAGAGAATTTTGGTCAACTGGTGTCTAATCAAGACATAAAATACTACTTTAAAGTGTCCAATCAATACGTTATGAATAAGTTGTTCTTAATTTTGTTCCCATACAGAAATAAGACTTGGACCAGACAACTGCGGTCAAATGACGTTTCTCAGAACGTTGAAACTTATGCAACCCCTATTGAAGACGTCAATGCTCCTGATCTGTACATTCCATTGATGGCCTTTGTGTCATATGTGCTTCTTTGGGCTGTTTTCAGTGGAATCAAAGGTACATTCCATCCACAACTTCTAGGATATGCGACTACAAGGACATTGGCTTTCTACCTTGTAGACATCTGTCTGATTAAGATCTCATTCTACATTTTGGATGTGAACCAGAAAAGTCGCAAACTTTGGGATTTGATGAGCTATTCAGGCTACAAATTTATCTCTATTCTGTGTTTGATGCTTATCAAGAACCTTTCGAGCTCATCTGTTGTTATTTATACTGGCTTTATGGCTACTATCTTTTCGCTGGGCTTCTTTCTGATGAGATCTCTGAGATATGTTGTGCTGCCTAGTGGCCTGGACGCCAACAATCTATCTGCTGGAGCCAAACGGATCCGGACTCAGTTTTTGTTTGTGTATTCCTTCCTTGTGCAGGCATTCATGGTCTGGATCATGGCCTGATCAGTTGGAACGCTGGCTTACCCGGAAGTTGCATCTATATACGCATAGGTAGGGTAAGCCTCCATGCCAGTTTCCTTATTGGTACAGTAAAAAAAATTTTTTCAGCCTGGTGGGATTTGAAAGGATTGCCAATTGTTACAAGGTAATTAATCTTCATCTTTTTGTGAACGTTAGCACAATCAACTAATTGAGCAAAAATGGGTATGTATAGCACTGCACAGTGTGCCACTTCATAATCAAACAACTAACCTGACCAGTTAACTTCACTGTTGAACAAATCAGAGAGTTAATGGACAAGGTTACGAATGTTCGTAACATGTCCGTTATCGCTCACGTCGATCACGGAAAATCGACTTTGACTGACTCTCTTGTCCAGAGAGCTGGTATTATCTCTGCTGCTAAGGCTGGTGAGGCCAGATTTACCGATACCAGAAAGGACGAGCAAGAGAGAGGTATCACCATCAAGTCTACCGCTATCTCTCTTTACTCCGAGATGGATGATGAGGACGTTAAGGAGATCAAGCAAAAGACCGATGGTAACAAGTTCTTGATCAACTTGATCGACTCGCCAGGTCACGTTGACTTCTCTTCTGAGGTCACCGCCGCTTTGAGAGTTACTGACGGTGCTTTGGTCGTCGTGGACTGTGTTGAGGGTGTCTGTGTGCAAACTGAGACCGTTTTGAGACAATCTCTTGGTGAGAGAATCAAGCCAGTTGTTGTTATCAACAAGGTCGACAGAGCTATGTTGGAATTGCAAATTTCCAAGGAGGAGCTTTACCAATCTTTCGCAAGAACTGTTGAGTCCGTTAACGTCATTATCTCTACCTACGTCGAGCCAGTTTTGGGTGACGTCCAAGTCTACCCAGAGAGAGGTACCGTTGCTTTCGGTTCCGGTCTTCACGGTTGGGCTTTCACTGTCAGACAATTCGCCATCAGATACTCCAAGAAGTTCGGTGTCGACAGATCTAAGATGATGGAGAGATTATGGGGTGACTCTTACTTCAACCCAAAGACCAAGAAGTGGACTAACAAGGACAAGGACGCTAACGGACAACCTTTGGAGAGAGCTTTCAACATGTTCGTCTTGGACCCAATCTTCAGACTCTTCTCCGCTATCATGAACTTTAAGAAGGATGAGATCCCTGTTCTTCTTGAGAAGCTTGAGATCTCCCTTAAGGGTGATGAGAAGGACTTGGAAGGTAAGGCTCTTTTGAAGGTCGTTATGAGAAAGTTCTTGCCAGCTGCTGACGCTTTGCTCGAGATGATTGTCATTCACTTGCCATCTCCAGTCACTGCTCAATTCTACAGAGCCGAGACCTTGTACGAGGGTCCTGCTGACGATGCTTCGTGTCTTGCTATCAAGAACTGTGACCCATCTGCTGACTTGATGCTTTACGTTTCCAAGATGGTCCCAACCTCCGACAAGGGTAGATTCTACGCTTTCGGTAGAGTCTTCGCTGGTACTGTCAAGTCCGGTATGAAGGTCAGAATCCAAGGTCCTAACTACGTTCCAGGAAAGAAGGACGATCTTTTCGTCAAGGCCATTCAAAGAACTGTTTTGATGATGGGAAGATTCGTTGAAGCTATCGACGACTGTCCAGCTGGTAACATTATTGGTTTGGTTGGTATTGACCAGTTCTTGCTCAAGTCTGGTACTTTAACTACCAACGAGGCTTCTCACAACATGAAGGTCATGAAGTTCTCTGTCTCTCCGGTCGTTGAGGTCGCTGTTGAGGTCAAGAACGGTAACGATCTTCCAAAGTTGGTCGAAGGTCTTAAGAGATTGTCCAAGTCTGACCCATGTGTTTTGACCAAGATGTCCGAGTCCGGTGAGCACATCGTTGCCGCTACCGGTGAATTGCACTTGGAGATTTGTTTGCAAGATCTTGAGAACGACCACGCTGGTGTTCCTTTGAAGATCTCTCCTCCAGTCGTTTCCTACAGAGAGACTGTTGAGGCTGAGTCCAGAATTGTTGCTCTTTCGAAGTCTCCTAACAAGCATAACAGAATCTACTTGAAGGCTGAACCATTGGACGAGGAGGTCTCTCTTGCTATTGAGTCTGGTAAAATCAATGCCAGAGACGATTTCAAGCTCAGAGCTAGATTGATGGCTGACGAGTACGGATGGGATGTCACTGACGCTAGAAAGATTTGGTGTTTCGGTCCAGATGGTACCGGACCAAACGTTGTTGTTGACCAGACCAAGGCTGTTCAGTACTTGCTCGAAATCAAGGACCACGTTAACGCTGGTTTCCAATGGGCTACTAAGGAGGGTCCAGTTGTTGGTGAGACCTTGAGAGGTGTCAGATTCAACATCATGGATGTTACCTTGCACGCCGATGCTATTCACAGAGGTGCTGGTCAAATCATGCCAACCATGAGAAGAGCTACCTTTGCTGCTATGCTTCTTGCTGAGCCAAGAATCCAGGAGCCTGTCTTCTTGGTTGAGGTCCAATGTCCAGAGAACGCTATCGGTGGTATTTACTCCGTTTTGAACAAGAAGAGAGGTCAAGTTATCTCTGAGGAGCAAAGACCAGGTACTCCATTGTTCACTGTCAAGGCTTACTTGCCAGTTAACGAGTCCTTCGGTTTCACCGGTGAATTGAGACAAGCCACTGGTGGTCAAGCCTTCCCACAGATGATCTTCGACCACTGGGCTACCATGAACGGTGACCCAACTGACAAGTCCACCAAGCCTGGAGACATCGTTACCCAAACCAGAAAGAGAAGAGGTATGAAGGAAGACGTTCCGGGTTACGAAGAGTACTACGACAAGCTCTAAGTAAAGTAGTTTATTATATACTTGGATTTAATCAGACATCACTTTTATTTCTAGTAGTTTAGGCGGCTCTGATATCAATTCCGTCTACTTCGAGCTGTTGATAAAGCTTGCGCATATTTCCCTCGAGTATAATGGCCTCAAGTTTGCGTGCCTTTTCGTATGACTGAGCTCGAAGTTTTCTCCAGTAACTGTGTATATGTCGATATAGCGCACTTTGCTTATCCAGATTTTCCGACACATAAGTGTCTAACTTGACGAGATCATCAATAAGTTCACTAGCTTGCGAGTATTCCTGATTTTCAGTCTTATCAATAATATATTGAACATCCGGGATATTAGGATCATCAAGTTTGATGTTTTGAAGTCCAGTGGCCTTGTCGTGTTTGAGAAATTGTTGTAGAAGCTCTTGAATCACATACTGCATTGGCTGGTATGCCAGGTCAACTGCAGTGAGCTGTTCCGTTGTTGACTCTAGCTCGAGTTTGGCTCTTTGAAGCGAAAGCTTAGCCAAATCTGCGAGTTTTTCTACATCGTTCTGGATAAAGTTCAAAATGTTCAGTCTCTGGTCAATTTCAACTCCAGTGAATGAGCCAATGTTGGAGGTATCGGGTCTCTTAATTAAAGGACCGCCCTTATCTTCGCGCTTGAGTGTCCAATATCTTGCTAAATCATATAGGCAAGAGCGCTCGAGGGGCATTCGATGAGATTGCAAAAACCTATCTAGTTTTTGGATTACAATCTGAGGAATAATGAAAGCCCCTTCTGAAGTCTTCCAACGAAAACAATGATTTCTCGTCTCTCTCAGAAGTTTCTTTTGCTCCCCTGTTATAGGAATTTTGCTTCGTCCCGTGGTGTTCTTCCCAGTGCTAAAATAGAGTCGTGTTCGTTCGATGCCTAATTTGGTATCATGATAGAGATCCCACTCCACGGGAGAGTGTTTGTCGCAGTAAGAGACAACACTTGATTTTTCATTGATAGCTCCCTGTACTCCTTGAGTTAGCTCCATGTAGAGATCAGCACGACGGGCACAGGTCACATGGTACGAAACAGAACAGGAAGATCTGCAACATTGTATACATGCGCCTCCGCTCTGCCGACAAATGTAGCACTGTAATTTCCATCGACTTTTTGGGATATTGAAGAGTCCCTCTATAGGTTCCATGTAGATGGGATTGGCAAAATAAAGCTCGTTGATCCAGATCGTACAGATCACGTGACCCCATCCCCCAGTGTCGGTCTGTTTGAATGCGCCCGTGATACTGGGACAAAAGAGGCAACGAACTTTTTGGTTTCTAGCAGTAATACACTTGCGGCATAGCCAGGGACCTTCTGGGATGAACGTTATTCCATAACACTCTTGATGTACTGCGATATCACATCCTTCACAAAAAACGATAGCGTTGGAATTGTCACACTCGTTGCGGTTGCAAACTGCGCAGCACTGGTCCTCCACTGGCATCACTCCAATCCCGTCGTCTGATCCGTACAGTTGGGCCTGTAAGTGTGTTTTTCCAGCATCCAGATCTTCATCTTTTTCTTTTGGTGGAAGTAGCTTTTCCATAAAGTATGCTTCTATCTCGAAATAAGTCATAATTATCTCAAATATCTCCATGGAAATCTGTTTATTGGAATTATTAGTGTTCATGTAATGGAGAAAAGCGTCATCTTGTTCATCCATATCATATAATGCTCGCACCTTACTTGACATTGTGATAGTGTTTGTTATCAAATTGTCACCCAACCCAGAGGAACGCACATATGTCGAGCTGGGTTTTGTATTCCCCTGAGAATAGCCGTATTGTACCATGTCACGAGATGGTCGCGAAGTGCTTGTTTTTCCAGAAGGGATTGGTCTGTATGTGGGCCTTTTCAGATTCACAAAGATGTTCGCATCTCGTTGACGAGACTCTAATTGGTATCTTTCATATTCTGGATCAATATTCGGTTCTCCGACTCCAACAGGAATGGCTTCATATACATCTAGACCTTCATAATAATCGTTATAGTTACATTCTTCACGCGGTTTTGATATTTCGTCGTGTTCTGGGCGCCGTCGTGGCGTAACATTTCGACGTGGACTGGATTCGAGATCACTATCTTCAAACCGTTGTGGGGGGCGTCGCTGTCGAAGACTCTTGCGTCGCCCATGGGAGGGACGTTGTCTCAAAATTGGCATCAACAAAATAAAAGATTAGGAACTCAATTTGTGTCTACACCTCTGCACCAACAAACCAAGATGGTGGCAGGCCAAAAGTTCACTACGAGATTGGACTGCAACAACGGCACTGAGGGTTACACCACATCAGTACGGAAACCGTATGTGTGTTGGTGTGTTGGTGTGTGGTTGTATTATTCTCGAAGGGATACAGGCACGCATGTAATATTAAGCCGAGATACTGATAAAATTTAGACCGGGTCACAAAAGAAAAAGGGCACCCACACTAATTACGCTAGAAGCTCTATTGTTATTCGAATGTTTTTTACGGGTATTATGCATCTAAGGAATAAGTAATAATTGATGGTCTGTCAGAAGCTGTTAAATTCTGTGTTCTGTGAAGCTCTACCCAGGAAAAAGTTGTAGCCCCAATTAATCTTTCAATATGGGAGCTATCGAAGTATCACCAAGTAACGCAGAAACTCCATCCACGCGTATGAAAAATTCATCCCATAAGTTCGGTCAACGATCATTGCTCTCCAAGAAGTATTCGCTCAAAAATGTAATTTCACCTTACAACCTTGGTAAAACGGACGGATTTTTTATGAAAAGCAGCTATGATGAATTCCGCACCCAGGCAATTCAGGAGTCCAAGTACTCTAAGATCATCAGACTAGCGCATCGACAATCCATGGTTGATCCCGAATTCGAAACTGAGGTTTTGCCGAACGCAAGTCGAAAGTCGTCTGTGTCAGTTGCGCATGATCAGAACCTCGATACACACCGATACGCCACTGCTTCTTTAGTCTCAGAAGGGTACGACATAGACATTGGTCAGGCTATTCCAGTATCGGCAATCAAGCCGAGTCCCAGTCATCTATTGGTAAGTATTACTTCTGTTTCGTCCGATCAGCAAGACATGCCAGATGTTCTCAACTTGAAGGACCAAGAAGCTACAGATAAGGTTTTGTACAAAAAGACCATCAATTCTGTTACGAAACATTCCAGGGGGGTTCATGACAATGAAAGTGAGCTCAATGAGGTAATAACTCTAGAGCCAAATCTGAAGCAAATAACAGAATCTCGATTTGATCAAGCATCCATATCCAGCGCTGAGTCCATCTTGAGAAGTTATCAAGATTCAAGTTCACATGTACTTCAATCAAGAAATTCAATGCACATGCTTCCGGAGAAAATTGATGTGATTAAGCCTGAAAGCGAAGATTTTGAAATAGGTGATCTTTCCGAAGAACTGCAGGAACCTCAATGGGCAAGTTTTGACGGAATAAGTGATCCCCAACCAAGGCCTGCAGCAAACTTTTCAACAGATTTCGCTGATCCTGATCCGATTGCTCTGAAAAATCCTTCTTCCGCAAAGTCTTTCGAAAACAAACCGGGTGATGATCGGCCTCCGATCCTTGGGTGGGAGGCTTTCGATCAGCATGGTTTTACTCATAATGTGCAACCAGTCCGTGAAGGAAGTACATGTACCGCATTTTTGTCGTCTCCGTCCAGCGAAATATCCATAGAAGCTCGACAATCCTTTTCTCCTGGATCGTACAAGATTTCTCGGTTCGAGCGAGGTAGTACCCCGGTTGAATCAACAAGCAAGTTTAATAAAGCTGTGACGGGTAATACCACAGGCAATTCAGGAAGTTTTTCGGATATGGTTTCAGCAAAAGAATCTATTGAGTCGTCAGAGCAAGATCTCCCACTTGGTGACGAAAGGGCCGGAATGGTCGACTTTCGCCACGCATATTCACCACAGCGATTCAATCTGTCCCGAACTCCAAGTCAACACTACACACTTGATCCCAAGCTCAAGACAACAAGTTACAGCCCGCTTCCTGCAAATGCACCAGTATCCCCACTGCACCCATCAAGTCTCTCCCAACGTACCTCATCTGGCGGCAGGGCTGTCAGTATATATGCCACGCCAAAGCTCGAAAGTACTGAGGAAAGCTTCATAAGTTGGGACGATGACCAGTTGAGTTCGGGATCTAGCTTTGTGAAAACGTTCCGGAGACTTTCAGGGGCGGCGAGATCAAAATCTCGCCCGAAAAGTCAAGGAAGCTCAAAACGCAATTCTTTCAACTCTTCAGCAGTCTCAAGTCCAGTACCGGCATCCCCAATGTCTGAATTTAAAGGGCCTAATCCATTCGAATCCCCAACACGGCTACCAACCCGAACTCGCTCGGAACAGCAGCTGGGCTCCCCAATTCGTGGGCTTAGAATTTCGAGTGCTCCACCCTCTCATTCGTCAGCACATGAATTGCGCATGAAAGCTAACAGTGTCACGCTTGCATCATCACCTACCGAACCATACGGTAGTAAGCGCAAATACTATTATATATAAATGTGAATGAGACATTGATTATGTAAGTGAGTCATCTGCGAATACCGAACCGAGATAGAAAATAATTAATTAACAAATTGACTCGCAAGGTATGGACCAAGACCTGAACTTCATAGAGCAGTCGCCTCATAGCGACAATTATCAGCAGACTATGGATCAACTTGACATGTTTGTTGATAGTCTCAACAATCAAATATCAGGAATTCCCTCAACAGACGACCCAGCAACGTTCAATTTTGAAGACTTCAAGGTGGCTCCTCTCGTACAGGTCGATCATAACGATTTTGAAGCTTGGGATAACAATCAGGACTTTGTGGATAATGCATTGAGCCCTCATGGTTTGCCGCCTGTGGAGAGATCTACTAGTATTGGAGGTGTGAGCACAAATAGTTTTGCTTACTCATCTCCACAGGTACGTACTGGCCTGTCCACCTCCTTAAACAAACGTTCCAACAGTATTAGCAACCAAGCCCGCAGTTACAGCTCTCAATTTGCGACCTCGCTCAACAATCTTATATCCCCCGCCTCCACGTATGATGGGCTTCTCGACTCGCCGTATGGGTCCTATCAGGGGAGCAGTTTTAATGACAGCTATCTGAAATCCCCCATCAACTCCCCTTCGTATATTTCAATGGGCTCGGTGGGCTCGCCAGCGTCTGTTGGGTCACACATGAACCCTAAAAATGCTTTGAGCAAGGAAAATAAACTCAATAGACGTCGTGAATTGCACAACGCAGTGGAAAGGAGGCGTCGCGATCTCATCAAGGAGAAGATAAAGGAGCTAGGAGTGTTGATTCCTCCTACCCTGATCAGTGGGTTCGGAAAATCCAAAACATCCTCAACTAAAGAAATTAAGGCCAATAAGAGCACAATTTTAACCAAGTCTATCGAGTATATCAATTTCTTGAAGGAAATTTCTACCAGTCAGAACGAGCGGCTGAAACTTCTAACGGAAAGAATCAATGAATTATCCGGAGATGATGTGCTCTCCAAAGATGAAGAAGATGCTACCAAATCCCAGCAGGAACTGGTAGAGCCTCAGGGCTTTGCCCAAGTGGGATTCGAGATAGAATCTAAGCAAGAGGAGCAAAATTTCAAACTGGAAGATCAAGATGAATTCCTCCAAGAGCTACTCAAAGACTCTAACACTACCCAGTCTTGGATGACATAAGCGTTCGATATTTCGGCTCTAAAAAAATTAGTTGTGGCAACAATTTTGAACATGGCTGAGAATGCACAATTTCTATCCAACTGGCGAACTACACGTGGTAGCACTACGACTGATGATACAGAGGGACTAGCAAACAAGGCGAAAAGTGTATTTAGCGCATTCACAGACAGAGTCCAGGAAGGTTATTCGCAGGCTTACAACGCCTTACCTATCGGTACCTCTGATTTAGAAGCTCAACAAGAACCATCCTGGTTCAAACTTTCACGTTTTGAACGACTGGTGTGCTTCTTTTGCTTCATTGCTGGTTCGGTCGTGTGTTTCGCGCTTGGAATCCTACTATTTCCGGTTCTGACTCTTAAGCCCCGGAAGTTTGCTATGCTTTGGACCTTAGGCTCGGTGTTGTTTGTTGTGAGTTTTGGATGTCTTCAAGGTCCCGTTGATTATTGCAAACATCTTATATCAAAGGAAAGACTTCCGTTCACCGTTGTATTCTTCACCAGCATTGTCAGTACTCTTTACTGTGCAGCCATTCTGAAATCCACCATTCTTACACTGATAACTGGATTTGTCGAAATCTTTGCTGTGCTATACTACACATTGAGCTATTTTCCGTTTGGAGCACAAGGATTTCAAATGGTCACATCGATGGGTCTAAGGCAGTTTAGTAGTATGTTCGGGTTTTAGGTGTATATTAATATGATGGGAATGCTCGATTAAAAAATTATCAGTCTTAATGTCTATTGCTCACGAAGCCTCGTGTATTTTCTGCAAAATCATCAAGGGTATGTCTCAATTGACAAACGGCAACTAATTCATAGGTGAAATTCCTTCTTTCAAGCTCTTGGAAACCAAGTTCACTTACTCCTTCTTGGATATCCAACCAACATCCAAAGGACATCTTTTGGTGATTCCAAAATACCATGGTGCCAAATTGCACAATGTTCCGGACGAGTACTTGGCTGACATCTTGCCGGTCACCAAGAAGCTAGTCAAAGCTTTGGACTTGGAGATCGACTCTCCTCAGGGGGACGGATATAATGTGCTCCAAAATAACGGAAGAATCGCACATCAGGAGGTGGACCATGTTCACTTCCATCTGATTCCAAAAAGAGATGCAGAGACTGGGCTCGTGGTTGGTTGGCCTGCTGCCGCCGCTGATATGGGCGAATTGAGCGAATTTGCCAAGTCTCTAGTTGCTAAATTAACTAACTAATGATTAGCATCTTAACAAAGGTTACCTTGTCCAATACAATACGTATAGGATATCACTTACATTCTATGTAGTTTCCAATTTGTCAAAACTGGGGTGCTAGATGATATCTGAATCCTTAAAATTTCGGTGTACGGGTTTCTGTTTCAATATTAATTTTCGCTTGAGTGGCGAAAGCTCTCAGAAGTTCCTTTTTGCCCTTGATCTTAAAACATCTAGATTTTTTGATTATACCGTAAATACTTAATTTATCAGAAAATATGGTGGATGAGAAGAAGCCTTTGTTGGATGCTTCTGGCAGAGACATTGAACCAGAAGATTCTACTGCCACCGCGATTTTGAGAAGAAAGAAGAAGGATAATGCTTTGATTGTCGACGATGCAACCAATGATGATAACTCCATTATTTCCATGTCATCAAATACTATGGAACTATTGCAACTGTTCCGTGGTGATGCTGCCCTTGTCAAGGGTAAGAAACGGAAGGACACAGTGTTAATTGTGCTTGCTGATGACGACATCGAAGACGGTGTTTGCAGAATTAACAGAGTGGCAAGAAACAACCTGAGAGTTAGACTAGGAGATATTGTCACCATTCATCCATGTCCTGAAATTAAGTTTGCCACTAGAATCTCTGTTCTTCCAATTGCAGACACTATTGAAGGTATCACCGGTTCATTGTTCGATGTGTTTTTAAAACCTTACTTTGTCGATGCCTACAGACCAGTTCGTAAGGGCGACCACTTTGTCGTCAGAGGTGGTATGAGACAAGTTGAATTTAAGGTTGTCGAAGTTGAGCCAGAAGAGCATGCCATTGTGTCTCAAGACACAATAATACATTCTGAGGGCGAACCAATCAATAGAGAAGACGAAGAAAATAACCTCAATGAAGTCGGTTACGACGACATTGGAGGTTGTAGAAAACAGATGGCTCAAATTAGAGAGTTGGTTGAATTGCCTTTGAGACATCCTCAACTTTTCAAGGCTATCGGTATCAAGCCTCCAAAAGGTATTTTGATGTACGGTCCCCCTGGTACTGGTAAAACTCTTATGGCTAGAGCAGTTGCCAACGAAACTGGTGCATTTTTCTTTTTGATCAATGGTCCAGAGATCATGTCTAAAATGGCTGGTGAATCTGAGAGTAATCTCAGAAAGGCCTTTGAGGAGGCCGAGAAAAATTCACCATCCATTATCTTCATTGATGAGATCGATTCCATCGCACCAAAGAGAGACAAGACTAATGGTGAGGTCGAAAGAAGAGTTGTCTCGCAGTTGTTGACCCTGATGGACGGTATGAAGGCTAGATCCAACATTGTTGTTATTGCCGCAACAAACAGACCAAACTCGATTGACCCGGCTTTAAGAAGATTCGGTAGATTTGACAGAGAGGTTGACATTGGTATCCCAGATGCTACAGGAAGACTTGAGGTTCTCAGAATCCATACTAAAAACATGAAACTTGCTGATGACGTTGACTTGGAAACCATTGCTGCGGAGACACACGGTTACGTCGGTGCTGATATTGCTTCCTTGTGTTCTGAGGCTGCTATGCAACAGATTAGAGAGAAGATGGATTTGATCGACCTTGATGAGGAGAATATCGACGCCGAAGTTCTTGATTCCTTGGGAGTCACTATGGATAACTTTAGATTCGCATTGGGCAACTCCAACCCATCCGCTTTACGTGAAACCGTTGTCGAGAGTGTCAACGTTACCTGGGATGATATCGGAGGATTGGATGGTATCAAGCAAGAGCTCAAGGAGACGGTCGAGTACCCCGTTCTGCACCCAGATCAATACACCAAGTTCGGTTTGTCCCCTTCAAAGGGAGTTTTATTCTATGGTCCGCCAGGTACTGGTAAGACTTTGTTAGCCAAGGCCGTTGCAACTGAGGTGTCTGCAAACTTCATTTCCGTGAAGGGACCCGAACTTTTGAGTATGTGGTATGGTGAGTCGGAATCCAATATTAGAGACATTTTCGACAAAGCCAGAGCTGCTGCCCCTACCGTTGTGTTCTTGGATGAACTGGATTCGATTGCCAAGGCCAGAGGTGGAAACATGGGAGATGCCGGTGGAGCATCAGACAGAGTTGTTAACCAGCTCCTTACTGAGATGGACGGTATGAATGCCAAGAAAAACGTCTTCATTATTGGTGCTACCAACAGACCTGACCAAATCGATCCTGCAATTTTGAGACCTGGTAGATTGGATCAGTTGATCTATGTGCCATTACCTGATGAGGCCGGTAGATTGTCGATTTTGAATGCTCAATTGAGAAACACCCCATTGGAGCCAGGCCTTGATCTTTCTGCGATTGCCAAAACCACCAACGGATTCACTGGTGCTGACTTGCAATATATCGTGCAAAGAGCTGCCAAGTTTGCTATCAAGGATTCCATTGAAGCTCAACGTCGCTACGAACAAGAAAAGGCTGAAAAGAAGGCAGCAGAAGGATCTGATGATGTCGAGATGAAGGTTGAGGATGGTGAGGAAGAGAGTGCTCCAGATCCAGTTCCTTACATCACCAAAGCTCACTTTGAGGAAGCCATGAAGACTGCTAAGCGTTCCGTTTCTCCAACCGAGCTCAGACGTTACGAGGCTTATGCACAGCAATTACAATCGTCTAGAGGTCAATTTACCAATTTCTCCTTCGGTCAAGGGGCGGAGTCTGGTGTTGCCGCTGATGGAGCAGCAGGAACTGAGTCTACGGGCGCAGCTTTCGGATCTGTCGAAGAAGATGACGATTTATACAGTTAGCGGGAATAGGGATGTATTAGTTCAACTGACTATTTAAGTATAATGAGTCCAGCTCAATAGTATTGTAAACAATCTCATAGAGTTGTCTAGAGCACGTCCTGGTTGACAACTCTAAGCTGTGGGCCATATAAAAGATTCTCCTTGTTTTCGTGGAAGTCGCGTGACTGAGAAGGTAAACGAAGTGGTTTGAGATTGAAGGTATCCAGAGTGTAATTAGAGGCAGCTGAAGCCAAAGAGGGGACCGAGGAGGAAGTCATCAGCGAAGGCACAGACGACGATGTTGACAAAGACCGGATCGAGTGAGAGGATGGCGGATGATGAAGTGCGGCGTACTTAGCATTGAGGTTAGTAGATCCGGCTGTTCTTTTGAGTGACATGCTGGAGCGGGGGGTGTATTGCGAAGGGGAGGAAATTTGGGAGATCGGAGGCGGTTTGGTCCACGAGGCGTAGAGAGGTTGCGTTGGCGATTGTGCCGAAGCAGCAGCAGGCACAATTTCTCTGTGTTTGGCAATTTTGAGCTCAGTTTGACGTCTAAGCTTTGCCTTGATTGGTTCGAGGAAAGGATTGAAAGTTGCAATCAAATCTGTTTGCCGAATCCGGATGTTGTCCCAGCCTATATAGTCAATGAGCTCCATTTCTAAGGTGTTGACATCCTTAAGAGTTAGCAAGCCATCCGTGTACTTGCACCAGTGTTTGTTGAGCGGAGACGAATCGTTGAGATTTTTGGCTGCGAGAATCAGGCATCCGAGAAAAATCCTGTGCCTGGTAGTATCCATTCCAGTGCTATTTGGTGGCAGAACTTCTCTAAGTCTAATAAGATACACCAAAGTTGACATCAGAGTAGGGGTTTGTACGTGAGAATGATTGATCAGGGCTTCAATGAACTGGTACAATGTTGGAATAGGCGCTTCCAATGGTGACGAAGGTGGAGTTGGATACGAATTGCAGTCTTTCTTCGGCACTGCGATAACTGATTCGGTCGTGTTCACCAGGCACTGAATCATGTCTGCAGACACGGGTTTGCGAAGAAAGTGGTATAATGCTTGCACGTCAGACATAACCTAGCAACAACTATAAGGTCAACACTATATGGTGTAGTCCAAATTTTTCATCCAGACATGTTCAAATAAATATATGCAGAGTGCCTGCAAAGGGGTAGAGAGAACGCGACGCGAAAACAATTTGGATGAAGCATGTCGCGATGACTTTTATTACTTTAAGACAATGCACGTCACGCCCAGTACAACACATGAATTGAAAAGGTGCACTCAATTACTCTGAATGATTACTGGAACCGTTTTGGGGCCTTTCCACAAAACGGGAAGGAGACACAATTTTTAGTGTTGTATTTGCAGACTAAAACGGTTAAATTGATCAAATTAGAAAAAAGGGCTGTGTGATATTGCTTTTCCATCACCTATCGTCCAGGGTTTCCAAATATTAATTACACCACGTCGATCGACTGTGCGCAGCTAATTAATTTTATTTTCTATCTCAAGAAAGCAAGAGTTATACAGATTACATCATGTCCTCTGAATCTGCTCCGCTATTGGCATCAGCCGGACACTTCTCTTCCAACACCAATTCCTTTGTTTCGATCATGAAATTGACGCTGAGTTCGTCTCCTGTCAACTACCTTTTACCGTTTGTTCCGCTTGGTTATTTGGCTAAGACCCTGGGGCTGAGTTCAAGCTGGGTTTTCGGATTCAACTTTTTAGCCATCATTCCATTAGCCTCTGTGTTAGCCTATGCAACAGAGGAACTAGGAGAGTCGATCCACAATAACTCAATTGCGGGACTTTTGAACGCCACGTTTGGTAATGCTGTCGAAGTTATTGTTAGTGTTATCGCTTTGCGTCAAAATCAGATCACGGTGGTTCAAGCTTCCATGATTGGTTCCATTCTCTCGAACCTATTGCTAGTGCTTGGATGTTGCTTTGTGGCCGGCGGGATTCGGTTTCCACAGCAAACATTCAACCAGACAGCAGCACAGACAATGAGCTCTCTGTTGGCTTTATCGTTGAGTGCCTTTCTGCTTCCTGCCGCTTTCCATGCCACCCTTCCGGATGGAACTATAAATCTGGATGACAAGATCCTTCATTTTTCTAGAGGAACTTCAGTGTTGCTTTTGATCCTCTACTGCTTCTACCTCTATTTTCAACTGGGATCTCACAAATTTTTGTTCCAGGGTGTCCTCGAGTCAGAAAATATAGAGTCAGGAGATGTTACCACATCCACTAGTGGTGTTGTGTCAACTGATGCCGCAGACTTGTCTCAAAGGGCAAGCTTTGGCATCAATAGACCAAAATCGCTTTACGATTTGGACCGTGACAATGAGCCACTTCATTTGAGTGCAATTGCATCTGTTTTGGTTCTATTGATTACTACCGTTCTTGTTTCCTTCTCTGCTGATTTTCTTGTGTCGTCGATTGACGATATCGTCGAATCCTCAGGGTTATCGAAAACTTTCATCGGTCTTATTGTGATTCCAATAGTTGGAAATGCTGCCGAGCATGTTACAGCGGTTGTGGTGGCTTATAAGGATAAGATGGATCTTGCTGTGGGAGTCGCTGTTGGATCCTCAATTCAGATTGCACTATTTGTGACTCCATTCCTTGTTATAGTTGGCTGGATTGCACAGGTGCCAATGTCTCTGTATTTCTCTACCTATGAAACCGCGGTCATGTTTGTTGCTGTTTGGATTACCAATTATTTGATCCTTGATGGAGAATCAAATTGGCTTGAGGGTGCTATGTTGGTCTGTACTTACCTGATCATTGCCATTTCGTTTTTGTTTTATCCAGATACCCTCTCTGTTTAGACCCTGTTTAGAATCTGATCAAAATTTCCATTCATGTTTGACTTTGTTTCGAATAGCCCAACCTTTCAGAAGCCAGTAGCTGAAATTGACCGTTTGCACCAAATCCATTTCTCCGCTGTTACTTAGCGGGATGGCAAAATTTATACTAGTTGGTCGGATAGTATCACTTTGTATATCACATGGACTTAGTGAATTGTTAATCAACTTCGGATGAGTCTCGCGCAAGTAAATCATCGGTATATGTTTTTCAACTTTTTGTAACGTAGTTTTGACTCCTTTCCGAAGTCGGTGTGTTTTCTTGGCAAGTTGGACCACTTCTGCCATCTTGGTCTCATCGTCAAGTATATCCGCCATCTGGGCTTCCTTGATGTCACAAATACGTCGAAGTAATCTTGAATTTAATAAATATGCCACGCCTAGTAATTCCCGGGCGCTTTTACCAAGCTTGTGTTCAACAGCGGTAAAATTGTCTATGATCTTAGAGTTGAATCGCAACAGCTCTATCCACTTCTTTTCTTTGTTACTTCGAGAAGACTTTTTGTCTGCAGCTTCACGTTCCCAAAATTCAATCACAAATATCATCAGACTTTCAAGAAACGATAGTGCGGAGACAGAGTACTTTTTAGAGTTAAACTGTTGCTCTCCCAAATGTTTGAGGTCTGTCGCATGTTTCAAAAGATCCTTGACTGTATGGGAGGGTTCAGGGGATTTGATTCGATACTTAAACGTTACCACCAAACTGGGCACCGTCTTTTTCGGACCAAGATCAGACACTTTCAATTGCGAGATTGAGAACCTTGAAAGAAGTTCTGAAGGTAAGCTGGGATCAATCAATCTCGGCAATTTTCCCTGTGCAACAAACTTTTCAATATCGTGTATATACAGTTCTGATTCTATGGTCATGTCTTGACTGGCCAACTCGATTGTGATACTCATCAAAGATTTAATTTATCCCTTTTTGAGACAGATCTGATTAGGTAACAAATTTGGCAAAAGCCAACCAATGAAAGTATTTTAGAATTCAAGCCCGATTACTTTGTCATTTCACACCTTCTTCCTTATAGGAATCACGTAACAGAAAGTGCAATCCAATCACTGTAGGTCACCGGTCAATCATTGAAATAGCAGTTCCGTTTCACCGGAAGAGGGCACCCTTGCACCCCCAGGATTAAAATTTTTAGTACTAAATCAGACTGACCTCAATGTCGTCAAATTCAATCAAATTACTCGCCAGTGACACGCAAAGAAGCCTGGCAGAGCTCGTGGCTGCACGTTTGGGACTCACTCTCACCCCCATCGATATCAAGCGGGACTCGAACAAGGAGGTCTCATTTTCCATTGGCGAATCCATCAGAGATGAGGACATCTACATCGTTATGCAAATAGGTTCGGGAACTGTCAACGACAAAGTTCTGGAGTTATTGATAATGATCAACGCTTGTAAAACAGCTTCTGCTCGGAGAATCACTGCAGTGTTGCCCAACTTCCCTTACGCCAGACAAGATAGAAAAGATAAGAGCCGCGCTCCCATTACCGCAAAGCTGATGGCTGATATGCTCACCAGCGCAGGGTGCGATCATGTCATTACCATGGATTTGCATGCCTCGCAAATACAAGGATTTTTTGACGTTCCAGTCGATAATCTTTATGCAGAACCATCGGTAGTGCGTTATATTCGTGAGAAAGTCGACGTCAAAAATGCTATCATCGTGTCTCCAGATGCGGGAGGAGCCAAAAGAGCTGCAGGACTTGCTGACCGCTTAGACTTGAATTTTGCTCTGATCCACAAAGAACGTGCGAGAGCCAACGAGGTGAGTCGCATGGTTCTTGTTGGAGATGTCACCGGTAAGACTTGTTTGATTGTTGACGACATGGCTGACACGTGTGGTACACTTGCCAAAGCCGCTGAGGTACTTCTAGAGAATGGCGCTAAGGAAGTGATTGCTATTGTTACACACGGTATTCTCAGTGGTAATGCTATCGATAACATCAACAAGTCTAAGCTAGAGCGGGTTGTTTGTACCAACACAGTGCCTTTTGAGGAAAAGCTCAAGCTTTGCCCGAAACTGGACACCATCGATGTGTCGGGAGTCCTGGCTGAAGCCATTAGACGGTTGCATAATGGAGAAAGTATTTCTTTCCTTTTCCGCAATGCTCCATACTAAGTAATTTAAATACTCAATTGGACTAATCGTACAGATACTACGGGTTTCATTCGAGACCGTACTTTGCACAGTCAAACTCGGTCAGACTCGACAACAACTCTCCCTTGGTGCCGTTCTCTAAAAGTTCATCCTTGTCCACCATTTCTAAAACATGAGGATCTGGGACCCAAATCACGTAGGCTCCTGCTCGTTTTCCCGAAATAAGGCCCGGAACTGCGTCTTCAAAGATAAGCGTTTCTTCAATCTTAATATCCTCGGTTATTTTGCCTTCTTTACGAAGCTTCTCATTCAAATCTGCAAGCCCCAGCCACCATATGAAAGGAAGAGGTTTTCCTTTCCCAGCAATGACGGGATTGTCTCCGGTGACAACGTGCTTGAAGTACTTGAAACCGTGAGAAAGATGTGACGTTTTTTGAACAAACTTATCCTGATGAGATGATGTGCAAACTACCATTGGGATGTCTTTCTCTGCCAATTTTTCAATAAGATTCAGAACACCCGGAAGAAACTGGACTTTCGACCATAATTTCTCCTGACTGGCGGAGGTCAAGGCATAGAGCTCTTCTTTCGTGATTCCTTCCAAATTGTACTCATCTATCACCTTCTGAGAAGCCTCGGGGCCAGGAAGACCTTGCAGTTTCATCTTGACATCCCAAGTCAACCCCTCTGGTTTATTGAATCTATCCCTTAGGATATCGGATAAACTGATCGTGTAGACAGATTCGGAATCTATCAGTAAACCGTCCATGTCAAAAAGACAAGCTTTGACTTTACTTGGTGGAGCCATAGATTTGTAAAGAGTGAGTGACTAAATTAAAATCTCGATCTAATTAATTTTATCATCATTGTAATTACAAACATCTCATTAAAAAATCTCATCACTTATAGCGGTGGAAGACTGTTTCTGCAGACCGGACACTGTAGCTTGTACTTCATCCAGCTCTCTAAACACTCTGTGTGGAATATGTGTCTGCAAGGAGTAACCATGTAGGCACGACGTGCCATCAAACTGATGCCACCATTGTCGTCTTTATCATGAGACTTGTGTAAGACAGGCACCTCAAACGAATTCATGCAAATAGCACAGTCAATCTTGCATTTGGAGTGCGTACTAGTAGAATCCACTACCTCGTGGTCCACGTTGAATAAGTTCTCCAAATCTTCAAAGGAGAGAACTGCATGGAAGTCATAGGTCTTGGGCAAATACTTTTCAGGAAGGAAAAAGCGAGGACCAAGTAACTCCTGCATGTACAAAATTGCTACCTGAATAGCGATCCAGATCCCTAAAAAGATCACCAGCGTTCCATCCTTGTGATGATAGAATGGGTTGTTGAATGTCGTCACATATAACACCGGTATGAGTCTTATAATAGATGTGCCCATGATAAAGTCCCAACTGAATGCTTTTCTTGATCCGCGAATCACATTTCTGTATATCTGAGGAACCCAATAAGAGTTCATCAATGCACCTACAAAATACTCGAACCCACTTCGTTGTGTACGAGACCAAAATGTAGAGTTGATAATAAGAAAGGAAAACGCGATCGAGGCAAACATAAAGCGAATATAGAGGGCACCACTGACGCTCTGTTCATCACCCATATTGACATTTGTTTCAATAGGTGCGGCCTGCGTTTCACCTGAGGTTTGAGTGTTTCCAGGACCATCAATCGGAGCACCTTGTAAGGCTGTTCGCCAACTGATTGTTCGTTCGTTCATTTGAGTAGAGTATATTAGCACCATGTATCGAGTTTCGAAAACCGAAGAGCAAGTGAACGCCAGAAATGCACACACAACAAGCTGTATGTATAACGAGCTGTAAACAATTGCGAGTAGCAATAAGATCACTGCAGATGATGAGTCCATAATGTTCAGAAGAACAAGAGTCCAAAATGATATTCTTGACATTGTAGAGGGTGTATTTGCAGTTGTCATTTGCTTCACAAACAGCCATATCTGAGTACTGAGCAACGCCATTCCAATAAACAACGCTTGTTTGACCCTATTCATATTGACCTCTTCGCGAGGTCCGACAGCCTTATTTAGATCGATGGATATTCCACAATCAGGAGAATATAATACTCCTCCAGTCAGCTCCAATTGGGGAATCGGTTCGTGTGGGCGTCCTAGAGGAGTCTCCAGTTCACTATCTATATCTTCCAACTCTTGGGCTGTCCTATTTGTGGCCGATATGTGTAAGTATGCAATATATTCACATTGAGCGCTGAGCCCCACTCTTTCCTCCAATTCGGCCAATTGGTTGAACTTCAAGCCATTAGTGTCAATGAGACTTCGAATCAAGTTTTGTGTTCTGTTGAAATACTCATCAACACCAAGGTTCATGTGGGGAAGCGCATAGATCCCTTCAAACTTTGCAGAGTCTGAAATTGCCACGATGTTTCCAGAGTCTTTGTGATAAGCACCTTGTAAATGTAGGATGTGTTCATGCTCCTCATCGTCATCTGTTATTCTTATTTTAACTACCACATGAGAAGTTTCTGATTTGTCGTAGTCGACGTTGTACAGTGATACCTGAAGAAGGCCAGTAGAGTCGCTCACGTTTCCGGGCTGCGTAGTCGAATTGAGTAAATCGGTGTACTGGGTAAGATTGCGACAGTATTGTGGTAGGGGCATTGGGATTGGGGAATAAGAATCTGAAAGAACAAAGCTACCACGGATTGTTCCGGTAATGTTTTTCCAAAACGCACCACGAAAATCGTCATGATGGCTCCAAACGGCACGAGCCCGTTCACTTATTTTGTTTGGCAAGATCGAGTACCTCTGATCCTCTGAGAAGTTTTTATGGTCATCAAAGGGCCAGTCTTCCGGAGATCGCCCTTCAAGCGCATCTTGATAACTCAGCTTGAAACCAGTGATGTTGCCGTATCCTGAGGCGTAATCATTTGTAAGACTGGCATTTCTTGCCATTCGAATTTCCTGCTCAAAGCTTTGCATAATCTGCTTACGCGCCTCTGGTGGCAAGTACGCCGAGTCGTCAGGAGACGAACTCGGAAGTATGAGAAGGAAAAATATAATCAGCAAGAGTATTTGCGATTGGTTTATCTGGGGCATCAGAAATAAAACTAATTTAAGTGATTTATTTTGCTAATTATTATATATTTAATTTTGCCAAGGACTCCTGTTTTAGTTTGTGCTTTTGTTCGCGTCTTTGCTTCGCCTCCGGGCCTGCTTCTGTGTCGAGAGTGTAGTCCCACCAGCGGAAGGACGAAGCGTAGTTGCCGATGAAGTAGTGGTGATGCAAATCATGGTGCTCAGCACCAGCCCAGAAGGGCACGAAATGATGCAGAGACCAGGGAAAGTCGTAGCCGGAATGCGCATCCACGGCTTGAAGCAGTCTTAACGTCACCCAGCAGGTGATGGTGAACAAATGCAAATCTCTAGTAATGTATGCGTAGATAATTGGGAAGCCAACAGTTCCGAAACCCAGCGACATGACCTCAATTGGATGAGCATATTCCGCAGCCAAACCAAATGGTGCAGCATAGCGATGATGCTGTTTATGCACATACTTGTAGAATGGTCCATAATGGAACAATCTATGGGCCCAATAATGCCAACAATCTTCAAGCACAAAGAACAGACAAAACTCTAGAGCCATCTTTCTCCAAGAAGAAAAGGGTGTAGAAACACTAATGCCTAATTGCATACACATTGGGTGGAAAGTCCAGATTGGCAATGCCTCGACAAGAAAATGTGACTTTAGAACAGACTTCATGCACTCCCATTGCTCCTTGTCTGAAGGAATATAAGTTGGTTGGATCTTCCAACGACGGAAGTAGGGAATCTTGTCAATAATCATCCACGGTAGACATCTTCCAAAATAGACGATCTCGTGTGTCAAGAAGAATAGCAGCCCGGTAGCAAGAATGTCATTTTGCATATAAACGTACCAAGTTTGCCATAACTTCTCGATCAGGTTGAGATCCTGTCGTTGCTCAAAAACACTATGAAGTGTTTCAGTAAATGTATGATTCATGGGACTCGGGATTGCGAACCCCTGACATTTAAGTCATAATGGTACGAGCAATACGAAGTATACGAGACAGTGGCATGATTTCCATAGCCGGTGTCAGGGTTTTATGACACTAAAATAAATTGAATTCTAGGATTCTGAATCGAGGGTCTCACGTGACTACTCAGGTGGGCTGGTCGCCCTGAAAAATATTAAATTTTCCAACTTGAAAATTTTAATACATTTCATCAAGACCAACATGTCCCGTCTTTACGAATACCAGGTTATCGGCAGAAAGTTGCCTACAGAGTCTGTGCCGGAGCCAAAGTTGTACAGAATGAGAATCTTTGCTCCTAACGATGTTGTCGCCAAGTCGAGATACTGGTACTTTTTGCAAAAATTGCACAAGGTCAAGAAGGCCTCTGGTGAAATCGTTTCCCTCAACAAAATCTCCGAGGCTCACCCAACCAAGGTCAAGAACTTCGGTATCTGGATCAGATACGACTCCAGATCCGGAACCCACAACATGTACAAGGAATACAGAGATGTTAGCAGAGTTGGCGCTGTCGAGACCATGTACCAAGACCTTGCTGCTAGACACAGAGCTAGATTTAGATCTATTCACATTTTGAAGGTTGTTGAGTTGGAGAAGACCGACGACGTCAAGAGACAGTACATCAGACAATTCTTGACCAAGGACATCAAGTTCCCACTGCCTCACAGAGTCACCAAGCCAACCAAGATTTACTCGGCCAAGCGTCCAACCACTTTCTATTAGGTAATAAACGGTCAAGTATGAATATTGATTCAACAAGTGTAAAAAAGTTGTAAAATTTATGCCAAAGCGTTTTTCAGGGTTACAGAAAGAGGTGCTTTCCTTGTACCGTAGTTGTCTGCGTGCAGTGCGAACTAAACCTAAAGACAAGCGCGCCCACTGGGTCGAGTTTGTGCATTCAGAATTTGGTAGGTATAGGTCCATCCCTAAGCGCAATTTTGCTGCTGTTGAACATCTACTCAGACTCGGAAACCGACGCTTAGAAATGTACTCCAGTCCGAATATTACAGACGTGAATTGAACTAGACATGATCTATAAAAACAGCTCAGAATGACGGCGGAACAGGAATTCGGTCGAGGCGGTTTTGGCACCATTGTCCATGATTTCTCGCTGCGGATTGAACGTATCGTCTCTTGCGAGCGTCGGGGCGAAAACTGTAGCCAACGAACTATAGGTCATTTTTGTGATCTTGTTATTTTGAACGATCACTTCTAAATGGCCTGTAAGTTGCCTTAGTATGGTATAGTTGGCCGTTGGAAGTTCCTGCAAAAGCGACTTCATACGTTCCCGTTTTTCGGACTCGTTCTGCACCTGAGGAATTTCAATGTATTGGTCATACAATTTGAAAGGAATCACCGGCTCCGGTATTTTTTTCAGATATCGCTTCAGCATTCCTGCCACTGCATTTATGTCCCCATCAAGAACCGAAGACAACTTGTTGACCTCGCGCTCGCTGGTAATGTCCACCCCTTCGAAGTATTTTTCAATCTTGTCAATAGCAACCGATGATCCACTCACCCTGTATATTCCTTCGCGAATGCCTCTCTCTTCGATTTCTTTGAGACAGCATTCGACAATAAATGGCACTATACGGTTCTCCAGCTCAGCGCGCTCTTGTAATGTACTTTGATAGAGAGATTTTCCGACAGGATATGAATTTCCTCTGAGGAAGTTAGAGGAACGTGACTTGATCATTTGTGATAAATTGTTAGCTGTAGGTTTTGGCTCTTCCAGGTCCTCATGAGAGCTTGAAAACGAATCGTCAATTTGGCGGAAATTTTGTGGGGATCCAATGCTTTGTACTGCTGGTGATCCAGATCCAGAGCTGTAGAGCGACTGTTGCTGTCCATTATTGCCAAAAATTCTTCTAATGAATCTAGTCTTTTTCGGTTTCTCACCAGGTCGTTCCGGCATATCCCCTTTGCTGCCAGACTCGGGAGCCATGTCCATTGACACAGTTGACTTCGTGGTTTCGGAAGACTCAAGATCCTTTGAATCGGATGTCGTCTGGGACTCCTGTCGTTTCAACTCTTTGACCTCCTCTTCGAGGGACGATTTTTGAACGCTGAGAGATTGGATATCCCGCATCAAAGTAGCCTTAGTTTCTGTAAGAGCTGAAATCTCAGTCTTTAGTAGTCGCAGCTGTTCTTCCAATAACGTTGCCTCTGTTGCATGTTCCTCCGTCACCACCTCGGAACGCGAACGAGAATGCAAAGGTATATCTGAAGTGGTGCGGTGGTGCCTATACTGGGGCAAATATGGTGAGCCAAATTCAGGGCTTTTGAGAAATTCATCCTGATCCATATGTGGAGATGCGACATTCCGAAGGGACTGAATCTTAACCTTGTCCATAACAACTGTTCCTGAATTGCTCTTTTTGTGCCTGTTAAAGACATTTTTTATAGACAAAGACCGACTAAAGCCTCCGGACGACTTTCGTGAATGATGGCCAGTATTTTCCTTGTTAGTGACAGTGTCTGCCTCCAGATAGAGCGGACTTTGCAACTTATCCTCGTTAAGCGATAAATTTGCAATGTTGAGGCCCTTGAAAGGCGAGTCGATGTGTTCCGGGGTCGATAACATGGCTACCGGAGAGGATTCTTTTGTTGGTGTTTGCATTATGCCTGCTTCCTCGTTGATTATTTCGTCATCGTTGTCGTCATCATTATCATCATCATCATCATCATCATCACTGAAGTTGATAAACGATTCCGGCTCCTTGTCGAAAATGAATGCGTTACGATTTCTTGGAGAAACAACTCCATTTAAAGCAGGCGGGCTGTGTGTCCTAGCCGGAGTAGGACTAGCATCAAGATATGGAATTTTGTTTTCCACCACAGGGTCAACCCGTGGAGATTGAAATGCGGCCACAGGTTGCAACAGCGGTGATGAACCACGTCGGTTAGGGGAACGAAGCGGAATAGTCAAAATCTCCTCATCGGTGCGCTGACTGCCAAGTATGGGTGTCATTTGTGCTCTTGGATGTACCACAGGGCTCTTGGTCACCTGTGGAGGCGAAGTCATTTGTACCTTTTGAGTTGCAGAAAATGATTTGCTGGAATCAAGATCTTCAAAGTGTTTTCTTTCCTCGGATGGTAAGGGAGGATCTGTAGGAGTTAATCGCTCAGTAATACTACGGCCTTTGGAAGCCTCGTACTTGCGCTTCTTCTCAACCAACTTGTGATGACAGGGCATGCAAAATAGACCCTTGGACGTACGAGCGTAACGTAAATCCTCAATTGGCCGCTTACACAGCTTGCACTTGAAACAGCTAGCGCAATAAGCCTGATCGCCGGTCAGTATTGCCATGTCATAGATGTGTTTCCCGCACGATTTGCATGAATATGAACAATCAGAACAAACCAGTGAACCTGTGCCTAGCATGAGAAAGTTGGACTTTTCTCCCAATAGCTTATTACACTTGGAGCACTTGAAACAATCTACATGCCAGCGGTCTCCTCCAAGCTCGTATGCATGTCCCTCTGTAATGGTGAGCGCACAGCTTTTACACTTGTGAGATTCGTCCATGGCTGCGGGACGTGAAGGATTAATATTTCTAAGTTAAGAATAGGCACACGCATCTTTGCACCGCAGATTTTGCTATTTCAGTTGCAACGCTCAAAGGTACCAATCCCAATAGAACGACAAGTGGGTCGGAACATTTGGCTTTAAACGGCACCTAGAGGCAAAGGTTTCATTATTTAATCTCGTCATGAAGTGATTTCGTAGATCGCACATGGCACAGGAAAAACCAGGGCCATCCGAACAATGCGGTAATGGAACTACTGCATCGTTGATTATGATCCGCACGTACTTCTTACCAGCTGGATCTCTTAGACGTTCAATCACAACACGTGCACCCATTGGAACCAGTTCAATGGAGCGAAACCATCTTGAAAATTCAATTTCTTCCGTACTAAGCGGAGTGTTTTGATGATCCAGAACTCCAATGGCATTTAGAAAATAAAGCACGTCAGTGTCATGCGAGAAGTTGAACCACAAAGCTTGCTTCTGGTTGTCATCCTGCTCAAACAGTGTCAATGTTGCGTTGACATACACAGACCCTAAGATGAAGCTGTATGGATTTCGCACTTTTTTGTAGTATAATTCGAGATCACGCGAATATGAAAGACCAAGCTTCACATTCCGAGAAAGAGCTTTGCAAACATTGCTAGAGCCTTTGGCATTTAGTTCAAAAGCACAGTATCGATAAAGATTAATGATGTCCCGCGGGACCAGGCGGAATCCCTGCGAAAGCGAATTTAGTCGTGATGCCTCGGCTTCCAAGTATTTTAACTCAAAGGGTTTTAGCTCCTCGTCGAAGCTGGAGTGGTTTTGGTACGGTTTGCAACTATGACCAGTAGTCAAAGTATTTGCTCCCTGATTGGGCTCTTCGGGAAGCACATATATCAGACCTTTTTCGTTGCTTTTCTCGGTTTCGTTGAAAAATCCCTGAACGAAGCTGGAGGCAGAATCAACAACTCGTTGCTGACCAGCACTGAAAACTGCAAGAGTGTCACCTGAACTATACAGATGACCATACTTAGCTCTCATATCTCTTCCATAATTGAACATGTCTTGTATTCCGGAGAATTGAGAAGTGTTGGTCTCCATATCTAGCAAGCTGTCATGCTCAATAAAATACTCCCAAGTTTTGACGAACTCCAACGGACCCTGATAATGCCTAATCTCGGCACTTTTAAGTTTGTTATATACAGCCCAAATTTCTTTCCCCATTGACTTGGTAGGATACCTTTCCCCGTGACGGTTGAAAGCATAGACACGATCAATCCGTACGTCATGAGGCAGTTCCTGAGACACGCCAAAACCAACAGCTGGAACATAAGGGCCCAAATTTCCCAAATGCTTAAGCAGATTTTCTTGATCTTCTGTGTGCTGCCAAAGTCCACCTGTTAATATTAGAGATGTTACCACCAGTGGTGCTTGAACCATGTTAAACAGCACGTGCGGCAAAGGATTTATCTACAAAATATCCTATTCCAGGCGGTGTAGGGGTGGAAGGGAAAAAAAATTGTTTCACTATATATTTTTCTGAAAAGTTGGATGAGTGTGTTAGAAAGGCTAGCTGAAGATCCCCATGGGACGGTAATATCTGGCTTGGACGAGCAAGCTCTTTTGAAGGAGGTGAAGCTTCTTGTCGATCCGTTGACCAAGTCGCATTCTGTGCTGGACGAAATCTATGTGGATGGTTTGACTCCTTCTCAAGTCTGGGGCCAGGTGAAGCTTGTTGTTGAAGGCGTTAATGATCGTGTGTTTGGAGATGAGTTTGAGGATGTGCCAGAAGATGAGTCAGAGGATGAGCCAGTAGATGTTGATGATGCTGATGAGGCTGAAGATGCTGAGCAAAAAGATAATAGCGAGAGTGGTGAAGAAATATTCGAGAGTGCTGAGGAGGAGCTCTCAAGGGATGAGGAAGAGGAAGATAAATCTGATGAAGAGGCCGGATCTGTTGATGAGGATCTGGGATCTGATGCCGAATTCTTCAAAGATGGAGACGATGTTGAGCGCGAGGACGACGAGGTGGACGTCGCTCCCTCCAAAGACGCATTTGGTTTGAACGACCAGTTTTTCTCTATCGATGATTTCAACAAGCAGATTCTGGCGATGGAGGATGAGCAAAGTGAGGTTGATCTCGATGTGGAGGACGATTCAGACGATGAGATGTACGAATACGACGATTTCTTCAAGCCGCAGGTTGCACCGGGCGAGGTGCCGAAACGCAAGGATACTCAAGTGAAGCCCAAGCAAGCCGAAGAGGCTGACTTGGAGGAAGACGACTATGATGCTGCATTCCAGTCGGTGATGGAGGATTTCGGTGCTCGAGAGGCCTCCGAGAATCTGAGTACGTTTGAGAAGCAGCAGCTCAAAATTCAGAAGGAGATCGAGGAGTTGGAAGCAGAGGCCATTAAAGAGAAGGAGTGGCAGATGAAGGGTGAGGCCCAGGCGAAAAACCGTGCTGCAGACTCGCTTCTAGAGGAGGAGCTTGAGTTCGACCGTACAGCCAAGCCGGTGCCGGTGATAACACAGGAGGTGACGGAGTCGATCGAGGAGGTCATCAAGCGACGGATTCGGGATCAACAATTTGACGAGTTGCAAAGACGTGTGGTTTCCGAGCTGGCAGATTTCCGTGCGAGTAGGAAAGTCGAGGTCAGCGAAGAGAAATCGGCAAAATCGCTTGCAGAGTTGTATGAGGAGGACTACCTGGGTAAACAGGATGATGCATCGAACGAAGAGCTGAAACAGGCGCATAATGAGATTAGCGAACTCTTCGACAAACTGAACCACCAACTGGACTCGCTATGTTCAGCACACTTTGTGCCTAAACCTAAACAGAGACAACTGGACATCAAGGTGCAGACGTCGACGATTGCAATGGAGGACGCGCAGCCATTGACCATGTCGACTGCAGAGACCCTGGCTCCGCAGGAGATTTACAAGACACAAACAAAGGTGGGCAAGAACGAGGTGTTGCTCAAATCTGGTGTGGTGATGTCCAAGGCCGAGTTGACACGCGAGGATAAGCAACGGTTGAGACGGTCTAAGAAGCGGAAGCAGCACAACGAACGGCGTGAGGAGAGCAAGAAGAAGCGGGTCGACAAGGTCGAGCAAAAGTGAGTTTAAAAGTGATTTGCACATACGTCCATACAATCTAGGTACGATAATTGGTAGCTTTTTTAAATTTAGATCTGCTAGTCTGTAATGGCCGCATAGGTAGCTGCGGTTCCAACAATGGCGGCGGCACAAATGACAATCTGGTATAACCACCTGTTGGGTGGGTTGCACAACTTCAAGTAGAAGCAGCAAGGTAGAATGATGCAGATGATGGTACACAAAGACGCACCACTGAGTCCGATAATCTTGTCAAATTCCGGGTACAATATAGCCAGAAGCACGAAAAGTAAATTGACAAACATCTTGACCAGGATGCGGACGGCTTGCTGAACGCGCGAGGGGTTTTCGATCAGTTGTGGTGATACGCCCAGCATAAATTCCAGAATATTGATGACAGGCATGGCGTTGATGGGTGTTTTTGCAACAGGCACCATGGAGACGCACACGCTCACGAGTATGTAGACAAATTGAGGATATCCAGCTGTCACTAGCACACTTTGTGTGATTTCATTGAGAATTCCTGCACCAAACATGAGGAACCCAATCAAAGCCATTGTCGAATCCGCCAGAAATCCCACGGTGTAGGTGACAGTAAGACATGTCTGGAATTTCTCAGGCTGTGCCAGATCCGACTTGAGGGCTGGGAAGAGAGAATGGGAGCCAAAGGGGCCTAGAATGATTCCAAAAGCAACGAGAAAGCTGTGCAGTGAATCTGGGAGCATATTGGTTGGCATTGGGTCGACCAGCGAACCAGGGGCCGTGGACTTAGTGAGTCCACTGAGCATGATTGTTAGCACGAGCGAAATGGTACACGAGATGCCCAGCAGACTGATACCACTAAGAACCCGCAGCGACAGAAACGAGAATGGGGTAAGCACTGCAAAGGCCAGAAGTTTGAGCTGCAGAATGGAGAATTGCGGGAACAGGGCGTTGAGAGAGTCTGCAAAAAGCACTATCAGCGAGACTCCCACACCTAGCAGCTCGATCGAAAACAGACATGATATAAACAGCCGGCCTTTCGGACCGAACGCACGGTAGCCCAGATCTGCGTATGTGCACAGGGTAGGGTCTGTGTCCATACATCTGGATAGCAGGGTGGCTGTCCAATAAGTGATAGCTGCAGAGAAAATAAGCAGAGCGATACCGCAGTACCAGCCGCAGTAGGTCATGGCTTTGGACAGCGCGAGAAGGCCAATGCCTATCAGCACATTGACACTGTTGAAGATGGTCTGTGGCACGGTTGAACGGGGCACCAACATGGTGACAAGGTTCCCATCCCGGTCTTCCACCTGGCGCAAGTACAGTGAGTCATCAGCAGTGAGGTAGGATGCTGTGTAGGAGTGAAACGAGTCTGCGCGCGAGACGTCCGCAAAAGAGTGGTCTGCAAAGGAGGCGTCATCAACGACGGCCTCGTCGAGCACTGAAGATCCCATCACTGGTCTATGTTGCATAATGGTGGATATTTTCCGACCCAGACTGGACGGGGCCATGGTCTCGGGGTCAATCAACTCCTCGTCGTCCTGAAAATACGACCGTGATGCACGGAAGCGAGGCTCCAGAGATCGGAACGACTGTGCTCTTTGGAACGACGAAGCAAATCCGATAAATGAGTTTGGAGTCCTGGAAATTCCGGCAGATGACTGAAACATCATAGAACGCGCCGGCTTGGCCTTACGGTCCGGGATAGGGATCGCTCCATACGACGACATGAGATAAACCTGAAGGTTTTAGGTGTGTGATTTTCAGCTGCCAAAACAACAAATTTAAAAACATTTCATCAGGATGAAGTGGCTATTGTATTTAGTGCTTGCGGCCCACGCACTGGCATCCCCGTTGGCGGTTCCAACGGCCGTGGCTGACGATCATACGGCATCTAGTCCTGTGCTCGAAAAACGTGCCAAAAAGGCCGTCATCAATAAGGATTATGCCAAGCAGCTGGAGGGCTCGGGCACCAGCTCCAGTATGGATACACCGGACCCTTGGGTTCGGACCATTTATGGATCTGTCCGGGAAATCGTGCGCCCCACTGTTGTAGCCGGTATTACATTCTCAGCCAAACCACCAGAAACAACAGATGGACTCGAACCTTGGATTTCGCTCAAAAAGGACGGATCTCCAAAAACCATTACCCCTAAGATGAAGAATGGCAAAATACAGAACGGACGGCCAGACCTCAACACATACTTCCAAACTCCAACCACAGTCACCTATAATAAAGAGCAACTCAAGGCCCATAATATGGCTCCCGACGAGGTGTTCACCGAGGTCATTTACGAACCAGAAGACGATACATATGTTTCTTTGAACCCACTAATGCGATGCACGCCAGACTTTTACTTCAAAAAAGGTACAGCTAAACATTTGTCCTCGGAGCCATTCTGTACCCCACAGGAAAACCAAAAACTGCATGCTGGCAAGACTTTCTTCATGACATGGTATACACGATACTTTGCTGGTGCGGAGAATGTGCGTGTTCATATGGCCTTCTTGAAGGAATCTGCACAGGAGGCAGGAATGAAAAAACGAGACCTTTCTGAAGTTGTCAAAGAAAAAGCAAAAAACGTTGACCACTCCGGTACAGCAGCACAAACGTTCCGCGGTGATCTGCCAGGAACTTTCTTCAGCACAGACTGGTTCAAAAACCAAGACGGCTTCTTCGCAATCGACGTCAATCCAGAATGGCTCGGTAAAAAATTTAGCAGAAAAGTCCTCATTGCTTTGCAACCAGACACGGTCAGCGATGAAGAATTTGACCTCCTTGACTCAGATCATATCGTCGTCGAGTTCCTACGCAAGGCCGCCGTCGGTAAAAACTCAAAACTCGATAAGGAACTCCAAGACCAAACAGGCACCAGTGACGATGTGTATTATGTCATCATGGCGGTGCCGACCGTCGTGATGGTGACGGTGTTCTGTCTGTACCTGTTCTTGTACTTGAATCGGGGACATCGTGACCTTTCGAACATTCGTCGTCCTAAGCGCAGTCGGTATGGAAACCAGGGCAAATACAACGAAATAATGGCTGCTACAGATATTCACAAACCAACTAAGCAAGTTTGAGGTTTCATAGAAAAAAAATCTAAATAAATTAATTAAATTCATTATTTCCATTATGGACGCCTCCACGCTTTTGGAGCAGTATACGCAAGATTTGTCGAACCTTCCCTCAGAGCTAGCATATTTGCTTGAAGAGTTGCGCGAGAAGGACCTGAAAGTCTACGATATTAAAAAGAGAATCAATCAGCGCGATACACAACTGTTCAAGCTTATTAAACAACAAGGCTCGCTTGTCAAACATCCGCGTGAAGACCAGATATACTCCAAGAATCGGGAAGACTTTGATAAGGCAATTAAGTTACAAGAAGAAAAGTGTATTTTAGCCAATACGGCTCTGTTCCAGATAGCCAAACACCTTACCAAGTTGGAAAATGACATCGAAAAACTCGAACAGGAAGGTATTGTGCCACAAATTCTGAACGACGAATCTTCCGAGGAAGAGGAAGAGGAAAACAACGGTATGCTGGACATGCTGAGCTCGCAAATATCAAGCACGTCTTTGGATTCCATGGGTTCAGTGCCGCGGAAGTCCAGACTGCCTCGTAAGTCGCAACATTCGACGCCGTCCGGTGTGTATATGGGTGGATACGCGATGATGGGACTACGCAATCGAATGACGTCGGAGGAATTGAGTGACGTAGAAATGGACGATATGATGCTCAAGGCACCGCGCAAAAAGAGCGCCTTTTTAGAGCACGGCGCTTCTGGTACCGTCACCATTCCCAAAATTCCTAACCAGAATTCGAACGAGGAAGATGAGCTCTACTGTTTCTGTCAACAAGTATCCTACGGGAACATGATTGCATGTGATAACTCGGATTGCAAGTACGAATGGTTTCATTATGATTGCGTTGGGCTAAAGGAGCCTCCACAGGGAATCTGGTATTGTCCCGATTGCCGTAAGGATTTGGAGCTGGGCCGCAAAAAGGAGCGGCGCAGAAGACAGGGCGAGCGCTAATCCCTTTCATACACGAGTTTGCCAAATATTAGACACGCGCTTTTGATTCACCATTGGCCGCACGATCAAAATGGACACAATTAAAATGGCGATTGTAGCTAATAAAGTCCGCTTGCTGAAGTCACTTCTCATCGCGTCAAACGAGTTCGACGGGCGTACAAAAGTCACGAACAAATCGGTTCCCTTGCAAACCACCAACGAAGTGGATTCCAGCTCAGTAGGAACTGTCCAAATAGTGTCTATATCCATAAGTTTTCGGTAATGAGAAAGTGTAGTTTTGGGGTTGATATGTATCACTGGATGATACTTTGGCAAGTGGACCTCGGCCTGCTCAATTTTGTTGGGGTCCTGAAGACGCCGTGCATTGGCCAGTGATCTTGGAACTGTTATGATTTCGCCCGATTCAAGTGCAATGATGATCCATTTATTGGAGATGTTGTACTTTGTGCGGCTGATGTTGATTGCTGCCACCTTTCCCATAAGTTCAAACACATGCACCTTACGAGAGGGACGATTCGAGCGAACGTCCGGAGTGAAAGACTCAAAAAGGTCAACAACTACCAGTTGACTATTAGCGGAGTTTTTCTCGGTTGTGGTGAAGACTATGAAGTTCTCTTCGAAAGCCAGCTTCAAAGATTCGGGATTTGCCGTATTGAACAACAGTGTGTGATATGTTTGTTTAGTTTGTTTGTTGTACACCACTATCTTCAACTGATGAATCTGATCATTGTAATATGTGGCTACCAGAGTGTCTGGGTGCAAAAACTTGTACAGCACTTTTCTACTGCCCAAAACAACTCCAGGCAAAGCCACCTCCGAGTTGTTGTATGATCTACTGTGAATATTCAACAGCTTGTAATCTGGCTCCAAATTCAATGGTGCAATTTGCGTCTCAACCTGATGCGGCTTGACTTGTTGCAATGATTCAACATAGTTGTTCTTGATACTCGATAGTAACTTACCGTAACTATCGAATGTGTATACGTTTCCATTTTCACAGAGAGCCATGATTGTTTTGTTCAACCCGAAGTGTGTTTCAGCCGAAGTTCTCTTGCTTGTCAAAAGCGCGATGTTGTGCTTAAGACGACTAATGTAACCTCCCCAATGCTGTTCTTGTTCTAGTTCATGAGCACTTATGACCGGTTCCTCAGGGATGTCTATTATGGCAACATCTTTGACTCGAGCCAAAGACTCGTCTCTGGACCACAACAATTCTCCTTCAATGACAAGACTGATTTCATCGTTCTCAAGACCGAGAATAGCCACCTTGTTGTTGATCAGAGTTGCTCCTAAAATTTCGGGGAAGTCCATCTCAAATGATTTGACCACAATGGTGGGATCATCAACATCGTGAACGGAAACCACATCTCTCAACATAACCAGATACTGAGAGTCAACGATTGACGTGTGTTTTGCGCCTGTAACGACTTTTGCAAGAGCGGAATCCTGTGAAGTTTTCAAAGAGTTGGAATCTAAACTGAAAACATTCTTTCCACAAACTATCGCATCTGGCAAGACTAAAACAGAGTCGAAGTTGCAATTCAGACGACCTTCAGTGCCATCGACGACTTTGTAAATGGTTCCTTTATCAGTCTGGGCTATGATAACTATTCCATTTGAGAAAACTGCCGATTTACTAGATTCGACAGGCCCAAGGTCCCCGATAGATGATTGATTATAGTTTGAGTCCAATTTGAGTATTTTTCCATCTTTTTGAACAACCAGAAGCCATTCGTCATTGATGGAGTGGATTCCAGCAATTGATGCCAAGTGCATCTCTTGTTCAATAAGACCTGACATAGTCCACCAAATTAAACGGGTTTGGTCGTTATCAAAGTTCATACCTGTAACTATCGTATTGTTCCAGGATGTCTCTATTTGAGAATCCGACATCAAAGGTTGGTGTGTCTTGAAACGATACAACACGTCACCGGTGGTCATGTTGAGCACTGAGTAAAGATTTTTATCAGTGAGAGCAAAAATACGGTCTTTCTGTATCAATGTGGTGAATGGAATTCCAACCTGTACAGTCTGCCAGTCTATGCGGAACATGTCGTCGGCTGGCAGGGCAAAAGCCCATGCCAATAAAAAGAAGAAAAATAGCATGAAAATAAAATATTTAAGAGAGCTGGAAATATGGGGATTTAAAGAATGGGAAGATTACATCTTGCAGACTATGGAAAGACGGGAGTCAATGTTGTACAGTGATTGCCAAAAATTGGGTCGGACAAGAACCTTGTGATTGGGCTGAGCGTAACTATCAGATTTAATTTTGCACCAGATTTAATAACTTTAGTAATTAAGTATTTGATGAATCAAAAATTAAGAATTATATGACTATATTTAAACTGGACAGATACATGAGGATTTGAATTAAAGAATCTATCGGATCTAGCAACATCGGCGAACCTTTGTGAGTGTCCACATAAATCATGTTACCAACACACACATCATTCTAGTCTATCCTCGGCTAGTGCTCGAGCGGTGCTCCGTCTGTGTTGTTGTATCCCCATGCAGCAGAAAACGAAACAAATACGACTTCGTGGCCAAGCTGGTTTAAGGCATGCGACTGTTAATCGCAAGATCGTGAGTTCGATCCTCACCGAGGTCGTTTCTTCTTTTTCATCTTTTCTTTCTGACTTCGTGGCCAAGCTGGTTTAAGGCATGCGACTGTTAATCGCAAGATCGTGAGTTCGATCCTCACCGAGGTCGTTTCTTCTTTTTCATCTTTTCTTTCTGACTTCGTGGCCAAGCTGGTTTAAGGCATGCGACTGTTAATCGCAAGATCGTGAGTTCGATCCTCACCGAGGTCGTTTCTTCTTTTTCATCTTTTCTTTCTGACTTCGTGGCCAAGCTGGTTTAAGGCATGCGACTGTTAATCGCAAGATCGTGAGTTCGATCCTCACCGAGGTCGCTTCTTTTTTTTTATCTCTACAATACAACATCATCTCCTAAGCGTATACTATTCGTATCTAGTTTTTCTTGTAACTAAAGCTGAAGTATCCTCCACCAATGCTGGTTTCAAATAGCTGACTGAACGACTTGGCCTGAGCACCTTTTCTGATCTCGTTCATGATCTGCTTCTCCTTCTCAGCCCCGTAGTTGAGCTTAGCTTTGATTTCCTCCTCGCTAATAGCACCGCTTTGTTGATCTGGTTTACCAAACATAATGACAGCAATTAGATGGTGGTAGGTTTGTGATTATATTTATAACGGGAAAAACGGACTTTGAGATTTGGGTTCCCTAGTCGCCAAAAGAAACGATCACGCCTATTCGAGTCACTTCTAAAAAAATTTGTGCCGCTATCGGAATGGGTGACTCCGCAAAGATCGTAAGGTGCTCCTGAGGTTGGTGTCGTGCGAAACAAACCCCGTCAATGACTCCGGAACTACGAGAAGCCTTTGCAATCAGAACTTGGACTCGTGGTTGATGCACTCTGGGTAATCCACGGGAGGGGTTTTCGCCCATCGTGAAAGTGGGGCATGCCCCCCCTCGCATTCAGAAGTTTTAGACGCAATTCCGCAGATACACGGTGCACGGGTGTTTCTACGCGCGCAGAGGTTAGATCCTGAGTTGGTGTACAGGTGTTCGAAAGCGTGATCAAATGCCGAGATCATGCACGATGGTTCGGGTTCTGACAAATTATTACCCCATCAGGTAACTTTTTTCAAAAGCCGAACTAAGCCCATAACAGTTGCTCGTTTCACAACGCCTTCAGACCCCTATAAATAGGGGACTAATTCAGGCCTAAAATCATCATGAAGGACACAGTTATTGACCTAAGTACAGCAGATGACAGCGAGCTTTTCGCCTTAATTGACAGCGCTCTTTCTATTCTGCGTGAGAGAAAAATGGGCATTGCCAGTGTTGATGTCAGAGGGCATAGAGGGGGAAGACGCGGAGGACCCCGTATGCATGCACACGGATGGGGTGGTTGGGGGCCTCACAGACACCATGGACGTGGATGGGGTCGTGGGGATGTCTATCCGCAGGGCAAGTGGTGGCGCAGAAGACAATTTTTGGAGCCTGAGTCCGGGTCGGAGACAGAGTCCTAGAAACCGGGAAAATGTATACTGCACCCCTGTAATAGCCGGACTGCGATATTTTTTCTAGAGTTCTAATCATTGAAAGGGTTCCAGATTTATTGATGGGGAAGACAAGGAGGGGAAACTTGGGCATTCACTAGTGTCGCCCACTATCTCCACACCCCAGGGTGTAATCTATGGCATTTCTATATGTATTCACAGTAATGTAATACGTCAAATTTTGAGTGCAAGGATGTTGGAACTTTCCATTACCGCGTTCTTTTAGCAAAATTGAGGGGACCCAAAAAGTACATACTTTCTTGTTTCATGCCTAAGCCCTAAAGGAGCACTGGTACTGACAATTAACCTGGTGTACAGATGTCCGACCCCGTCAAGAATGCGCCCGATAATTTGCACCGTTCTTCTGTTTCCAATACCTCGAAGCCCGCCCCAAGAGACTTTCTAATGAACCCCAATTCTGGCAACCCCCCGAAAATCATAATGCCCGCTAGTATCGATGGCCAGGGAGGTGTGGTTCTCCAAAAGAAGCGTCGTGTTGTTCGTGCGTGTGATCGATGTCGCAAGTTGAAAATCAAATGTTCAGGAGACATGCCCTGCATCCATTGTACGGTATACAGTTATGAGTGCAGCTACGACCAACCCAGTCGTGCAAAACGGAAGGGGACTGGTCCTGGACCGGGAAGTGGTTCGGTTTCCAACGCTGGTTCGCTGTCGATGGGCTCGAATGAGATGATGTCAAGACTCACAGATAGACTAAAGCTGTACGACGATCTTCTCCATAGATTATTGCCCGACATCAAGTTGACGGACCTGAACGACAATCCGCGGCCCATCAATCCAGTGAGGCTACTCGCGGCCATGAACAAAATGCATGACCAGGCCGGCAAGGATCCTGTGGATCAATCTGAGGCGCTTGCTCGGGAGTACCACAATCTCCCTGAGGTGCCAATGCCATCTATCGGGACAGCGCCCAAGAGGGCGCCTGTGGTGGCATCGCCGCCCGTGCGACACCCAGAATCCGACAAACAGGCCACATGTGGCCCACATCCGGGCATCGACGGATCGTATGAGTCAAGCATGGGCAAAGAAATTAAAATCATATTGCCTTCACGTGAGGTGGCCTTGAGACTCATCACCAAGACTTGGGAGAATGCTTGCGTCCTGTTCAGATTCTATCATAGGCCAGCTTTCATCGAGGACCTCAACGAGCTTTACGATACTGACCCGGGTCAGTATACCAATAAACAACAACGCTTCTTGCCGTTAGTTTATTCGGTGATGGCATGCGGTGCCCTATTCCTCAAGAGCGACGAGCAAACCTCTGAAACGAAACCAAACGACGATAGTCCCGAGTCGGAAGTGTTCGAAGATGAGGGATACCGTTATTTCATTGCAGCTCGAAAGCTCATCGACATCACCGATACTAGAGACACATATGGAATCCAGACAATTGTCATGCTTATCATCTTTTTGCAGTGTTCGGCACGTCTATCCACCTGCTATGCTTATATAGGCATTGCTCTTCGTGCAGCCCTGCGTGAGGGGCTCCATCGTAAGCTGGATTATCCCTTCAACCCCATCGAGCTCGAGATTCGCAAAAGGCTTTTCTGGACCATTTACAAAATGGACATCTACGTCAATACCATGCTTGGTCTCCCTAGAACCATCAGCGAAGATGATTTCGATCAAGACATGCCGTTGGAGCTGGATGACGAAAATATAACTGTTGATGGGTACCGGTTTGAAAAACAAGGCGATCGTCTTTCAAGTTCGGGTATTGCCAACGCTCACACGCGATTGATATTTATCATGAAGAAGATTGTCACCAAACTATATCCAATCAAGTCGCGCAAGGTCGTTAATGGAACCAAGTCTGAACATCTCACCCATGATATCGTCTACGAGCTCGAGCTTGATCTACAAGAGTGGATGAATAGCCTCCCACTAGAGCTGAAACCTGGAGTTGAACCCCCGATCCTCTATCTCAAGGCGAACCGATTGCTGCATATCTCGTATTTGCACGTCAAAATCATCTTATACCGGCCATTTATCCACTACATCTCTTCCGACAATAGCACACGCCCGCGCACGTCTAACGATCTTCGCTGCATTGAAAAAGCGAAAAATTGCATTAATGTGGCAAGAATTGTGGTCAAATTGGCAGAAGACATGATCAAGAAAAACATGCTCAGCGGGTCGTACTGGTTTTCGATATACACCATCTTTTTTTCTGTTGCGTGCCTAGTTTACTACGTGCATTTTGCACCCTCGGTTAATGCTAAAGGTGAGTTGGATGCAGAGTATATTGCCATAAAACGTGATGCAGAGAAAGGAAAACATGTGCTTGACATTCTCAAAGATAGCAGCATGGCTGCACGCCGCACGTATAACATTTTGAACGCTCTTTTCGAGGAACTCAATCGCAAAACTGCTAATGCAAGCATACATCATGAACAGGATTCTCAATTCATCACGCCGCAGGTTGGTAAGTCGCAATTTGAGCGCGAATTACAAATGAAAGGTGAGATGGCCATTCCTATGCCTCCTTCGCAGGTGCCTCTTAATGACTACCCTCGACTGCCTTTCAATGGGTATTCAAAGATGCAGAATTCTGAGATTGACAATATCGTTAATGGAGTTAATTTCATCGACGGTGTCTCAACAGGTATCAATCTGAACATACCGGACCATTTACCGCAGGGCACCCGCGAAGACCCAAATTCAGATGGCACTTCGTCCCTGTCACCACCACAGGAGGCAAACGGAAAGTACCGCTACATGCCTGGCCCGATGGACCATTTGGACATGAAAATCTTCGGACGATTCCTGCCACCATACATGCTCAACTCCAATCAGCATTCATCGCAGAATACTCCCGAGCCAGCTTCGTATGCTGAGCAGTATACCGAGCCATCTACTGAACCACCATCTGAACAACAGCCACAAAGTCAAGCTGCATATGGATCGATTCCCTCTGGTCTGTCAACAGTGACTCATGCTGAACATACAAACAAGTCATTCAATGGTGTTTCCACTAACCCTCAACTCGCCACCAAAAAATACGACTTTGATGACTTTTTCTACAGTGATTGGACTACCGGATATCCATCAGAACAAGACTCTAAACGATAGAGTTACGATCAAATAATAATCTAATTTGAAAAGCCAATGGCTTCTAAACATACAATTAATTAACTATAATGGGCTGGTCGGCTCTCGTGACGCCGTCAGCTTTGCGAGTAAGATTCTGCGTTTTTTACACCTCGTCCCCGTCCTCTGATTCCCCTGTTGAGATTCTTGTAAAGGTCAGCAAAGTAAAGTAGTAAATCTCTTTCTGGTGGAGGCAGTGCATCGATTGAGTTCGACGTGGACGAGATATGCGCCAGCTTGTTCGTGAGCTCGTTCAGCGTTTTCAAATGGAACCTGTTTTGATGGGCCTTGAGGTTCCCGAGTTGGGTGAAGCTCTTGTTGCAATTATCGAACTTGCAGACAAAGGGGCGCAAATTGTTGTGAGTGAGAGTGTGCGCCTGTAGATTTCCTTTACGAGAAAACGACTTACCGCAAATGTCACATTTGAATGGTTTTTCCCCGGTATGGAGTCTCAAGTGTGTTCGTAAGTTACCACCTTGAGTAAACCTCTTGCCGCAGTACGAGCACTCATACGGTTTTAGCCCAATGTGAGACCGTATATGCACCTCCAAATGAGTAGATTGCGTGAACTTTTTGTGACAATACTGGCACTGATGTTGTTTGTGGCCACGAATGTTTGGCTTCTCAACTCCTCCTACCAACTCGACAGGGTTCGGTAGAATTGAATGTGCGGCTCCTGAGGCCCCAACATCTTCCAAAATCGTTCCATCGTCGGCTTGCTTGATGTCGCCTGTGAGACCCTTCTTACGGGCTTGGATAACAAGCATCAGCTGGTCCACCTTTGTGGCCCCGATCAGAGGCCGTCCATCCTCAGTGTGCAATGCCTGGTTGGCAGGAACAAGGTTTCCATGGTCGGGGGCTGGGGTGTTGATTGCGTTATACTGTTGTTTTTTGTCTGCAGGAAAAACGTTGTTTGTTGTATCATTTGGACTTGTTGACTTGAGTGGTTCATCAAGATACGACCTTTTCATGTGCTCAGATGATTTCGGCGAAACAGTTTTGGGATCAAGCTCTTGATCTTGCAGTTTTTCGCGCTGATCTCCTGGTGGAGCTGGCGCTGGTGCTGCAGCCATTTTACCTGGCTCCAAAACCATTCGTGGTGGAACCGGTAGCACCGGAATGGTCGAGTAAATACTACCTGGACGCGAGTGTCCTGGCTGAAAAGGTTGTTGGCGTTGCTCGGCATAAGGAATACTGTCCAGCAAATCGGTGCCCTGATCGAATATTTTATTGACACTGTCACGCTTGAGAAATGTTTCAATGTCTCCTTGCGGAATTTCAGACACGGGCTGATTTGTTGAAGAAACTCGCTTTAAAAAGTGACTATTGCTTCGAGAGCGCGTTCCAGGTGTAAGTGGTGGCTGATATTGCATTTGTTGCTGAATCATTTGTTGCTGCATCAACTGTTGCGATTGTTGTTGCTGAGGTGTGATGAAGGGCTCAAGCTGCTCGCTTGGACGTCTGTTATAGACATGATCGCTGGATCCCGATTGTATTAGTCGCTCTGAAGAATATGGTTGTAAGAAACTCTGCATGGGACCTCCAGGGACAACTCCCGGATACACAAAGGAGTATTCTCGCGGCATGTCACCATAAGGAAATCCGTCGGGCGGGGGAGGCTGAGAAGCAGCACTAAAAGAACCGGGCTGCACGTTTGAGTCGAAAGAAAAGCGAGGAAAGAATATACTCTCTTGGCGGGGGAACATTCCTGAAATCGATGGATTGTGTATAGAGTCTGCCCCAGCGGATTGTGACGTTATGTAGCTGTTGGCAATTGAAGAGGATCCTGTCAAAAGAGAATCTCGTCTATTGGGGAAGCTAAATGAAGGCTCTTCATTGGTGGAACCTAGCTTATTGAGCGTCTTTCCATTCGCCAAGCCCCCCTGAGTATTTGGTCCTGAGTCCGGAGGTTGAGATGAATCGATCATCGACATAAATAGCGTCTGTGTTGGTTGGGTCGAGGTCTTGGTTTTTTAAAAAATGAATTCTTTGTGCCACTTGCTTGAGCAAGTGTAGTCGGCTGCTGACGAGACTGCTGACGTCATCAACACCATGTAGGATGCGCAAAGCTTACCGGCATGTACGATAAGCATACTAGAAGGTATTCGGGGTTTAGTGGTTTACTTCTATGAATCAGTGTTAGTCATCAATTGGATTATGTGGTGGTTCCTAACAATTACGGGAATGTGTCATGTATACGAATTAGACATAATTGTAATAAATTTTCTTTTTCACTTTTAACATGTCTGACGTTGTGATGGAAGACGTGATGGACGAGTCCATAAGCCAAGATGAGGTTGATACCGAAAAGATCAAGTTGCTTCCAGGCTCTTCATCGGACGGTACCGCTGCTTCATTCCAAATTAGCGACGAAGACCACACCTTAGGAAACGCCCTTCGGTACATGATTATGAAGAACCCTGAGGTGGAGTTTTGTGGCTATTCGATACCACATCCTGCAGAAAGCAAAATGAACATTAGAATTCAAACTTACGGTGGCATGAGCGCCGTGGAGGCTCTCCATAAGGGACTCGATGATCTTGTTGATCTGTGCACCCATGTTGAAGATGTGTTTGGAGAGAAAATCAGCGCCAGAGATTACAATACAGAGGAGCCTGAATAGATATTTGCGCTGTCTAGAGATAGACTTATGTACTATTACGATTAATATGAGATTTCATTCTAACAACTGCTATCATTTGAAAGCTCCGGGTAAGTGAAAATTTTACCTGAAATTTATTTTTTATCAAATTTTTTTTATCTAAAAAAATTTATCTATTCCCCTTTTGAATATGTCTTATACTAACGATAATAGAAATGGCTACCGGTCGTATGGCGGTGGTGATAGAAGCCGGTTTGGCAGAGATGATCGCAATGGAAGTTACGGACGCCGTGATGATTACGAGCTTGGTGCTAATTTGACCAAGCCTAATTATGATCTGGATACTTTGCCTAAGTTCGAGAAGAATTTTTACAAAGAGGCTGAGGTTGTTTCATCGCGGTCAGAGGAAGAGGTTGCTGCGTTCAGAAGTGAGCACGACATGACGGTTTACGGTAAGGATATTCCTAGACCTATCACTGACTTTGACGAGGCTGGATTTCCAGATTACGTTTTAAGTGAGGTTAAGTCTCAAGGATTTCCAAAGCCTACCGCCATTCAGTGCCAAGGATGGCCAATGGCTCTCTCTGGACGTGATATGGTGGGTATTGCATCGACTGGTTCTGGTAAGACCCTTTCGTACTGTTTGCCAGCTATTGTTCACATTAACGCACAGCCCCTTCTACAACCTGGTGATGGTCCAATTTGCTTGGTTCTGGCTCCAACGAGAGAACTTGCTGTTCAAATTCAAAAAGAATGCTCCAAATTTGGACGTACTTCTAGAATTAGAAACACTTGTGTCTACGGTGGAGTTCCTAAGGGTCAGCAAATTAGAGACCTCGCCAGGGGTGCTGAAATCTGTATTGCCACACCAGGTCGTCTTTTGGACATGCTTGAGGCTGGCCGTACTAACTTGAGACGTGTGACTTATCTTGTGTTGGATGAGGCCGACAGAATGCTGGATATGGGTTTTGAACCTCAGATCCGTAAGATTGTCGACCAAATTCGTCCAGATAGACAAACTCTCATGTGGTCGGCTACTTGGCCTAAGAATGTCCAGACGCTGGCCAGAGATTATCTTAAAGATTATATCCAAGTCAACGTTGGATCTCTGGAGCTGGCTGCTTCTCACAACATTAAACAGATCTTGGATGTTTGTTCCGAATACGAAAAGAGAGATAAGCTCGCCAAGTACTTGGAAGCTGCTATGGAGGACAAACAAGCCAAGGTGATTGTTTTCGCCTCGACTAAAAGAACGTGTGACGAGATTACCTCGTACATGCGTGGAGAAGGGTGGCCAGCTCTTGCGATTCATGGAGACAAGGAACAGAGGGAGAGAGATTGGGTTTTGAGCGAGTTCAGATCCGGCAGATCACCAATCATGGTGGCTACGGATGTCGCTGCCCGTGGAATTGGTAAGTTTCACGCTTTTCGCTTGACTATACTTAGGTATAGAAATATATTCAGTTGGGCGGAGAGCACGTAAATCGTAAACTAACAGTGCAGATGTCAAGGGTGTCACCACTGTGATTAACCATGACATGCCTGGTAACGTGGAGGATTATGTCCATCGTATCGGTAGAACCGGTCGTGCTGGGGAGAAAGGTACTGCTATCACCCTTTTCACGAGCGCCAACGCCGGCCAGGCCCATGACCTTATCACCATTCTGAGGGAAGCTAACCAGGATGTCCCTCCAGAGCTGCAGGCCCTTGATAAGAAGGGAAACAGAGGTAATGGATACGGCGGGTACGGTCGCGGTGGTTACGGAAGAGGCCGCGGTGGTCGTGGAGGTGGCTGGAGAGGCGGCCGTGGAAGAGGCGGCCGTGGTGGCTTCAGCGGAAGCAACAACATCCCCGTTGCCAGCAGAAGATACTAATAAATATATTATAGAAGATTCGTTATATTATGGACTACTTGTAGATTCATTACTGTCCAAGATATCCTCTTGCTCAGTTTCAGGTTCGTTGTTCGTCTGTGCAATTCTTGGTATGTTGGATGCCAAATACATAGTGTTTGTTAGCACTTGAAGTTTGACCCAGGGATGGTTATCAAACCATATTCTCTCGACATTGTTGCTATCCGAAAGGTCGAGATCCGTTTTGAAAGATCCGAAGATTGAGCCTACTTCATTTTTTGGAATTGCTTTTTCTGTGGCAGGTTTGTTCATGAGTCTTTGAATTCTGGACCCCAAAGTGGCCTGGTCTTTCAGGGTGTTGGTGTAGTTTTCGTTTGCTTGGTGGAAGCTATGAACCAAGCGCGAGTTTTGAAATATGGCCACGTCTGCCGCAGCCTTAGTCTGCATCCATCTGACATCAAAGTACTGGTTCATCGACATTGGCATAAAGTTCGTAGGACCAAACCAATATGTGGCTTCTTCGCCATCCTGAATGGCCTTGTCTCTGGCTAGACAAGTTTCAACATAAAGTGGATTTTTATAAGGATGAATGAAATAATTCATTTCTTGACAACCAGAGTAGGATAGATAACCACCCGTGATGATCCGAACCATCCTAGAAACAATACCACGACGGACCGTTGGATTTCGGTAGGAAAGCCCGCCAAAGACTAAACTCATACCAAAAATAGTTTGGCCTAGACCCATGATGGCTCGTAAAGTGAGACAATCATGCGCAGGAGCCAGCGGTCCCCAGATGGGGAGGTTCGGTAAGGCATAACGAAACAGCTTTTTCTCGATCTTGTCTAGTGTAGTGTCATTTGGATCGTTCAACTTGCGGAATTTCCAGAAGTCTAAGTCGCTATTCATTGAACATAAATTATTCAAAAAATATAAAAATTGGTAGCAAGTTTACTCCATTAAATTCATCTTTTAAAGAGAATACATTCAACTACTATTCAGTAAATAATATCATACCTAGTAAGAAGTGTCAAGAACGTATCTTCCCAAGATCTTACCAGCCTCCATTTGCTCGAAGACCATTGGCAACTCAGAGAGACCAACAACCTTGAATGGAGACTTGACAAGACCTCTGGTGAAGAAGTCAACAGCCTCAGCGGTATCTTGTCTGTTACCGACGTAAGAACCCTTGATCTCAATGGACTTGACAACGTGTTGGAAGACTGGGGACTCCAAAACAGCACCGGCTGGGAGACCAACCAAAACAACCTTACCCAAGGTTCTAACGTACTCACAAGATTGAGAGATGGCCTTTGGAGAAACGGAAACGTTAATGACACCATGTGGACCACCGTTGGTAGCATCTTGGATGGCTTTGACAATGTCCTTCTCCTTGGTGAAGTCGACGTAGAATTCAGCACCAAGAGACTTGATGAACTCACCCTTGTCGGCACCACCGTCGATACCCAAAACTCTCAAACCCATGGCAACAGCGTATTGAACAGCAAGAGATCCAAGTCCTCCACCAGCACCAGAAATTGCAACAATTTGACCTGGACGAAGAGCAGCGGTCTTCAAAGCCTTGTAAACAGTGACACCAGCACAGAGAATTGGAGCAACAGCAGCAAGATCAGTACCAGCTGGGAGCTTGGCAGCTTGAACAGCATCAGCAGTAGCGTATTGTTGGAAAGATCCATCGTGAGTGTAACCGGAGAGGTCAGCATCAGGACAGTTGGACTCAGCACCTTGTTGACAGAACTCACATCCCATACAAGAACCGTTCAACCATTTGATACCGGCAAGATCACCGATCTCGAAGTTGGAAACGTTAGAACCCTTGGCAACAACAACACCGGCACCTTCGTGACCACCGACCAATGGGAGCTTGGTGTCCAATGGCCAGTCACCCTTCCATGCGTGCAAGTCGGTGTGGCAGACACCGGAGTACTTGACATTGACCAAAATCTCATTTGGTTTTGGGGTAGGAACTGGAATTTCCTTGTACTCAATTGGACCTCCCGAGGTCTCAAAGATACATCCCATTTGGGTCTTTGGAATGACAGGAGCACTCATTGCTGAGTAGTTGAAAGCTTGCTGAGCAAAAGCAGGCTTGGCAAAGCGAGAAACTTGGCTTCTCAAAGCAGCGAATCTAGTAACAGACATCATGATTGAAGCTAACAAAATTTTAACGGATTCACTTGTATATAAGAGCACTACAGATTCGTCCGGTTGGCTTTGTGCGGACAACAAGACACACCCCAAGAAGGAATATCTGATTGTTCGACCTTGCATACAAACACCCCTTTTGTACACCCCACCTTATTATTTCCACACCCCCGTATGCATACCGACAACATGATTGGTCAATTGATATTTTCTCTTCTTGGACTCCGATCTCCGGTACCAATCAAAATTCTCTGTGAGTCCGCGTTTGTTTTAGATGCTTTTTAAATACCATGATCGGAATGGCAGCTTTTCCGAGCCATGCCTTCCCCGTTCTCCGAACATAGTTTTTTTGGGGTCAACCGCACCCCTTGAAAGCCGATCACGGACCCCACTTTCAAAGCCCTTGTGATAATAGATAAATAGGGTGCGACACCCCAGACTAGTACAAGTTTAAACCTGGGGTCAATAAGTGAATACTTGCCCACTTTCATCCGCTATCATTGTATACACTCTAAACAGTTTGTTGAGCTCTCATATGTCGCCATAACATATCTTTAACGTGAAATATAACATGAAACATTACATAATCATTGTTCTTGGTTTTCGGCATAGTAGAAGTTGACAGCTAGTAACTCCAGATTGTACTTTTTACTCCACTCATCTGCACCATAGCCGGGAATTCCGGTTCCGTAACAGGGACGATCTTGCGGAGCTTCAGGTTCAATTCCGGGCTTCTGCTTGTACAGAAGAAACACATACCTATGTTTTCCAGTTTTAGGTGGCGGGCCTGGTCCCATATAAGGAATGAGCTCCTGTCCATCTAGTCCCTGCGTCGTCAATTGGTCGACCATTTGAACAGACTCTGAGTTGGGGTCAAATCCGTTCAATTTAATGTTTTTGACAATGTAATGACAGAACTCGGAATATGTCTCGTCACCTTTTGCCGGAGCGTCTGGATCGGTCAGTACAAGAGTAAAACGGTCAGTGTTTGAGACAGACAAATCTGGCTCTGCCTCTTGGGAGAGATTGAGAGTGAAAGCCAACTCCGGTTTGTGTTGAGTTTCTTGCGGAGTTAGCGTATTGCCCATAGCGACTTCATTATCCTTTCCATATGAAATGATCAGAAAGCCTTTAGGTGTAAAGTTTGTATCATGGATCACAGTGGGAATGATTTCATTTTTTAGTAGGGCCTCTTTCAAAGAGTTTGAGATGGTGACAAGTTGCATTTTATTTTTCAGTGCCGTATGATTCAAAGTTGGGCGATGGAAGGAGACTGGGGATTTTCGATTCAAAATGGAATATCTGCGTACTGAAGGCCAAAGACACGAAGATAGTTGAAATGTTTTGCTCAATTTAAATTGAGCTGCCATTACAGTAGTGGGGAAGCAATTAAGAGGCCAGAAATTTCTGGGCCAAATACATCAGGCACGCAAATCGCGGTCGGGATTGCTATCTTAAAATTACGTAGGCGGGATCCGGATCAGGGATCTAATTTGGATAGGTACCTTGGTTTGGATGCTGATTAACTCCCCATGAGTGATTTCGAAAGGGGTCGAATTAGCCCATGGGGGCACAGTAAATCCGTTACAGGGACGAAGACATCACCGCAGGATTTTGCAAATCATCTCCATTTTTCGTCCTGAATAAAACGAATCAGTGTGGGACTACCAGTTTGAAGCAGTGGATGACCAGCAACAATGTTGAGAAATCTTTCGAGCCCCTGTCTCCGTTCCTCGATGAAGTCATCGTTGAATCGATTGCTGTAATTGAGTAGCGATTTGTCTGGCAATTTAGGTACAACCACCCTAGTATTCTCTTGTTGTAAAATCTTGCGGAAAGCGTCAAAGTCGCTGAACCGTCTGCGAACTCGTGAGTACTTCTTCTTGAAGTTGGGGATGTTCGTTCGACAAACAATCTCATAATCAGTGTACATATTTGACACACTGTTACCGTGGGTGATAGGATTCACCACCTCCAGTTCCAGAAAGTTTTCCGGTTCACCATAAAGCTCGTCGAAAGTCTGCTTATGTTGTTTTGGACGCACCGATGAGAACGATTGAAATGGATTTGGCATAAAAGATTACACACAAAAATAATAAAAAAAAAACTCGTTTTCTTGTTATGAACAGAGACATGTCATACGAAGATTTTGGAGAACAGCATTACTCTATTGGCAGGTACCACCAGCTACCTCCGAATATCCAAGAAGAAGGAATAGGAGTTACAGAAGCGTTGGAAGAAGATCTTTCGCCCGAAAATGGAGATGCCGATAACGACGGCGAGAACGACCAGGAAAACGACTCGGACGAATTTGGAGGTCCGTCGGGGGCCTTCAGCAATGTGGGACAAGGCCTAACGGGAAAGTACAAAAATATGATGATGCAGTATTGGCAGGAAACCATCAACTCGATCGAACACGATAATCATGATTTTAAAAACCACCAACTTCCGCTCGCTCGAATCAAAAAAGTCATGAAGACTGATGAGGAAGTCAAAATGATTTCTGCTGAAGCTCCTATTTTGTTCGCCAAAGGTTGCGACATCTTTATTACAGAATTGACCATGCGAGCATGGATCCACGCCGAGGAACACAAACGTAGGACGTTGCAAAAGTCTGATATCGCTGCAGCACTACAAAAAAGCGATATGTTCGACTTTTTGATCGATATAGTTCCTCGAGAGGAGGAGAAACCCAAAAGGAAACAATCGCAGCACCTTGCAAACTTGGAGGCCCCTGTTGACCAAGATTACCAAATGCGGTATCAACAACAGTACTTGCAACAAGTTTACCCACCAGTCCAGATGCCCAAGAGCGAAGGTTATGATTACTAGGTGTCTTGTAGAGACTCAATGAACGCTTGAACTTTGACAACTCCAACATGCGACGTTACGTAAGAGCTTATCAAATTTTATTTCTGCTACTTTATACTAGCCCTTAAGGCTGCTAATGCTAAGTTTGTCGGAGAGTTTGGGTAGGCATTATGTTATGGTCTTGATGGGTCACGACTATTTAGTGCCGAGAAAGAATTTCCACATTGAGGCCAAGCATAAAACAATATCCAAGACTATTACAGCCCTTGCTCCACATTGCAGCCAGAAAATTGTGAAGGCTTGGCAATTGACTGAAAAATTTGCTAATTGATCACTTGTCTTCATTGTAACTTTGGACCAAGTGGATCACTAGTGAAGCGAAACTGCTCAAACTACAATTACTTATCCTTGGACAAGTAACCTGGTCCATTTTATCCAAGACAGAGTTACATAATATTGGAGCTAGTGAGAAATTTTAATTCCTTTTTTTTTCCTGCTTTTGTACAAGTGTCGTGTGACTAGATTCTTTTTTGAGATTGGTTCAAAGATCTTCTCTTCATGAAGTTTTCGCATTCTTTGCAATTTAACTCTGTTCCAGAGTGGAAAGATCACTACTTGAACTACTCTGGGCTCAAAAAGCTGATCTATGAACTTCAAGAACAGGTTTTAGAAAGAGAATCGAGCCAGACTGGCTCTTCAAAAGGAAACTCTCAATCCTCAGAGCCTGAGTCTGTTTCCAATCTGGAAGAGCTTGAGCTGTCAAGAAAACATAGGTGGGCTGCTGCTCTAGTCAACAAAGTGTCCAGCGTCCGTAAGAAGAAGGAAGAGGCCATGGAAGAAACTCTTGAACTCCATTCCCTTTCGGACATTGAAAGCATTAACATCCGTAATATTGATCTCGACAAAGTCACACCTAAGGAGATTTTCCAGCAGCAGCTGATGAAAGAGCTCAAGAAAATTGACAGCTTCTATGTTATTCAGGAGACAAAGATTTTTGAGGAGGTGGAGCGCCTTCTTAGCGACTTGCATTATTACCACGAGACCCAGGAGGAATTGCAACGAGTCAAAACCGGCGACAAGTCTTTCTATAAGGATGTTGAGCGGGACGGTGTTGAAGAGGAAGACGATGATCTCGAGAGTACCACTGCGTTCTCTACATTACTTGGAGACCGCGAATTAAATTTGTCGTTCCAACATGAGGTCAATTACAAGAAACGGATAGTTGCAAACTTTGTGGATTTGTCACAGCTCAAGTCTTTTGTGGAACTCAATAAGATTGGGTTCAGCAAGGTCTGCAAAAAGTTTGATAAAGTTCTGGATGAGCAGATCAGACAGCCGTTCTGCAATTCTTTGGATGCTCATTCCGAAGTGTTCAACACGAGCACGTTGTCAAAGATTGACGAGTATTTGGAGGAACTTATTAAGATCTACTCCGGAGTCACTAATACAACAATCGAACAAGCCAGAAGCTTTTTACGCAGTCACCTGAGAGAGCATATTGTTTTCGAGCGTAGTACTGTTTGGAAAGAAATGATTGGCATTGAGAAAGACAAGAATAATGCTAAAGCAACAGGAGTTCTCACAGGTGATGAATCGGAACTCAAGGGTCTTTATCAGCTTGATATGTACGATCTGAAGATCCCTAAAGTTCCGTTCACTATTGCAATTCCTAAATTTCTTTTCGGATGGACTGCATTCAAAATCGGGCTTGCAATACTGGTTGGTGGCTTGCTTCTTGGCGTGAAAACATTGAATGATCGCACTCAAAGCAATTGTATGGCTGTGGTGTTCATTTGTGCTATTCTCTGGGCCTCAGAGGCCATCCCCTTGTTCACAACCTCTCTTCTTGTTCCTTTCTTGGTGGTTGCTTGTAACACATTAAAAGATGAGGACACAGGCGAAGTTATGGGAGCTGCAGATGCATCTTCCTACATTCTTTCCACAATGTGGAGTTCCACTATCATGTTGTTGCTAGGTGGATTCACCCTTGCCGCTGCGTTATCCAAGTACAACATCGCTAGAATCGCGTCATCCTATATTCTTTTCTTTGCTGGAAACTCACCCAGAAAGATTTTGCTTGCTATCATGGGGGTGGCTTTGTTTTTGTCCATGTGGATCTCTAACGTCGCAGCACCAGTGCTCGCTTACTCGCTGATTAATCCTTTGCTCAAGACCATACCCACCGAGTCTGGATTTGCCAAAGCTATAGTTCTTGGAATCGCGCTTGTGTCGGATGTAGGCGGTATGAGTACCCCAATTGCTTCTCCCCAAAATATTATTGCCGTTGAGGCATTAGTTCCTCATCCTTCTTGGGGTAACTGGTTTTCATTCTCCATTCCATTGTGTCTTCTAGGACTTCTGGTTGTGTGGCTCGCCATGATCTTGACTTTCAAGATCAATACCGTGAAGATCAAAGCTCTCAAACCTATCAAGTCCAAATTTACTCTCAAACAGTATTACATCTGTTTTGTCACGATTCTTACAATTATTCTTTGGTGTCTGGAGTCTCAGCTTGAAAGTAGACTCGGTTCATCCGGTATCATATCCATCGTTCCTATCGCCGCTTTTTACGGAACAGGTATTCTCACTACTACCGATATCAACAATTATCCTTGGTCTATTGTTTTGCTCGCTATGGGTGGATCTGCTTTAGGAAAGGCGGTTACCTCTTCGGGTTTGCTTCACACCATTGCCATATCCCTTTCAGACCAGATCAAAACATTCCCTCCAATAGCCATTCTCGCTATTTTTGGTGTGCTGTGTGTGGTTTTTGCAACTTTTGTCTCTCACACAGTTTCCGCGCTGATTTTGGTGCCTCTTGTCCAATCCGTTGGTCAAGAACTTGGTGAAGAGTTCCTACTTGTGTGTGGTATCACTCTTATTGCGAGTATCGGTATGGGTCTTCCGATGTCTGGTTTCCCCAATTCCATTGCTATTTCCATGACCGATGATTTGGGGAAAAGATATCTGACTACAGGCTTGTTCATTTCTCGTGGTGTGCCAATTTCACTTATTATGTTTGTGCTTGTTATCACAGTCGGTTACGGAATTATGTCGTCTATTAATTAGAATTGTTAGATTGATAGCGAGCAAAGTAAATCAATATTATCAGAGCAAAAAAAAAAACGTGGGTGATTATCTCCCAAAAAATTACTGCCGTCCCCAGGAATCGAACCTGGGTCGCTTGTGCCACAAACAAGAGTACTAACCACTATACTAGAACGGCGGACTAGCAGCTTTTGTGCGAATGTGTAAATACATTTTCGTCTGAGCAGAAGCTGAAGTGTCCCCTTCAGTAATATGAGGCCCGTCACCTTGGTAGATGAAGGCGTATATTTGCAAGCACAATGTTTAAGACTAAATTCAAGGATTTTGCCAAATTCCCTTCTACCCCTGAAACATTCCGCGACTTGACTAAAAATAATTCTTAAATAATTCACATACTCAAACTATGCAGTACTACTACGATCCACTCGATCAGATATACTACGAGGTATTATCCGATATTCACAAAAGGTCAGGTTCTTCAAAATGTGTTACTTGCCCTCCTGAAGTCCCTCCTTGTCCTGTTTGTGACCCCGGAATGACGTGTGTTGGCCATCCTTTGACTTGTGATTCATGTCCAACGCGGTACTGTGCCAATACGACATCGTCACTTGTTTCATCATCTACAAGTAAAAGCAACACGGCTAAAGTTGGTGGGATTGCAGGTGGTGTTGCCGCATTTGTCTTTCTGTTGCTTTGTGGTCTACTTTATTTAATATACACAAAGTGGTATAAGAAAAAGTATCCACATGGCTTTCTACACGCATACGATCCAGACGAAGACGATGACTATAAAGAATTGGTGGGTGGCAGACCTCGTCGAAACTCGCAGTCTACGCTTTCAACTGTGGCCAACTCTGTGCTGACCAAAGCCTCAAACGTCATTAACGTTACGTACATACCAGGTGTGACAATCCGTAATGGTGGCACTAAGCTATCCGGTAGTCGCACGGGTGCGTCATCCGACAGTAGTCATCGAGCTACAAGTGTCTATTCTAAAGAAACGTTTTTCAGCGATTTGGAAGCGGCTTCAATTCATGGTGGAAATGTGGTCACCAGAGGTGGTGTACCACGACTCGTGAGTATCGAACAAGATGAATACAACTATGAACCTCCTAGAAACAAGTTTGTTCTGGAGGATACCATTTTGGAAGGAGGTGAAAGCGATGAGGAGGAAGAGTTACCGGTTCAGGCCCATCCAAGTCGACCATCGAAACCCACGTTTATGTTTGGGCCTCTTACTCTGCAGGCAGATGATGACGCTACCGACAGTACTGATGATTCAGACTTGGGTGACTCTGACGAGGAAAACATTGAGTTCTTGACCGCACAGCATAGAAAGGAGCAGGCGATCAATGGTGCTAGTCAGGATACAGTATCATTGGACATCCCACTGGAGATTCTGGAACCCATAAGAAGCAACGAGTTCCTCTTGGATGTTGACCTAGACGTTGGGGACGAACCCCAAAATCCGTTTAGCTCTCCTTTTGATTCAAAGAAAAAGTAGTTTATCCGACTAAAAATTTCCTTATGTTGACAAAATACCAAACCATTGTAAATAAAAACAAAAATTTAATACCACCTTCATAGCTCTAAAATCAATTGCTCTTTGGCAGAGATAACGTCTTTTAGGGTAATATTCTCTGGAATAGAATGAGTGAAAGGAAACGGTTCATTCAAGACAACAATGAGGTGAGTATTCTGGCAAAAGCTTTACTAATATCTTAGGTTTTTGATGACCCAAATGAAGTAATCAACCAAGTTATCAAAAATCTTCAAGTCCCCCCTGATAATATACCTACAACCGTTTCAAGAACATATAATAACGAACGCAACTTGAATAATGAAGTGCAGGCATATGCTAAAATTGCAGGAAGGGATTGGACGTTCTATGTTCAGTCTTTGAAGGTTTTGATTGGCAGAAATACAGATTCTCAATCATCTGAGCATCCAGAAGACCGTGTTGACATCGATTTGGGGCCATCAAAAGTGGTGTCACGAAAACATGCGTCAATTGCTTATAATTTGGAAGAAAGACGTTGGGAGCTTGTGATACTGGGGCGAAATGGTCTCAAGATAGATGCCCAGCGTGTGAATTCCACATCAGACGGATCCGGTCCGGTGTTTTTACACTCGGGTCACATAATCGATATTGGTGGAACTCAGATGATGTTCATCCTACCAGATGCCGTTCCCGTGATCTCCAACTACTTTTTAAGCAATCTCAAAAATAAGAGAACAAAATCTGACGTGTTTAGCACTTCAAGTGCATCACTATACTCCACAGATGTATATGCCAATAACAACGTCAAGGCATTTCAAATTTATGAGAAATCATCGGGGGGAAGTGATCCATCTTCACAAGGTCCTGGCATGAAAGGCACAGAGCAAGATTATTCCAAAGATGAAGCAAAAGATTTAAAACCACCATACTCATATGCTACTATGATAACACAAGCTATTCTCTCAAATCCTCAAGGAATTCTCTCATTGGCAGAGATATACGATTGGATAAGCAGTCACTATGCTTATTATCGGTACAGCAAACAAGGCTGGCAAAACTCTATCCGACACAATCTGTCTCTTAATAAGGCGTTTGAGAAGGTTCCCAGAAAGCCAAATGAACCAGGTAAAGGTATGAAATGGCAGATAAGCGAAAGCTACAGAAAAGAGTTTCTGAAGAAATGGGAAGAAGGTACTTTGAACAAAGCCAAGAGGGGAAGTAGCGTTTCACGGCAGTTACAGATGCATCTCATAAAGAATAGAGGGTTACCAGACTCCGGAAGATCAGCAGTTCCGCATACGAACCAGACTAATGATTTCAACATGTACAAAAGACCAGATCAGCCATACTTTGAGCAGAAGGCTGCACCAAATCGTATTGTGCCTCAACAAGAGTCCCAAGATGCTCTCAATTATATCACTACAGCTGCCACTCTGTCTAGTGGAAATATTCCCCAAATTTCACAACCAGTCACCTCAGCAAGCAGTTCCGCTCCACCGATCCCATCTTTAAAGCACGAGCTTTCGTCACCTATAAATCACCTTGGACTTTCAGAGTATCGGAATGACTTCGATGGACCAATTAATCCTCTTCCGCATGACGCTTCTGCACCAATGAGTCGTAACATGGATACCAAGCCTACATCCAATTCTGCGGGGCCTGGAGCCTCCAACAATGTTATCTTCTCCGGAAGTCCAAAAAAGTACCAGGTTAGCGCTATGGAGGCATATACTCCTGTTCGGGGCACCACCCACCACCAATTGGACCCACCCTCGTCATCTCAATCGCATCCTTCAGTTAACTCCTCTCCAGCCCTTTGGAATTATGTTCAGTTCTCAACCCCTCTTGGGGGTCCATCATCCAACGGAACGCAACTACAGTCAACATTACATCCAGATTCTAGCAACGGAAAGCCATCGGGAAAGATGGATCTGGAAAGTCCGTTAAGATCTAGGAAGTCAGATGCCCAAATTAGCGACCTAAAAGACGTTGATCTTGTTAAGGGATTCAAAGGGTGAATTGTTTATATAATTGAAAAGCATAGCGAACGAACTCCAAATAGTAGCATTAAAAGGGGAACACCTCAAAGTATAAAAAGCGGGCGTCATTATATACAGAAACGTGGCCATCCGCTCGTTAATCCACGTCCATGAAGACGGCTGGTGATTCAAATATTTGTTTCTCGCACACGAAATCGGGAGCTGAATTGGTAAAGGATGTGATGCTGCTTTTTGAGGAACTCAAATCCACATCGACATCTATCGGTCTGAAACTACTTTCATTTCCAGAAATCCAGAACTGAGGGTCATCAAAGTCGCAATTAACATTCTCTGTGAAATCTTTGACCGAGGGAACATACTCACATTTATCAGTATTGAGTGTTTCAAGAAGCGATGACGCAATAGTTCCCTCATTGGTTTGATTTGGCGAGAATAGGTGGCTTAGTTCTGAGTATGCATCAAAATTCGTGAGATCAAAAGCGTAATTCATAAGCGGTTCTCGCTGTTCATAATTTTCTTCCATGAGATCAGGCATCGTCGAAGCATCAAGCTTTGCTTTTAACTTCACCTCAGACTTGAAGAGGAAAGAAGAACTGGTCCCCAAATTACTGAGAGTGGTGAGCTTTTGTACCTTTTCAGATATAAGAGGGAACAACGGAGAACTGAATGGTTGATAGCTTTGAAGTTTCTGAAGTTTGGAAGCTATGACAGCAACCACCTTAATGTCAATGTTGGGATGATGCAAGACTGAGTCGAAGCATTTTGCGATATCATTAGCAACAAAACCTAGGTACTTGATAAGAGGAGAATGACACTCGCGGATCTCTTGGCTGTAACTCTCAGCCTTCTCCAGTATATGATTGATAACCTTGACCATGAGTTGCAACTGGAATTCTGTCGGTTTTTGGAAACTCCGGAGTTTCAAGCTCAGATATTCTATCAAAATCAGCATGCGTGTTTGAAATTGAATCGACTGCGCAATCAATTCTTCATTCTCTCTTGTAGATGACTTTTGCGTAAGGAGATACTCCAAACTTTTTTTCAATTTGTTCATGCGAAATAGAAGCTCAGAGATCAAGAGGTTGTCCTTTTTGTATGCCAAACAACACCTCAAAACACACAAAAACAATATAGAGATATCAGAGGGTGATGGAATCTTGCTGCTCTCGAATTCCACGGGGTCGAATTTGTGGGCTTGAAGTCTAGCAGCTGCGTCCCTGATCAATATAGGTTGCTCTTCGAATATCAAACAGTTGGCCAGGTACAGCTGTTCAACTTTGGCGAGTGCTAAACTGAGGTCTGGATGTTTCTTGTATTGGAAGAGTAATAGGCTGGCAAAATACAAATACTTTGGGTGATCAGTGTAGGCAGATTCCATGCAAACCACAACTGCCTGGAAACGAGTAACAGATCGGGAGTATTTTCCAATGTCCAACAACTTGTCAAAAGTAGCTTTCAAACAGACAACCATATCCATTCTTTGAGAGATTGAAACGTTCACTTCCTCAAATATCTTGTTCAAATTCTTGTGCGATCCCAGAACATAAAGGGCAATCGCGCTTAGACATAGGAGGTTATCTATTTGTTCGACAGAAATTTTCTGTGAACTGATAGAGTTGATAAGAGCCGTCTCGTTGAAGTTGAACCAAGGAAACAGAACTTGGGAGAAGAATGCGTCAAGAAGACGCTTCCAAAGCTTTAGGTTGGTCTTCTTATCAGCAACCAGAGAAGGCACTCCGGGCGAAACACTGGCAACGAACGAAATGGAATCTTGATTCACAACAGGATTTGTCGAGTATCCAGCTTCAGCTTTGATCTTTGCAAACCGAGACATTTCTTTCTCGATGACTTCCAAGCGAGCTTTGAGGATAGCATTCTCCTTTTTCAAGCTTTCATGTTCACTCGTCAAACTGGAACTGTCCTCTTCGTCGCGATTAGGTGAGGTAGACTTATTTCGAGCAGAAGGCAGTGTGATTTTTATAGACCTAAATGTTTCGGGATATTCGCAGACGAGCTTCTTACGCTCACAGCTCTTGCAAACGGGTTCTCTATCACACTTGATTTTGCGGCGTCTACATTCCAAGCATGACACGGAAAGAGCTCGTTTGGATTCCACAGTTCTTCCTTTCATGACAACACTGACGATAACAACTTGTGCCACTACCACTATAATTGTGGAATTGCATGAACCTATATATTACTAATTTGTTGTGTCTGGGGTGAAAACCTTGGAAGCATGTTTTTTAAGAGCTAAAATCCGAAAATCACGGAGCAATTTCCTAATTCAGCACATCTTGCCAACACCCCTACCACCTGCATTAATAGCCGCACCTACGCATACATCATGATGCGTTTCCGTATGCGAATTCAACTTGTGACGCTTCCTCTGGGCTTTGTTGAGGCCGAGTCAAGCCGGGGGATTCGTGTACTTCCGGAAACTCATCAATAGTCAGATCACTCGACACCTCTCTGCTTGTAATGTTTGATGGTTCTGTAGCAGGTTCGATATGTGGTTGCGCGGGCTCGACGTCTCTGTGACGACGCTGGAGTCTTTCTGAACGTGGGACAGGTTTGTTCAATTCCTCTTTCATTCTAAGCCTTTTTTGGGCTCGAAGCTCAGCTCCGTGACTCCGCATAAGCTCTTCAGTTTCACGCCTCTTTTCATCTTCTTCCTGTCTCTGACGCTCTTTGGCTTCCAATCGCGATGATCGCTTCCGATTAGCCAGTAGAGCTTGCATTTGAATCTCCCTTTTTCTTTGTAAAGCTTCACGCCTCTTTTTTAGATCGTGCTGCGCAACATTGTCTACAAACGGTTTCAAAGAATTGTACAGTTTGTACTCATGCAACGAGGTTTTCTTTCCGGCTTTATGTTTAAGCTCCTTCAGATAATCATCAAACTGATAAATGCCGCAGCAAACACACTTCCATTCAATCACGCTTGGCTCAATGTTTTCAAATGTAATAGCCGGGTCGGGTATTTGAGCCTTGGCCTCTGTACGCAATCTTGGCACCTTGATAGTTGGAAACTCGCTCTTGCAATAGTATACGCGGGCATCTTCTAAAACAAACCATTCATGTAGTATGAGACCTTCTGTATATGCATATACAGGTTCTGGGCGAAGATCATGGTGGGGCTTAGAATATTGGTCTACACTTTTGCGGAAGTTGTCAATACTCTTGGTATTCGCTAATTGAACCAAATTGTAGAACAGCTCTATCTGTCCCATCAAGTCCAAGCTATGGTAATCAATCGGGTCATACGACTCATAGTATCTAGCAGATACGTGATCAATAGCTTCGTTGATCTGCAGATCAAAATTATCAAGTTTGTAGTTGACCAAATACAAAACTATCTTGGAGAGAAAGGCTTTGATGAAAATAGGATTGGCAATTCCTAAGAGCTCTTCTTCGAATGTTTCAACATCAAAATTGTCGTTCAATTTGATCAAGTGACGCATTAGGTATAACCACTGAACTAAAAACGCGTATCTATAGTCATTTCGTAGCTCCTGTAAACGGTTGGTGTATATTGGATTTTCTATCATAAGTTTAGCAGGAGCCTTGAGAAGTATAGACCGAACATCTTCATCAATAAGTTGCGATAAGGACTCGGCGGGGTGAGTACTCTGAACAGGCATACCTTCACAACAAGTTGATAAAATTTAACCGGCAGTCCAGATATCGACGCGTCGAAATGACCGTTCGAAATTCAGTTCACACCTAGGACCATAGTAATTTCTAGAAACGGCTGCGCCCAGCTTACAAATGCCGCCTGGAAATAAATGTAGGTCGGGGTTTGCTGCGCTAACTCCAGTAGGCTGTCAATTTTAGAAGTGACTCAAAACACTGATACTAGAAATAAATTAAGAGCCGAACTTATCTTTAACACTCTTCTTTCAAATTCTCCTCTCAAAACATATAGTTGGACTTGTTTGACAAGCTTATTTGTGACTTATATCTCGACTACATTCACCGGGGTAAAAGTTTTATACTTGCTATAACTTCAACCGTTCAAAACAAAACAATATTATAAAGACTAAAGATCAACATCCAGTCAACAAGACAAGTCAATAGCTAGAACTCACTGGACTCTGTTGAGATTGCTCTTGTTTACTTTTTCTTTGATTTAAACACACTATTTTATTATTACACACAACAACACATAGAACCCACCAGAAGGAGATTTTTACTGTTTCAGTTTTACATTGCTAATTATGACTTCAGCCTTGAAGAGAACTCTAACAGATATCATGGAGGATGAGCTGTACTCGATTCCAGTCCAAGGACAAGACGACATTTCTGACTACATTATACTGAATGGATCGCAAGACTCGATATACAGGCACATGGACGACGAGAACCGGGCTCCCAACTCTCAAGAGCAGCACGGTACTTTCTATTCACAAATGAGCCAACAAGCATCATACGACAACATCTACAACTCTTATGCAAATCCGAACCTTTTCACTAATCTGTCCTTCCCTGATGAGCTGTATGGTTACACTCATCAAGAAGATCAGAAGTCTGTGGATAACAAAAATATGGATCCAAAGCAGGCACTCAGGACACCCGATGCCAAAGTCGAACCAGACCAAGAAGTTATGATGATACCACAAGATGATTACATAGTATACGATCCAGCGCATGCCGAACAGCAATTTTTACCAGAAATTCTTCAGTGGGAATACAACCACAAATCTTTCCCGCAATCTAACGAACTAAACATTTTCAAAACTGATGATGTGTATCTTGATGAGGAGTTTAGTGATGACGACGACGACGAAGCGGACCAAAACAAACTTGATGATATGGAGATGGACCTTGACGATTTGAGCAGTGAAAGCAGCTTAGATGCGGAGATTGATAACTACTTGATGAAACCTGACGACTACACTATCGACACCAACGAAAATGATACGAACAATTCCATCTACTCTCTAACTACACCTCAAACGATAAACCCTCGTTTAGTGCAGCAGGACGAGCTCTATCAGGAGAATCCTGTTGTGTTCGATGACGAGGATATGGACGAGGATGAAATCAACTTTTCTGACGCTAGTGATGATCTATATACGCCTGCGTTTGAGCAAAGAAGAGAGAGTGTTTTGTCAGACCGCAAATTTCCCGTGCTCAAATCTGAACTTCAGGAACTTCCATCACCTTCGTTACGCAAGCTTAAAACAAATCGTCGCACTGTTACCCCGCCTGTTGAGGAAACTAAGGCCGCTGAGGAGGAAGAACATGTTTGTCATATTCCCAATCCGAAGACAGGCAAGCCATGCAATAAGAGATTCTCAAGACCTTATGATCTTGTGAGACATCAAAATACAATTCACGCACCTAAACGTTCGTTTTACCGTTGCATGTTCTGTGAGGATGATCTTAGAAGACGTAATAATCTGCAGTCTAACAATGAGATTGTCTCAAAGCTCAATTACCGCGAAACACAATTTTCGGTTGAAAACTCCAATGCCAATGTGGCTAATTCTCACAACTCGAAGAAGTCAAAATCCTCAATAGGAAGTGGTGAGTTCCTGAGCAATAAAACGTTTTCTCGCTGCGATGCGTTGACTAGACATTTGAGATTCAGGCATGGGCTCAACAATCAGCAAGTGAATGATGCCATGGATTTTGCCAAGCGCCATGTCGAGTACTACGAAAACTAGATGTGATGCATGAAAGGCAACAAAGCGACTGATCTATATAGCATAAAAGATATTACACAACGATTTAAACATATTCACTACTCAAAATGGGTAGCTGTTGGGCTCCTTATCTTGAGTATACCCCATCTCAGCCTGTTCCTTTGCTTTCATCTCCAAGTACGGAAGCAATGCATCCTTAAATTTGGTGTAGCCCCTATATTCTTGAACGTCTTCGTCCCAACTTTGAATACCATTAAGCAACCGCATTGGAATGAATGGCTCCTTGCACATTTCCACCACTGGCAAAAAGTAAGTTCTAATGGTGAAAACGCTGGCCCCCGTTTTCGGGAGCCTACGAATTGATTGTCTCTCAGATCTGTAGTAAATTTTGCTAACATCAGTAGCTGGTGTAGCTGTGTACCATCCGACTTTTTCATTATTTTCATCACCAATCGAGTGAGACCAAGCGAGATCATCGTCGGTTTGTAAAAAGTAGTTGTTTCGAACAACAGGCTTATCACACGTTTGTCTTATAAAGAATTTCTCCATTCCAGACTTAAGCTTTTCGTTGTATTTTGGGACATCGCCGGTTGTATGAATAGCGCTCAATGGTAGATTGATTTTATCTCTGAGTCTCCAGAACCCAGCTAGCATAATGGCACCTGCTTTAAGAACATACTCACCTTGTTCATTTTCCACCATAATTGCTAGATCGTCCTGAACCATGAGGGCGGCCATAAGCATTGGATCCTTCTTGAACTCGGATCTCGGAACACCAATAAACTCAAAAACCTCCCCTGTTTCAAGATTTTCTATACCTTTAGGTGTTGAGCGGAAAAGTGTTGGATATCTCTGGGGTAAAAAGTTTCTGAACTCCTCTAGCAACTCCAGAGCAGAATCCCATGCCTCCGGAGCGGTTCCATATACATCAGTGTTCCGTTCTGCAATTCTTTCAAGTTTCCTGTTGTGGTACTTGTACCATTCATTGTCAAGCTCTATCCAGTTGTTCCAATCCATGGAGCGTATACCCATAGTGATGAAGTATGTATGTTTGAATGCACGGTAAGGAACTGGTTTAGTGGTTTTGATGGACCAGCCAACATATGGCTGAACAGGAGGATATGTGAACTCTTCAGGAGTCCAGTGTCCGTACTTGCGATTTTTGTTATTGGCACGCGCAACTGGCAATGGCTGGTATGATTTGGAATATATGGGACCTGTGATTTGTGAAGAACGTCGAATATAGAGAGCAACCAAACAGAGCGTGACCAGAATTAGTATGATGCTCACACCTGCTGGTGGAAAATTGAGTGCATCTGAAAGACTCTTAACACCCAACACAATAACTGCCATTGCTAATCAGAAGAATTATTATACTTACATCTTTATATACTCCTGGACTATAAAGATAGTATGCTCCCATATGCCTAATCAGGAATTTTTTTCCCAAGATAATCTTGTCGCACTTTCGAGCTAGTATCGTGGTGCAAAATTATGTGGTTTTGCACTAATATGCTAATTTGCATGATTATATGGTTTGAGAAAAATGAACGCTCGTGCAGGTGATATGGGGGCCTGGGTCACCAAGAGAATTAGATTGAGTAATCTGTTCAATAATCTGCCTTATTTTCTGTTGAGATAATTTGTTCGAGCACTCCCCTCCAGCTTTTTTCCCTCGCGGCCAGCACAATATTCGTTAGATGTGGGACCTGCGCGACTCGACTCGTACAAAATTTATTATTACCAATTTGGGTTGTAAGGGAACTTTTATTTGGTATGGGTCTTTCGATATCTCGTGTCTTAGTGAGTGTCCTTGGTCATCAATTCTAACAATTAGGGTCGTCGCAAAAAAGAGGTCCGTATGCTCATGCTTGGGCTGGATAATTCTGGAAAAACAAGTAAGTTGCAGCTCTGAAGTACGCACTAACATATAGCTATTCTTTACAAGTTGAAGCTTGGTAAAACCGAACAAACAGTTCCCACAGTGGGATTTAATGTTGAGACTATCAAGTACAAGAACCTCATTATGAACACCTGGGATGTGGGTGGACAGGAGAGAATTAGAGCTCTTTGGAGACATTACTTCTCTGGAACAGATGCCTTAATTTTCGTGGTAGACTCAGCTGATCTTGAAAGACTAGCTGATGCCAAAAGTGAGCTCCACAAAGTGGTCAGCGACAAAGAATTGAATGGCTGTTTAGTATGTGTCCTAGCAAACAAACAGGATTTGGAGCAGGCGAGAAAGCCCGCCGAACTTGTTGAATACCTAGAGCTGGAGACATTGGAACGTCATAACTGGTGCATTATTCCAACTGTTGCCATTGATGGTACCGGGTTGAATCAAGTTCTGGGCTGGATCACCTGCAATCTCAGCTAGTGGTTACATCAGATTATATAATACTAATAGCCTATACTAGCTCATGTGGATTTCACGGAAATGGTTCCATCTTCGTTACCGATGTATGCTTTTTCTGCCATCTCAACAAAAAGTCCGGTTTCGACTACCCCGACCATTGCTTTGATCTTGGAATTCAAGTCTTTAACTGAGCCAACCGGAATTTCTCCAAAATCACAATCAATGATAAAGTTGCCATTGTCTGTGATCACTGGACCAGCTTTGGCCGGAAGTCCTGACCGAACCACTGGCTTGCCTCCCAACTTGCTTAATTCTAATAGCACTCTAGTGTAAGCTCCCGGGACCACTTCAATAGGAACACCTTTTTTCCATCCTTTGCCCAAAACTCCAGTGTCTTTTCTGTAATCAGCCACAACAACAAACTTCTTGGCACAAGCAGCCACGAGCTTTTCCTGGAACAAACAAGCTCCACCACCCTTGATTAGACCAAGATTTGTGTCGATCTCATCGGCTCCGTCAAAAGCGACCTCGATCTCGGGATACTGCTCGATCGAACCCAGCTGAAGACCATTGTCAATAATGAGCTCCTTGGATTGAAATCCAGTAGGGATACAGACAAAGTCACGGCTGTTGTCGAGTTGACCGACCCGCTCAGCGACGTAGACAACGGTTGAGCCTGATCCAATACCAATTGGGATAGAACCAACACCAGTACCTTTCAGAGTACTCTTGACTAAGTAGTCGTCAACAGCAGCATATGCAGCTAGCTTTTTCGATTGTTCAACAAGGTCAGCCATTCTACTATAATATCTTCGAAATAGGCTCGAAGTCCGATAATTTAACATATTCTGCCAATATAAAAACGTGTGGGGTATTATTGTTCAAGAATTGTAAGGCTTTCGGCACAGATAATCGTCCCTCTGACTGACTGATGTGATATATCACTATCGATCTGACAATGAACGCGTTTGCAAAGATCGGTACCAACTTGTGCATTTGGAACGATGGTTTCATCTCAGATTATCGTCCAAACTCAAATTTCCACATTGGCTATTACCAGATCCGCCTAAGCTCAGTTTGGACTGTTCTGGCCGAAGATAGCCTCTGTTTAAGCTTGATACCATTACGATTATGTAGAATCAATTGCGACTATGCGGATCCGGATATATAGTTTGGGTTCAAAAGCTGTATCGTCTATTCCTTAAAACGCCGGATCGATGGTAGTAGAATGATCGATCGATCCGACCCCACTTTCGGTAGAGCACAAATTGCTCGATTGTGTACATATGACTACAATATTCATCAGAGGTTTACCGGCGATCCAACCAGTTATCGTTTGAGGATACTTCAGTGCTCAATGAAGTTCTCGAAAACTCGGGATTACAGGAGTGTCTGTTCACTCATATGTTGATTGACTCATATATTGCACTTTACTTATGACTAACAAGGTTCCTGTCTTCGGTACCCTTGGTGAAGATGGCCACTATCACTCCGCAAAGTAATCTCTCCTCCGATTAACCCAGCTACCAATTTATTAACCCGATTTAAGCCCTCTAGTGTCGCACGTGACCTAAAGTTAGTACGTTAGAAATTTTCATTTTTCAAAAAAAAATTCTTCAACCAACTTTACGTAGAATGTCTGCCGCCTCGAAAGTGCTTTCAAGCCAACCATCTGAGCTCGAATTACAAGTCGCACAAGCTTTGGTCGATTTGGAATCCAACTCTCCAGATTTGAAGGCTGATCTGAGACTCCTTCAGTTCAAGTCCATCAAGGAGATTGAGGTTTCGGGTAACAAAAAGGCTATTGTCGTTTTTGTCCCAGTGCCATTGCTCACTGCTTTCCACAAGGTTCAAATCACTTTGACCAGAGAATTGGAGAAGAAGTTCCCAGACAGACACGTTGTGTTCTTGGCTGAGAGAAGAATCTTGCCAAAGCCAGGAAGAACTTCTAGACAAACCCAAAAGAGACCAAGATCCAGAACCTTGACTGCTGTTCACGACAAGATCTTGGAGGACCTCGTCTTCCCAACCGAGATTGTTGGAAAGAGAGTCAGATACCTTGTCGGTGGTAACAAGATCGCCAAGGTTCTTTTGGACTCTAAGGACTCTTCTAACATCGATTACAAGCTTGACACCTTCCAATCCATCTACCAAAAGCTGACTGGAAAGCAGGTCACTTTCGAAATCCCAACCGAAACCTTATAATGTTAGTTAATAAAAGGTAAATGTGAAATATATGAATTGTTGTAATTGGCTCATTACTCATAGCGAGTCGCTCTCTTAACGAATCCAGAATACTGAAAGCTATCGCTCCTGTTAAAGTCTGTCTCCTCATCAGCAGTTTGGAGCGAAATGGGAATGTGTTGCTTCGCTTTCGCCTCGACGAAAGTTTTGTTGGATCCCTGGTCATTAGAACCATGACCTAGCTTAGTCACCACCAATGTTGCCAAGGTCCCAAGGACAAAAAGCTGAAACACTTTAGGATAACTTGGCGGTGATGACTGCGGTTGGTAGTATTGAGGAGCGGAAGAATAGTTTAGAAGATATAGTACTCCTGTGCCCATCAGTATTGATGGTATGTGAACTCGTATACTGGTGTCCTTGGTAAGAGCAACTGTAATGAATAAATTTAAGTTCCAGGCAGCTTGAATTGCTTTCATCACTAATTGCAATAGGGTTACCAGTAACTCGACAATGCTTTGAATGCCCACTTCATTGGATGACGTTTGAGGAGTATATTCAGTACGTCGTCCACCTAGAATTGGCTGATCTAGTGGATGAACATATTTGGTGGATGCTTTTCGAGGACTCATGTTTACCTCAAAAGCGATGTCCTTGATTTCGCGTAATTTTAAACTCTCGTCAATTTCGGGTTGCGGAACAATCGGTGAAATAGACTCATCTATTCCAACAGAGCTTAAGCGATGTCTAAAAAGTCGTTTGGGCCCAGAAATCGTGGTGGCTGCGCTTTCTGCGGAATCTATGGAAAAGATAGTTGACTGGTCAGATCTGGCAGTATCATTAGAGCGAACTTTTGTTAAAAACGGTAATGTGGAGACTGAAGTAGGATTCCTGCGAAACTTGGAAAGAAACGTCTTGGACTCGCCCATTTCTCAACAAGTGGTTTAATAACTGAGAAACTATTAGTATCACAAATCAATTAGTATCTGAAGAGGAAATTCGTAAATAACTAAAACAACCGTGCACAGCAAAACTTTACAAGTAGTGTTACATGTGAATACTTTGTTCGTACTTACATAGGTAAGAAACTCTAGAAACAAGTTACCCTATCCCAAAGCTTATTTACCAGTCAAGATAGCCTTGAACTTGTCGTACATGGACAAGACACCAGCAGAAGCAACACCTCTCAAGATGTTAGCACCGCAACCCTTGAACAAGGACTTGACACCCTCAGCAGCAACAATCTTGGTGAAAGCGTCGAAGGCACCCTTGTACTTAACGGCTTGACCGGAAGTCATCATCATTCTTCTTCTAACAGTGTCCAATGGGTAAGAAGCAGTAGAAGCAGCAGTAGTAACACCCCATCCGAGCAAGAAGGAAGCAAGCAAGTTGCCTTGCAATGGGCCAACCAAAACGACTGGCTTAAGAGAGTCGTAAAGACCGAAGTAAAGACCTCTGTAGACAACGATACCGACAACAGATGGCAAGAAACCTCTGTAAAGACCAGCGATACCGTCAGAAGCAAGAGTCTTTCTGTAAACATCAATCAAACCGTTGAATTGTCTCTCACCACCCTTGGCAGACTTAGCGTCGTTAGCCAATCTGGTTCTGGCGAAATCCAAAGAGTAGACGAACAAAAGGGAAGTACCACCAGCAAGACCACCGGAAGCCAAGTTACCGGCAAACCATTTCCAGTATCCCTCGTCCTTCTTGAAACCGAACATCTTCTTGAACTTGTCCTTGAAAGCAAAGTTCAAAGCTTGGGTTGGGAAGTATCTGATAACGTTAGCAGTGTTACCTTTCCAGAAGGAGACAAGACCCTCCTCAGCCATGGTTCTCTTGAAACATTCACCAATACCGTCGTATTTCTTAGCAAGTCTACCTTGCTTGATCATCTCGTCTTGGTTTTGAATCAAAAGCTTGACTCTCTCGATTGGAGCAGCACCAGTCTTGGCGATGGCGGCGGAGACACCACCCATCATGAAGTCGGTGAGGAAAGAGGACGTTTCAGACATTTTCGATTAGTTGATTAAAATCTTTAAAAAGAAAATCTGTATTACAGCGGAATCGTTGAAACTTAAATACTTGTCAAGTTTGTGGAAGTCGATTTAGCGTTTTTTTTTTTCGGACCAAAAAATCAGTGTGATTGGTCGGCCAATCCGCTCACTATCGGAAATCTTCGATTTTCAGGCAGGGTAATCATATAACAGAACTGTCTACGAAGTTGATAAATTAATACAACATTGGCCCAAATTTGGGCTAGCTTGGTCACAGTTTCTACAATTCTCTTGCCTTCAGATAGGAGCTTTTGTTAGGCATGTTAAAATATGACAACGTTGTACCGATGTACCTATTTAACCTCCCGCTTCAGCACTGCCTGAAAAAAGTTCAAAATATTTCGGATAACTATGTAGATACGGCTGCCAGGGGAGACGATGTACAGCATGTGTACTTAACTTCTACGCTATCCGTAAGCTTCACTTGAACCGGACTGAGATTCTTGATGAACCAAAGACTTGTTCAATAGTTAAACCATGATATCCAATCAATTGGGTACAATTTAACTTGTAAGAAGGCCATCGAACGAATCAATTACCACAATATGGTTCAGATCGTCCTAAATCGTCGCAAAGGTCGCGCGCAGACTTTGGCAGGGCACAATAAAATAGAACGGTTATACTCCTGTTACGCGACCGGAAACGAATTTTTCAGATGCAGGCCGTGTAGAGATGTGACACAAAGAAGACTCAAACACTACAACTAGTCATATGGAACCCTTATTATTTAGCTGTACATAATCAGTAACCAAGAGCAGCAAGCTTGGCAGAAGCCTCGGACTCAGCAACAGCAGATTTGGCAGCGTTAACCTTCTTGAGTTGAGCCTTCTTCTTAGCGTAGTACTCAGCAGATCTAACCTTACGCTTCTCTTCAAGAGCATCAACAACGGACTCGTATTTCCATCCAACAGAGGCGGAAAGCTTGCCCAAAGTGGTGTACTTTCTACCTGGCTTGAGTCTCAAAACTCTAAGAGCTTGAGGAACAACAACTCTCTTCTTCTTGTCGTATGGAGGTGGAACACCTTCGAACACCTTCAATCTCTCCAAAGCAGCCTTACCTCTGGCGGTCTTGTGGGCGATCATGCCTCTGACAGCCTTGTAGAGAATTCTGGATGGAGCTCTGAAGTGGAAAGGACCTCTTCTGGTGTTAAATCTAGTTCTCTTTCTCAAGTAATCGTGGTACTTCAACTTGTTTCTGAAGAATTCACCAGAGATGTTGAGGGCCTCGCATCTCACAACAACGACCTTCTGTCCGTTGAGGATCTCCTTGGCGATGGTAGAAGCCAATCTACCCAACAAATGTCCTTTTCCGTCAATGACAACAACCTTCTCGAAAGTGCTCATATTGCTTTACCTGAAGTTTTCGCTTTAAATTTTTAACTTCATTTTTCACTCTTCAATTTCCCGCCTCCCACCAACGCAGTCACAATTTCTCGCTCAGAATTTATACTATACATCTCTACACCACATATTATAATGCTAGGTTGCCAACCACGCTTATGTCTTTGGCTACCTGTACTTCAAAATCCAGCAATGTTCTCACATATTGCTCTATAGGTTTGGAGCTAAATGGTATGCCCGAATTGTGAGAAACAAGCTATGGTTAGTTTCATGAATCAATGTTACTTACGATTGTAGCGACTCCAGAGCTGCAAGCTTGCTGTCGCAACCAACGAAGGAATTGAATCACATTTGCGCTCGCTATTGGTTAGTGATAAGAGTGTTGAAACCTACCTGCAGTATAATTTTTGCCAAACTCTAAATTGAATAGAGCCTGCAAATCCTCAATAATCACGAGAGTGTTACCTTCTAACGGTTGCTTCAATAAACCCTCTAACGTCAAACAACGTTCCACAGTTACGTTCTCAAACGTCGTTTCATTAAATTGGGATGTTAACTTTGTTGCAATCTCAACCTTGAAGGGTTGCATCGTGGTTATATGGAGCACTTTGCATGCAGAACGCGAAATCCGATCTAGATAGTATGATATAACGAACTAAAATTGTCAGTGACTGATTCCAAAACATACCTTTAAAGCATTGTTTTCTGTACTCTGATTATGTGACGTCACTAGTGAAACCGTGTTGGTAAATATTCGATCAAGAGATGGAAAATCCATACAAACGCTAAAATACTATGTAAGAGTTGATCTATAAACTCACGTGGTGCAGAGATGTAATACTTATCAGACTATCATGCAGCACCCAGTCTTTTCTGACGACGGCGTACCGTTCGACTCGAGCGATACTGCTCGGTCAGGGAAAACTTGTTGATGATTAGCGGTTGCGGTATCTTTCACCGCCAGCTCATCGGAGGATGGATTTTTTGTATCGGACTTAGATGGAGTTGCTAATTGCTGCGGTTCGGAATCTGGAACTTCCTCAAGAGGTGGACTAGTAGCAGAGGTAGCAAGAGCACTTCCGTTGCGATGCTGTTGAACAAATGCTGGGACCGGAGTGTTGGAACTGGATCGCCGCCGTTTGCCTCCCCCGCTGATCCCCATCTTGAAATCGATTTTACGTTCTTTCATTGATCCCGTCACCAGCTGATCCAAAGGTTTTACAATCACATGAACGACTGGAGAAAGATCCAGTCTTATTGTACTAACCAAGTCGTTGGGATCCAACCTGCTGCCGGAATGTAATAGTTGAATCTGTTCATCCATGGATGGCATATGTTCCACAGCATAGGCCTCAGGACTATTTCGCACGTCTTGTGACATCAAGGTTTTCCAGTTGCTAAAAACGAAGTAGCGCAAATCGCCAATTTGCATTAAATTTGGATCATCTCCACATCCGCAAGACTCGGCAACCTTCTTATCTAGTTGTAAAGGAACTCTCCTTCCACTAATAAAAAGAAGCTCTAAAGTGGTACCTAACACCATCAATTAGCAATTAAATATCTTAGGTGAACCACTTGAACAAAGAATAGTAATTGACTGACTATCTCCAAATTCGCTATCAGATAAATATAATGAACTGTCAAGATTAAAATTTTGCTATTCATGTAGTTCTGATACGAACTACTTCCATAGTAAGCATACATGGCCGAGTGGTCCAAGGCGGTAGACTCAAGTTCTATTCTCAGTGATGGGACGCAGGTTCGAACCCTGCTGTATGCACTTTTTTGCCTTCTCAATATTTTTTGCTACGCTCCTCAATTGTTGTATCTTGACCTTCTCGTTATGCGAATCCTATTACTGCTATAAATTGAGTCGAGATAAAATCTCGCCAGCCAAAGATTTGTACAGCCATGTGTTTCCAGAAACCTTCTTGAATTGGACACCATAGAGACCCACAAGTGGAACTTTAACAATGTGAATCTCAAATTTGAGTGGAGTTTTTCCAGCCACTGTTTTCTCAGAAGCAGCCGGAGTGTTGAACGGTGGAGGATGGGACATAGAGGGGGAACGGGGATTGTTTTGCTGATCCAGGCGACTTGAGATGAGCATATCTGACCCGCCATTCGGTTCCTCAAACGTTGTTGAGTCGGAGCTATCATATGAATTTCTGCGGATAAAGTTAGCTGGCGCCGGAGTAGTTGGATAAATGACGTCTGGTTGACCAGAGGTAGAGGTGGACACCGATAGTTTCTCTTTCTGTTTTCTGTAAGTCCCAAATAAGCCATTACCAAGAGAGAACTTCCGCCGATGCCCGTTTTTCGAAGGAGTAGATGTATTTGATGTCGCTGACACAGTCCTCTCGCCAGGTGTACCTGTGGATGTGTATGATTCTTCAACAAATTGGCGGTGTCTCTCACCAGAACTATTGGACGAAATTGAATTGCGTTTATGTTCTCGGATGTCGAAAGTTTCTTCGCCAGTAGATCTGTTGGTGTCACGATCAGATATAGTTTTACTCATCTCATCCTCTTGATCCAATGAGCTTTTTGCGGCATTGGTAACAATAGATGGATAATGAACACAGACGAATCCGCCCTTCACTTCAGTAAATTTGACACCAAGTTGAGGAAGAACGGTGATGATGTCGTATCTGATGATCGGCAAAGGTTTGGTAGAGGTTGTTTGAACAGAGAAAAATCCTTTAAGGAAAAGAGTGCGTGGGTACTCTATCGACGGCATGGTTCCTGGGGGTGCGTGTTCGAATTGCGAAATGACAGCCTCGTCGGATAACTTCTTTGTTGGTTTCGTATAATCCTCCTCGAATGTGATCTCATCCATATCCACCTGATCAAAGAATCCTTCATCAATAAGTGAAGACTGGTTGATGTGAGGAACAGGGGGTGCATCGGTAGCAATTGTAAAGTTATTGTTCTTAGGTATGTTAAGTGAATTCTTTCTTGCGTGTCCTAATGATTTCGCTCTGGCTGTAGGGTGGTACCTGACATGTTCTGACGGTGTACCACCCACTGATGGTAATCTCTGCTTCATGGTTCGATCAATGGAGTCCATATGGAATTTCTTAGCTGACTCTGTAGATGTGTACGCGGATGCAGCCCTTTGGTGATTCTGAATTTGCTGCTTTGAGGATGAAGGCAATGGAGGAAACTGTGACTGTTGTTTCTCTTTACTTGTGATCTTCATACTACCCACACGACGCACCATATCATTGTGTTTTGAGTTGTATTTCTCAACACGCGAATTAATTGAATCTGCTGCAGGCAAAATTTCCTCGGGTGTTCTTTCAGCCCGGACTTTCTTAGAGCTGAGTCTTCTGAACATACTTCCGGAACCTGACTGATTAACCTCCTCTTGTTGGGGAATGCCGACAAGACCGGAAGGTGCTCCGAATTCTAGGTATTTGGAGCGATCCCGCCGAGCAGGAGTAGGAATATCGACTTGTTGATGTGGAGATGCGTAAACAGCTTGAGGATACGGTAAAGTAGGAGTCCCAAATGAGGACTCACGATTCGTCGGTGAAACGGGTATGGATTGTTGTGTATGTGTGGTGGGATTAGGTTGATATGCCTGCTCCGGCTTATCTTCTTTCATTTTCTTTCTTCTCAACATCTCATCAACTAAATAATAAATGGAAATTAAAGGATGATATCCTACTGTGGGATCAGGTATCGAGTTGTTGAATTTAGAGAACTCATCTTGAGAATGCTTGTAATACCAATTTTGGGTAGCCAATCGATATCTTTCCGAAGAAAGAATTTCTGTAAGCGAAGTCGTTACATTATCCTCCGTGCCAAGTTCGTATCTGGCAATAGTTGCAATCACTTCAGGGTCTAAGGGTAGTTCGATAGGGTTTCGGTGAGGAAGATAGTTCGATGGTGTGCTTTCGTAGCCTTTTATCATCCATGGATGACTCATCACTTCCTTCAATGTTGCCCTTCTAGTGGGGTCAACAACCAACATTCGCGAGATCAAAGAAACGCACTCTCTAGAAATTGTGTCAGGGTACTCAACGTTGCCACTTTTAATTTTCATGTGTAGAGCAGTGACACTTTGGTCATCAAAAGGAACTTTTCCGCAGACAAGAACGTAAAGTACAACCCCGAATGACCACACATCAACTTCGGGACCAACATAAGGCCTTGCGGATAGTAATTCTGGAGCAGCAAAATATAGTGAACCACAATAAGTTTTCAAAAGATTGGTTCCATCGTACAAGTTGGACAAACCAAAGTCAATAATTTTGATGTCACCACTTTTGCTGATCATGATGTTTTCAATCTTCAAGTCTCTGTGGACAATGTTATTTGAGTGGCAGTAATCAAGCGCGGATGCAATGCCTCGACAGAACTTTCTAGCTTGCCGTTCTTTGATGGATCCGTGTGAAACAATATAGTCAAGCATCTGTCCGCCAGATATGTATTCAAATAGCATATAGTAGTGATTAGTCATGGGAAACATCTCGTAGAGGCGGCAAATGTAAGGGTGGTATAGAATGCGGCCCAATGCGCCTTCTTTGATGGTCCTCTTGTCACGTGCAATTTCTTTCTCGTACTCCTTTCGTCTTTTTGCCAACTCTGTGGGATCGGTGGTAGGAGGATCATTCATATGTTGTCTTTGCCAAATTTTTGCGGCACGTGGAACGACTTTGACGGCACATATTTCATTAGTAACCCTATGTTTGGCAAGTTTGACTTTTCCCATAGAGCCCGCGCCAATGGTTTTAGCAAAATCCCAATCTCCAATGGACTTGCGATGAAATTGTGCTTGTTGATGTGACGATGCTTTTGATATCGGCTTGCTGCTCGCCTCTTTTTTATGAATGGAAGAGACGGCTGGTGTTGGCGATTCAGCAAGTTCCACACCCGGTAGAAGAGCTGATGGTTGATCTGTCGGGTCGGTTCTAGAGACTCTGTCAGGAGGAGGGGTGGCGAACGGGAGCTGTCGTGCAACATTCTTTGTAGAAGTCAGGGTTTCTACCACATCATCCGGCATGGCTGCGGTATTACTTGTACTTCGAAGCATGCGTGGTGTTGCTGGAGCGGCGTTGGTGATTGCCATGTTGTCCCGCTTGACAGATCCGGATCGTGAAACATTCGGTTGTCTGACCTTTGGTAAGAACATTGGTTGTTCAGTATTAGTCCAATCACGATCCACTCCATGATGTTTATTTGGTAAATCTCTACCAGACATGTTGTTGGGAATATGAGCTTATTGATCAGCTCAATTCCAGGCGATGGTCAGCTTTGAATTTAAAATGTGATGCCAATTGGGCCAGAATATGATTTTGGATCTCACTAGCAATTCTATAATCAATGGTACCAAAGTCGTTTGTAGTTGGCAACAAAGCTTTTGTACCCTTAAAAGAGACTTTAATAACTAGATTCAATAACAATATCTTATTGCTTTGTGTGAACTATATATAAATTTCCATCTTTTGTTCTGCCACAGAGGGTTAGGATGCACCGCCACGTCAAAAACATTCCAACAGGGTAACTAACATTAATTTTGATAGCCCTTCGAGGCTGTGCATGTAATGATTGATGATTGACTTAAATATGAAGAGCTACAGAATTTGAAAGTGACTGGTATGAAATATGGAACCTTTGTAAACATCAACAATCTTGTAATTCGTAAAGCGTTAAGAGACAGGTCATATCATAGGACATCTGTCTCCACATCCTTGCACCAGCTCAACAACTCGTATATCGTATAATGTGGTCAACCGCAATACCATCTGAGGCAGATCGAATTGGACCTGGCTACGATTATTGTGGTCGGTCAACTGGACCAAATGATGATAAATTGCTCAAGAAAACTTCCGGAAGGCCGACTTAGTCACACCGTCCGGAGATTTTAGCGGGTGATCGCAAAAATTGTGCAACCATTTCGCGCGCGCTCAACAAAAGACAATTTTTTCCGGAGGGACATTCGATTTCAATTTTTCAAGCTTTGACCTACACTAGTATTTAAAATGACTCAACAAAAGGTTCATACTGTTGTCCACGAGGCCAACGATGTTGAGGCACGGCCTACTCCGGCAGAGTTTTATGCCAAGCAACCAGCTAAATCACTCTCGTCCTTGGAAGAGTACAAGGCCATGTACAAACAATCGATTGAGGATCCAGAAGGATTTTTTGGTCCTTTGGCTAAACAATACTTAGACTGGGACAAGGAATTCAAGGTTGTGAAGTCTGGATCGCTTGCCAATGGTGATGTTTCCTGGTTCCTTGGTGGAGAACTGAACGCGTGCTACAATTGTGTTGATAGACACGCTTTTGCCAATCCAGATAAAACAGCCATAATTTTCGAGGCCGACAGCGAGCAGGACAGCCGTAAATTGACATATGGTGAGCTTTTGAGTCAAGTGTCTCAAGTTGCAGGTGTGTTGAAGAGCTGGGGTATCAAAAAAGGTGATACTGTTGCAATCTACCTTCCAATGACCCCAGAGGCTTTGATCGCCATGCTGGCTGTGGTGCGTCTGGGAGCTATTCACTCTGTGATATTTGCTGGATTTTCCGCAGGATCTATCAAGGACAGAGTCAGTGATGCTGGCTGTAAGGCTGTGATCACTTGCGATGAGGGCAAAAGAGGAGGAAAGACCATCAACACCAAAAAGATTGTTGATGAAGGATTAAAGGAATGTCCATCCGTCGAAAAAGTGCTTGTCTTCAAAAGAACTGGCGGAGATGTTCCTATGCAAGAGGGAAGAGATTTCTTCTGGGACGAGGAATGTGCCAAATTCCCTAAGTACTGTCCCCCAGTGCCAGTCAACGCTGAAGACCCATTGTTCATGCTCTACACTTCTGGCTCCACTGGTGCTCCAAAGGGTGTTGTTCACTGTACGGGCGGGTTCCTGTTGGGTGCCCTGATGACCACCAAATTTGTCTTTGACGTGCAACCCGAGGATGTGTTGTTCACCGCAGGAGATGTGGGTTGGATCACTGGTCATTCTTACGCTCTTTATGGACCACTTGCAATTGGTGCAGCTACAATCGTGTTCGAGGGAACCCCAGCTTATCCAGATTACGGTAGATTCTGGAAGATTGTTGAAACACACAAGGCCACTCACTTCTATGTTGCCCCAACGGCATTGAGACTTTTGAAAAAGTCCGGTGAGCACGAAATTGAAAAGTACGATCTTTCTTCGCTTCGTACTCTTGGCTCTGTTGGTGAACCAATTGCTGCTGAGATCTGGGACTGGTATGACAAGAAGATCGGAAAGAGCTTGTGTCACATTTCGGATACTTACTGGCAAACTGAGTCCGGATCGCACTTGATTGCACCACTTGCTGGAGCAGTTCCAACCAAGCCTGGATCTGCCACTTTGCCATTCTTTGGTATCGATGCTGTCATTATCGATCCTGTCACTGGAAAGGTGTTAGAAGGAAATGACGTCGAGGGAGTGCTAGCTGTGCGGAACAGTTGGCCATCCATGGCTAGAACGGTGTACAAGAATCACCATAGATACATGGAAACATACCTCAAGCCATATCCAGGATTTTATTTCACAGGTGATGGTGCTGGAAGAGACCACGATGGGTACTACTGGATTAGAGGAAGAGTGGATGATGTTGTCAATGTTTCAGGACACAGATTGTCGACTTCCGAAATCGAATCTGTCCTGCTTGAAAACGAGCATGTGAGTGAGTCTGCCGTCGTTGGTATCAACGACGATATTACTGGTCAAGCCGTTATCGCTTTCGTGCAATTGAAGAATGATGCCGAGACCAGTGATAACGAGGCTCTCTTGGCATTGAGAAAGTCCCTTGTTATGCACGTGAGAGGCATTATTGGACCATTTGCAGCTCCAAAGAGTATTATTGTGGTGGATGACCTACCAAAAACCAGATCTGGAAAGATCATGAGAAGAATTTTGCGTAAAGTCTGTTCTGGTGAGGCTAAGGGTCTTGGTGATTTGAGCACTTTGTCTAATCCGCAATCTGTTGAGAGTATTATACAGAATGTTGAGCAGCAATTTGGCGTCAAAAATTAATATAAGCAGTGAACATAGCAGGCAGGATAGGAAATTTATATATTGAATTTTTTCTCTTCAAATATTTTGTGGCAAATGTCTCTCGAACAGCTCACAGCGCAGCTTTCTAAAAGTTTTGCTGCTCATCAGTATTCTCAATGCCTAGACATACTACCAAAAATCAAGCTTGAATTAATCCAAAAGAACTTGCTAGTTCCGTCCCTGAATACCACCGCTAACCCAAATGATCTTGCCATCACAAGAACCATCTTGGAGATTGGCGCGCTTGCATCTATTAACTCCAAGGTTCTCACAGCATTTTCAAGTTACATCACTTTACTCAAACCGTTCTATGATTTGAGCACTTTACCAGAGGCTCCTAACAAAAACAAATTACTGAGCTTGTATCTTTTACTGTTGCTTACACAAGGCGACCTTGCGCTGTTCCATATTGAATTGGAATCATTCGCGAATCACGGTCTCTCGGTGGACGAGCTGGAAAAAGACCAGTTTCTTTCTATTCCCATCAAGTTTGAAAAGTGGATTATCGACGGAGACTTTAACAAGGTGCACGAATTGTTGAGTTCCAAGCACAACTTTCCGTGTAACGAGTTCAACCTTTTTGAAAAAGACTTACTTGACTCTATCCGCCTTACGATTGCTAGCAATATTGAGTCAAGTTATACAACCTTACCTGTCGAGAATTTGAAACTACTTTTGTTCTTGAAGAATCAATCGGAGGTGGATTTCTACGTTAATCAATTTTCTTGGACAATCCAAAATGGTGTTGTTTACTTCGCCAAGCAAGTCTCGGATGAGGATGATGTCAATACTGATGAGAAGTTCATTATTAGTAATTCCTTGACTTATGCTAAGGAGATGGAGAGTATTGTATAGAATTAACGAAAAGTTTTGAAATTTGTTTTTCCATGTAATTAAAAATATGCTACGAGAGTTCGTGATTTTCAAGGTGCTACAACTAGCAATTGTTTACCTTGCACCCGCCCCTTTTGACTCATCTGGCAAGATCCTTCTCAACGAGTTCGATGAGCATTTGGATCATTTACCTGCTATTTTGAGGTATTTATGTACCCACATATTTTCAAAATTTGTGGCATGGGACGCTATATACTTTATGAAGTTGGCTCTTGAGGGGCCAGCATTTGAACATGAGTATGTGTTTGGCACTTTGTGGTGGCGGCTTCTTGCAGCTCTACCTACGCAAAACATCTACTACAAAATGCTTGGTGGTGTCATTATTTCCAACTGTTGTCATTTTCTAAGCTGTCTTTTGATTCACAAAATGTCCGATCATTACTATAACGAACGAATTGCACGCAATGCTTCATTAATAGCAATCATACAGCCATCTGGTATTTTTAGCACAGCTTTATATACGGAACCAATGGCTCAATTCTTTTGCTATGCTGCTTTGGTTTTACGGAGCCACGGCTACAAAACTTTCTCATACCTTGCATCCGGCATTCTGGTAGCAGTTGCTTTTGGATTTCGTTCAAACTGTTTGCTATATGGCATCATCTACCTGTACGATTTGTTTCGAAGGAAATCCCTTTACCCATTGTTCGCTGGCTTGCCCCTGCTTGTGGCTTTGATATTCTCCATATATCAGCCTTATTCCGAATTCTGTCCAGAAAGAGGGGAGTGGTGCTTTTCGCTTACACGATCACTCACATCTTATGCACAGAATCACTATTGGAACGTTGGATTTTTCAACTACTTCACTCTAGGGAATATACCACTTTTTATTTTAGCCGCACCAAACTTGATGATACTAACTGCAGCTGTTCGACGCTACTGGCGCTCCCAAATACTTCGCCCGATTGTTCTTGTTACTTTAACATACCTTGTTCTTCAAGCTTGCTACATGCACGTACAGATCGTCAATAGAGTGATGTCGTTTTTGCCAATTCACATATGGTACGTTGCAGAGACTGAAAATAGAATGGTGGCTAGATTTTGGATATTTTGGGTACTGTTACAAACCGCCCTATTTGCTACTTTCTTGCCGCCAGCATAGTTACTCTTCTAAGCGACCATAGCTTGTTGGGAACAAACCGCGAATGCCTTCAATCTCACCTTCAGTCCATCCTGAGCCGGTGTCTTCGGTTATGATAGCCACGCGATCACCAACTGCAACACCAAGCTCATCGTCACCTTGGGGCTCATAGTCATACATAATCGTCATGTATTTAACGCGCTTAGCGCTCTTTCGAGGGGCCACTTTCGGTCCTTGCTTTTTCCCCCCAGATTGTACAATTTGAATATATGTTGATGGGACTAGACCAGTAATGCCAGCATTGGTTTGTACACGGGTCCAGCCCGAGCCTGTATCCTGCTCTAGCACAACTAGATCCTCACCGGGAACCATAGATGCTTCATCCGAGTCAGTTGCGGTATAGGCATATAAAGCTTTAGCTGTTGGTCCGGAAGTCGAACTCGAACCAGAAAAGATTGAACCAATATGCCCAAATAATCGGCCTTTGCTACTACCATGTGTTGTAGTGGTAAGCCTGCTCACCCCGCTAGTGATCGAATGTAAATCTCCCGTATCTGGCTCATCAGATCGTTTTCTATTCAAAAACCCTAGTCCTCTACGTTTCTTCTTCTCGGCTATTCTGGTCACCGCAAGATCCTTGCCTTCAGCCGCTGTCTGAATAGTCTCTATCTCCACCTCTGCTGCCACACGTTGAGTATCATCGATTGCAAACTTTTGCAGGGTACTGACAGACTTGTTTAGTATATTTTCATACTTGAAATACTCGTCCTTCGTTTTAATTTTGACTTCGGTCAGTGCATCACCCATCAGTTGCTTGCGTTCCTCAACCAATTCGGCTAATTGTTGCTTTTCATCTGCACACAGCCTTTCGTACTTGTCGTAAACGATGTTGCTTTCATTTAGTCGCTGCTTGAGCACTTCAAGTTCGCGATCCGAGGTAATCATTGTCTCATCATCATGCCAGATACTTGATGGAATATAATAGAAATCCGCAGGTTCGTTCCATCCACCCTGATTGTGCTTGACAAACATGGCCGTATCAAGACTTGGTAAATTCTGGTGAATCATTTTGTCCATGGAATCTAGATACTTGAGAGACTTTTCTAGACACTGACGTTCCAGACTGACAGCGGTGAGCCACACACCGTTGACACGGTTCACTCTGGATTCATTCAACTGCTGCAACCCGTCCAGCACTTCAGGCAAATCTTGATAGTAGTATTTGTCTTTTAATCTGTTGGCGATGGATATTTTGATGAGATAATTATTCTTGGCCGCGTTCATCTCGAATTCGCGTTTTTCCAACTTCTGTTGAGTACGATCACCACTACTCTTTTCAGACTTCGAACGTTGGCTTTCCATCGCCTGACAAGAATTATCGTATTCTTTTTTAGCTTTCGTTACTTCATCAAAATGACGGGTTTTTATACTTTGCAATTCATCATCCACTTGCTTCCAACGTTGCCGCATCTGCTCATATCTGCCTTGAATTTCAGTAAATGTAGATGCCACACGACGATCAAACTCCTTTGAAAGATTACTCCGTTCTTTAGCGAGTTCCTCTGTTTGTGCAATGACCTCATTCCAAGCAACAAGACTGGCACTTTCCAAAGATCCTGGAGTAACAACAGGTTCAGGACCGACACTCACACTGGCAGAGATCTTGGACTTCTTCTTAAAAGATTCCGAACATAAATTGCGCAGTTTTTCAGCGTACTCTGCCTCAATGGCCGCACGTTGCCTATAAAAGGCCTCCAAATCTCCCATCCACTCAATGCCTGCCTTAGCCCACTTTTCAGTAGGCTTGAAAGCATCTTTTAATTCATTTCCTATGCTAACCTCCATGAAATATCTGTTAAATTCTACTTACGGCTCGACAACATTAAGTAACACACCCTCACACCAAACTTTGGAGTCTATGTTTGATGGTTGGGCTCATTGCAGAGTCTATACGTAAACCGTCATAATCAGCGGGACCGCTAGTCCGTTTCAACTGATATATCTCATGATCCTTGGTATAAGATTTTGTTAGTTCGTATTCCATGATGGACGCGATATCCGTGCACCCAATACCCACGACATCTGCTTTGTCACATAATTTGTTCGACACCCACGTTTTCAGGCTAGTACGGAATGTGTAACCTTCATGCGTGTTGCGCGAAAGGTATTTCGGGTACTCACGTAAGAGAATCTGATCTACCTCGTTGGGAACATAGGCAAACGTACCTTCAAATAGTGCTGGACGAAGCGGCGATATTTCATTGTGTGCGTAATAGTGCTCGTCACGGCACCCATAGAGATTTTTGAAATCTCTCAGGGAAAGATCATTCTGTTGCATAAGATGTTTGATCTCCTCCAGGCTCTTTTTTCGACTAGGTGGAAGCTGGCCAGGTATCTTGGCCAGAGCAGTTATGTCAACATACAAGCCTGTTGCTGTATCAATAAAGCGAGCATCTATGGCATTGTTGCCGTTTCCGCGCCTGCGGTCGTAAAAATATGGACTGACATCTAATAAATAGCTTCCGGTTCCCGCATCATTCACGACAAGAGTTTGGTTGTAGTCACGTGCAATTTTCAGAAGTGATTTCTGAGTCACCTGGACATCCAAATCAAAATCCCAGTCAAGAACCAATCCGTTGAATTGGTACCCAAGCAGAGTTCCATGTGCCAGCCACGTGTCAAGGCCTGCTATATTAGCAAACCGTAGCCAAGCAGTCACAAGCTTATTGAGTGCCGACTTACGCTCAATAGAGGTTAGGTTGCGTGCATTGAAGAACCTCCAGTCAAAGTGAGCACCGTTGACGCTCTTTCCATAAGTTTCTGCTTCAAAAAAGTACTTGGGCTGATTTGGGGGATGCACTTCGAAAGACAATCGTTTCTGCTCTTTAACCACATCCCATTCGAAATCATCAGTCGTTAAGTATTTGGGCGATTCGTCCGGTCTTTCAGCACAAACCGATCGACTATGAGAGGATTGGGGAAGCTCCGGGCGACAGGTATGAGCAAATAAAAGCTGTGATTCTTTAGACATGGATATCCCAGAGGGAACTTGGGGCTGTGCAAGACCTTGACTGGTAATTTTGTGTATGACATATTCCGCGATGAGTTCAGGTGTTGTTGCCTTTGAGGTTGGTTCCGTGTAAACTATGGCAGCCCTATTTCCAGAAAGGAAAACAACTCTTGTTGGCGGCGGAGCTTGGTGCAAAATGTATGCTGCTCCGTATACAATTCTGGCTTCGAGCGGTAATTTAGGAATATATGGCTGTGTAACTTTGAGAGTAGGATAACGTGAAGGTAGCGAATGCAGTTGTGCTTGAGAAACATCGGAACACAAACGGTCTGACAGGCCAAGCTGCTTTCTAAAGGTTTTACAGTCAAGAGGCCGTCCTTTATTGGTTGCAATCCAAAAATCTGAAGGAAGAAGGCGTTCATCGAGATCTACCCAGTCACGCCAATTGAAGGACATTTTGAAATCTGGCAAGGGAATACCATTCTTTGTATTAGGGTGAGTGCGAAGTTTGAACAGCCACAAGGCAGCAATTAATCGCGGGTCATATGGATGATCTGGGGATGGAAAATATGACTGCTCTAATTCTAGGCTGCGAAGTATAGAGGGCTCAAGATTGTGCAGCTCTCTGTAATCTGATGGTTCTAAAGGCACCTCAAGAGGCAAATAAGACCATGACATGATATTCTGCGGACTTTTGAGCAGTAGGAATCCCAAGATCGTCAAAAGACATGTGCCTAATATTGCACGATTAGATCTTCTAGTAAGTTTGGGGCTGTGAAGTCTAAATCGTCTTTTCTCTTCCAAAGGGGAGCCGTATGGAGTAAACACATATGGGGATGTGCTAGCTGAGGACGGCCTTGAGCTGATTGGCGGACTCTCAATAAGAGCTGGACCTCGGGCTAGGATAATTTCGGTGTAACGCATGATTACAAAGTATTATCAAACACAGATAAATCCCGCTCGGGCCCAAGTTAAACGCCGAACTTTACTAATCCCGGTCATATCTGGATTACATAATATTTAAAAAATTGTTTGTCTACACTATACTCCAGCTCTAAATTGCTAAATTGAAGATAAGCTAAATGATTAACTCCTATTCCCAGAATTTCGGTCCGAAAATTCCTAATTAGAACACCTTGATTAGTCAAAGAGCAAAAAAAATTTGAAAGAACAATAGAAGGATCTAAAATCCCTAAAAATACTTAGGGTTTTGGGATATAAAGCTTCTACATCCCAGCATTCGAAATCAGGTAGCAAGATGAGTGTTCAACAATTACCTGAAACAAATGTGTATGAAAGTGATGTTGATGAGCTCATCAACCTTCATCGATCAATGACAGAAGTTGGACCTGATGGAGAGCAAGACAACGTATTAACTCGGTTCTCGACTCTGTCCAAGGCATTATCCAGAGTTACCGCAGAAGAGATGAAAACGTTTCAAATTGATCCTAATGATTTTGACCTCAAAAGAATTTTGAAGTACATGGAATCCAGAGCTAATGAACAAGGAATAGGCAAACGTACGGCTGATTTGGTTTTTGAAAATTTAGAAGTCACTGGTGTCAACACAGTGGCAGCAATTGTTCCAACTGTCGGCGATGTGTTTGGTGGTCCTGTTAAGAAGTTCATTGACCGTATGTCGAACAAAACCTCTCAAGCATTTGCTCAGATGGATAAAACAAGAAAAATTATTCACAATATAAATGGTATATGCGAGGCTGGTACGATGACCTTGGTGCTGGGTAGACCAGGAAGTGGCTGCTCGACTACATTGAAGGTACTGGCTGGCGAAACGCAGACATACGTTTCTACAAGTGGTGAGGTTTTGTACAATGGCATATCTCAAGATGAGATGATGAAAAGATTCAAAAATCAAGTTGTGTATAATCCAGAATTGGATGTTCACTTCCCTTATCTAACAGTTGAACAGACAATGAACTTTGTTATTGGTTGCAAAACACCTAACGTCAGGATTGACAATTTGTCGCGCAAAGAATATATCGCAACTGTGAGAGATCTTTACTTGACTTTGTTTGGTTTGAAGCATGTTGAAAAGACATTAGTTGGTAATGATTTTGTTCGTGGAATTTCAGGAGGTCAACGTAAGCGTGTCTCAATTGCGGAAGCCATGGCAACAAGGGCCTCCATGTATTGCTTCGATAATGCTACGAGAGGTTTGGATGCTTCAACTGCTTTAGAGTTTGCTGAATCATTACGTACAATGACTAACATCTCAAAGTCTACATCTATCGTGACTATCTACCAAGCATCTGAAAACATATACCAACTGTTTGACTACGTGACAGTTCTCTACTTTGGTCGTCAGATATACTTTGGTCCAATCACTGAAGCTGTTGCTTACTTCGAGAAAATGGGTTACCAGAAGTCGGCCAGAGAAACCAGTGCCGAGTACCTAACCTCAGTCACCGATCCTCTTGCAAGAACTGTTACTCCTGGATTTGAGGGAAAAGTGCCTCACACTGCAAGAGAGTTCGAGGAGTATTGGCTTCAGTCTCCCGAATTTGAAGTTCTTCAAAGACGAATTGCCGAGAAAAAGAACTCTTTCAATGCCGACAATACCAGGGATGTATTCCAAAAGGCCCATGAAATGGAAAGGTCTAAATTTACAAGAGCAACCTCCCCTTACGTTGTCAATTATTTTGAACAGTTGAGACTCTGCTTTACCAGAGGCTTCCATAATATCAAGAACAACAGAGCATACACAGTCACATTGCTAGTTGCAGCAGTTATTCAAGCATTGATAGTTGGTTCATTATATTACAATACTTCAAATTCAACGGAAGGATCATTTGCCCGAGGTGGTATCATCTTCTTCACATTCTTGTACTTTGTTGTGATGTCTCTTGCAGAGATGGCCTCTCAATTTGAAAATAGGCCTATTCTCAGCAAACACAGAGGTTACTCTTTGAATTATCCTTCCACTGAACTGCTGTCGCAATACATGTTACAGATTCCACTCCGTGCATTTGCAATTGTTCTCTTCTCGTTGGCACTTTACTTCATGTCAAACTTGAAGCGCGAGGCAGGTCCTTTCTTTGCATTTTTACTATTTGTCAATCTTGCAGTTCTTGCTATGAATTCCATCTTTACCATCATTGCATCGTTAGCACCTGACTTCCCTTCTGCAAACGGAATAGCAGGACTTTTCATGATGACCTCAATTCTCTACAGTTCTTTCATGATTCAACGTCCATCAATGTACTGGTGGTTCAAATGGTTTTCATATATCAACCCTATAGTGTATGGGTTTGAGAGTTTGATAACGCTCGAGTTTCATAACCGAAAGATGCCATGCTCACCCAATCAAGTGGTTCCACGAGGACTTGGCTACGAATCTATCTCAAGCGATAATAGTGTCTGCGCATTTACTGGAGCTAGTTTATCTTCGGAGTTGTATGGAAGTGGAAGCTACGTCAATGGTGATATTTATTTGAGCCTCTCGTTCCAGTATACGTTTGCTCATTGCTGGAGAAACCTTGGTATCTTGCTTGGAATGATTGTGGGCTTGGTTGCTATTAATTTAATCATTGCAGACTTTTACAATCCTGTTCGTGCATCGTCTGATCAACTTCTATTTATTAGGGGTGCGCAACTACCTAGAAGTTTGCTGGAGTCTATTGGCCTTGCTTCCAAAAACAGCGACGAAGAAAGCTGTACAGACTCTGTCACTGAAAAAGATGTTCAGGAGGATCACATGCATGGTACCGCTGAGGTGACTGACGAGAGACTCGGTTCCAGTGACATCTTTATGTGGAAAAACATAAATTATACTGTGCCATATGATGGCCAAGAGCGCAAACTTTTGGACAATGTTCATGGCTATGTTCTTCCTGGTACCCTTACGGCCCTTATGGGAGAGTCAGGAGCGGGAAAAACGACTTTACTCAATGTGTTATCTAAGAGAACTGATGTGGGTGTCATCACAGGAGATCTCTTGATCAACGGAAAACCTATCGATGCAAGTTTTGAGAGAAGAACAGGTTACGTTCAACAACAAGACTTGCATATCGAAGAACTGACTGTGCGTGAATCTCTGATTTTTTCAGCACGGATGAGAAGAGATGCAAGTGTTACAAATAGCGAGATCGAAGAGTATGTCGATAAGGTGATTAAAATCTTGAATATGGAAGAGTATGTTGACTCCGTTGCTGGTGAAGCAGGATATGGATTGAATGTGGAGCAGCGCAAAAAGCTGTCCATTGCCACTGAGCTGGTTGCAAAACCTTCGCTCTTACTTTTCCTCGATGAACCAACATCTGGTTTGGACTCACAATCTTCGTGGGCTATCATTCAAGTGTTACGTTCTCTGGCCGCGGCAGGACAAGCTATTCTTTGTACAATTCATCAGCCTTCTGCAACTCTATTCGAACAATTTGACCGCTTGCTTTTGCTCAAAAAGGGCGGACAAACTGTTTACTTTGGTGATATAGGAGATAACTCGAAGACGATCCTCGACTATTTCGAGTCTCAAGGCGGAAGAAAATGTGAAAGCCATGAAAACCCAGCAGAGTACATTCTAGAGGTCATTGGTGCCGGAGCGACAGCAGTTGTGGATAAAGATTGGCATGAAGCTTGGGAAAATAGCGAGCAATCTAAAAGTGCTTATCAAGAAATAGAAAATATGATTGCTCAAACCTCTAGTTTGGAGGCTTCCAACCAACCGCATCTTTTGAAGAAGTTTGCAGCACCTTATCATGTTCAGTTGAGATACGTCATCAGGCGTACTTGGTTCCAATTTTATAGAGACGTGGATTATGTCATGGCTAAATTCATGGTGCTGCTCGCTTCTGGTCTGCTAACCGGTTTTTCGTTCTGGAATATCAAGCATACGGTCGTTGGATTGCAGAATGTTTTGTTTGCAAATTTCATGACAGTTGTTACGGCTGCTCCTTTGACTAATATGACCCAAGAGAAAGCAATTAAATCGAGAGAGCTCTTTGAAGTCCGTGAAACCAAGTCGAATACATTCCATTGGTCATGCTTGTTGATTGCCCAATTCATCGTTGAAATGCCTTTCAATCTTATGTTTGCTTTGCTCCATTTTATTGCCTGGTGGTTCCCTATACAACTCGACAATGAGGCTTCTCGTGCAGGATACTGGTGGCTGACTTCGTGTTTCTTTTACCAATTCTATCATACCTCTTTGGCTTTAATGGTTTTATACCCTGCAGCAGATTTGCCTTCTGCGAATGTGCTTAGTGGCCTTGCTTTGAACTTCATCATTTCTTTCTGTGGTGTCGTTCAAAACTACAAGCTTTTCCCTCGTTTCTGGGTCTTCATGTGGAGAGTATCCCCTCTGACATACTTCATCGATAGCATGGTGTCTACAGTTTTGCACAACCGTGAGGTGCACTGCTCCGATCAAGAATTAAACTACCTACAGCCACCTGTTGGAGAAACGTGCGGCAGTTACCTTCGCGAATACTTCGAAAGCAATAGCGGCTATGTTGCAAATCCAAATGATACATCTAACTGTGGTGTTTGTCTCTACAAAGTAGGAGATGAGTATCTTGCGTCGGCTGGAATGAGCTGGGATCACAGAGGCAGAAATGTGGGTCTGTTTGTTGTTTACATTGCGTTCAACGTGGCGGCTATGTTAAGTTTATACTACGTTTTCCGTGTCCGGAAAGTTGGTCTCCCCAAGTTTAAGTTTGGCAAAAAGAATTAAATACTTTTCACAAATAAGCAATCAATCGTGCGTTTATGTTGACTAGTAAAAAGCTAGATAGCTAAATCTCAGTAATCATCAACGTCAATCCAAAAATAATCGGGAGAATTAAAAATTATTGCCGTCCCCAGGAATCGAACCTGGGTCGCTTGTGCCACAAACAAGAGTACTAACCACTATACTAGAACGGCAGCTTACAGGAATTTACCGCTGTAGCTTTAAGTATTCAAATTCAATTACATATAGCAACATGGAATAAATACCTATGTTCAAGTCGATTCCTTCAATTTTCATAACGGTTTTGCTTCTATATAGTCATACTTACTCGTCCATGGTGATAACAGCACGGATGCAGGAACCGCTATGCATATCATGGAAAGCTTTGTTGATATCAACCAATGGGTGTCTGTGAGTGATAAATTCGTCAACCTTGATCTTTCCGCTCATGTAGTCTCCAACAAGATCTGGCATTTGAGTTCTACCCTTAATGCCACCAAAGGCACAACCTCTCCAGGATCTACCAGTGACAAGCTGGAATGGACGAGTGGAGATCTCTTTGCCAGCAGCAGCAACACCAATAATGATAGACTCTCCCCATCCCTTGTGGCATGCCTCCAAAGCATTTCTCATCACTTGGACATTACCAGTGCAGTCGAAAGTGAAGTCGCAACCACCATCTGTCATCTCAATAAGCTTGTCAACGATAGGTTGTCCCTCAGGCAGCTTGGTTGGGTTGATGAAGTCGGTTGCACCGAATTGGAAAGCCCACTCTTTCTTATCATCATTGATATCAATCACAATGATTTTTCCGGCCTTCTTTTGGACAGCACCCTGAATCACAGACAAACCAATGCAGCCTGCACCGAAGACACCGATGTTGTCACCCTCGGATATTTTGGCGGTGTTGACAGCAGCACCATAACCAGTGGTAATACCACAGCCCAATAAACAAGTTCTGTCCATTGGAGCCTTAGGGTCGACAGCAACAACTGAAATATCGGCAACAACAGTGTATTGAGAGAAAGTGGAGCAACCCATGTAGTGAAGCAAAGGTTTGCCCTTGCAAGTGAATCTCGAAGTTCCATCTGGCATAACACCCTTACCTTGGGTAGCTCTAATCTTTCCACAAAGATTCGTTTTACCGGACTTGCAGAATTTACACTCTCTGCATTCTGGGGTGTAAAGGCAAACAACATGGTCGCCAACCTTGACACTGGTAACACCCTCACCAACAGATTCAACAATTCCTGCACCTTCGTGACCAAAAACCACAGGGAATGCACCTTCTGGGTCGGAACCAGACAAGGTATAGGCGTCGGTGTGGCAGACACCAGTGTATGCAATTTTGACTCTGACTTCGTGTGCCTTAGGAGGAGCAACCTCAATGGTCTCAATTGAGAGATCCTTTCCAGCTTCCCAAGCAACAGCAGCTTTACAGGTGATAGTTTTTCCAACGGTAGACATGACTAAATTTCAAGATAAGATTTATGTCGGAAAGTTTTCAAACTTTATAGAAATTTAGCAAGGCTATTTCCTTCCTTATTAGGAATAATTAAGAGGCGAACAACTATTGATAATAATTCTGCATTGGTCGATCGACTTAGTAAAGATGAGCGTCGTTCTAGAGACTAATGTCGGGAATTTGGTGGTAGACTTATTCGTGCGAGATGCTTACAACGAGTGTCGCATTTTTCTCGCTCTATGTAAACTCAAGTACTATCACTACTCTCCATTTGTGAACGTGCGCAAAAATGTTGGAGTGGATTGCGGAAATCCCAACTTTCCTCATCGTCCTACTGCCCCGCAAATTGAAGACGTCATTGATTACAGCCCTTCCTCAGCAATAAATGACAAGGCTGTGGGGCTTGTCATGTTACATATTGACAATAATCGCTTGAGTGCAGAATTCACAATTGCTCTTTCAAATACAGCAGAAATTCCGGGGTCTCCTTTCGGACAAATAGCAGAAGGATTCACATTGCTCGAATACATAAACCAATGTGTTTTGGACGAAACCAATCGTCCCGTCAAAGACGTTCGTGTCTTTCATACGCATATTCTCGAGGACCCTTTCAATCTTAAAATAGAATGTCCACCCAGTCCATACCCGACAGAAAGACAGATTAAATCATTCCAATCGCTTATCGACAATAAATCGCTAGAAAACATCAAGGCTGAATCTCATGCACTGACGTTGGAGGCTCTCGGTGATCTTCCTTCGGCAAAAATACAACCAAGTGAAAAAGTTCTGTTCATTTGTAAACTCAATCCGATCACTACCGAGGGCGATTTGAAAGTCATATTCCACAGATTTGGACAGATAGTATCCATAGAAATTGTCAGGGATAAGATTACAAGTCAATCATTATGCTATGGATTTATTGAGTTTACCGACAAAGCTGCTGTAGAGATGGCATTTCGGAAAATGCAAGGAGCACTCATCGACGACCGAAGAGTTCATGTGGACTTTTCCCAAAGCACAAAACGTAAACGTTCTAGAAACAATACATAATCTATTCTCTCACTCCGCCATTTTGTTGACCACAAGATCTTTAACGAACGGCACGTTGTTTAGGAATTTGACACCAAGAGATCTAGCCATCACCAAAGGCGTGAACTGTGTAGTGTAGATCTTATGCAGCTTATCGACAACTCCTAGGAGGACATGGTTTGCAGGATATCTCTCACTGAAATATGGCTCCAAAGCCATTTTAGTTCCGATATCGAGACCACGCTCGGCAGATTTCTCAAGAACTGCAACAAGACTTTTGACGTCAGCTTGTCCCATATTTAGACCTTGACCAGCTAACGGATGTGTAGTATGTGCTGCATCACCAACAAGAGCAACGCGCTCTTCAACGTAAGAGTCCGCATGACTTAGTCTAAGCGGGAATTTTCCTCGTGAATTAGCCACCATGGATTCCACTTCTAGAGGTAACTTTTCGGCATCTTGGTACGCCAATTTCGAGTTGAACTGTCCAATACGCCAGGAAATTTCATCTAACAGAGAATCAGGGTTCTCGGCTGCCGTTTTGAACAGGAATTTCATTTCATCCCAAGATAGCCTTATACCAGCATTGATCATTCCAACAAATTGGTCCTCACCTAATTTCATAAGGATATCCGAGTATTCTGGAGTGACAGTCCACACAAGTGTTGTCCAATTATCAGGCATTGGAAGCAAAGCGATAGGACCAGTTGGCAAGAACCGCTGCCATCCAGTTGGGTATCTGAATTCATCGGATTTGAATTTCAGAGTGGCCACCAAGCCCCACCGATTGTACATCCACCCACGACTTTCGACGTCCGCAAATTTTCTAGCAGGAGAATTGTAGCCATCACAACCTATGAGAAGTCTAGTTTTAATCTCCTCCCCATTGGACAGTTTCAGTATTGGCCAACCTAGAGTCTCATCTGCCACAATTGTCTCAACTTTGGTCTTCTCTATTATATCAAACCCACCAAGCTCCTCAAGTCTAGAATATAATGCAGATTGCAAGTTGAGGTTTTCACACATGGTTGCAAGAGAGGGACCATCAAACTCGATCTTCGCATCGGTCAACCCATCCCAAGCAACAATATTGTCATAGCTTTGAACCCTGTCTTCCTTGATGTGACTCCAGGCTCCAATATCAGTCAAGTAGGCTATAGTTGAAGGAGTCAAAGACACCACTCTATTAGTGTATAGCTTTGGAGGCTCTTTTTGAAAATCAGTCAGAGGACTTGTCAGATTTCCTGCTTCGACCAACTTGCACTTGTAAGACGACAGAATTGGTGAGTTTTTGATGGCAGCTGCCAAGGTTAAACCAGCGGGACCTCCCCCAATAATCACAATGTCGGTCAAAGATGACCGCACTGATGAAAGGAAACGGATACTCATAAAAGACATCGAAAAATATTTTTGAGAAAATCAAGTTAAATGTTCCGGTCTGTCGTAAAAGGTTATCGATATGCTTTCTACAGACAATTGCACACAGGAGATGTTGTCACGATCAGTAGCTTGAAATATACAGGTCTTGTGGCTAATAAACGTGTGTCACTGAAATTATCGACTGATCTTTCAACCGATTTTGGCAGGGCCAGTTTAGGTGATGATTTGAAATACTCAATTAATTATGCCGTCTTGTCACGAGATCTTAAGAATTTTGAGCAGAAGTACAGCAACCACAATTTCCAATCTTTTGTCCAATTGGGCAATATATTGTTTAAGGACGTCTTGTTTGGATGTACACCTAGCAAAGATGGCGAGCTTCAACTTGATTTTTCTATTGAAGATACTCCAGTAAAGATTACAATCCACAAAAACTCAGATGGTTTCACAACAAATCAAATCAAGATTAGCAATATCAAAGTCGACACTTTGATAGGCGTTTTCAAAGAGGAACGTCTTGCCAAACAACCTGTGGTGCTGAGCTTGGTCCTCGGAGTCGACGATCATGTAAAGCTAGCGGAACTTATTTCTATTGTTAAGCGGTATGTGTCAACTTCTGAGTTCAAAACTGTTGAAGCTTTGGTGCTAAATGTTGCCAAGGTTGTGACACAGTCAGCTAATTCTGTTCATCAGTGCACAGTTAGTGTACTTAAACCCAAGGCTATCGAGGGAACTGATGGTGTTGGAGTTTCTGTCACTAGATCTCGTGAGCAGCTTGACTCCGTGGAAATTGTTGATTTCGGATTATCTAGCTCAGGGTATGTGCCCAATCTCAGTCAAGATACCTTATTACAGACGGGTAAACATTTCGTGTACTTGGCAATTGGTAGCAATCAAGGTACCCAATTGCACAATATAGCAACAGCCATACAAGAATTGAATCGGCGCAATATCAAAGTTCAAGCCACCTCATCGCTATATCGTTCGAAACCGATGTATTATACGCAGCAACCAGACTTTGTTAATGGTGCCTTGTTGGTTGAAACGGAGCTATCTCCCGAGAATCTTTTGGGGGAATTGAAGCAAATAGAGTACGATGTTCTGGGTAGAGTCAAGCATTTTGATAATGGCCCTCGCCCAATCGACATCGATATACTTCTATATGATAACGCAATCGTTTCTTCACCAGAGCTAAACATTCCCCATATTAGTATGCTTGAAAGACCGTTTGTGCTACGTCCGCTTTGCGAATTGCTTCCACCTGATTACTTACATCCGGTCACCGCTGAACCAATCCATAATCACTGGAGAATCTTATCGGAAAGCACTTCTATTGAGGACCTGCAGCCAATCATATCGTTGTCGAATGCCAAATTTGTTCCTTATGGTACTAAAACCATGATTATGGGCATTTTAAACATTACTCCCGATAGTTTCAGTGACGGAAGTTCCTCCAACCTTTCACCAGAAAATGCGATAGCACGTGTCGAGCGAATGGTCTCTCATGGCGTGGATATCGTTGATGTTGGAGGCTGCTCCACACGACCAGGGTCCGAACAAGTCTCTGAGGATATAGAGTTACAAAGAGTTGTACCTGTTGTGAAGCAGATCAAGGAACTTTTCCCTAATTTAATTGTCAGCGTGGACACTTATCGTTCTAAGGTTGCAAGTGAATGTGCCAAGGTCGGGGCAGACATAATCAATGACGTTAGCAGCGGCACTCTGGATCGAAACATGTACAATGTCGTTGCTGAAACCGGAATAAGCTATGTCGTTAATCACATGCGGGGAGATATCGCTACAATGTCGTCACTGACAGATTACAGTACTGTTGACGACGAAGTGAGAGCATATTCCAAGTTTTCTCCGCTGGTGAGTAATGTTTGTCGTGAACTTTGTACTACTATCGAGAAGATGCAGCATGAAGGTGTGCATCGTTGGCAGCTAATACTAGATCCAGGGCTTGGCTTTTCCAAGACCGGGCCTCAGAACCTGCAATTGATTCGCGAACTGAACCAATTTAAATGGTACAGACAGATGCACAACAGCAAATACATGGCTTTTGATAACCTCCCAGTTCTTGTTGGGCCTTCACGCAAACGGTTTATCGGAGAAATTACGGGTAAAGATGCAAATGACAGAGAATTTGGCACTGCGGCTGCTGTTGCGGCATGCATAGCCAATGGGGCCAGTATTGTGCGAGTGCATGAGTACGAGCACCTCAAAGATACGGTATCTGTTGGGGATTCAATTTACAGAACATAGGAAACAGCGTTATAGGTATAGAACTTAACCTGGCTCGATTATTCAGAATCAACATCGCAGAATTTGGAAATGTGACCGGACTGTCCGCAGTTGTAGCAAGTTTTTGCGTTGAAAGTAGAACCTTCGCTAGCAGAAGTGCATTCTTTGGAAATGTGACCGGTCTTTCCACAAGCGTAACATCTCACAACACCCGATTGGCAATCTCTTGCGTAGTGATTGAGTCCTCCGCACTTGTGGCACGTGATCTTTGGTCCTCCCCTCACACCACCTGGACAAGCTTTAGCCATGTGACCAGTTCTACCACAGCTGTAACATTTGGTGACAGCTTTAACTGGCTCAGGGCATTCGCCTTGAACGTGGCCTGTCTGTTTACAGTTGTAGCACTGCTTTTGAGTGGTCTGCTTAGGCTCAGGACAGTCACCGGATTCGTGACCTGGTTGCTTGCAGTTGTAACACAAACGCTCGGTCTCCTGACAAGCATCAGCAAAATGACCGATCTGTCCACACTTGTAACACGTTCTTGGGAACACCACAGACATCTCTATTCTCCTTCAAAGGCCTAATATAGTTGCCTAAGATAAAATTTTTCAGACCGCTGCACCCTGGCACCAGACCCTCAAAATGATAAATATGCTTATGTCAGCTCGGTCTGATCCATAACGTAGAGGCCATAATCGGCTGTTGATTCCATGGTATCATAAGCTTTATCAAGATCTAGCATCATGTCTTGTGCGATTATTCGTGCAACAACCTCTGGCGTTAATACAAACCGAACAAAGTAGCTTTTGCCCCAGAATTGAAGGACACTGTTTCCCTTTTTGGTCTCCAACGTCGATTCAAGTTCCTGTAGCAATTGTGTCGTGATGATGTTTGTGCGCTTGAGTCCAAAATAGCCATGATATTTCTGTTTGGGTATATTGATTATCTCTGCATCTGTCACAAAGTCTCGATGTGATGACTCTGCATATTTGCGTGCGATTTCATAGAAATAAGAGGCTGCCTTTCCGTTTAGAATATTCTTGATTAGCGGCAGTAGTTTTGTGGTTTTAACCTTTAATTCGCTCTTGGTGTAAATCTTCGGACTAAAATCTTTATATTTCAAACGGACTTCTAAAGCTTTGCTGCTGTCATCATAAATGTGTTTTATTGTCCCTGTTTCCTTGACAGTTTCAACATTATCATTAGGTTTGACTTTATCCGTTTTAGAGAAGAGCTTGTCAATATACTTAGACTCTTCCTTCTTGGGCTTTTTGATACTCCCCAACTGATTCAGCAATGTCTCTGTATCTTGTTTTATTCGTGATATATCAAAATCCTTGATTAATTCATCTTCTTTGCTCGATGAGCTGTTGTCGCGTGCAATATATATTTCTCTTTTTGCCTTCTTACGGGCAACCTTATCTGATGCGCCTAACAGAGAATCCTCAATCGGGATTTGACTATTAAGCTTTCGTGGCTTTTTAATATATGTAAGACTTGTAAAATTGCGTTTGTTTAATGGCATATATAAAATGGTATAAAAATTGTAACCCTGCTCTGCTATTTTGGTAAAATATTAGTTTCCTGATCTGTCCCCAGCCTTCGTTCCAATTCCACGATTCGCGCCACCTGCGTGTCATTCTGAACCTTGAGAAACTCAAGGTACTTGGTGACAATATCAAGAATGTCGCTTTTGTTCAGTCGCTTACCAGAGAGGGCTTCATCTTTTATATCTTGAGGGCACATATCGACCTCAAAAGCGACTTTGTCGTTGCTCATCCATGGAACCAGTCGCTGCAAGTTTGCAATCTTAGAGTTGATATTGATGCGATATTTTCGTTCGATTCTGTTATGTGCTTTGCGCTGACCCGCAGTCAATGGCTTCTTCACTCTTCCCGTTGTTCCGCGTCGCCTCCTCCTTTTCTTTGAAATCACCTGAGTTGTAGCAGGGGATGATACGGACTCATCTTGAGACACTTGCTCGGGCGTTGTGTGACATGAAGCGGCCATCTCATCGGTCTCCTGAATGTCGAATATATTGAAATCATAGCTATCAACGCTGCTGACCGAACTGCGATGCTCTGTGAAGTCAAACTGAACTTCGTCAAACCAATCGTTATGCAACATGACTTGATGCCGGACTTATCAAGAACTTGAATAGATGTTATATACAATTTAAGTGCTGCATATACAATTTATTGCTGCCCAACTAATTGCCCCTAGGCATGATAATGGGCCCATAATTACGCATACGATGGCTGCAAGATGCGACCTATAAATTCCATGTCCTTCTCCGAACAGCCCGGGGGATGGTTGCGCCTTGAAGGCGGTGTATGCAAAACGCACGCAGTGCATGCATCAATCAGACGGTTCGAAGGCACAAGTCGGCCAGGTGGAGTGAATACCGATTAGCACTAAGTCGTGTTATTATCTCGGCAGAAAGAATGTATGCCGAGATGGTATGAACATGCATCATCGTGCCGCAACATGTTGCACCACCATCACACACCTACACCTAAACCAACGAACCAAAACAACCCTGACACCGCGTATTTATTATTCTAATCAAAAATGGATTTCGATGAACAGCTCCAGCTGCGAATGGCCCTGGTGGAGAGCTCCAAGGTCTTGACATCTCTTCATTTGGTACACAGTGCTAAATGGTCGACTGAAGCACTCAATGGCCTTGCAGAGCTATCGAGCGATCAAAAAATTGCAGTTTTCCAGCAATCACAAAAGAGAGTCCCCCCAACGTATCTTCCTCAGCGAGCTCATGATGACTTCCTTGAGTTTGCTGAACAAGATCGTATTTTGTTGGCAAGCTCGTACTTTAACTTCAAGGAGTTTGACAGGTGCACCCAGGTCTTGCGAGATTGTGTTAGCCCTCGAGGACTCTTTTTGAAATTATATTCCATGTATTTGAGCGGAGAAAAGACACAATACGATGAAACAGGTGGAATATTGGGTCAGCAAGATGGAAAATTTCAGAACACTAAGCTAACACAGATTACGAAAGAACTTGAAACCTACAAGGAAACTTTAAAAGGCCAACTAGAAGATCCCTTTCTTTTGTATTTGCAAGGTCTTGTTCATCTAAAATTGAAAGACAATGCAACTGCTCAACAATGTTTCTACCAGTCGCTTACATTATACCCGTTTAATTGGGCTTGCTGGTCAGAGCTGATTGCCAGTATATCCAACTATAGCGAGGCTTTGAAAGTCTTAAACAGATTCTCAAAGAATTCTAAGTTTGCAAATAACAGACTATACAACATGATGCTTCTCTTTTTCAAAGTGACCATCAACCAAGAGTTCTTTCAACAATTTAGTGAGCTTAATCAGGACTTGTCATACTTGCTTGAAATTTTCCCACGGTTCAGTTTTCTAAAGATACAGAAAGCATTGATTTCGTACAATGCACTTGACTACTTATCTGCTGAAAACATCTTTGATGATGTGCTCGCAAATGACCCCTTACGATTGGATGATATGGATACTTATTCCAATATTCTATACGTTATGGAGAAAAAGTCGAAATTGGCCTACTTGGCACAATTTGCCGCGCAGATTGATAACTTCCGGCCCGAAACGTGTTGTATATTGGCCAATTACTATTCACTCAAGTTTGATCATCAGAAAGCCATCATGTACTATAAGCGGGCACTTGCATTGAACAAGGATTGTCTAAGTGCTTGGACATTAATGGGCCATGAATTTGTGGAGTTGAAAAACTCTCACGCTGCAATCGAGAGTTACAGGCGAGCTGTTGACACAAATAACAAAGATTTTCGCGCCTGGTATGGTTTGGGACAAGCATATGAAGTGCTTGATATGCACCTATACAGCCTCTATTACTACCAGAGGGCGTGTGCTCTCAAACCCCTAGATAAGCGAATGTGGCAAGCTGTTGGAAATTGCAGTGAGAAGTTAGGGGAATTTGAAGATGCCATAAAAGCATATAAAAAAGCCCTTTCAGTTTCCAGTGAAATGGATCACAGTATTCTTTACAAACTTGCAGAGCTATATCAGTCCATATCAGACACACCGAGTGCCGCAACATATATGAAATTGTGCTTGGATGAAGAAGTGAATGATGGTGTTACAACCGAAACAGCAAAAGCTCGACTTTGGCTGGCCAAGTACGAGATGCAAATGAGAAACTGGCAGGCCGCTTATGACTACGCCTCGGAAATGACACACGGAACTTCACATGATATAGAAGAAGCACGCTCAATAGCTCGGGAAGCTCGCGTTAATTTAAACCGTACCCAATAGCTGGCTCCATTGATATATCCGGTTTTGCATTATATATATTTATACAAACCCCAATATTGCTCATATATACCCAGACTGGCAGATAGCTTTTCTCTGGGCAGGCATTGCGTACTTGGTAGTATCAAATGTTCACGATGCCAGATTGTTCGTTGATAAAGTTTGATCGCCTTGACTTGCTCTGCCTTGTCCTCTGCTGGGAGAAACAACTAGCTTTTACCAAGTCAATGTGCTGGAGTTAGCCTCAAGGATAACCAATTGCTATACTATATCAGTGGTTTGATTTACTCACACGAGCAATATTTGATTCAAGTCTTCATGGCTACGTTATTAGTCACTGATTAGTCAGCGATAGAATGGTGATAAATATTTCGAAATATTTTTTAACTTTTAAGTTTTCAAGCTACAGTTCATATGGGTCCCAAACCTCCTTCCGAGCCACCCAAAAAGGGAGCTCCGAAACCTCTGTTACCACCGCCTAGCTTGAAGCCACCTACTGGATCACCGAAACCACCAAGAGATCAGCCGGCATTGAAAAAACCTCGTAATGGTGTTTCTATACCTCCTCCGCCACCTGGACTGAAGCAGAATTCGCCTCGTCCTCCCGCTCCTCCAGGACTCCCTAGAAAGCAAACTGATAGTTCCAAAATTGGGGATGACTCCGAACTGAAACTAAGAGCCCAAAGCTGGCTACAGTTGCAAAAAAAACGGTACCAGGAACACAAGTTGAAATCGAACAAAGTGGTACAATTGCGCAAAATTGAAATGCCTAGAGAACATCTACGAAAGATACTTAATGAACAGGGTGACTTATCGTCCAAAAAGTTTTCTCAAGAGAAACGGTCGATATTAGGCTCTTTGAAGTACATGCCTCATGCCATTTTAAAGCTTCTAGAGAATATGCCTCAACCTTGGGAACCTGTGAAAGAGGTCAGGGTCATATATCATATGAGTGGTGCCATTACATTTGTTGACGAGATTCCTCGCGTGATCGAACCCGTTTACATAGCTCAATGGGCTACGATGTGGCTGCAAATGCGACGTGAAAAGAAAGATAGGAGACATTTCAAAAGAATGAAATTTCCAGTTTTTGACGACGAGGAGCCACCGATTAATTTTGGACAACACATTGAAGAACTTGAGCCTCTTGATGCCATTCGCATGGAGCTTGAGGATGTCGAAGATCTACCGGTTGCTGACTGGTTTTATGATGAGAAACCCCTTGTTGACAATGAGAGGTGCGTCAATGGCTCATCGTACAGACGTTGGTCCTTAGATCTCGATGTCATGGCGACATTGTATAGGCTGAGCACGCCTCTTATGGATGACTTATTTGATCCAAATTACAAGTACTTGTTTGACAGAGAATCGTTCTTCACAGCTAAGGCTCTCAACGTTGCACTACCAGGGGGGCCGAAATTTGAACCCCTTCACAAAGATGATAATCCCGAACTAGAAGATTACACCGAGTTTAACAATATTGATAGAATTATCTTCAGAAACCCTATTCGTTCCGAATACCGCGTCGCATTCCCACATCTATATAATTCCGTCGTTCAGGCTGTGACATTGTCTTGGTACCACTATAATCCTGTCATGTTCACTCGAAAAGAGGACCCTGAACTTCCCGCTTTCCATTTCCACCCTGAATTTGAACCAGTAACACCCAAAAGAGAGGCCATTTTTAGTACTGATTTTGACGATGATGGTTCCTTTCAAGTTGATGTTTGTCCCTTGCTGGAAAGTGATCCAATTGAACCAGAAAACACCTACGAGGCAATTGAACTCTTATGGTCACCTTATCCATTTAACAAACGCAGCGGTCGCATGGTCCGCGCAGAGGACGTTCCCCTTGTCAAAAGTTGGTATTTACAGCATTCTCCTAGGGAATATCCTGTGAAGGTCCGCGTTTCGTACCAAAAATTGCTCAAAAAGCACGTTGCAAACGAACTGCACAAAAGCCCACCAGCTAATCAAAGTAAAGCGAATCTTTTGAAAGAGCTCAAGAACTCGAAATTTTTCCATCAAACAACCTTAGACTGGGTAGAAGCAGGTCTTCAGGTGTGTCTTCAAGGATACAACATGCTAAATTTGATGATTCATCGTCGAGGACTCACGTATTTACATCTTGATTATAATTTCAACTTGAAGCCCACAAAGACATTGACGACCAAAGAACGGAAGAAGTCACGCTTCGGTAACGCTTTCCACCTCATTCGCGAAATCTTGCGCGTTACAAAGCTTATTGTGGATGCTCATGTCCAATTTCGTCTTGGAAATGTGGATGCTTTCCAACTAGCGGATGGAATATACTATGCATTAAATCACCTTGGTCAATTAACAGGAATCTATCGATACAAGTACAAAGTAATGCATCAAATACGCGCATGCAAAGATCTTAAGCACGTTGTTTACTATCGTTTCAATGCTGTTATCGGTAAAGGACCAGGATGTGGTTTCTGGCAACCTGCCTGGAGAGTTTGGATATTTTTCATGCGCGGAATTGTTCCTCTTTTAGAGCGTTGGCTGGGTAATCTTCTTTCTCGTCAATTTGAAGGTCGTCAAAGCAAAGAGATTGCAAAAACAATTACTAAACAACGTGTGGACTCATATTATGATCTTGAATTACGTGCTGCAGTTTTACATGATATACTGGATATGATTCCAGAAGGTATCAAGCAAAATAAAAGCAAGGCTATTTTACAACATTTGAGTGAAGCATGGAGATGTTGGAAGGCCAACATCCCATGGAACGTTCCTGGAATGCCCGAGCCCATTAAGAAAATCATCGAGCGTTATATCAAAGCCAAAGCAGATGGCTGGATTTCTGTGGCACACTATAATCGCCAACGAATCAAGGCAGGGGCTGCTGTTGACAAAGCAGTTGCTAAGAAAAACCTTGGACGTCTAACAAGAGTTTGGATTAAGAATGAACAAGAGCGGCAACAAAACTTCCAAAAAGAGGGTCCATATATCAGTCCAAAAGAGGGAGTCTCAATCTATATGACAATGGTCCATTGGTTGGAGAGTCGAAAATTTGTTCCTATTCCATTTCCTCCCATCAATTACAAGCATGACACCAAAATTCTTACGCTAGCATTGGAAAATTTGAAAGAGACCTATCAAGGTAAAGGCAGGCTCAACTCTTCCGAAAGAGAAGAACTTGCACTTATCGAACAGGCTTATGATCATCCTCATGATTTTTTGGCGAACATCAAAAAGACAATTCTGACTCAACGAAATTTCAAAGAAGTTAGGATTGAGATGATGGACTACTACAGCCATATTTTGCCAGTCTACGATATTGAGCCTCTAGAGAAAATTGTTGATGCTTACCTGGATCAATATTTGTGGTATGAAGCTGATAAGCGCGGATTGTTCCCGAACTGGGTGAAACCAAGTGATAGTGAGATACCACCACTTCTTGTCTATAAATGGTGTCAAGGTGTGGCGAACCTGGACAAGGTTTGGGATGTTTCTGAGGGTCAATGCGATGTGATGCTCCAAACAAATTTGAATAAACTTGCCGAAAAAGTCGATTTCACGTTACTGAATCAACTTCTACGTTTAATAGTGGACTCGAGTATAGCTGACTATTTGACAGCTAAAAACAACGTGGGTCTGACCTATAAAGACATGAATCATGTCAATCAGTTTGGTCTGATACGTGGACTCCAGTTTTCCTCGTTCATATTTCAGTACTATGGATTGGTGGTTGACCTTTTATTGTTAGGTTTGGATAGAGCTGCCGAAATAGCTGGCCCCCCTCAACGACCAAATGATTTCCTAGAGTTTACTGATGTGGAGACCCAATGTAAATCCCCGATTCGCATATACACAAGATATGTTGACAAGGTTTACATGTTTTTCAGGTTTTCTCAAGATGAAGCGGATGAATTGATACAAGAATTCTTGGTTGAAAATCCAGATCCAAATTTTGAGCATATAGTCGGTTACAACAATCGTCGTTGTTGGCCTCGCGATTCGCGCATGAAATTAATGCGGCATGATGTCCACTTGGGACGTGCCGTCTTCTGGGAAGTACAAGGTCGGGTTCCTGAATCTCTTGTATCAATAGACTGGGAGGATACGTTTGCTTCTGTCTACTCAAAAGATAATGCAAATTTGCTCTTCAGTATGTGTGGATTCGAGGTGCGGATTCTTCCGAAAATTCGCATGAGCGAGGACTCTAGCTCTAAGGAAGGGATCTGGGATTTAGTGGATGAAAGCAGCAAGGAAATTATTGCCAAGGCATACTTACAAGTTTCACAAGAGGGTATCGAGGACTTCAATAATAGAGTTCGTCAAATTCTGATATCATCTGGATCTGCTACTTTTACCAAAGTTGCGAGTAAGTGGAATACTACTTTATTATCAATGTTTGCTTATTACCGCGAGGCTGTTATCGCAACAGAACCTCTATTGGAAGCTATTGTGAAAAACGAAACCCGTATTCAGACCCGGATCAAACTTGGACTGAATTCCAAGATGCCATCTCGTTTCCCACCTGCTGTCTTTTACACACCTAAGGAATTGGGTGGATTGGGTATGTTGAGCGCATCGCACATATTAATTCCCGCGTCAGATCTTCGCTGGTCGCGGCAAACAGATACAGGAATTACCCACTTCAGATCCGGCTTGACACACGAGGATGATCGATTGATTCCAACAATTTATCGTTACATCACCACCTGGGAAAATGAATTCCTTGACTCTCAGAGAGTCTGGTCTGAATTTGCAATCAAACGTGCAGAGGCAGAACAACAAAGAAGAAGGTTGACTTACGAAGATCTGGAGGAAAGCTGGGACCGCGGTATCCCACGTATTAGCACGTTATTCCAGAAAGACAGACTTACACTTGCTATTGACAAGGGATTCCGTGCTCGTTTAAGCTTCAAACAGTATTCTGTTGCTAGAAACAATCCATTTTGGTGGATCTCTGATCGCCACGATGGAAAACTGTGGAATTTGAATGCTTACCGCGCCGATGTGATTCAAGCACTTGGTGGCATTGAGACAATCTTGGAGCACACTTTATTCAAGGGAACTGGATTCGAGTCATGGGAAGGTTTGTTTTGGGAAAAAGCCTCAGGTTTTGAAGATACACTCAAGTTCAAAAAGCTCACAAATGCGCAACGTTCAGGTTTGTCTCAAATACCTAATAGAAGATTTACCTTGTGGTGGTCTCCGACAATCAATAGAGCAAATGTTTACGTTGGATTTCTGGTGCAGTTGGACTTAACTGGTATTTTCTTACACGGAAAGATCCCAACCCTCAAAATTTCTTTGATCCAGATATTCCGCGCGCATTTGTGGCAGAAGATACACGAGAGTATAGTTGTGGACCTGTGTCAAGTTCTTGATTCGCAATTGGACGAGCTACAGATCGACAGCGTTGAAAAATTGGCTATTCACCCAAGAAAGTCTTACAAAATGAATTCTTCTGCTGCCGATATCCTCTTGACAAGTTCATTCCAATGGCCATGCAGTAGACCCTCCCTTTTGTTTGACTCAGGTGATCAAATGAATGCCGTCAAATCCGACAAATTTTGGTTGGATGTGCAACTCAGATATGGTGATTATGACTCTCATGATATCTCGCGGTATTCTCGTGCAAAGTTCCTTGACTACACCAGCGATGCCACCAGTACTTACCCAAGCCCGACTGGTCTTTTAATAGCTGTTGATCTTGCCTACAACATGTATGATGCCTATGGAAATTGGTTCCCGGAGTTGAAACCACTCATTCAAAACGCCATGAAAACGATCATGAAACTCAATCCTGCTCTGTATGTTCTTCGTGAACGTATACGAAAGGGGCTACAATTGTATCAAGCTCAACCCCAAGAAGCATTCCTTTCATCGAGCAATTACGCGGAGTTGTTCAACAATGAAAATAAGCTGTTCATTGATGACGCTAATGTGTACCGTGTGGTCACTCATAGCACAATGGAAGGAAATACTGCTGTGAAGTGTCTGAACGGTGCGCTATTCATACTGAACCCGCGGACAGGTCAGCTCTTTTTGAAGATTATTCACAGCTCGGCATTCCAAGGCCAAAAGAGAAGAACTCAACTCTCTAAGTGGAAGTCTGCAGAGGAGGTTGCTGCTTTGGTGCGTTCTTTGCCACGTGAAGAGCAGCCAAAACAGTTAATTATCACTAGAAAGGGAATTCAAGATCCTTTAGAGGTTCATATGCTTGATTTCCCTAACATCCAGATCAGGCCTTCCGAGCTTCATCTACCTTTTGGAAGTGCTCTCAAAATCGACAAGTTACATGATCTTGTTAGTATGGCAAAAGAAACTCAGATGGTTTTGTTCAATATCTATGATGATTGGACTAAAACATGTTCGTCTTTCACTGCATTCAACCGTCTTGTGGTTATCATGCGAGCTTTAGAGATCAATAAAGACCGCACTAGACTTATATTGCGTCCAGATTCTTCCATCGAAACCAAGCCTCATCATTTGTGGCCTTCACTCACAGATGAACAGTGGCACACTGTCGAATCCCAACTGGCAGACCTAATTCTTAGCGATTACGCCTCAAAGTACAATGTTGATATTAACTCTCTCACTGACACAGAAATCCGTGACATAATACTTGGTCAAGACATCAGATCGTCTTCTGTCAATCAGCAGACTATTGCAGATATTGATGGCCCGGGAAATCCGGCTTCCCAGCTGACTGCAGTGAAAACAGAGACTACCAACGTTCACGGTGAAAAAATTACTACAATCACCACCACAAATCATGAACAAGCCACGTTCGAGTCACGTGCTGACTGGCGTCTTCGTGCCATATCTAGTGGTTCGCTCTCTATGCGTACTAACAAGGTGTTTGTTGAGTCAGCAGACCTGGCTGACGAAGAATCGTTGGCGTATGTGATGCCTAAAAACCTGCTTTCGAAATTCATCAAAATGGGAGATGTTCGCACACAAGTTGCAGGACTTATGTACGGGCAGTCGCCGTCAGACAATGCGCAAGTCAAAGAGGTGACCAGCATAGTTGTGGTTCCGCAAGTGGGTGACACACATCGCGTGGAACTGCCAGCGAAGCTTCCGGACTCTCAATACCTGTCGGGGCTTGAACCTCTAGGTTGGATTCATACCACACCTTCAGGTAAGGCTAGCGAAGGAGACGAGTGTGCTGAGTTGCTCACCCATTGTAAGCTCAGATCGTTGCGCTCTTGGAAATCTAGTGCAAGTGTTTTGAATGTGGCTTTCACCGCAGGTTCGGTTACATTATCAAGTCATACAGTTACTCCCGATGGCTATAAATGGAGTGAGTCTCACATGGATGCGTTAGGGTCTAGCTTAGCAGTTCCAGGCTATTCTGATGTTTTCAGACACAAGACGCCTCTCATTCTCACTGACAAAATAAAAGGATTTTTCCTCGTGCCAGATACTGATATTTGGAACTACTCCTTTATCGCAAATGCATGGACTGAAGATCTGGAATATGAGCTCAAGTTGGACAATCCAATTCCGTTTTATCATGAGCTTCATAGGCCACTACATTTCACTTTGTTCAACCAGGCGGAAACGAACCTTGAAGCTGCGCAAGAAGACGTCTTTCGCTGATATGACCGCGTTTTATAATGGCAGACACGAGTATAAAATATTTAGACCTGAAAAAATTTACCTTCGAATCAAAAATATATATCAGGGGACATTGCCACGACGAAAAGACTTGTACGCCGTCTTTACGTTGCCATATACGAATATGAACCGTCCCCGAGAACAAGTATCCCGTCAGGAAGTTTGGTTTTTGAACAGATGAAAGCTGAATGTCGAATAAGGGAAATATTCAAATTGCACGTTTTAGTAAAGTCTTTGTATGTTCCCAAAGTTTTAAGAACTTAAGGAAATCTCCCCTAGAAACAGGTGTGCCGCTAAAGCGTAGTTTTTCGTAGTGATTGATGAATTCCTCAACGGTATCACCATCCTTAGAGTTGAGATGGGAATTGCCAAGCACCTGATGGACCACGTCTCGAAGCGTGAGATGCTCATCAACAGGTAATTCGAATGATTGAGTCAAATGTAACTTATGCCGATACCGCAAATCCTCACCTATTGAGCGTATGACATTCTCATATACGAGATTGTCGGGTAGCTTTAATATGTCTGAAACGTGCGCCTTGTTCAGACCGGGATGCTCGATCCTGCCTTCAGGGCGAGCCATATTTCGAATTTCTATGGTTTTTGCTATCTGCTGCGATATGTAGCTAGCCTCGCGTTTACCAATGTCTCTAGCTGTAATCGGGACGTATGCTTTGGGGATATCCTGAAGATATCGTTTAATATACAATATGCGGAAAATGTAAATGATTGCAGCGAGAAGTAAGAATAGAGCGGATCCGACAACAATTATGATTGCATTAAATGCCAGATTCGATGACTTTTGTGATCTTAGAATGATGTCAATGGGCACTAAGGCGTTCAGTATCAAAAATACAATGATGAAGATAAGTAAAGATATCGAGTACAACCAAACAAGTAAGCCCCGGCCACGCTGGCTAACCTTGCGAAACTTCAGCGGTTTAATACTAAGAACCGGCTGAGGTGCACTCGACGTATTCCTTCGTCGCAGCAAACGTTGCTTGGTTTGCCCAAGCGCGTGCGGCAATGACTCGAAGGAATTCATATGAAAATAATAGAATCTTATATAATTAAAAAATGGACAAGGTCAAGTTGAACCTTGTTCATTACCATCTATGGACCGAAGTTGAGGAATTTCAGAATGGGTCTGTGCGAGCTTTGTTTGGCTTCACTCCGACCAACGAGAGAGAATGTGTTTATCCGATACAGGCTGAAGACAAGCTAACAATGCAAGATCTGGATCATATCTTCGAGGCTACAGGGGTTTCAAAGTTGATGCTTGGTATTTGCGACGCGGATGGATCTGTCATATACTATACTGTGCATAAGGGTGTCCAGAAACCGTCTCAGTAACTATATAAAGCTTTTCACGAAAGCAGTGACGGTAGTTGTGAAGTTGAGAATTTCAGGTTCAGGGGATGACCCCTCGTGAAGAAGTTCAGGATGGCTTTTCTCGAGAGATTGACGGACAAACTTAGATATGAGATTTGGATGGGAATTGCAGTGAATGTAAGCCGCAAACAAAATTGATGAAGGCATTGAACTTGGCAAGCGCAGCTTTTCATAACTATCGATACACTCTTCCAAGATGGACAAACATCGCATGTCCGTCAAAATGTCCATTTCATCTAGAACTACCTTCAAAGATTTGTCTCGATGAGTCTTGTCCAAATTTGAAAGAGTCGGGGTTTCTTTCAAAGCTGATTCGCGTTCCTTCAATTGGCGAAGTTGATCTGATTCTTCCGTGGATGAGATTCCAGCAATCTCGCATATTGCCCTTGCGCGAGCTCTCAAGGTGAGTGGCGGTTTATATTGGAAAGGAAACGGAAGAAGCTTCTTGAATAATGGTCTTGTGTATTTTTCGAAGTTGTCTTTATTGAGAAAGTAGTTGTAAGCTGTAACTACCTCCATATTATTCAACAGATACTCCATAAATCCTTGATCAAGCAGATTTTGCTCCACATTGGCGGCTATAAGATCGTAAGTCTCGGTGAGATGGTTCACTATTCTTTTATATCCTTCATAAAGTTGGCCTTGTTGGTCAATGTATAAAGGAAGCTTTCCTGAGGGTGACAAAAAGTAATTGGAATCAAAAACCACCCTGATATCCAGTTGTGGACAGTTCCTTTGGAGAAACATAGCAATGGCCACAGACTCGGCATCAAACGATGCACCCCACAGGTGAAGAGACATCGAAGATTTTATTTTTTTTTTGTCTTTCTTTTCCAATTCGTTCTTTTTAATGTCTAACGAAGGAGGTCTTAAAAGACGCAAGATTGAGTCTGATCTGTCATTGGAAAGTCTTAAGGGTTCTTTGGAGCGATCCAAATGGATGGAACTACTTGAGAAGTCACCTTCAGCCGAAGCGTTTGAAGAGTACCTCGAAATTTTTAAAAATGATGGGTCGGTTTGGGAACGATATGCTAAATTTGAACTGGATCGAAATGACGACAAGAAGGTCGAGCTCATATTTTCGCGATGTCTGACTAAAGTATACCATACCGGCCTTTGGAGGATTTATTTAGATTATGTCAAAAAAGTGAACGATATTGTGACTGGAGGTGACCAATCCAGACAAGTTGTCATGAGATCATTTGATTTTGCCATTGACAATGTTGGTCTGGACTTTGTTCAGGGACAGGAGATTTGGAATGAGTACTTTGCCTTTTTGAAGGATTGGAACCCTGCATCGAGTATTGAGTTGTCGGCAAAGAACAACCAATTACGAACTCTTTATCGAAAACTACTTGCCACACCGCTTAGGCAGTTAGACGAAAATTGGAAAAAGTATTTAGATTTCGAGAACGAAACCGATCAGATGAATGCTAGACGGCACATCAACGAGATGTCTCAAGAGTATATGAAATTACGTTCTCTGAACCAAAATTTGATAAACTTAACTGCGCATCTTGTTTTTTCCACTGAACGAAAAAATAGCAGAAAACAGTTAGAGTTTTGGAAGCGCTGGATCAATTGGGAACGCTCAAATAAACTCAATGTCGCTCCTGATATACTTGATCGACGAGTCAATTTTGTATATCGTCTCTCAACTCAGTACCTAATGTTCCAGCCTGAGGTCTGGTACAATTATGCCATTTACTTGTTCTCGAAGGAAAAAACCGAAGATGGAATTGAAATTTTACAAGATGGAGTGATTTTGAACCCGGAAAGCATTAGCTTGGTTTTGCTTTTATCTGAGCAATTTGAAAGGGGCAATGAGCTTGAGAAGATTAAGTCACACTGGAATAAATTAATTGACACCCTCTTACTTAACTACGAGAAAGAGACTACGGAAAAACAAAAAAGCACTATCGGTCGCTGCATTACAACAGCCTACTCCCTCCTTATGAAAGCGTGCAGACGGACTGGTGGTATGAAGGAAGCTCGAGCCGTATTTTCGGTGGCCAGAAAATTCAAAGGCATATCTTGGCACATCTTCGTGGATTACTCCATGATGGAGCATCAGAATAAAGATTTAAAGATTGCAATGCGTTCTTTTGAGCTGGCAATGAAATACTTTGGTGGTGAATATTCTTTCGTCGAAACATACCTTGACTTTTTATTGTCGCTAAACGATTTGAGCAACTCCAAGAAGCTGTTAGAGCAATCGATGGAAACATTTAAAGATCGTCCAACTATACTGGAGAAAGTTTTTCGCAGATCATATCAAATTGAACTTGAATATGGAGACACATTCTCCATACGTGCCTTAGAAAAACGATACAGGGAAGCTTTTCCTGATGCTAACGAGTTCCAATTTCTCTCAAAATCATTCGGTGAATTCAACGCTGTCAAACTTTTGGACGAGTACACACTGACAAGTAAAGAGGAGTCTGTTGACAAAGTTAAGGAAATTGAGCTTGAAGAGATAGAACTGCCTAAAATTGAACCCTTCGTGGTCAAAGATGAGATTTATAACCTTCTACGGTATCTGCCAAAGGCAGAGTATTATGATGACAAGCCACCTGTTTTCGACGCCAGAAAAGTTGTTGCCTATTTTGCAAACTTGGAATTGAGCTAAAACTAGTGTATGTCACTTTGTAAAATAGATTGATCGTTATTTTTAAACTTTGGATCTTTGCTCATCTCTGTACTGTATTTTCGAACCAAATATTCATCAAGGAGCTGAAAATTGCGAGTGTTTGCCTTGTAGGCTATAGTGACGACGTCTCCAACGAATGGAATCAGACCAATGAGGAAGTCTATAGCAATATTGATTGCCATCTGAACTGCCACGTTTGGTGCAAGTCCCCCATCGATCTCTCTAGCTTCTTTGATAAGCCAGAGCGCCAGAAGGACGTTCGAAATATCTCCAACTATTGGAACAAAACCGAGAAAAGCACTATAGCCAAGTCTTACTCCGAAGACACTGAAGCACTGGTCTAACCGATATGCCTTATCTCTAACGGACGTCAAAACTTTTTTGTCATTGTCGGAATACACCTCTGGGATATTCTTACGTCTTTTTGCTCCAGCACGTTGCCAAAATTTGAGCTCACCTGGAGGTATGATTTCATTATAAGGGTCTTCTGTTGGTCCTATATGAATAAGGTCTGCCAAACCAGTCTATCGAGTTAACATTTTACCTGATATTGTACACTTACCTTCTTTAAAAGAACTTTGTATAGAATACTTGTCATTGTTGGTGATTCTATGAGAAAGGATTCCTTGCTAAAAGCGCAATCTGTTTGATTAATTTCAAATGCGATTCTCGTCTCGAGCAGATTGCTGCTACGCTTGCTCCGAGGCCGGGTAATATTTGCGGTTTCAATTTATAAAACTTTTCGTAAAATTTTCCAAGAATTAAGGGATATTCTCTGTGTTTGATCAATGGCCCCGTCATACAACATTAGACCAGAAAACACGCTTAGACGTGCAGAAGATCTTATTGCTGTTGGTCAAAAAGAGGCAGCACTACAAACTTTGTATGATTTTATTGGATCTAAACGGACAAGATCTGTGGCTCCCCTCGATCTCGAGCCAATCGCCTTATTGTTCATTGACTTGGGTGTCGACTTGAGAAGTGGAAAGTTGGTTAAAGATGGTCTTCACCAGTATAAAAAGAATGTCCAAGGTAATGAGACCGGATTCGCCTCAGTCGAGACTGTGGTGAAGAGATTCCTCGAAAAGGCAGAGGCTAAGCTAAGTGGTGCTCAACTCAAAGCAAATGATGTTGCTTCCACTCTGGAAGCTGAGGCAGCTCAATTAGAGGAAGGTGACGATCATGATGATGAAGATGATGAAGATGAGGAAGGCGGAAGTAGACAAGTTGTCATTTCTCCTGAGGATGTGTTGATGTCTGCCGTTTCCACTGATGATACCAAGGACCGTTCCGATAGAGATCTCGTTGTGCCTTGGCTCAAGTTTTTGTGGGAGGCATACCGTACTGTGTTGGACATCTTGAGAAATAATTCGAAACTGGAAGTTGGCTATGCTGCCGTTGTCTCTCAAGCATTCGGATTTTGTGTGAAGTTCAATAGAAAGACCGAGTTCAAGCGTCTCTGCGAAATCTTGAGAACCCACCTACAAACAGTGACCCAGAAGTCCGCTATCAAGCATCAGATTGAAAATCCAATCGACCTCTCCGACCCAGATACCTTACAGAGATACATGGAAACCAGATTTAACCAACTCAATGTTTCTGTTAAATTGGAACTGTGGCAAGAGTCCTTCCGTACCGTCGAAGATGTTCATACATTGATGACGATATCTAAAAGACAGCCAAAACCAAGCATGATGGTCAACTACTATGACAACTTAGCCAAGATTTTCAGTGTTAGTGACAACAGACTCTTCCATGCTGCAGCTAGACAAAAATTCTTTTCTCTCTTTGTTCAATCACCAATTGCAACAGATGAGGAACTGAAGCTCTATGCCTCTTTGCAGCTTCTCTCTGTTCTTTCCGTCCCTTTCACTGGTTCTTCGAAACCAGATGATTTTGTTAAGAGAAAGAATAACAGACTTTCTGTCCTGCTTAATCTCTCAAAGGTTCCAACAAGAGAATCTCTTCTCGAGCAAGTTGCTTCCAGAGATGTGCTGAGTATTGTTGACCCTGCTTTGCTCAAATTGTACGATCTTCTTGAAAGGGACATGCATCCAATTTCGTTTGCAACCGTTGCTAAAGAAATTTTTGCTTACATCGAATCCAACAAAGATTTCCATCAGTACATCCAGCCCCTGAGCAGTGTCATTCTGAATAAGATGTTTGCCCAGATTTCGCAAGTTTACGAGACTGTTAAACTCGACTTTTTAGTCAGACTTTGCACGTTCGAGGGCGCTTTCAAAATGAGTCCAATTGAGATCGAAAACCATCTGCTACATGCTGCTTCGATGAACTTGCTTTGTGTTAAAATCGATCACGATGCTAGAGTGGTGTCGTTTAAAGCAGAATCTATCGAAAGCTCTTTGCTTACCTCCATTCCTTTGAATTCTTTGACCAAAATTCAATTGACTCCAACAGAGCTTGTTAGATCGCGTCTTTCAACTTTGGCCAAAGTTCTGACTGATGCAGTTCGTCTGATTGATCCACAAGCTGCAGAGAAGGAACTCGAAGTCAAACAGAAGGTCAGTGCTCGTGCGAATGCTGAGTTTGCTGAAGAGAAGCAAGAAATTCTTGACCGCTCGCTAGTCCTCGAAAACAGAATGAAGGAGGTTGCAGAGATCAAGCGTCGCGATGAGGAAGCTGCCGCCAAAGCCAGACTCGAGAAGCTTGCTGCTGTGAAGAAGGCAGAGCAAGAGAGAGCCGAACAAGAGGCTGCTAAGAGAATTGAAGAGAAACGCAAGAGGGAGCTTGAAGCAATTCAACGTGAAGAGAAGAGGAAACTTCTTAATGAGATCAATGCTAAGGGTATCATCAAGGTCGATCTAGATGACCTGGACAATCTCGACGGAAAGAAACTGCAAAAAATGCAAATTGATAAACTGGAGCAAGATAGAAAAGCTCTTGAAGAAAAGGCAGAAGCTACTGCCAAGAAGTTCGACTATATCGAGAGAGCCCAACGTAAATATGAGCTCACTATGTTACAAGAAGATGCTGAGAAACAGAAGGGTGAAGAGATGGAAATTTATGAGCAGATGAAGCAAAAGATCATTGCCAATGTCAAGAAAGAGCATGATGAAGCTCTTAAGATCAAACAAAGACTGGCTCGGTTGGCATCTGATTACAAGCAATTCATCGAGGAAAAGGAAGCACAAGCTCGTGCTGAGTACGAGAAAGCTCTTGCTGAAAAGCAAGCTGCTTTGGAGGAGGCTAAGAAAGAGAGAATTGCCGCATACATCGCAAAGAAGAAGGCTGAATTCGAGCAAGAACAGAAAGCTCTTGCCCAGGCTGCTGAAAAGTATGAGAAGGAGGCACTAGCATGGGAGAACAAAATGAATTCTTTGACCTTCGCTGAAAAGCTGAAACTGAAAAGAGCAGGACAATGGCCCCCAACTCCGCCTCCTCACCTACAAAAGTACATAAAGACGGATATCAAATAAAAAACTGTCGTGTGCTGAAATTTTGTTTCTTGCACAAATACTTAAATTTGGCAACACAAACGTTTATAATTTTTAGTTCAACCTGAAGACACGTTAACATTATGAGCACCTTTTTTGATCAGATGAACAAGTCTTTTGTCGACGTTCCAATCGTCGATGATAAGATCTCTACATCTGAGTTTCTGGAAGCTGCTGAATCGTTGGTCAAGTTGTTTGATCTTCTTGGATCCTCTGCATTCGCTGTTGTTCAAAATGATATGAACGGCAATATCCAAAAAGTGCGGACTAAACTCTTGGCATCTCCAGGAACCGCTGGTACTCTTCAAGATCTTATTCTATCTGAGGTTACCGACAAGAAGAAGACCGCCACGCAAGGACTTTTGTGGCTTTGCAGAGGTTTGCAGTTTACTGCTACGGCTATGAGAGAGACCGTCTCCAGACCCAACGACGAATTGACCAAGACGTTCACAGATGCTTATGGCAAGACACTGACGAAGTACCACACCATGCTTATCAGACCTATCTTCAAGCTTGCCATGAAGGCTTGCCCATATAGGGCTGATTTTTTTGCCAAGTTAGGTGCCGATCAAGAGAAAGTTTCTCAACAACTTGAGCAATGGCTTGCAGCTTTAGAGCACATTGTTGCCCTTATCATGAACTTTTTTGAACAGGGCAATTACGGAAAAGGATTATAGTCATATAATAATAAGTACCAGGTGAATAATACCTAGTGTATATTTAAAGTAGCATACAGTTTTATGAAAAAACATTAAATCTTTTGGGTTGCAGTTGCAAACTTGCTCTAAGTGTGTCCTTGAATCTAAAATTACAACAAAGCAAGGAGCAATGCTGAAAGAGTTCCGATGACGGAGACAGTGTTAGCGGCAGCACCTGCGGCAGAAGAGGATGAGCCAGTAGAAGTAGCCTCATCAGATCCGGAAGCGCTAGATGCAGAAGCAGTAGCAGTCTTGGAAACAGAAGAAGAGGTGGAAGAAGAAGCAACCTTGCAAACGAAGCTGTCACCTTGGATGCCACCCTTGCTGTGGAGAGTGTCAAAGTCCGAGCAGTCCAACTCACCAGTGGTGTCAACCTCGAAACCTCCTCTAACAGTGGTGAGGTCTGGGAAAGTAGCGTTATCGAAAGCACCAGTCAACTGAACGGCACCACCGACGCTCTTGAGCTTGTCGAAACCACTGATGGAGTCCAAAGCAGAGTTGTTAGCAATGACGAAACCACCACCAATAGTGGCAAGGTCGGAGAAATCAACGCTGGTCAAGTAATCGTTGTTAGCGATAGACAAATCTCCACCAATTTTAGAGATAGTTGAGAGTTCAACAGACTCAACGTTCGACTCAAACACACCGAGAGAAGCGTTAACGGTGGTGATGTTGGACATCGAGATAGAAGAAACTGAGTAGAAAGTGATGTTGTTAGCCCAAGCGAGGGAGTCAAAGCTCACCTCGGTGTCCTCACCGTTGTAGGAAACAGAAAGGGCGTTGGAAACGGTCTCTAAAGCGGAATCAATAGTGACAAGATTCTTGTTGTTGTTGATGTTGAAAGTTTCAACAGCAATTGGGTTGATACCAGAGAGGGATTCGAGCTCAGTGTCAGAAATGTAGATACTCTGACAGTCGGACACACCGGCAGTAAGACCTGTTTGAGTCAAAGCTGGAAGTGTGACCCATTGGATAGCGCCAACAGACACAAGAGAACCGAAGGAAAGAGTGTCCAAGATGGTGAGTTGGGTCAACTCAAGTTGTCCAGTAATGGTAGTAAGAGCGTCGGCAGCGAACGAAGTCAAGGAAGTGGCATTCGAAATGGAAAGGGATCCATAGATAGCCTTGACATTTGCGATCGAAGCAGTTCCCAAGTCACCAGTGATGTAGATGTCACCTTTGACGGCAGAACACGAAGCAAGCTCATCAAGGTCAGACTGTGCGGTACAGGTAAGAGTCTTGGAGAACGAGCAACCAGAAGCGATGTCAATGGAGGTGGTGGAAGTGAGTGTAGAGTCTAATGGTTAGTCGTGAACCGAATTAAAAAAATTGAACCTAAACTGTAATTTCACAATCTCTCACATGAACAGAATTCATCGACTGCTAAAAAAAGAACATCGATTCACAGGGGATGATAACTATCAATTCATGAGTCAGGGTGTGCAACCAAAGTCTGTCGTCCTGCTTAGAATAGATTCCTAGGATTTGGATATCAGAAACGGCCGAGATCAAGTCAAATTCCGGACGATCCGAACGAAGGAGTGAGGTCGATCCGATCTCTAAACGAAGCAAACGACTAGTAAAGGTTCTGTCTATTAGATTGGTACTTACTCAACGAAGTGGTCTCTGCTGCGATAGCAGAGCCGGCAAGGGCCATCAAAGCAAGTCTGAACTGCATTTCGATTCAACTATTCTAAAATCGTTTAGCGGAGAAAAATGGTGGATTTTATAAAAAAAAAGTGGTTGCAGGAAAATCCACTTTCGTTGATGAAAAAGCGTCCCAGAACATGAATTTTGGCCGTTCCGCAAAAATCTGGCATGCGAAAGACCTTTCTCGACAAAATCTATGCGATGTGTATTTACCAAAATCGAACGTGTTTTGCCAAATATAGACTTTTTTTTTGTCTAGTCTATTGTTTAATGTTTACCTAGTTCCCTATCGGGTAAGCTAATAGGTTCACGATTTGACCGGGAGGCTGGATTTGGAACAGGATCCAATTTTAGTAAAAAGAAAACAAAGGCGTACCTTATATTTGAAGTAAAAATTGTCTATTTCGACTCTATTAAACTAAATGATCCGAAACCCAAAACCTAGTATCCAAAACCCATAAAAAACCATCTCTAACCTTGTAAAAGTTCATTAAAATTCGAATCGTCCAACCATCCTATTTTTTCGTATGCGGCGTATAGTCGACTGGCCTTATTCACGTCAATTTTGCAGGCCTTCTGCGCATCTGTACGTCTAAATGGCAATCCAGCACGCAATCTCTTCACTTTTTCAAAGAAGATGCGTCTCTTGGAGTCGAGGTACACATTTGGAGGAAGTCTCAAAGTAGAAGCAAGCTGGACTTCTGCTGGATGTAACTCATTGACCAGAGGATCGTCACTAAGATCCATAGCCTGACCTTTCCACTCAGTCTTCAAACAACGATTGTTCTTTGGAAGTGTGGAGACTGAAGGTGAATAGTCAGGTATGGCATTGTAGTCGAAGTTGTAGGGCGCTGGAGACGAGGACGGTGAATCAACCCTTCTGACCGCTGGTTTACGTTTGCGAGGAGTGAGTGGTCTAGAAATAGAGTTATCATCCGACTCCAGGGCAGTTGAACTCTCTCGTATGACTCTCCTTGTGCGCGGTCTCTCGGTGTCTGTATCACTTGATGCGTACTCTCTGACCCTTGGAGCCGTGCGATAGCGCTGATTGATAGCGGAGATGACAGGACCAGCTCTTTTCGAAGACACGTTGAGCTGGTATTGACTCAAGAAAAATAACTGTCTCTTCTTGAAGCCGGGAGTTTGGATCCCATTGTACGCGTCGATGCACAAAGAGGTATCTCCCAGGTCTTCAACAGGAAAGCTCCTTTTTTTGTCAGAGTTCAAGTCAATTTCGCGCAAAATAATATTATCTCTATTTTGAGAGTTGTCTTCGTGTTTCTTGAATGATTTTGAGAACAAGAGTTGAGCAAAACGACCTTCACTCTCTTCCACTGTAGCAGATCTCGTATAAGGCGATAGAGGAGGTGACGGAATGGTACTGGAGGCCAATTCAGCGCGACTGGAATTCATTGTTTCAGACTTGCAGTTGATCGAAGAGTCACTTGTACTGTTTTCATCGTAGGCGGCGCTTTGGCATCTCTCAGTTGATTGCGAATTCTCAGGTCCCTTGATCACATCCATCTCTCTGATGGAGCTCAAAGTAGTCATATTTGTAAGTAGAGACGACATCTAGGTACGCGCTGATTAGCGTGATGATCTGTTTGTATTGTCAATGATAATGAGTATTGAAAGTAATTATGCAAATATTAAGCAAGGATAATAGCGATAAGCAAATGGTGAAGACTACAGATAGGGCCAAACTGAAGTATTTATAAGATACCTGGAAATGGGGAGACTGTGCAAGGGAAGAAAATTTATTTTTTACAAAAAGAAAAGATAAAAACAATAAAGATAGCGTTTCCGTGTTGCAGGATTAATCCAGGCATAGGATTTTTTTGAGCAATTGAAAACAGCTAGTTAGTCAATTGGTAGGCCACCAACTCAATTCACTGGGAAAAGTGCAATTGAGTCAACAGAAAGTTTTTGATCCATCTGTTAGGACCACTTTCTCTTACGTTTGACGTGACCGGGTATTTTTTTTGGTCGGAAACATTGCATGCAGCTTAAAGTACGTGTCGTACTCAATTTGCTTAAAAGAACCAGTCAAAAAAGAGCTTTAGTCATATGAATGCGAATGCGTCTATTGAAGCTGCGTTTTATATCCCCCATACTGATCACAATGTTTCCAGCACCTAGTTGACTGTCTTAACCGCCGCGAGGTTGTTCAGTAAATCAAAAAAAAATTATAGATGACACCAATAAGCTAATATGCTTACTCTCTTTTCTTTTGTGGTATCAGTAAAGATTCCAAAAGACGCATAAACGTCTGTGAGTGATCAAGAGTACGTATCACAGGTCGAATTTGGTTTTTCTACTTCTACTTTGATATCAAAATATGTACATATTGTCGTGACTTCGGTTTCTCAAGCATAAGAAAGTCCCCGCTAGTTCACACTAATGAGAATCTCCGGCGTTGAGGCTCAAAAAAAATTTTAAAAAATTTTATCCGTTTTATTGTTCAATGATAAGGCCAGACCAAGTTTATTCAAGTAACTCACCACATAGAGTTAATTTTCCTCTTAGAGAAGTCCCTGTCGACAATTCGTACGCCACTTGTGTAGTCTGTCTGTAGAATGCACTTGGTACTTGATAATCTCCTATCTAGATAATTTGAAGGTGGTACAAGATACATAGATTAGTCATGCTTACCGACTTACCACTGAGTTATATGAGTTGCACCAGAAACGAGTTCATCGAATGCTCCAGTCTCCATTCAAATTAAGCTAATGCCAAGGATCGTATTGGGAATCAAAATCTTCCCTTTTGATTATAGTATGGCAGTGCTCATTTAAAATATTTATTTCATTCGAAATGGATACCAAACCAACACTTGCACAACTTTTGGATGCTGAAGACGATGACAACGTCATCATTGACGCCGATGCCGAAGTTGAAGCTGAATCCAGTGTGAATCAGGCGTTCTGTATTGATTGCAAACATATGCCTACTGAAATTCGTTGCTTAGAGTGTAACGAGCCTTTTTGCAAAGTGTGTTTTCAATTTGTCCATCGTGGCGGTTCACGTAAACAACATAAGTTCACGGAGGTTGCTGTACAGGAAAAAACCTTAGAACAAGAAGATGTTGAAGATGATGATGAACCCGCCGATACTGACTCAAAAGACGAACAGTTGGAAAGAATCATTCTTTCTGGTATCCGCAAAAATGCGCGGTTCATTCCCCTGCGTCTTTCATATGAAGAAAGACAACTTTTACGTCTTTTAGAGGCTGCATTGAGTGTTTCTGAATACACTGATCGCGTCGATATTCTTTCATACAAGTCGAAAACGAAACGCATTGTGGAGCAGCTGAGAGAAATCTGCTCAATCCTAGCTGGACTCGTGGTTTCTTCCAATATGAAAGTTGGTCAGCGATTGATTCAAGACAAAACCTTTTCTGACAATGCAGATTGGTATAAAACGGTGTTTGAGATTGGACGGCGCTACAAGATCATGAACCCCGAACGGATGCGTGACACGTTTGGAAAACTTTGTTACATTATAATGGACTCGAGATTACCCGAAATCAGAGATCATATGGAATTCGACCTATACACTCCAATCAAAACGGTCTACTCTTTGATGGAATCTACCGATGACAAGATAGCTTTGAATCTTTTGGATGATCCTCTGATTATTGATGCTACGGCTGAAATTCGACCTGAGAACAAAACGCGTGCATTGATTAGCAGACAGATTAAACAGAAAGAGTCGGCCATAGAAAGGCTCTGTTCTAGATACTCAAGTACCAAGGGTCTCACAAAGGAGCAAATTCGCCAAATTTTATACTCGATCGGCGATTTCAACGCTTATACTAACAAAAATCGTATCCCAGTCCTTCGAATGATCAAACAATTAGATGAATACTTCAAAGATTCTGCCACTTCAAAATATTCCTTGGGTATTCGCTATGGACATTCAGGTGCCCGCTTGACTCATAATCATGAAAAACAGTATTTATATGTCAAACAGGCATTGGAGTTATGGTCTCATGTTATGCGGGACATGATCGAGCTTTGGTCTGCTGCCGATGATGATCTTTTCAACGGAAGCTCGTATCAACTTACTAATACCGGGCAGGGACTCAATAGGGTGAAAGCCTGTCCAACTCTTTACAAGAAAATGTACAACATTCTATATGAGGTTCAGCGCAAATTTGACTATTGGGTAGGTACACCGGTAATTCATCTTGGAGATGATGCAGTGCCAAATGCCTTATTTTTCTTGGACAAGTACATCCAGATTCCAAGTATCCTTATCCCAATCGACAAATGCATTCAAGATATCGATGTCTTAGCCCGGGATCCGCATATTGAACAATACTTCTGCTCCCAATTTTCAAGCGTGGAGGACTTGAAAAAAACAATTCTTTGCGATTACTTTAAGCATGGATTCGATGGATCAGGGGCCGATAATTTCTATTTTGCGGGTTCCTGTGTTGATGCTGCTTCTACATCAAGTTGTGAGTTCTGTAACAATATATCGAAGAAGGACTACTACAAGGTCTTTCTTCTGACTGGCTTCACAAATTTCAACGGTGAGGGTTACTGAAAATATGCTTAAGTAATTTCTTTTAAATTGATATGATATTGAGACGGTTTAAATCGACTAGTACAAATCTCTGTACTTGGAGACAGGCGTTGGGTTTGTGGATAGAGAGTCTCACAGACCCAGGAATACAACGTCGTCTACATGATGAGCTATTCATGTCCCAATTACCGTACTATAATGCCAAAAAAGATCAGTTATTCGCGCATACGAAAGAGGTCCATCTTGAGGACACTCAATGCGTCAGCGAAGTCGAGGTCTCAAATGAGAACTCCAACTCCCATTTAGTCATGATCCATGGATATGCAGCATCAAGTGGATGGTTTTTCAAAAATGTCGATCACATGGCACGAATGGGTAATTACAACGTGCATCTTTTGGATCTTCCAGGATTTGGTCTTTCTAGTCGAAACGGACCCACGTTCGTAGATAATAACACGACTTTGAAAATCCACTACGACAGCTCAGAATTAGAACATCACAAAGATGTGCACAAATCCTTGTTTGTACCTCGAAGATTTTCACTGGATCGCGACAATTTACAAGATTATCTTAAAAACCAACATCAAGTTGTGGGCCAGGTGGTTGATTTTTATACATCTTCACTAGAGCTTTGGAGGCAGAAAGCAGGACTCAAACGTTTTGATCTACTGGCTCATTCCTTGGGCGGCTATTTGGCTCTTGTATACTGCATGAAGTATCCAGGTACCGTGCGGAGGCTGGTTTTAGCAAGTCCCGGTGGTATTGAACGATCTCCCTTTGCCATCACTAATCCAGCTTACCGAGACTTGGATCACTCGCTCGAGTTCAAAGGGTCCAGCGATCCCGCGAAATATGAGTTCCTCGGAAGATATCCATCGGTTGATCCCCTACTTCGGTTATTTTGGCAATGCCGCATCCCAACATTTTTTCCTGTGCGGCTAGGAGGCCCTGTGGCGGCACGGCTTTTAATGAACCGTAATCTCGCAAAATTCACCAGAGCCAAGGGCTTAGCACTTGAACATGAGCTAAACCTGTTCGCCAAGTACGTCTACCACACCAATGTTGTAGCATCTGTCTCCGAGACTGCGATCATGCATATATATGACTCGAGTATAATGGCGAAAATCCCTATGCTGGACAGATTGGATGAGCTGTGTACTGAAACTTTGTGGATCTACGGAAAACACGACTTTATGTTTTCCGCGGCTGGGAGTGCAGCAGTTGAAAAGTTGAACCGTCTTCACGTTGCCCCAGCACAACTGGGTTTGGTATCCGGAGCTGGCCACAACATGTACTTGGATAATCCATTGGAATTCAACGAACTAGTGCTGAACTATCTAAGTAGTGGTGAATAAAAAAGGAACGGTCGATAGGCATATCAGCGTTTACCCGGAGATACGTGTCGAAATTTGTCGCGCACGATCTGCGGCTATTGAGTGGTGCGTGGGAATTCTATTCTGTCTTCATTTCTTTTTATTTTAGCTTACGTGTTTTCTGTTCGGGTCAAATTTATATGGCTTGTGGTAACATCACCTTATAAATAAGCGAAAGTTCCTCTCAAAATATTGCAGACGTGTCGTTTTTTTTGAATACACTCGCTATAGAATAAAATGAAAGGATTAATCTTGGTTGGTGGATATGGTACTCGTTTGAGACCTTTAACCTTGTCTGTTCCAAAGCCACTTGTTGAATTTGGTAACAGACCAATGATTTTGCACCAGATCGAGGCTCTTGCTGCTGCTGGTTGTACCGATATCGTCTTGGCTGTTAATTACAAACCTGAAGTTATGGTCGGTGCTTTGAAACAATATGAGAAGGAATACGGAGTCAACATCACCTTCTCCGTCGAGGAGGAGCCTTTGGGAACTGCTGGTCCTTTGAAACTCGCTGAGAAGATTCTCAAGAAGGACGCGACTCCAATTTTCGTGTTGAACTCTGATGTTATTTGTGAGTACCCTCTCACTGATCTGCTGAGTTTCCACAATGCTCATGGTGGTGAGGCCACCATTGTCGCCACTAAAGTTGACGAGCCTTCGAAATATGGTGTTATTGTGCATGACAGAGACGTTCCAAACCTCATTGAAAGATTCGTGGAGAAGCCTGTCGAATTTGTTGGTAACAGAATTAATGCTGGTATTTACGTTTTGAACCCAACCGTTATTGACTTGATTGAGATGAGACCAACCTCGATCGAGCACGAGACTTTCCCAATTCTTGTTGAACAAAAGAAGCTCTACTCGTTTGATCTTCCTGGCTACTGGATGGACGTTGGTCAACCAAAGGACTTCCTCTCTGGTATGTGTCTCTACTTGTCTGCCTTGACTAAGAAGAACTCAACTTTGCTCACCCCTACTACTGAGGACTACGTTAGTGGTGGAAACGTTTTGATCGACCCTACCGCTCAGATCGGAAAAGGATGTAAAATCGGTCCAAACGTTGTCATTGGTCCTAACTGTATCATCGGAGATGGTGTTAGAATTCAAAGATCGACCATCTTGAAGAACTCCCAAATTAAGGACCACGCTTGGGTTAAGTCCACCATCGTTGGATGGAACTCCACCGTTGGTAAGTGGGCTAGACTTGAGGGTGTCACCGTCCTCGGTGAGGATGTGACTGTCAAGGACGAAGTTTACATCAACGGAGGAAAGGTTTTGCCTCACAAGTCCATCAAAGATAACGTTGAGACTCCTCAAATTATTATGTAAGAGTTGCACGTTTCTCTGTGTAATATCTTTTTTTCATTGCGCTGAGGTTTAATAAACTGAGAACTAATATATGTTTTGATTTGTAGAATATTTTTTTTCTAGCATTGGATTATGCCTGACTCGTTGGAACAGCTTGAGTCGGAAGAATTTGGCTTTCAATTGAGGCCTGTTATTCAACTCTTTGACCAGCCATTCGAATCTGGGTTGGATGACCAATATTACAATTTGCTTGCAATTTCCAACCGCGAAAGCGTACTATTAGCTTACTTGGATGGCAAACTCAAAATCATCGATACGCAAGCTCTAGATACCCTTCTTTCGAATGAAACCAATGGTGAACAATGCAGGATCGAATCCTTGCAAGAATATGAGTTAGAAAATGTAATCCAGCTGGTAGTTTCAGACCAAGGGTCGAGCCTTTTAATAGTGAAAGACACAAGTATTATGAAATCCGCAATTACGGATCTGAAAATTGGCACATTCAAAACAGAGACACTGCTTGAACTTGATGAGCATATCGTCTCCTTGATTCCCTATACTAGTGATCGATTCCTTTATCTTACGAAGTCAAGCAACCTTTACCTATATAATGGTTCGTCAGAACTTATTCATGACAACATCGATGCAGTCTGTGTGGCTGAAAACAACAAGATTCTGATAGGCGTTGGATCTAAGCTCGAGTGTTATGATTTGGGTACTAAAATGAGCGAGACAATCGAGCTTGAAAACAATTTAAACGTCAATTTCATCACTCCGGTTGAAAAAGCAACTTGGTTGGTGGTTCTGGGAGGTGAAGACGAGGATGCCGACTCAAAATCATACATTCTCACGAAGACTCAACAATTTCATTTAGCCGAAGCATTCGACGTGTGTATGCCCTATGGAGTTCTTCCACGGAAGCTGAGCTTTTATCCTGTTCACTTGCACAATTGGAGCAAAAGCTTCCCACATTTGCTGTTCATCACAGGCTCCAAATCAACGGAGTTCAACGCCCTTACAAAAACTCAGCAGATACTCCAGCTCAATGATTCAGACAGAGCACAGATGCCTTTAGATCCAGAAACAGGGGACGATGATACCCCTCTGGGTCTAGTGCTAGACCTTACAGGAAACCTCCCTGTTGTTCAGCCTTGTAAACAGATTGATGAATGTCCCGCCCTCCCGAGAATGATTGCGTTGACTAACCGTGGACAACTCTTGATATGGAATATATGGATTTCCAAAGACATTAATGCGAAAGAGGTTGATCTTAAAGCTGCGCTTAACTCTGAGAATATTTTAGAAACAGATCTTGTTGAAATCGGTGAGGCTACACAAAATGAAGAGGCTCTATTTGTGCGTTCACAGAGTGAACCTGCCAAGCCGGTAACTGCCAATCCGTTTGCATCTTCGGGTCAAAGTTCATTCGGTCAATCTGGTTTCGGTCAGACTGGCTTTGGTCAACCTTCATTTGGTCAGACTGGTTTTGGTCACACATCATTTGGCCAGACTCCGTTTGGTCAAGTTGGATTTGGCAAATCTGGTTTCGGGAAATCTGGGTTTGGCAAATCTGGTTTCGGTCAAGCTGGGCTCAATGGAACCACTACTGATACAAAGCTTTCCGTTGGATCTGGAACTACCCGTCCTGTTGCCTTTGCAGCTTTTAGTAGTGCAAGGGATACGTCTCCCTTTTCGGTAAAACCGACAGAAGATCTTTTCAGCAAAACCTCGAAGAGCTCATTTGGACAAAGTGCATCTCTATTTGGACAAGGTAACACTACAAGTCTTTTCGGACAAGGAAAGGGTTTTCTTGGTGCAGGCGAGACGAAATCTGCGTTTGAGCAAAATACAGCAGCTAGTCCATTCGCGAAATTCCAGAGCGATTCTACCAACAAGCCAAAGGATGTGGCGAATGGTGATACAGAAGAGGATAGCTCAGACGAGGATGATCAGTCTGATGACAGTCTGGTTTCGCCAAATGAAAATTCAAAGCCAAGTTCGGGGTTGTTCAAATTCAACGACATGTCATTATCAAGCAATGGTAGTAAACCCTCATTTGGATCTACAGGCAGTGATATGTCTAAAACATTTGGTTCATCCACATTTGGACAATCTGAATCCCAGAAACCATCAATCTTCGGGAATTCTTCTTTCCTTCAGAGTTCTCTAGACAACAATGATGGGAATTCGGACAGAGTTGCAAAGTCTCCGTTTGCAAGTCTCACGTTCGGAAGTAATCCAGAATTCAAGCAAAACGTTCAAAATCCAGAGAAGATAGCAGCTGATAGCTCGAATCCCTTTGGTGAAGACTTCAAAAGTTCTCTGGATATGGGTAGCTTGCCGTTTCAACAGGAAGATTCGGCGAAGAATTGCACAAACGTGACACCAACGCCTTCGACCTTGGAGACTGAAAGTGCAGAAAGCTCTTCTGAAAGTTTCGAAAAGATTGAGAAGCCAGACATTTTTCCTAAGAGGGAAAGTGAAGTACCTGGTAGAGTGGTACAGTTGGACCAGTCGGATGTCGCAAATGATGCCAATTCCGGGAATCTTGAACTGTCTAATCAAAATAGTGATGAGAATGCTACTAGTGTTCCAGCTGACAGTAATGATGAGATCATTCATTCAAATGCTGCAGGAAACGGAGTCACGGCGCCCGATGGAGTAACTGAGGACTATTCACATAAAGATATCGTGGAATCAGAAGTTCCTGCCGACACAAGCGCGGGTTCTGTTGACGATGACAGCGATGATAAAGCGCCTTCTGTCGACGATGATAGCGATGATAAAGCGCCTTCTGTCGACGATGATAGCGATGATAAAGCGCCTTCTGTCGACGAATCTTCGGTTGGAGTGAAAGTTGAACATAATGAGAATGCATTGATTGAGTCGAAGGAGACCTGTGACAATTACCTCGAAGGTGCAGATAAGGACCTCGGTCTGAACATTAGTAAAGACATCACCGTTGTCCCAAACAGTGCGCCATCAGCTACTATTCCGGTTTCGAGCGACAACGATAGTCACAAGAATAGCTTCAACCCTAACCTCAAAAGCTCGCCCAGCCCTTTCGAAGACTCAAAGTCCAAATCACAGTTACCAACTATTGGGTCTGTTGGTATGGCTCCAATAGTCCCAACGGCTTCTCCAGAACTCTCGAACTCGACCTCGGGCGTGTTTAACGATCTAAGTTCTAGTTCCAATATACCCAAGGAAAAATCTGTGGGTTTGGACCAATCTGGTTCGCCGTCTCCGTCGTTGCAGGAACCACGTATCAAAAATGTCAAAGCTCAGACAATCGCCCCTTCTGTTCCGCAATTAGTCTCGTTAAATTCCGTCATTTATCCGTCAACGCATGATGACAAGATCTACAACGAGATGGAAAAGCAATTTTATGATACTGAAGCTGAATTTTCAGTTTTGGACATCAACATCGCAAAACTTGAGCAGTATATCACAGAACATTCTTCACCAATGGCTTCTCATTCATCCAACATGTTGAGCTCCGCACCGGAACTATGGAAGTTCTCAGAGATTGAAGAGTTAAGTACTCCTATCGATGAACTTTCGACGAAAACTTCTCAAGTAAAAGAGAATTTTGAGACTCTACTTGAAGATACACAATCTCTTCTTCAAAAGGCCAATCGTGTGACTACACAAGTGCAGGACTTGCATTCGCTCCTAAGGGATGCTGAAACAAACACCAAGTTGAAATTCCCTGGACCTCCCCAGAATTTAGCTGTGATTCAAAAACTAAAACAACTTCAAGAAAAGATGCAAAGCGTTCGTGATGCGGAGGATATAATGCAGTTGAAACTTTTCATTTTGAACGGTTCACTGAATTTTGATCAGATTTTGGACCATCCTTCCAAATTTGAAATGATAATGTCTGGGTTGGATTCCAAAATACGCTCTCATTACGACATACTCAAAAGTCTGCAAGAGCGAGTCTCGCATAATAAACGGAATTCCTCACGCGATCTAGACATGATCGCCAAATGTGATAAATTAAGCATTGCAACTTTTGTGATGAATTCTACCGCAAAGAATCAGTTGCAGTCACAACTGAAAGAGCGCAGATTATCACCAAGAACTATAAATATATAATGACACATCTACCATTCTTGATTTTCAACTATCAAATCAATATCTCTTGGTCCTTTTAAGTTGATCATATCAGCAACCACACTGCGAATTTCTGCCATCATGGATTGGGGGCCACAACAATACAACCGTATTTTGTCTTCTGTCAGTTCATCTTCAATCAACTCTCTCATGTTTGGTCGTGCTTGTATAATTCTACTTTCAAGATCAATGTCGACATTAATCTTCTCCGAAGGTCTGGTCAAGTATATATCAACATCCACCTTCTCTAGCAGACTGTGAAAGACTGTTATCAGTTCGTAATCGCTCACCATCCATATCAGCCGGTCACCAGGTTTAGGTAAAACTGAAGCCAAGCCCACTCCGCCAGCAATTTTGACCACCCTATACTCACTGTTATCCTCTTCAGCGATGGGGAATGAGCCGTATGGTCCATCGATCAACACTTTGCAGCTTTGGATATCTTTGGTAATTCCAGTTTTGGAGCGAATAAAGACGCTCAATTTCTTTTCATCTTCCTTGACGATTGAGAAAGGATGTGATTGCCATGCAGTGTACCAACTGTCAAGGAAATGTATATAAATATGGGCTCCTGGATAGAACTTGAAGGCTTTAGGTTTGTTGAATGTGATTTTAGTCACCTGAGAGCTCATTGCTTCAACATTGACCTCGTGGATTCCTCCATTCAAAAGCATGCGGAAAAGTCTCCAAAATCTTTCCCAAACCATGATAGAGGCAATTGCATAAACCCAGCCCATCCACCCCAATGTGACACAATGATACCACATCGCAACAATAAATAATGCAGCAAAGGCTTTGTGAAGCACCAAAAATGTCTCATACATGAATCTGCGCACAACGCCTATCGAAAGAGGCAGCATGAAACCCAATATAGTAGTTCCAACGATACCCCAAATCCAATAGTTCTCAACCCATACTTTGTACCCTCCGTCAAGTCTAGCCCAATGTGTCCATAATATTGAATGAATCAGAGATAGAATTGTGAACACAATTGCCACCACTTTATGGTATTTAATCATGGTAGCATGGGATAAACCCGTGAGGTACTGAAGTGGATTATTTCTGATTCCCATCAAGTACATGACTGGCATTAGAGAGAAGGCAATCAAATCAATTCTGAAGTTAATCATGTCCAATGTCAAAAAGTACTTGGTAGTCAAGTATGCATTAGTCTCAAGGTTATAGTTGATGACGCAGGCTAAAATGATGGTCAGGATGAAGAAACCCGATATAGCTCCTTCTATACGTGACAAGTCTGTAAAGGGGATCAAGGGTAACCTTAGATACTTGTCATAAGCTCTGCAATGGAATCTCTTAAGTTGCAATATTCCTGCGATTGTGAATATTCCTACCCAAAACAGGAGTGCTCCTAAACCTAAACGCATGCATAATTTGACAAATTCATTCCAGGATTTGAAACCCTGATAGTAGTACCTAAATTCGGCAACTGACACTCTCACTGGCTGCGTCACTAAGTTATCGGTGTCACCAGTTTTCACGTCTCGAAGATATTTTGTTGCATTTTGAGCCCAATTGTCCATCATGGTAGCCGTGTACGGTAGACCAGCTTTTTGCTTGCAACGAAGAACCACATGTTCGTAAGCATGTTGGAACTCTTGTGTACTATTTCCGTAGTCTTGGATACAAGTTGCCATTGATCCCAACCAGTCAACGTTGGGACATCTACATCGGTATGCTGCCATTGAGTTTCCGTGGGTCCCACAACCCCAGTCTAAAGTTTTCATGTAATAGATACATGATGTAGCCAAAGAAGAGTCAAATATGACAAGCCCACAGCAAAAATGAACCTGTAAAAAAATACGAAGCACTCTGGATAGTTGCATCGGGGTCCTTCCATCACTTCTGCCCTGAACTTATATATTGCCATAATTTGCTCAGATTATTATTCGACTATAGAGAAATGTCTTGGCTTAGTCGAGAATTTGCTCAATATCCTATAAGAGTACACATTTTTGTTCTCCAAAATGCACTATGTCAAAGCTCTTATTGTTACTTTAAGATCAGTTTGGAATAAACAGAGTTTTATTTGTCTTCAGCTAGTGCTACCTTGAAAGATCAAAATGAGTCACGTGAACATATTTTTAATTTTAACTTATTTTCAAAACATATTTATGAAAAATGCCGAGAGAGCGAATCAATTTTGATCTCAATCATGCCCGAAATCGCATGAGCCAGCACACTCATGAGGCAAGTTTGATTGTTGGGAAGAGCAGGCACAATCACGAGATTCGTAGCTCTGTCAGCGGCAACATCAATGATGTAAGGCAGGCAGAAAAACCCGTAAGTTGGACTCTAGACACTGCGTCGAGCGCACAGACATCCGAGCCTACAGATTCACTGAATGAGGTTTCTAGTTTACTATATACTGAGGCTATACAGCTCAGTGTGCGATTTCATGAAAGTCGAACCTCCGCGGAAGATGTACTGATGGACCCTAATTTAATTCCAGGCATCAAGGACGGTGCCATATGCGAGCTGGAATCGCTAGAAGGTACACCACGCAAATACTATTTTACTTTCAAAGCATCAAGTTCTCTTCCTGGGGGATTGAGCAATAGCAATTACATTTCATTGCAATCAGGTCCTCTACAGCAGCTTCTGGACTTGCAGCTTCGGTCGCAAGTTTTGGTGAGAGTGAAAAGTAAGGACTCTGTCGAAGCGGATGTTGTCGAAATATTTGTCAAGGATATGCACCTATCGCGGGGCGATATGTGGAATCTGTCTACCATAATTTCCGACAATTGCCTTTATCGTTCGCAAAAACTCAGCTTTATACAGGGGGCCGTGCGTGGCACTGTAGGGAAGATATACCGCAATGGTCGTAAGGTTTTTTCTGCATATGTCGGTACAAACACTAAAATTGTGTTTCGATCAGAGTCTGCCCGGCTGATTGTCTTTATTCAAATATCATCCGAGATGTGGCACTTCGAAGAGAGCGGGCAGCAAATGTTTCATAAGCTTGTCAATTCTCTTCTACCGCGTATTTTTCAGCGATGGAAAGACCTTGGAACACACCATTTGATTACAATTGTGTTGTTCAGTAGTGTTGATTTGAACTCTGGTGACACTCAATATCGTACCGGGGAACAACCCCGTAATTGCAAAGATTACTATCGCGTGGTTGTCGATCAAGTAAGCATTTTGCTTTGGAGTGAAATTATGGGGGCATTGAGACAAGAATTTGCCAACTTTTCAAAAGAAATCCGCTTAACCGAGAATCCGCGTCGCACTCAGTTAAATCCAGGGGAGTACATCATTCAAGGAACGTTTCTGCCTGCAGTGAAAGGCAATTTACTCGAGGCTATTAGTCTGGGAATGAGTCTCGTCAGTGACGATTTCCGTGATCCAGACCTAAGACACACAACCAATCATTTTCTTATTGTCTCCCCTGGAACCGGCATTTTTGATGCGGACTACGACATGCTGGTTCAGACTTCGAAGCTAATGACTACAATAGATTCGACAATTGATGTTATTTGTCTTTCGCAACCTCCACTCCATGTGGTTCCATTGGTGCGGTATTTGGACTCCCAGAAGAAGTTGAAGCATTGCATACCTAGTTGGATGGACATTTCCTTTTGGAGTGATTCCACTCAGGCTGTCCATCAGTGGCTGCCTCGCTGTAAAATCTATGAGTTGCAAATGATGGGTGTCATGGAAAATGATTTGAGTTCCATAAATATTCGTGAGCTTACACTTCAAAATGCTGCCTGTGTGCAGGACGCTATGGATGCGTACGACAATGAAACATTTGGTCAGGCACCAAATCGTATTGTCTCTAAAAAGACGCAAAGTAGACTTCGTCCCCAAGCACGTGCTGTCAGTGTAGGTGCACGTACTGGTCTGGAGCCGCCAGATCTCAATACATTTCGTGCATCTTCTCCCACGACTTCAAATGTTGTGGGTGTGACCACCACCTCGAAATCTAATGTCAGTGCATTATCTTCTTTGCTGTCCATTACCAAGACGGAGACACGCAAAACTTCTCCTAATGCATTTGATTTCGTCAAGCGAATTATCTCTTCTCCAAGTGTTAAGAGTGCCTCTTTGCGCCAGGAGGACGATGATATACCCAAACTTGATACAATCGCTGTCACATCGCCAATTCCGCCTCGCTTCCCCAAGATGGCTTCAGACTCAGGTCTTCGCCGAGCCACTGTGCGCTCTTCCCAAAGAATCAAAGAAACTCGTGCCGAGCGCAATTCCTTACTGAACAGTTACTGGACCCATGTGGACAATCCTTCTAATGCAGTCACAAGTGAGCTCTTAGGAATGGTCTCTTACGGACGATGGCAATTCGTCTTCCCGCAAAATGTCAAGCGAAGAAGCATCAAATGGAAGTCGATCTCTACTCCTGCTTCTCTACCCCTCACCACACCTGTGTTTCCATCAGTTGCTGACTTCAATCAGAACTTTACATTCCGAATTTATGACGTCTTTTTGAACCAAGCAGATATTAATGAAGGCCGCAACAGTGAAACTTTGATGCGGAGAATGATTTCTTTGCGTCTGACTCTCGGTTTTCAAATTTGTGTGGCAGACAACGTTGCCAAAGTTGAGAATCAAAGAAAACCAAATGGAGATTCCAAACTGTTGATTCAGTACCTAACCAAGAAAAACTATCTTGGATCGCGCATCTACATGAACCTTTCAAGCGAAATACATAGAATTAGCTGTGACTTCGATGGTCTTGTCAATGTTCAAGTCTACAAACGGATTGAACGGCCTGATGATGTATTTGCACAATCGTCCGCGTCGAATTATGTTCCCTACGTTCGCACCAGATACTCTCCAAATTACAATTCAATGAAAATTCAGGCTTTACAAGGACAACCTCGAAACTACAACTGGAACCAGCTTGATCAGTTGTTGGCTGGTTACGAGGAAACGGTGGAACCCTCACAGCGTCGCAGTCATCGCATCAAGTTTGTGATTCTTCCTACAGAAATTCCTGCTAATGCATACAATTTGGCATCCGAGAAACTTACACCAGAAGAGATTAGGCTTGAAGGGATTCGATCTCTCATGGCTATTATTAACAGACTTCGTTATCGTACTGCGGATGAGAAGCAACAATTGAAGAAAGCCGAAATCACACCTGTGATTCACTTCTATACGGGCAACCTTTTCGACTATTTGCGTGCAGTATACACGGAGCTTAATGGGGAGACTCGCTCGCACTCTTTGTTCCAAAGTGCAAAATATAATCAAAAAGTGAACCCTGCGGTGCTCTCACGAGCCATTGCAGGCGAACAGGGTATCCAGGTTGTCGATAGAAAGTGGCATCTCCGGACGCATCACAGATGCTTCCTTGGAATGGACCTTGTTAGCTGGATGATCGAGAACTTTGAGGATATCAACACCCGAGAAGAGGCAGTTGAATACGGAAACAAACTCATGCAGCAAGGAATCTTCAGTCACGTTGAGTCACGCCATGGATTTTTGGATGGTCACTATTTTTACACATTGAATAGTGAGAACACTGCGGAATCCAATGCTGCCTCAGCACCTTCCACACCTAAAAAAACAGATTCGAATGTGGACGATAATGGTAGTCCTCATGGTAGTCCACAAGATGTTCAGTCATCCAAGAAAAGAGTCGTTCTGAGTAGGAAAGTCATTTGCGATCTTGACCCCAAGGGATATTCTTGGCAGCCTGAACTTATTACTGTGCATTATGATATTGTACACAACCCGGAACACTGTTTCCATGTTCGTTTAGAGTGGTTGAATAACACCTCCAAACTTGTGGAAGATGCTGTCAATAGCTGGGCTAAACATTGTGAACGATATGGACTTACCTTGGTGGAAGCTCCGTGGGAAGAGCTTTGCACACTACCTATACGCAACCCGCTTCACTCGACCGTTGAGATTTCTCTTGCATTTAGTCCTTGGACTGACCCTGAATTTGACATTGACGTTCTTAAAGATAGCCGATACTTTTACCATCTTTACATCATGAAAAAATGTGGTTTTCTTCTCGACAATAGAACTGCTAATTTCTTTCGTGATGACAACTTTGATGTGCTATACTCTTGGGGTAAGCCTACATTCAAGTTTGCTCAATTCATTCATAAAACTGGGGCCTACATTGCAGAACTGCGCGAAAATGGGGATTACTTTTTGGCTCCTAACAATGCACATGTAGCTAGAGTCAATCTTTCGGTTGGACAACAGGCTAAAAACTCGGCTGTTTATTTGGATTCTCAAGGAGTTATGCTGGACTTCACTTCCATTTGCCAAAATGAGGTAAAGTTACGCCAACTTTTCCGCGAAGCCAAACAAAGGTATGAATATACGAAAGACGTGGATACAGCGTTGTTCGAGCTCGATCTTGCGGTCTCTACATCTAGCTTAGAAACTACTTGACGTAATAAAACTAAATAGCCACTCTCTGTGCAATTTTGATAACGTCACCTAGAACGCCCATTGCGGTCACATCAGCACCTGCTCCTGCTCCCTGGATAATAAGTGGGTTAGGGTAACGCTTGGTCTTGATGGAGATGACATTGTCAGAACCTTTGAGGGACGCAAATGGATGAGAAGCATCAAACTTTCCAATCTCGACACTAGTCTTGTTGTTGGCAACGTCAACCTTTCCAATGAATCTCAACACCTTGCCCTCAGCTGCAGCCTCTGACTTGAGTAGTTCCATTTCGTGGTCAAAGTCAGGAAGTTTCTTCATGTATTCATCAGCAGACTCAACGGACTCAAGCTCTTTTGGAATGAGCGATTGAACTGGGAATGAGCTTGGCGACTCCACCGATAGACCTGCAATTCTGGCGAGGATAGTAACCTTTCTGGCAACGTCCATTCCGTTCAAGTCATCTCTTGGATCTGGTTCAGTGTAGCCAAGCTCCTTGGCAACCTTCACAATTTCACTGAATTTAGTGGAGTTAGGAGCAATCGTTGAATATTCGTTGAAAATGTAAGAAAGTGTACCAGAGAGAATACCGTTGATTTCGATAACTTCATCTCCAGTGGCCACCATCTCCTTGAGGGGTGAAATGAGAGGCAACCCAGCACCAACCGATGCCTCATGGTAACATAAACCAGTATTTTCGGAGGAGAAGATTTCGTTCCAAAGAGACAATGAGCTCGAGAAAGCTTTCTTATTAGGTGTGGCAACAGACACACCATTTTTCAAAAATTGTGGGTAAGATTGGGCAATAGTTTCGTTGGAAGTGTTGTCAACCAGGATCACCGGAAGAGGAGATTTTGCTAGGTAGGAGATCAAGTCCTCGGTAGCAAATGGTGTCTGGGTACTGGACTGGAGGAGTTGAGCCCAGTTTGTTAGGTCAAGAGACGAGTAGTCGTTGTTGAAAATAGCTTTTTTAGAGGTAGACAAGTAGATCAAATTGTACTGGATGGTTGTTTTCATGCTAGTCAGCTGTTTGATAAAGCTAGAGCCAACAACTCCGGCTCCAATAATGGCAATGTTAACAGATTTCATGAGGTCAAGATTTCGAGAAATTTAAGAAAATGTATTAGTTTTTTAAAAGTCTACGCTCAATACAAATTCTTGGCTTTTTCAGACATCGCGTAGTTCCACCAATTAGTTATGCAATTTTGGTCAATCAAATGTTCGTAGGTGAAGTCTGCCACTGTGCAACCCTGACAGCTTGAGCAATTGCTGCAGAGGGTATATGGAGGATGTTTGTAACCAATGTCTCTAAACCAATGGATTTTGTCACGATCCTCAAACAATGATACCCCTATTGAATGCACAGGGGCATCTCCCCAGCGCTCATAGTAGAATCCGCCAGCTTTGTCCAGATCTTTTACCCATTCAGAGTAAGCTTCGCCTCGATAGAAATCCATATCAGCGATTTCAAAATTGGACCAGAAGTGGCACGTTGAGTATCCATTTGCAACTTCAGTCTTATGGGGATTCTGGAGATTTTCTGTCAAGAAATCCAAAGCTGCATTTCGGTGCAAGTATTCGGGGTGTTTCGTAATAAATTCCAGCGTACGTGGCCATATGGTAGGGAGAGACTGTTCAACGTCGTAAAGTGATATGACAAATCCATAAGTCTTCTCATTCATTTCCATAAATTTGAATACATCATAATTCAAATCACAGAAGTACTCCGTATTAGGTTCGAATCGCCAGTAGTACCTAAACTTCTGTAGCCTGGGGTGGTTGTAGAAATTCATGCTATAATATCGACACATGTTATGATACGATAATTGATCTGCATATGCGACATCATACTCTTTTAACTCCTTCATGGCTGTCCTTTGTCTATCTGTGTCAATTGTGTTCGGCTGGTTCCAAACTTCTTGTTCGATGAGCTCGAAATAAACTTCGCCCGAGACCAGAGAACTAATGGTCTCTTGAAACCTTTTGGAAAATGGTTTATCGTTCAAGAAAACATAGGGATAATGGAATTTAGAATTGAAATGAGCCTCTATTTGCTTAATCGTCCGTACCACCTGACCAAGCTCGGAATTTCGAACCAAAACCATCATCGTTGCATTAGCACGCTCATACTGATCCGGATCAAGCGGAGGACGCACCAAGTTATCAGTTTTTGGCTCATGAATCTGATATCGAAGGATCTCTTGAAGTTGTTCGTAGTTTCGTTTTGCTATATCAAGAGGCGCAAGTTCTGATGTCTGGGAGAAGGCTATGTGTGGAGTTGGAACATGATTCACAATTGAACCTTCATAGTTTGTGGGGAAAGCGTATCTCGAACCTATTAGTCCTATTACAAGCAATAGAGAAATGAACACGAACAGTCGTGCAATTCTTCGAGGAATATTGACCATTTTGTTGGGCGTTCAGAAAGATCCAAAGCCTCCAAACTTTTTAATGCAAGCATCAAACTATAATTTCATTCTCCTGCAGGCTAAATTTAGTCTAAGCCAGCCTACCAAAAATGAAATTATTTAATATAAATCATCCTTTCGTATGCTTGCTAATTTTAAATTGGCACTGCGTAATGTAGCAGAGAATACTAAGATCACGCTAGTCCTGGGCAACCAGAGTGCTGATATGGACTCTGTGGTGTCGTCGATTGCGTATTCGATCCTCTGTGGCGATCCACGCACTGTTCCTGTGATGAATATACCTAGAGCAGATTTTGATTTGCGCAGAGATATAGTTCACGCTGTGAGCATCTCGGGAATCACGAAAAATGATCTTGTTTTTCTTGACGATATAGAATCTGCAATGCCTCAGCTGCAAGCAGCCGAGTTAGGTTTGGTTCTGGTTGACCACAATAAGCCACAAGGAACCCTTGTCAAAGACTTGATAGCCAAATATGATGTGGAAGTTAAAACAATTGTCGACCATCACGATGACGAAAAGCTATACTTGAATGCAAACCCTAGAATAATTGAGAAAACAGGCTCGTGTGTCTCTTTAGTTATCAACTTGTTTGCAGGACGAATAGGCCTACTTGATTCCAAACTGGCAAAACTACTTTTATCGCCAATCTTGGTGGACACCTGGGGACTCAAAAGTAGAGTCACAAACCATGATCTTGCCGCTTTGGAACTTTTGAGATCATCCCTTCCTTCTGATGCTAGATTTTTGGATTTATACACGCAAGAACTGACCGAGGCTAAGCTCAATGTTGATGGGTTGTCATTTCGCGATTTGCTGCGCAAAGATTATAAAGAATACGACACTGTTGGTATTAGCTCCATGATGGTGCGACTCGATTATTTAAAAAGATTCGATATAGATGAAGGACTCGATAATTGGGTTCGAGAGCGGAAGTTAGATGTGGAAATGGTGATGACCTCATTCGAGGATAATGGATTCCATCGGGAACTTCTGATTTCTGGCGACAAGGACAGATGTCAAAGTCTAATAGATTTCATCTCCCAGCCATTGGGTCTTGTACCTTTGCGAGGATATGTCATGGCATTCAAACAGAAGATTCCAAAATTTTCACGAAAACAAGTGGCTCCTTTAGTCGAAGAGTGGTTGCGCCAATCATAGCTTTTGCCCTATATAGCTCAAATGCCATTGTTTGAAAGTTCGTTGAGATCTGGGTAGCTTCTGATTCAATTGCTTAAGTTCACGAACGGATTCATCCATCATATCCTGCTCTAAGTCCACCACTTCGTATTTGTTCTGTAGTGAGCGAATGTTAGTTCCCTCGCCATCCTTGGATTCTATGAACATCCGAATCTCTTGATCGTCTTCAATATACATCACTTTTAAACATCGAGTCAGTTTGATATCTGCAAATGTGACATCGAGACCGAAATTGAAGCACCAAAGTAATACTCTTTTTTGGGGACTTGTGACGAGGAAGAACCGTACTGCGGTCGATGCAACCGAATCGAGTAGATAACTATGCAAGTAAATGAGGCATGAACAAGTCTCGATATTACCTCTATCATGAAGCTCCAGCTTCCACTTGAAGATCTTGTTGTTAGCATTATCAACCTCACCGAGAATGCTCTTGCAACCAGCGCACTTGACAAAAGACTCTTCAGTTTTGATGGACCCATTCTTTGGAGCAAGAAAGTAATAAACTCCAACGATAAGCGCATCATTAGCGGGGCGAAGATTGTTGAATCGATTCGCAATTTGTTCATTAGTATAGCTACCAGATGTTGGTTTATGACAATGCCAAAATTCCATCATTTCATACCAAAGTTCTGAAGGCATTGAAAGTAACCTTCGAATATCATTCAAAGATATCAATGGTGCCTTACAATTGGCACAACAGAATGATCCCTCGGGATGTGTCCGAAGCTCTTTGATCGACCAAATTGCCCCATCTAAATTTGTGAGTTGATCGATGGTTGAATTTTTTGGATCGCCTACAGATGGAAGTCTCAAGGTAACGAATCCGTCCTGCTCGAGAACCAATTGTCGAGCATCAAGAATATCGGCGCACTCGCCGGCCAAAGGGAGTTTTACGCAGCCGTCTAATAAAGTGAGATGGACATAATTACCTTTAACTTGTATCTCAATGAGGCTTTCGGACAACTGTTCAATACACACTGATATTGACTTGAGTCTGGGGAGATATTCTGTAAAGTAGAAAACTTCCGGTCCTTCTGCTTTCTCTAACACCGAAGTCATCTAAATCAACCCGAAATATATTTTGTTCGGGCGGTGCTAAAGCACTAGGCCTATTCTACATATGGAGCCCATCCTCAAGAACTCAGACAATGCAATTGACGAACCACATACAACTTAATGTATTGCTGTATTAATGAGCTGGCATTCAAACGCTCCTACAGACAACCTGGAGTTCAGGAAACGGTTACTGAAGCCGACCCTGCTTTATCGGAATTACTGTGGCCGGGTAACATGATTTTCGACCAATGATCTTCACGCCGTGGTAGCCACTGGGGAAAAAAAAAATTCGCGCCCCAGGACGAGCACTCCGTGCCCCCTGGCCAGTGTGGGTGTTGTGTCTTTTTTCATTTTTCTTCCAATTTTGTTTCCATTTTTTATACAACCAGATTTGTTCTTCTCCGAGAATCAATCATCGTATAACAATGCTTTCTGCCAGACCAGCCATCAGAGCAGCTGCTAGAACAGCTCTAGCTGCTAACGTTGTTAGAGCTGCCCCAAGAATTGTGAGTATCGAGTTATCCGTTGTCCAATTGAAATTACTCTACAAGCTAATTTCCAATTTTCTCGGAAGTTGTCAATCCAATGCCCAAACGATCAGTGATGGGGCTTATTCATGAGATGATTGCAATTAGCAAGTTTCCGGATTTCAATAGGATTGTGGAATTGTTCTCTGAATGTACTAACATAATTGCGACTCGGTCGCAATACATTAGGCTAGACCTCTGTTCTCCGCTAGATCATATGCCACCGCCAAGGCTGCGCCAACCGAGGTTTCCTCTATCTTGGAGTCCAAGATCAGAGGTGTTTCCGATGAGGCCAACTTGGACGAGACCGGAAGAGTTTTGTCCGTTGGGTAAGTACAACATAGCTATGCCATGCTCGAAGGGATGCCACTCTACAGGTTTCTAGACTTGGAATCATCAATTGTGAGTCCAAGACACGTTAATTATTTGGTTTGTCAATTTTATCCGTCGGCCAATTATATTCAACGAAATCTCATAACCTGAATTTTTTTGCAGTGGTGAACCTTTCGTGTCAAAGTGCACAGCCTGAATTTTGTCATGATTTACTAACCAATTTAGTGACGGTATCGCCAGAGTGTTCGGTTTGAACAACTGTCAAGCTGAAGAATTGGTCGAGTTCGCCTCCGGTGTCAAGGGTATGGCCTTGAACTTGGAGCCAGGACAAGTCGGTATTGTGTTGTTCGGTTCCGACAGAGAAGTCAAGGAAGGTGAAATCGTCAAGAGAACCGGTAAGATTGTCGATGTTCCTGTCGGACCAGCTATGTTGGGAAGAGTCGTCGACGCTTTGGGTAACCCAATTGACGGTAAGGGACCAATCGAGTCTACTGGTTTCGCCAGAGCTCAATTGAAGGCCCCAGGTATCTTGCCAAGAAGATCCGTTCACGAGCCAATGCAAACTGGTTTGAAGGCCGTTGATGCTCTTGTCCCAGTTGGAAGAGGTCAGAGAGAGTTGATTATTGGTGACAGACAAACTGGTAAGACCGCTGTTGCCATTGACACCATCTTGAACCAAAAGAGATGGAACGACGGTGCTGATGAGTCCAAGAAGCTCTACTGTGTTTACGTTGCCGTTGGTCAAAAGAGATCCACTGTTGCTCAGTTGGTTCAAACTTTGGAGCAAAACGATGCTATGAAGTACTCTATCATTGTTGCCGCTACTGCTTCTGAGGCTGCTCCATTGCAATACTTGGCTCCTTTCACTGCCTGTGCCATTTCTGAATGGTTCAGAGATAACGGAAAGCACGCTTTGATTATCTACGATGACTTGTCCAAGCAAGCCGTTGCTTACCGTCAATTGTCCTTGTTGCTGAGAAGACCTCCTGGAAGAGAGGCCTACCCTGGTGATGTTTTCTACTTGCACTCTAGATTGTTGGAGAGAGCTGCCAAGATGTCTGATGCTTACGGTTCCGGTTCTTTGACCGCTTTGCCAATCATTGAGACCCAAGGTGGTGATGTTTCTGCTTACATTCCAACTAACGTCATTTCTATTACTGATGGTCAGATCTTCTTGGAGGCTGAATTGTTCTACAAGGGTATCAGACCAGCTATTAACGTCGGTTTGTCCGTGTCCAGAGTCGGTTCCGCTGCTCAGGTCAAGGCCATGAAACAAGTTGCTGGTTCTTTGAAATTGTTCTTGGCTCAGTACAGAGAAGTTGCTGCTTTCGCTCAATTCGGTTCTGACCTTGATGCTTCTACCAAGCAAACCTTGGCTAGAGGTGAGAGATTGACTCAATTGCTCAAGCAAAAGCAATACTCTCCTCTTGCTTCTGAGGAGCAGGTCCCAGTCATTTATGCCGGTGTCAACGGTTACTTGGACTCCATTCCAGTCAACAAGATTGGTGAATTCGAGGAGCAATTCATTGCTTACTTGAAGGCTAACGAGGCCGGAATCTTGGAAGCTATCAAGACCAAGGGAGAGCTCTCTTCTGACGACTTGGCCAAGCTTAAGACTGCCACTGAGACTTTCTTTGCCACTTTCTAAGTGACCTAAGTCTTCAGTTAGAAGAGCAGAGCATGAAATCTGTCTCTAAGATTGTATGATGATTGGATCTTCTTTTGACATAAGACACATCAATAGAAAGAAGAGAAAAGATATTCCGATTAATTGTAGAAACCAAGTAAGCCGGGTTTGTAGAGAAATTTAGTTTTTGAGTTAAAGGCGGTGTTTAATAAAATTAAGTGAACTCTATACTAATGACCGTTTCCAACGACGACTTGTTCAGAAGGTCATCTCAATACAGACTATGGTCTTTCACGCCTTCTCAACTTGAGGATCTCCGTATTATGGCCAACAAAAAAGGAATACAGATTGCTAATGAGCGAATAGACCAGCTTGACCAGTCTTTACCAGAGACAATGTTGGTAAACCAGCATCGTTCAGAAATTCAGTTTGTGGGACCAGATGAAGAGAGACAGCTAGTGACATACTATGCACGCCGCTGCAAAGAGCTCGCCTCGGCATCTTGTTTTCATCTGTCGGCTCAAGTGAGATCTACGGCGATCATGTATCTTTACAAATTCTATTTGTATCACTCCGTCATGGAAGTTCACCCCGGAAACATAATGCTTACTTGCCTTTTTTTGGCTGCCAAGGTTGATAACCATTTCATTGGAATCAATACCTTCTGCAAATTCATTCCGAAAACAACTCCAGAAGCTATTTTGAAAAATGAATATTTGGTCCTAGAAACGATGAAATTCACACTTCAATGTCATCATCCTTTCCAACCGCTCTATGGATTTTTCCTGGATGTTCAACATGTTTTGCCAAAACTGGATTTCAGCCGATTAGGAAGAGACTACGATGGAGCACGAGAAATTGCTAATGAAAGTTTATTTACTGACCTTCCTTTCCTATACACACCTCCACAGATCGCGCTTGCATGTTTGTGGATGTGTGATGATGTGCTGATTGAGATGTATCTTTCTAAGAAATTTGGAACTGATGAGGCCGGTCTCGCACAATACAACAAAATTATGGTCATAATACGACATTGTGCGGAAGTTTTAAAATCTAAAGCTATGGATCCTTCCCAGGAAGAAAGCAAACAAATATTCGCAAAAATAAGGTATTGCTTGGAGCCTCTCAAACTTGGTAAAAAACTCCTAAAGCAACAGGCAAATCCTTCCAAGCGACCCGCCACTGATTGTTCTGGTGGGGATGAAAAGAGAATTAAACCAGAAGTCGAAGGAAATTAATACATTTTCTATAGATCGTCTATCACGCTCAAGCTAGCAATGATCTTTTCACTAACAGTACCGAGCTCAATGCACTCCTTTGCATCTTCATCTAATTGCACTATGGTCTGTGCCACTTGAGTTGCGCCGCCTCGAGTCACGTCTAGTACAACATCGCCCAGTTTGATGGTTATCTTTCCCGAATCGTGAATTCGCAGCGAGCCCAATATCTCGGGATCTGCAGATATTTGTGACTTTGACTCAGCTAGTTCTGCATCGTCAGTCATGACCACGTCGTGAGAAGCGCTCTCCACGTCGAGTTGTTTTGGAAGCTGCAAGAACAGCAGTTCGCTATTACTATCTGCAAGGCCAACAGCTCCCAGTTTAGAAAGTATCGCCTTATAGTCATCAGCCAATCGCACTTCCTCTTGTCTACTTTGGTAATCATTGATGGAAGCCTCTGTTGCATCTGTCTCGTCAGGAATAAATTTTAACGTAGGATCTTCTTCCTGTTTGACTTCTACGCTTTGTTCTCGTGAAGTTGATGGCGAATCAATGAGTATAGATGAATCTCTGTGAAATTCAGTTTTAATGGATTTGTCAGGGATAGGTTCATCACCGTATTCGTAGTGTTGCGCTCTTTCAGCTCTCACTGGCAGCATTTGCTGATCTTCCTCCTTCCAATCGTAAGTACGACCCAGATCAATACGTATTGTGCCCTCATCGTCAGTATCGCTGTCCTCATTCGTATCTGTTCCAAGCGATTGCTTTTTAAATTTCTGTGCTAGATCAGGTGTACTTGAATGCTTTTTTGGAAACTTAGTTCTATCACCATTTCCAGAATTAGCAAGTGAAACTGCACCCATAGCCAGGGGACCAGACATAACAACCTTCGTGTTTTGTAAGTGACGAGGAATCGAGTTGCGAGTGCCTTTCTGTAATGTTTTAGAGAGAGAGGTCGGTTTTTTAGTAACCCCAGGGGTTGCTACTGGTGCATTTTGATCTCTCTCTTCCTTGGTACGTCTAACAACCATTTTCGGCTTAAACTTCAACCCCTGTTTGCTCCCAGGAGCAGTGGGGGTGGACCCTGTAGGTCTGGAAATGGAATCCAGTCTGTTATTGGACATGAATAATGATCAAAAAAAATTTAAAATAAATCAAGAAATTTTTATTTAAGCTGAAAATTCTTAAGATGCAACAAGACCCTGGTTTAGACGAGGTGGACGAGTTCCATGCTGGAAGAGAAAAGGTTCTTTTAGATACAGCTGCATTTGAAGAACCAGAGAGTGAAGAAAGTGAACAGGAAGTCCTCGGTTTGGATGAGAATGACGAGGATGATGAAGAGATCGAACGTTATAAAAGACAACTAACTGGTCCCGTTGACGTAGACGAAGAAGAATATTTTGGATCAGAAAAGGAGGATGAAGAAGAGGAGGATGAAGGCTGGGGCTCAAAAAATGATTACTATGGAGGAGACGACGTTGAAGATGAAGAGGATGCAAAACTTCTGGAGGAAGAAGCTTTAAGGATTCAAAAGAAACATCTTGAAGAACTGAACATGGGAGACTATATGGTGGATGAAATGGTTGAAGGGTGGACGAAGAATGAGTCAAGTATAAAGAAAGATGAGCCAACGTTAGAAATTGCAAAACTTGATGAAGACAACTTTTTCGAAATTATGGATAATCAGTACCCTGAATTCATTCCTCTTACCAAGGAATTGAAAGATCTTCGACCAGTTTTAAAGGAGCTCGAAGTCAAGAAAAGCCAAGATGCCGTGTCGGAACTAAAATATAGTGCTTTAGCAGCCTATTTGGGAACCATTGGAACATATTTTGCTATCTTTAGTTCGCATCTCAATAGTGGAAAGCAATTTAGTCTTCGCGATGATCCGATCATGGCTGGAATATTGACTGCTAGAGAGGTCTGGCGCCAGGCACAAACGAAGAGGGTCAGAGTTGATGAGGACTCTGAGACCGAAGAGCAAGGTGAAAAGTCCTACGTTAAAGAACTGATAGATAACTACGACGATAATCTTTCGGATGAGGAATCAGATGATCAGGATAAGCAAAGTATTGACAGTGAAGAGCAAGAAACAGGACTGGCAGAGAGACAAATACGTCGTCTCAAGAAGTTGGGACCTGAGGACATTGATGAAGTGGACATGGAGGATAAGAAGAGCCGGAGACGCACATTGCGGTTCTACACATCCAAGATCGATCAGCAGGAGAAAAAGAAGGAAGCGAAGTACCAAGGTGACTTGGACGTGCCGTACAAAGAGCGCTTGTTCGAAAGAAGACAACGATTACTCGAAGAGGCTCGCAAGCGTGGTGATCGCTCCAACTCCTCTGCGCCAGGTCTGGATTTGGGTGTCGATGATGACAACGATGGTCCTGAAGACACATACGATGCGGGCTATTACGACGAAGTTCAATCTAACAAGAAAAATATGAAAGAGAGCCGTAAAAGAGCACATGAGCTTGCAAAGAAGGCAGCACGTGAAGGAAAGCTGGCTGAACTTGAAGAGTCTTTGGGTGATGATGGAAAACGTGCGATTAACTACCAAATCCTCAAAAATCGCGGTCTCACACCACATAGAAACAAGGATAATCGGAACGCCCGTGTCAAAAAACGGAAGAAGTACGCTCAAGCTCAAAAGAAACTCAAGTCTGTGCGCGCCGTGTACTCTGCAGATCATGGGCCTTATGTTGGTGAAGCGACGGGTATCAAAAAGAATCTGTCCAAGAGTGTTAAGTTACAATGAGATTGATCATCTAGCATTTTTAATAATCCTCAAAGTTAATTTTGTAATCCTTGGAAATATTTAAATTATCCTTCTTTGCAATATGATGGCTAAACATGAAAAAGAACCTCTACACAAACAAACAAGAAGCTATCCAATTATCGCTCCTAGCATTAAGTCGATTGCCCCATTTTATAGTTATTGCGAAGAAAACCTTAGCGGTATATACACTTCAATGGGCGTGCTTAACTCGCGCATAGTTTTATTCCGCTGCAATCAGGTGGCAGCGCTCAGTGTCGTTTTACGTGAAATTGGTGACATGGGTGACATTTTAACTTATAAACCACTAAGTATCAATCAAGAGATACTCTTCGCTGTGGGATGGTTTGATGCTAGTAAGATTCCGCTTCAGGTCCAACACTTGAAGACATTATTTGCAAGTATGGCAAATGAGCATGTGGAGCACAGCCTCATCTATTCAGAGAGTGTCATGGATATAGTGATGTCGCACCAAGAATTCCAATTTCTTGATGATAGCAATGCAACCGTATTTATCACAACCAACGATGCTCCTACAAGTCAACTTGAAAAAGACATAGTCATTTACATGTCAAGATTTGGAGTGACCGATCAAGTAGAATTGATCTCGCATTCACCCAATGCGATCATGTGTCGTTTTCACGATATTCGTTCTGCACTTGAAGTCCGAAAGTCCAGCACTCATAAAGTTGGCAAGACTCTTCTATACATCAAAGCGTCCTCGTCAGACATATACAACACCGACAACTTACAACTGAAATCCTTTCCCAACTTACAAGTTATTGACTGGATGACAGGGGAATTTGAGCGCTGTTGCTCGGACAAATCACCTTTGCAGTTCGACGAAAATTGTAATTCAAGACTGCTGAAGAATAAAAAATCTTGTCCTGCTCCAACGGCCCCGAACCATGTCGCAAACGAAAACCAAATAGATATCACCAAAATAAGGTCTGGTGAAGATCAACGTAAAACGTTGATGATCAGAAATGTCCCTAATAAGATCAACCATGATGACCTCAAGGACTTTGTTGATATAACAAGCAGAAACTTATACGACTTTTTATATCTGAGGATTGATTTTGAAAATCATTGCAACGTGGGCTATGCATTTATTTCTTTCACGGACCCCAAGCATATCATCAAATTCTATCTCGAGCGCTCTGGTAAAAAATGGAATAGATTCAATTCTGAGAAAGTATGCGAACTTTCTTATGCTAAGGTTCAGGGACGCACCAAGTTGATTGATAAATTTAGAAACTCCAAGGTGATGGTTGAAAATCCTGATTACCGTCCCCGTCTTTACCACACTGAAGGACCATTGATCGGAACCGAAATCGAGTTTCCGCCACCAACCAAGCGCCTGAGCATTATGGATGAGAGTTTACAAGATTAGTCAGAGTCCTCATCCTGACCCGCTAGCATGCTGTTCCAGTTCTGTAGCATTTCGACCATTTTTGCCGAATCCATCGAGGCGTCAAGAACATCACGAGGCACATGATTTTGAGAATGCGCTTTTGTCGCGAATCTTCCAGAGTTGTGTTTGGTAACGAGTCTGATGACGACATCAGAGTCTGCCACAGTCATTGTAGCCAGTTCATTCCAAGTGAAAAGGAGGGAATCTGTCTTTCTTGAAAATGGATTGATATCGACCAGATAGACTTTCATGAAAGGTCTCGGCAAATATATATCAAATACAAAGTCATTCAGATCAATTTTTGGCATTAAAACGTTGTCAAAGAATGCCGCGGCTCTTTCGATGATCGTGTCTTGTAGATCATCTAAGAACGCATAATAGTTGAGATCTCTTTGCGTTATTCCAATCAGTTGGCGATTCCGAACAAAACATCGAAATTCCAAAGAAGGATTTATGTCTTTCCATTCTCTCAAGACCAATTCGAATGAGATTTGATCAGGCTTTTCGTCTGTTTCGTCAAATGCGTGATTCAAGTCATGAACTATGTAGTCTGAAGACTTCAAAAGAAGGTATAGGTCTGACGGAGATGTACATTTCATGGTTCTTTCAGGCAGCATCCATACCGAATCTTGAGGAGCTGACCAATTCAATTTGGGAGCAATCTTTTTAAAAAGATCAAAGGCTTTAATTATGTTTTCATGCAGTAAAGGAAACTTCTCAGCAGGATCCGGCCTTTCAGACGAACCGTAATTCCAATCCGAGTCCACAGAATTCACTTGGCTAGTTTTTTGTCCAGGTATGGTAAAGTCATCGCTTTCAAGATAGTCTACGAACTGTCGAGGCAACGGTTCTATAATAGCCCTGCTATATGTATGTTGACCAAACAATCTGTACCAACTAGAGTATGAACAGTTCAAAACATCTTGCTTAGTTAATTTGAGCTCGTGAAACACAACAGGCTGATCTGAAGTTTCAGGCATATTACTAAGTACCAAATATTTATTTTCGCCTAAATTTTCTGAATTTTTTCCAGTTATTTTCCAACATGTCTAAAGTTCAGCCTTCGAACGCGACATTCAAAAACAAAGAAAAGCCCCAAGAGGTGCGTAAAGCCAACATATTGGCTGCACGTGCTGTTGCAGATGCAGTGAGAACATCACTGGGTCCAAAGGGAATGGATAAAATGATTAAGACTGGTCGCGGTGAAGTGATCATTTCTAATGATGGCCACACGATCCTCAAACATATGGCTGTTCTTCACCCTGCTGCGAAAATGCTGGTTGATCTTTCTGGTGCTCAAGATGTTGAAGCCGGTGACGGAACCACTTCTGTGGTTGTGATCACAGGAGCTCTTCTTGGCGCAGCAGAAAAGTTGCTCAATAAGGGTATCCACCCTACCATCATTTCAGAGTCCTTTACCAGAGCTGCCGCCCGTGGTGTTGAAATCCTTTTGGATATGGCACATAAGATCTCTTTGGATGATAGAGACGCGTTGATCAGAGCCGCAAATACCTCACTGTCTTCCAAAATTGTCGCCCAACACTCTTCTTTATTGGGACCGCTGGCCGTTGACTCGGTTCTCAAAGTTGTTGCTCCTGATGCCAATAATGTTGACCTGAACGATATTCGTTTGATCAAGAAGTTGGGTGGCACCATTGATGATACCGAGCCTGTCGATGGCGTGGTTTTAACTCAAAATGTGATCAAGAGCGCAGGGGGTCCTACAAGAATGGAAAAGGCCAAGATAGGATTAATCCAATTCCAACTATCTCCACCAAAACCTGACATGGAGAACAATATCGTTGTTAATGACTACAGACAAATGGATAAAATCTTGAAAGAAGAAAGGGCATATTTACTCAACATCTGCAAGAAGATCAAAAAGGCCAAGTGCAATGTTTTGTTAATTCAAAAGTCAATTCTTAGAGATGCTGTTAATGATCTTGCCTTGCATTTCCTTGCCAAACTCAATATTCTTGTGGTGAAAGACATTGAACGAGATGAAGTGGACTTCATTAGTAAAAGTCTGGGATGCAGACCTATTGCAGATGTGGACTCCTTTGTTGAATCACGTCTAGGTACTGCGGACCTGGTTGAGGAAGTCGAATCATCAGAATCCAGGATTATCAAAATCACCGGTGTCAAAAATGTGACCCAACCCACCGTTTCGATAGTTTGCCGTGGTGCTAATAGTCAGATTCTTGACGAGACTGAGCGTTCTTTGCATGATGCTCTGTGTGTGATTCGTTGTTTGGTGAAGGAGAAGGCATTGATTGCCGGAGGAGGTGCCCCAGAGATTGAGGTTTCACGTACCCTATTAAAAGAGTCCAGCCATTTATCGGGAGTGGAACAGTTGTGTTACCAAGAGTTTGCCTTAGCCCTGGAGGTGATTCCAACTACACTTGCCGAAAATGCAGGTATGAATCCAATTGAAATCGTGACGGATCTCAGAAACAAACACGAGCTTGGAGAAAAGAACGCCGGTATCAGTGTGAGACGTTCCGGAACAACAAACACATATGACGAGCACGTTTTGCAACCAGTGTTAGTGAATACTAGTGCCATTACTCTTGCTGCAGAGACCGTGAAGTCGATTTTACGGATTGACGACATCTCTTTCAGTAGATAAATAGAGAGCCATATTATTGAATAAATGTACTCATTTGCTGACTCTACGAACAGCTGTGCGACTAAATACATATGAGGCACCACTCAGAATTGTAGTGAGGGCAACAAGTAGCTCGATGCTGGACACTCCAACATCACATACTGGGAGAAGCATGAGACCACCAACGTATACCATCTGTATTGCGGTGTTGATCTTGCTGATCATTGTCGGTCTTACCTCCACCGTAATAAGAGAAAAATCCCAGTATCGGCTAAATGTTTTTGGGGCAGGAAGTGATAAATATCGTATCACCATTGCAGAAATAAGCATGACAACGTCCCTACCAAGAATCAAGGCAGCCAAATAGAGAGGAATCACTCCAGCATGTGCAAGACAGGCGGTGCATGTCACCATCAATGCTTTATCCGCCATTGGATCAATGATGGAGCCGACTTTCGAGCGCAAATTGAAACGTCGAGCAATGTAGCCATCAACAAAATCCGTGACACAAGAGTAAACGAACAAGCCCAATGCTGCAGCTGTCTGATCTGTAACAATCAGATATCCGACCGCAGGAGCCGCAACAAGCCTGGTGAAAGTGAGAATGTTGGGGATGGTATATAAGTTTTCATGGAGCTCATTAAGAATCTTCAATGGTGGCTTTCGTTCGTTGTAAAGTCTGACGAACTTGCTGACTGGCCCATGATATGGTATCTTGGCACCCAAATGACACCCCAGTGGCACTCTTCGGGAACCTAATTTAGAGAGAATGCTGGGGAGCCCAACATTTCTTATACCGGGCCTTAAAATTAACATAGATGTCAAAAAAATTCAATGAATATTCTTGTTTATAATGGGCCTGGGGCCGGGGCCGACAGTGTCAAACATTGTCTTGAATCTTTGCGTGTCCTACTTTCACCTCACTATGCTGTTTCTACAATCGAGCCGAAAATGCTATTGACCCAGCCTTGGCAGGCGAAAACGACAATGTTGGTAGTTCCTGGAGGGGCCGACTTGGGTGTCTGTGGCGCACTGAATGGTACCGGTAATTCTTTAATAAAGAGTTTTGTCTCACGGGGAGGAAAGTATTTAGGGTTTTGCTCGGGTGGTTATTATGGTTCAGCCCGTTGTGAATTCGAAGTCGGCGATTCAAGTCTCGAGGTGAGTGGATCTCGAGAGCTCAAGTTTTTTCCCGGAACAGCCAGGGGAGCATGTTTCAAGGGTTTCAAGTACGACTCACAAGATGGTGCTCGAGTGGCCAAACTAGAAACAAAGTTAGCTTGCGGATCCCCTGTCTACAATTATTTTAACGGTGGAGGTGTGTTTGTGGACGCTGATAAATATCCTAATACCGAAATTTTGGCGGAATATGTTGATCCATTAGAAGTGGAATGCACAGGACCTCAAGCTGCAGCGGTTCTTTGTACGGTTGGAAAAGGAAAGGCCTTGCTCACAGGGACGCATCCTGAATTCAATCCTTACAAGATTGACTACGAGCCAGGCTCTAGAGTTGAGAAAATTGTAAGGCTGTTAAAAGAAACCAATGAACTACGACTGAACTTCTTGAAAGACATTTTGTTGAAACTGGGCCTTAAAGTCAATACTGGATTGGAACTACCCCCATTGACCCCCCTGATATTAATGTCTTCAAAACCGAGATCCGTGATGGACTTAATGAACACTTTGGAGAATAATATTGGCTACCAGGACAACTCTATTCTTGATTTGGGTATTGATAAAGTACGCATCCACAAAAGTCATGACAAGTTTCTACAGGAAGACCAATCGGAACCAGAGAGTGCTATCAAGGACTTATACGTATGCACAGTATCCCTTCCACCCCCAACATTCACACCGGCTTTTGATGTCAGCCGCTATTTCAATTGCCTTGAGTCTGCATACAAACAACAAGGTTACTCCGAGATTGGTGAATTTGGCTCCACCTTCATGTACGGTGAAGTATTAACATCAACCAGTACATTAATGTCCCGCAATATCCCATTTCTGCGTACTATACCCAATGGTTTCACGGTCCATGGATCGGCTCAGGTTGCCGGAAAAGGAAGGTCTGGAAATGTCTGGGTGAATCCACGAGGAGTTATGGCTGTTTCTACATTCATGACTTTCCCGACTTCACAGCCAATAATCTTGGTACAGTATCTGGCTAGCATGGCCCTCGTGCGAGCAATTCAAACCTACGACCCAGACTATCACCAAATACCCGTTCGTCTCAAGTGGCCAAATGACATCTACATCAAACGGCCCGAGGTTATCAGTAGTACAGACTTGGAAAGTTACACGAAAATTGGTGGTGTCCTGGTTGACACCAACATGTTTGATAATTTGTACCACGTCGTGGTTGGAACCGGATGTAATCTTTCAAACGAGGCCCCTACAACATCTATCAATCTGGTTATTGAGCAGATGAACAAAGAGTGGGGCACAAAGTTGAAGCCTATCGAGACTGAAAAACTGCTGGCGCATTATCTTGTCCAATTCAACACCATGACTGAACGTTTTAGGCTAGAAGGATTTGGCCCTTTTATGGATCTATACTGCCAGCAATGGCTTCATCAAGATCAGATTGTCACTTTGAGCGATCACGAAGGAATCAAGGCCAAAATCACAGGAATATGTCCCAACTTTGGTTTGCTGGTGGCCCAAGAGATTAACAGTTACGGACAATACACCGGACAAACGTATCACCTCCAACCGGACGGGAATTCGTTTGACATGTTTAAAGGACTTATTAGCAGAAAGCTATGATTGATAAAGTTATAATTGAATCGAGATTTATTGAAACGTACGACTATTTTGTATTATCAACTTTTAAAAATACACAACGCAAAGGCATATCATGGAAACCCTAGTTTTGGTTGTTGTTTGGAGAGTAACTTGGGGAAGTTGGAGAGTACTGCGGCGATGTTGGCGAGTACTGTGGGGATGTTGGCGAATACTGTGGGGATGTAGGGGAGTATTGTGGAGAGGTTGGAGAGTACTGTGGAGAGGTTGGAGAGTACTGTGGTGAAGTAGGAGAGTACTGTGGGGAAGTTGGAGAGTACTGTGGTGAAGTAGGGGAGTATTGAGGGGAAGTTGGGGAGTATTGTGGTGAAGTAGGGGAGTAACTTGGAGAGGTTGGTGAGTAACTTGGTGAAGTAGGGGAGTAACTTGGGGAAGTTGGTGAGTAGGATGGGGAGGTTGGTGAGTAGGATGGGGAAGTTGGTGAGTAGGATGGGGAAGTTGGTGAGTAGGATGGGGAAGTAGGAGAATAACTTGGCGAAGTTGGAGAATAACTTGGCGAAGTTGGAGAGTAACTTGGGGAGGTAGGAGAGTATGATGGAGAAGTTGGAGAATAGCTTGGAGAAGTTGCTCCGTAGCTTGGAGAGGTTGCTCCGTACATTGGGGACGTAGCACCATACGTCGGAGAAGTAGGGGCATATCCACCGGAGAATGGTGAAGTAGGAGCATAGCTACTCATTCCACCGTACTCAGTCAACCCACCGGTTCTGTCATCATTCATGCCAGATGCAATCAATGGAGAGAAAGCAACCTTGTCATCATCCATTTCCGCGTCAATGAAGTCATCCTTGAAGCTATCCTCTTCATAAGGCGTAGCACCACCATCGACAGCCTTGGTTTGCAAAGCGTCAGTTGCGTGAACATTTGAGTCAGATGGGAGCATAGAAAGCTTCTCCTCATCCAAATACACCTCGAATGCACCAGTACCGAATGGTGCAAGTTGTCCCAGTATGACGTTTTGAGAGACACCCTCACAGGTGTCAAGTTCAGCTGAAGCACCTGCATCAAAGAGAATTTCAACAGTCTCTTCGAAAGAACATCTCATTAATGCACCAGTATCATTTCTGTTGAAACCATGTCTCGAGATGGCAACCAAATGTCCTCTGTATGTCATTAAATCAACCAACAAAGCCAAATGTCTGTAGTTGACGTAAGATCCGTCGAAGGCGATCACATTCAAAATCTCTTTGTACAAGGCGCTTCGAGCAGCTTCAATTCCCAAAACGAAAAGAATCTCAACGAAAGAGTTGGAGTAGGTTCTAGTTGTATCAACACCTTCAACTGTAAGAACATCTGCGAGATTCACACCGTCTGTTTCCAAAACCCATTCTTCCTTCTTAGCGAAATCTCCCGTCTCGTCAATATATGTTTTATCATACTTCATCATGAAAACTCTTGAGATTCCGGCAATACCTCTCAGGGAAATGGATTCCAACATTTGAGCCTCGAGAGCCTTCAGCAGACCATCCTCAGTTTCTTCCTCTTCTTCGTCCAAAGCCTTTTCTTCACGGACAATTCTACATCTGATGACAAGCTTCTCTGCATTGTCTTCAGACCAGATAACGAAGAGGTCGTCTCCGAAGTTCTCCATAATTTGACCAGCAACCTGACTCATCGTCAACTGCTTGTCGAGCATCTTTGCTCTGTCAAGTTCCAATCTCAAAAGCCAAGGAGATTGTTTATGAATATTTTCCTCAACCTTCTCGTCTGGAATGGCAAAGTAGGCTTCCACTGTATCGATATCGTCTTCCACAATGGTGCTACGAGGATCCGGATCGTAGTAAATCTCAGTAGAAGCAGTAACATTCTTTAATGTGGTATGCTCTATGGCAGACTGGATAGATTTCGCCTTTTCGATGTCAGATGCGTATTCTTCCTTCAAGTAAACAGTCAAAGCTGGAGTTTTAACGTTCTTTGCAACATTCAAAATTTCCTTCAGTCTTGGAACACCCAAGGTAACGTTCTTCGAGGACACACCTGCATAGTGGAAGGTGTTTAATGTCATTTGAGTTGCAGGTTCTCCAATAGATTGTGCTGCAATGACACCCACCATTTCTCCGGGGTTGACCAAGGATTTCAAGAATTGTTGCTCAACAGTACCCAGAACCCACTCGAAAGCATCCTTGTTCAAACGGAACTCTTCCAATACTCTTCTCGTGGCAAGTCTTGAGCGCACCAGACACTGGAATAAAAGTGTAGCATTGTCTTGGGCTTCGGTCAAGACGTCTCCAGATCCACGAACAACTTTGAATTTCTTGGTGAGCTCCTGAACACCCCTCACAATGTCTGGAATAGGCAAGTCACTAGCTTTACCTTGATCAGAGTGGAAAATTTGTTGTGCATTTTGGATGACTCTTCTGATGTTAACAGGAAGAGGCCAGTTATTCTCACCAGTGGTGAAACATTCTTTTCTTAGGTACTCTCTGTCTGCTAACAACTGTTCATATTCTTCATCAAGAATCTTTTGGATTTCGATATCACCAATAATTTCAGAACCATACTCAACCAAGTCTGGGCGGATAGAAGTCTCAACATTCATGAGATCAACGCGATACTTTTTCTCGAAAGCCTCCTGAGAGCCAGGAATAGTATCAACGGTTTGCTTTTCGACCTGGGTACCATCGATACCATCCTCTCCATAAATGAACTGAATAACGTCCCCAAGAGAGTTTCTGGTGGTACCATCGTAATGAACCATGATATCTTCCAAAGCTTTCAAGAGACGACGCTGAATATAACCAGTCTCAGCAGTCTTGACTGCTGTGTCAATCAAACCCTCTCTACCTGCCATAGCGTGGAAGAAAAATTCTTGTGGTGTCAGTCCTCTCAAATAAGAGTTTTCAACGAAACCTTTAGATTCGGCAGAGTAGTCATCCTTGGTAAAGTGAGGCAACGAACGGTCAGCGAAACCGAAGTTAATACGTTTACCTTCGACGATCTGTTGTCCCACACAAGCCGACATTTGCGAAATGTTGATATAAGAACCCTTGGAACCGGCTGTCACCATCTGTTTGACGTTATTGGAGTCTTTCAACGAAGTCTCTGCAGATTTACCAGCGGAGTCTCTGGCTTCGTTCAACAACTTCGAGACTTTCTGCTCAAACGATTCTCTAACAGTCATACCAGGCTCTGCTTCCAGTAAGTTCTTTTGGGCATCTATGATCACCTCCTGAACTTTCTCCTTCGCAATAGCAATCGTTTCTGTGATAGTTTTCATGGTTTCCGAATCAGCAATTGCATCACCAATACCAATAGAGAAACCATTATGAAGTAGCCAGTAGTTGACCACCTTTTGGATATTTCCGAACATCTGGGCACAGACTTGTGGTCCCTTCTCACGCATGGTAGTGTGAATCAGACCACCAGCACTAGCGCCCACAGTGGCCTTATTAACGACACCGAACATAATTTCACCGTTGACAATCAACATACCCGAATCCTTTGGTGAAAGGAGGGATCCATCTAACCTTTGTAAGAAGATACCCTGTGGTATGCACATCGACAGCACTTGCTTACCACTCCACAAAGGTTTAGGTTTCAAAATTGCAGGTTGAGGAACCACACCATCCCAATTAGGGATCCAGAAGCACATATTCATCACTTGATCGTACTCAATGAAAGTATCTCTAAGTGTCATCTTTCTAATACCACACAAAGTGTCTTGCACAATACCCATGACAGGCTTGTTCGATTGTGGAGACACAATTTGAAGTGGAACTGCACAAATTTGCTCAAGTTCTGCTCTTGTTTCGTAGGATTGGGGAACATGTAAATTCATTTCGTCTCCATCGAAATCTGCGTTATATGGTGAGGTGACAGACAAGTTCATTCTGAAAGTCGAGTACGGCATAACCTTCACTCTGTGAGCCATCATCGACATCTTATGCAAGGAGGGTTGACGATTGAACAGCACAGGATCATCATCCATCAAATGGCGCTCAACTTTCCAACCGTACTGAAGTTGAATGTCTCCAGCTCTTTTGTTATACCTAAGGTCGATTCTATCTCCAGAGTCTCTAATCACGTACTTAGCACCAGGATGTTCATTGGGTCCATTACGAACCAGTTCCGTGAGTTTTTGAATGTTGTAAGGGGTAACAATTTCTGGATACGAGAGAATTTTTGCAATGGACTTTGGAACACCAACTTGATCCAAATCTAAGTTAGGGTCACCAGAAATGACGGTTCTTGCAGAGAAATCAACTCTCTTTCCCATCAAATTTCCTCGAAGACGTCCCTCCTTACCCTTCAACCGAGCTCTAATGGATTTGATCGGTCTTCCACTTTTTTGTAAAGCCTGAGGCTGTCCTGCAATATCGTTATCCATGTAAGTAGCAACATGATACTGAAGGAGAGCTTCAAACTCACTGATGACGTGCTGAGGAGAACCGTCCATCTCGAATCGTTGAACGTTGATATTAGCCTTCAGAATATCTGCAAGCTTGTACGTCAGGTCATCCTCAGACCGTTTGGAATCGGTGAAGGCCACAGAAGGTCTAACTGGAGGAGGAGGAACGGGTAAAACTGTGATAAGCATCCATTCTGGTCTAGCGTAGTCCTCATTGAAACCCAACTTATGGCAATCCTCTGGAGAAATGTGCTTAAATATGTTGAGAACTTCAAGTGCACTAATTTGACGTCTTTCAGCAGCCTCTCCGTCGTCGTCCGAGGATGACTTCTTCCAAGAACCCCAAAGTTTAAGCCCATCTCTTCTGATTGTTGGCTGACTAGAGCCACATCCACCTCTCAAATGTTGGGTTTTTCCCATGGAGTCATCATCCATCGGCTGATCGACCTCGCAAACCATTTTGGACTTGCATAAACTCCAAACAGCGTTGAAACGTTTTTTCGGATCTCTGATCTTGATGGCAGCCGCAAACTGCGGATTAGTGGCCTCGTCCAGCAAGATTTTACCACAGTTCATGCAAACACATTCGCAGACTTTCTTGATTTTGGCGATGAATCCAATGTGGAAGACTGGCTTGGCCAATTCAATGTGACCAAAATGACCAGGACACTCCTGCATATCCTCGGAACATGTTTGACATTTGAAATTTCTGTCAATAGATCCGAGCCTTGGATCGTTGAGACCATTTTCTCTTGGTTTATTAGTTGTTGGATCCATAATTTCAGGATACTCTATCTTGGCAACCGAAATCGCTCTGATCTCCTCTGGTGAAAGCAAACCAAATTGAACCTAGAAATGTTAGTATATAGGGTAGTTGTTTCACATACTTCTTGCACTGTGCGCAATGGTGCGCTCGAATAAGCAAATTTACTCATTTCAATATGACGATGATTGTTTTTTTAGTTAGTATGATGTTTTTTAGTGTTTGTTAATGAAAATTCGTATAATACAAGGTGATGAATGGAAATTGGACAAATAACACTGATTTGTGTATTTGAAACCCACTGATTGTCCGTTAATCAAAAATTCCGAGTTGTTGATGGCCACTGGAAAATTTGAAATATTTTATTACTTTGATAATTGCAACGATCAAATGAATGAGTGCAATCGTTCGTATAATAGCGTCGTATCTTTTGTTTACCCAGTCCGCCGCTATCTAACCCCGTTGGCTTTAACGTTTCGCCAAATGGAAGTAATAAAATAGTAGGTTGTGTTTTTAATTAAATTTTCCCTCACTGGAAAAGTGGCGAACATCACAAAAGAATGCCGGGCACATAACACACCTCTACACCAAGCGAAAATTAATTATTTATTGATCAGATATGCTTATCTAGTTGAAGAACTTACTGTAGGCAGCTCTTTCCTTTGCAATTCTTTCTTTCAAACTCTTTTTAGAGTCTGCAATGGCTTTCTTAATAGCTCCATCTTCAGGTGCAAACTCAAGAGCTTTTTCGAAATCAGCAATGGCATCCTCCTGGTTATTGCCGATCAATCTGGCATTACCTCTGCGGAAAAGGGCCTTGGCCTTGGATTGATCGTCGATGTTTTCGCACTCGAATGCATTAGTAGCATATTTAATACACTCAGGGACCTTTTTGAGTTTCATGGCTGCCAAGGAGGCATTAAGGTAGCAGGAGCATTTCAATTTGTTAAGCTTGACAATATCTTCCTCGGGCAAGTCCTCGGGGAAGTAACTTTCCATGTATGAAACCGCCTTGGAGTACTTTTTGAAAGCCAATTTGAAGTCTGACTCTTTAAGGAATTTGGTTCCCAAAGCTTTGATTTCCTCGACGGCTTTGAAAACCGTCTCCGCTTTGTTGACATCGATAGACGGCTCATCCTCCAGAGTTTCCTCGTATGGATCTCCAGTACCATCATCAAGTTTAAGAGGATCTCCTGGTTGCAATATGCCACAATTTTCGATTTTACATTCCTGGAGAGGCTTGTCACCTGAATCGGTTTCCAAGTTCTCAATCATTCGGACAATCGACTTACCAGCAATCACTTTACCGAAAACCACATGCTTACCGTCCAAGTGTGGTGTTGGTACGGTAGTGATGAAGAACTGAGAGCCGTTGGTATTCTTTCCAGCATTTGCCATCGAAAGAAGGAAAGGCTGATCATGTTTCAGCTCAAAGTTCTCGTCTTCGAACTTTTCACCATAGATTGATTTACCTCCTGTACCATTGAAGTTGGTAAAATCACCACCTTGAATCATGAAGCTCTTAATGACTCTGTGGAAAATCGAGCCTTTGTACCCAAATCCAGGCTCTCCAGCTGTCAAGGAACGGAAGTTTTCTGCTGTTTTAGGCACAATGTCATTGAAAAGTTCAAATGCAATACGACCAACCAACTCTCCACCAATGGAGACATCAAAGTACACTTGTGGACGCGACATATCTGATGATGAACGTTAATGTTGATGAAATATTTATAGCCACTTCGGGGAATTTCTAGAAAATATTTTGCTTCAAAACATATGGAGCACGACAAGTGATTTGTTGTAGCGTATCAATCTTTCTTGTGTCTGCTATTCCATATGAGTCGTTTGAGTTTGGTATTACCGGTCTCACTTGATTTCTGGGCGAGTGCAGCCTTGAAACGGCGCACTTTGGTGGGCGTTATTAACGGGCCTGCAGCATTTTGAGGCTTGGTCTTGAAGAGCGTATTGTTTGATGATGTATAATTTTCGTCATAGTTGTACACTGGGGGGCTCAAGCGTAAGGGATCGTCTCCAACTGAGAAAGGACGGGGCGCTTTTCGTATTGGGGTACCAACAGGAGTAGTAGAGGGATCAGTATTTACCGTCAAGTTATCGGGTTGAGCAATTAAGGAGCGCGTCGTTCGTCGTGGAGACCGGCGATACGATTCAAAGTATTGAGTGGCATCTCCGTAGTCGTCTTCGGAGTCACTGTCAATCAATATTGATGTGAAAATTGAGGTACCATCGGTGCTGCGTTGCTTCTTAGTGGGTGTTACAGGTATTAGGTCATTTGCATTGTGACGGGATTTGTCAGCTTTGGGGCTCTGGTTGCGCTCGAGCTCGGCAAGGTCTGTCCAGACAGACCCTTTAATGGTCGATGAATCACGCATCGACCGGACGTGCCCCGCGTCCTCGATGATGTCACCCGTGCGCATATCAAGTACATCACCTTGTTCATCTTCGCCCAGTGAAGAATATTTTTGGATTATATTGCACCACACGCGTCGAACTTTAGCCAATGATCGTAATCTGGCTCCTTCCAGATCTTGTACTTGCTCCATATAAACAAAAAATTAATTCGAGTATCAAAAATTAAAATCTATTTACACTAGGTGGTTTCCGGTCCATCCCAACCTGAATCGTTGTTCTTCGTTTGTGTTCTAACATTGTTCATGTTTTCCTCCCAGCACTTGCGGAATTCTGTCATCTCATCGTTAGTATGTAACTTAACTACTCACTTCTTTGACACACTGACGCCAATCATTAGTATCAGCATGACATAATTGTAGCTTCAGATTCTGCTCTATCGTATTAAAAACTCGAAATCAGGTCAACTTACCAGCACAGCCTGTCTTGATAATACGCTTATCCCTGTAATTAGTTTTTAGTAGACCGATACTCACCATTCATCAGGTTCGTCATCAAGAAGTTCGTCCACCTTTCTCTGATCCATGATAAATTAATTGCTACTCAAAGTCTCTTCAGCAAAAGCTCGAAATTCCCTTATTCAGGGTCGTGCGCAACCAAAAGTCATGAAATAATGTAGGTGTTTTCCAGGCGTGTGCGAATGAGTTGTTCGAAAAAGTTAAAACAAATTCAAGATCACTTTCGTGAAAACAAGGCTTCTATATCGGAACAGAATTTGACTCTTCTTGACCGGCATTTAGTCTACAGCGTTTGAATTCACTGTATTAACAAGAAGACAGTTATTGTTATTCAATTGTTATTATAAAAGCTCTCGACCTCCATAAATTGACTTGTTTTGATCTCCAAACATGGTCAAATTGAAGGAAGTCGCCGAAACGGCCACTTTTGCGTGGTCTCATGATCAATTGCCCCTCATGGCCACAGGAACTCTTGCTGGAGCCATGGACGATACTTTTTCGTCCGAGTCCACCTTGAAACTTTGGGACATATTTAATAAGGAACAGCCATTGGCCAAGTTTTCAGTCGAGCACAAATTTACATCTTTGGCTTGGGGCCAACCTTCAGATAAGTATGAAAAAGGACTTCTTGCTGGTTCTTTTGAAAATGGCGCCGTTCAGCTTTGGAATGCCAAGTCGTTAACTGAGAATGAAGATTTGAATTCCAGCTCGATTGCCGAACTGAAAGAACACACAGGGTCTGCTCTTCAGGTGAAATTTAATCCACTCCAAAATCATATCATTGGTACTTCAGGAACAAAGGGCGAGATATTCATATGGGACACAATCAAGAATACCTCTTTCACTCCAGGACAAGCCATGTCACCAATGGACAAGATTTCAAGTTTCTCGTGGAATAACTGGCAATCGCATATTTTTGCTTCCGCAGGAAACACTAATTTCACATCCATTTGGGAATTGAAAGCTAAAAGAGAAGTTCTTCAACTAAGCTACTCAGGATCCAACCTGTCGGTCGTCCAATGGCATCCTACAGAGAGCACCAAATTAGTCACCGCATCGGACTCTGATGGTGCTCCAGTTATTCTTACGTGGGATTTGAGAAAACATACCACACCAGAAGCAATTCTTAAGGGTCATAGAAAGGGTGTGTTCTCTGTCGATTGGTGTAAGCAAGATCCAAGTTTGTTACTTTCTAGTGGAAAGGACGACTCAATAATCCTTTGGAACCCACTCACTGGTGAGAAGCTGTGCGAATATCCATCTCTTCCTAACTGGGTTCATGAGACCAAATTCGCTCCTATGCTCCCGGAAGTGTTTGCAAGCGCCTCGTTCGACAAAAAAATATTGGTGCAATCTCTTCAAGACACTTCCCCTCCAGTATCAGCGAAAGTGAGTTCGGCAAATGAGGACGATTTCTGGAATCAGCTTTCGACTACCGACACACAGCAACCGGTCTTCGAGGTGAAGCAAGCACCAAAATGGCTCAAGAGGCCAGTTTCATCTACATTTGGTTTTGGTGGTAAGTTGGTTGTGCTGACCAAAGAAGGAGAGAAATCCACTGTTAAGATCACACAGGTCAAAGGAAGCAAATCTGTGGAAGATGCTGTTCAGAAGCTCGATAGCGCAATTCAAAAGAACGACTTCAAGCAAATCTGCGAGTCGAAACTTGAGAGTGCAAAGGAATATACTGGCAGTGATGACTGGAAGACTTTGCTTCAATTGATCGACGGCGGAAAACTTTCATTGGTCAAGTCGAAGATTCCTCTCAAAGAAGAAGCCGACAAGTCAGACGAAAGCTCTCTCAGTAAATCGGCTGACGATGACGACTTCTTTGCATCGCTTGGAAACAGTAAGGACTCAGAGTCGGCGTTTGTCCCACAGGGAGAATTCAAACTGTTTGGCAGTGATGATGCCTTTGAGAACGAGACTTCCAAAAAACTGCTTTCTGGAAAATTCGAGGATGCGCTTGAATCTTGTATTCAAGAGGGTCGCGTCATGGAAGCTTTGATTATTGCCCTGAATGGCTCAGATGAGTTTAAAAGAAAAGCAAAAAATGCCTACTTTTCCAAGTATGCATCCAAGTCTTCTCTTGCCAGAGTTCTGTACAATATCTCAAACGATAACATATCGGACATTGTGGAAAACTCTGATATTGATTCTTGGAAAGAAATCGCCGGCTCTGTAATTGCACATTGCGAAGGAACTTCTGATTTCAACAAGAACTTTAAAAGACTAGGTGATAGATTACTTGCATCTACTGTTGAGAACTCCCGTGACAATGCCATTATATGTTACATTGCTGGTGATGCTTTGGACAAAGTTTCCTCAATATGGCTCTCTGAACTTGGGGATCTCGAGAAATATTTTGTTGAGCAGAAAGATGTTATTACTTCACCTGCAGATGCTCGTTTCAAAGCTTTGGAGGAAACAATCGAAAAGGTTATGGCATATCAATCCATTAGTCAAGCTGATATTAAGAACAACAGCAGTGATCTTGAATCTCTTGGAAAGGCTTACCAAGAGTATGCAGAGACCTTGGTCAACAACGGCCATCATGATCTCGCTAACAAGATATTGAATAAAATTCCAGATACCGTTCCTGGAGTCAAGCAGGAAAAAGAACGTATACTTAAAGCTTATGGAACAGCTACAAATTCTGCTACCGCAGCAAAAACAAAGTCTTATGGAGGAATTACCCAAAAGACCCCATACTCTCTTCCTCAAGGTGGCACACCATACACTCCAGCCAACCCATTGAGTCCTGAAAAACTTTCTACTCCGCTGAACGGAACCTCCATGGGCCAAGCCGCCAAAACTTATGCACAACCTGCCAATCCCTATTCTCCAATGTCATCTCGTGGCCCTATGATCACTCCCGACACTTCGAGAGCACCATCGGCCTTGAAGCCTGGCCAGCCTCATAATCCATATGCACCAAAAACAGCATTAGAATCCCTGAAGGCTCAATCTCCAAACGTTGGAAATGCAAACTTGGTTTCTGGTATGCCTCCCCCTCCTCCCAAGACCAAAAAAGATATGGGAGGATGGAACGATCTTCCAAGCACGTTGAACTCTGTGCCTGCAAAGAAAGCACCAGGACCAAATGCCCCTTCTCCATATAACCTTCAGTCTCTGCAGGAGCAAAACAGTAATGCACCAATCTCACGGACGCCTTCTCAACAATTTGCAATGCCTCCACCACCAAGAAATGTCAGTACTTCTTCTTTGAGTAAAGCAGGAGCTCCTACACCCCAACCCTCTCAACCACCCGCAAGATCCAATAAGTACGGTCCACCCCCTTCCACCACACAATCACCCCAGACGCCGTCTCATGCAGAGTTGTCTGCACCAGCAAGTGGCAGAGCTACCCCGTTCAATCCATACGCTCCTAAAGCACAAGATTTCGAACCGGTGAAAATTCCTCAACCACAACCGAAAATTTCCTCAGGAATTACAAACAGCTCATCATCTGCGGCCGCTGTTCCTCCTCGCAATCCTTATGCCCCAAAATATGATTCGAACTCGATGTCAGCTCCCATGGGTCACAACATAATTCCTTCTCCGGCAACCAACATTTTACCACCGGCACCAAATCCTGCCGCTCCACCTGCTGCCACCTATGGGGCTCCACCAGCAGCTGGATATGCTCCAGCTCCATCTTTCAATCCTCCTCCTGTGGTGACATCACTCACTCCCCCACCTCCAAAACCTGCCTCACCACCTCCGGCTACCAACAAGCATCCACCAGGTGACAGATCACACATTCCTGAATCGGCGCAACCGGTTTATCAGCTCTTATCTGCAGAGCTCGAAAAATTGAGACCAAAAATTACTGGAAAATATACAAGACATTTGGCTGATGCGGAAAAAAGACTGAACATCCTGTTCGATCATTTGAATAATCAAGATCTGTTGAGCGAGAGCGCAATTCAGGGACTTGTGGAGTTGTGTGATGCAATGTCGAGAGCAGATTATGAGACAGCTGCAGCTCTGCAGACAAAGATTGCCGTGGAACACGTCAGCGAGTGTGGTGACTGGATGGTGGGTGTTAAACGACTTGTCAATATGGCACAAGTGATTCATCAGTAAAATGCGGGCTTTACCTTTTTTGGTAATTGGCCGCATCGCCATTCCGGCGGATAAATGATATAGTGGGACGAATATTTTGAAAATAACTCATTATTCTGATATCATGGACGCGACAAAACTACGTACATTTAGGGATAGTATATACATTCCTCCTACAAAAGAAGTACCAAGACCACGTATTCCTTCGCATCATCCTTCTTTGATCCTCCCCGATCAACAAATGGACCTGACGCATCAGTCAGAATGTGGTTGCCAGGGAAGCCAATGCATCACGAAATCAGCGAGCTGGTTGTACAAGCCTAATGGAGAGCTTAAAGACTCAAGCTTCTATAAGGATATCACATCTACAGAAAGCGTGTTGTTTGAAAACCTCTTACATGATGGTAACGGCAGGCAGCTATGAGTTTGAGCCAAGTGGTGCAGAGGTGTATAATATGCAATGTCTAATGCATTGTCGTGAATCGTGCGTGCTAATTAAATATTTAATTATTGATTTATTTATTTACTGATATGAAGTTTGGCCAAGTGTTGAACCAGCATCAAGTTGCTGAATGGCATTCGCAATATCTTGATTACAAGAAAGGAAAAAAGAAACTCAAAAAGCTCACCAAGAAACCCAGTATCAGTAATTATCCTCTAGTACCCCAGGATAGCACGGCTCCTCAACAGATTGATCACGAGCACAATGGAGAAACTAATCTTAAAATTCCCGATTATAATAGTATTGACAGGTCGGGGGATCTTGGTGATCAAGGACTGGAGCCTTTCAAGCTTCCATCGCCTGCATTGGGCCCAAAGGCAGTCAAGCAAACTTTCGTGCAAGAATCGGATTCTAAGGTGTGCGATACAACTCCATTGATTAGCAGTGAAGATCCTCAAAAAACTCCCGACCGCTCTTTTCAAGAATTAGATGATATTAGCATCTCAAGACGCACAAATTCTACAGTGAATCGCTTTATCACAAATTTGAAAAGAGCTCGCTCCCTCAGTCAATCTCAGGTTAATGGGGTTGAGCTCGACCATATGTCACAATCTGCAAGATCAGAGTTCATTGGGTGGGCCAATTCCGAGCTGGAGAAAGTGGAGAGCTTTTATAAAGAGCGAGAGGCCAATTGCTTGGAACGTTTTCTAATCTTGCAGGATCAAATTGTCCAGTTAAATGAGAAGAAACAACGATTTTATGAGAAAATGAAACGAACGAGCGCTGTTAGGAAAAAAGGAAAACGTGCTTCAGCAAATAACGAGGTCACTAGTGAACCGATGGAAGGAAGCTCATCGGATACTGGCACCTTGCGTTCATTTGATGATTTCTCAGACGATGAAGAGGAAGATGAAATTGTGAATGAAGCAGACAATATGCTTACCAACTCCAAGAATCACCTATGGTTTTGGGCTTCCGTTACAAAGCACAAATTTGAATTAATCAATAAGTTTGATACACCATCACTTCCCAAATTCCAGTGGCTAAAAGAGGATGGCTCGAGAGAGAAGCAGTACTACGAAGAGGGCTATGATGAAGAAATCGATCCTCAAAGCGATTTTAAGGTTCGAAAGAAAGGCGATACTCCAGTGTCTTACTTTGCCGCTCGCAGACAGTTAAAGACAGCTCTGTACGAGCTCTACCGTTCAATGGAGCTTCTGAAGTCATACAGACTGCTCAATCGTACAGCATTCCGCAAGATGATCAAGAAGTATGATAAAGCCACAAATGATGATATCCTCCCTATCTACATGCTCCGTGTAGATAAGTGCCACTTTGTCACATCAGAAGTGTTAGATTCATTAATGACTCGGGTAGAATCCATGTTTGCAGATGCGTTTGAGAAGGGAAATCGCAAGGTTGCCGTTACCAAGTTGCGTTCAAGTGTATCAGAGAAAACATACTATGGGCCAACATTTTTTGGGGCTCTGTTGCTTGGACTTGCAACCCCCATATTGGGCTACTCTATATTTCTAGCGTTTTCGAAAATGAGGGATGGTGCGCTTCCGGAAGGAAAGTATCTGCTTCAAATATGGGCAGGCTTTTTCTTCTTTTGTCTTGCAAGCTTGTTATTTGGAATCAATTGCTATGTGTGGGCTAAATTCAAGGTGAACTACAAATTCATTTTTGAATTCAATCAGCGAGATTGTCTGGACTACCGTCAGTATCTATTCATGGCAGCTGTATTCTACTTCGCGCTTTCACTTTTGGGATGGTTTAGTATAGAGAATTTTTGGATTACTCAATTGAATGGAAGAAACTGGCCATGGCTATACCTAGGTATTTCGTGCGCTCTTTTATTTTGTCCTTTTGACATCTTCTATCTGAGCTCCCGCACTTGGTTCCTGTCCACTATTTTGCGCCTTATTCTTTCTGGTTTTTACCCTGTTGAGTTCAGAGACTTCTTCATGGGAGACATTTTATGTTCCCTAACCTATTCAATCTCGAACCTGTCAATGTTCTTTTGTTTGTATGCCACTCATTGGAGTGGCTGTTTTGGCAATGGCGAGGTGACTAAATGTGGATCCTCAAAATCGAGACTTTTAGGTTTTTTATCCACTCTTCCAAGCATCTGGAGATTTCTTCAATGTTTCAGAAGATATGCAGACACCGGCGAATGGTTTCCTCATCTGGCAAACATGGCTAAATACTGTGGGTCGATACTTTACTACATGTCACTAAGCTTGTACAGAATCGAAACGGTTTCGAAGTATAGAGCCCTCTTGATCACATTTGCAACCATAAACTCAACTTACAGTGCTTTATGGGACATATTGATGGACTGGTCCCTACTGCAGTTCAAATCCCAAAATTTTATGCTGCGAGACGAGCTTATCTTCAAAAACAAATGGTATTACTATACAGCCATGGTTGTTGACGTTGTTTTGAGGTTCCAGTGGATATTTTACGCTTTTTTTGAGACGCAAATCCAACAGGCAGCTCTTACAAGTTTCTTTATAGCTCTTGCTGAAATTTTGAGGAGGTTCATTTGGATGTTCTTCAGAATGGAAAACGAGCATGCGAACAATGTACACTTGTACAGGGCATCAAGAGAGACGCCTCTGCCTTACCCAACAATCTCCAGGAGAGCTAAGGTCTCTCATCCGGATGACCATCAGGAGGTTGACCACAGTAACCAACCCAAGACCTCTGCCCGCAGGAAGAGTGCTATTGAAATTGTGTTTGAAGTGTTCAAGTCAGCACACGTCAAGGACTTTCAAAGAAGGAAAACCGCTCGTCAGTGGAAAACCAACGATGAAACTGTCAATAACGAAACTAATAGGTGATTGGTTAGGCTTGCTGAACTTTGGCATAATTGGGTGGTCTAAGCTTACGGTTTATCGCTTTTGCTGCCCAAATAGGGATCAGAGAGATAGCCAGAATAGTAATTGCTTGCCACAAGAAAGAGACGCTTTTGACGTAATCCAAATCATAATATTCAGATAGGAATGGAATCGATCCGATGTAAAGGGCTAGCGTAATAATTTCACTCAACAACATAGCTTTGTTCCACTTGGAAATTTCTATTGCTACCATAGCAAGTTCATTTAGAATAAGTGCCGTGAAACTGATAGCAACCATTTTTGTGAAAACCTCGGCAGAAAGTCCAATGTAAACCTGGGATAACCCTTGAATGACAATCCCTTGATAGAGCGAAACAAACACCCAAACAAAAAATGTTCTGTAGGATAGTGACCTACCAGCTGTTAGCTCTTTGTATAGTTCAGGATACAAAGAGACCAAATTTTCGTTGACATCCGAGTCTAGCACTAAGGAGAAGACTGGAGCCATTGTATAACAGGTAGCGTATCCGACCATGAGGAATCCTTCATACAGTGCAAGTGGCTCGAAAGAAGAACTAATCGAGTAGACTGCTTGGCAAACCGAAATAATTAGTCCTCTGTGTATAACGAATTGAGCCAACTTCGCACTTCTCTTATACGAGTTTCTTCCATGCCAAAGAAGCAATTTGGTGAGGTGACAGAACTGAGTCACAGAGAAATCAGCAGCCAACGAAGCCTGTTTGCCCTCTTTTCCAACTATACCCACACCCACATCAGCACATTGAATCATGCTGACGTCATTACCACCATCACCAATGCAACAAACCCTCCTATTAGTAGAGGTTCTAATAAGCAGGGCAACATCTGCTTTCTGTTGTGGGGAACAGCGGCACGCAACTACCGCAGGAAGATGAACCACGACTTCAAAGAACTCTTGTTTGTAGTAAGTCAGGTATGTTCCTAGAGATTCACCATCAATTAGCAGACAAGCATCTTTGTTGGATCTCAAGTATTCAATATGTTGCAGTGCGTACTCAGGACGATTCAATTTTGTGATTGTATGCACGTATTGACCCCTGGCAATTAATTTGGCACTGACAGCAACACATCGTGCAGTCTCCACCTTGTCACCAGTGAGCATCCATATTTTCACACCGGCATTCCTTAATAGCTCGATAGAAGATTTAACGTCTTTTTGAAGTTTGTCCTCAACTCCAGTGAGACCCAAAAGTTCAAGGTCGTGCTCCATGTATTGTGCAAGAACCTTTGCCATATTCTGGTCCCTGTTTAGCATAGAAAGACTAGCCTCGTGATATTTGGCTTGGAATTCATCATAGATATTCGTCGTCAGCTTTTTCCTAGCAATAACCAGAGTTCTTAAACCTTCTCGAGCCATATTACCCGTTTCCTCCTCTAGCCAATCATTCTGTTGCACTATTTTCGACATCACAGTATCTGCTCCTTTCTCCAAAAACCATAATTCATCACGAGCCCTATCTTTAACAATGATACCCATCCTTTTGGTTTCAGAGCTGAACGGGAAAACTTGTAAGATGTCAAAGTCATATGTTTTGTTGGTGGATTCGTGCAAGATCGATAGAAATTCACGATCACGTTTGACCAGAGAAAGACCGACGCTCTTTGTATACTTGACTATGGCAATCTCATCGGGAGAGGCTGCCTGGTAGCTCAGTTCTCCATCCTCATATGTGGGCGTGACGTTATGGCATATGGCTAATGTCGTGACAAGATCTCTAATTCTACTTCCCAGGTCTCTTCTTGAAGTCTTCACATGATCATGCAGACTACTAACGTAATCTGCAACCAGGTCCATGCTATCACCTGCATACGAAACAGTTCCCAAGTGCAGTTTCTTCAATTCCATATCATTTTGTGTAAGCGTTCCTGTTTTATCGCTCAACAGGTATTCTATGCGACCCAGATCTTCTGGAATTGTACTAGTTCTAACGACAGTATCTGGTATAGTCCTGTCGTGCTCAATTTGGTAGGCATAAACAGACTTTCCAAGGTCCAAGTTCACTCTCAGGGAAACAGGAATAATAGTTGAAAACAAAATCAAAAACCGCATGATGTCCACATACCAGTCGCTTGTAAACCCTTGACAAGCGACTAGAACTATGGAGAGAATGAACACACAAGCGCAAAGAATTTTGGAAAGGTTGTTAATTTCCAGTTCTAAAAGACCCGTTTTGACTCCAGCCACGGAAGTGTTCATAGCTTGGCGGGTGTCTTTTCCTGTATATATCACACATCCAACAGCTGTTCCAGAAGCTAATACAGTGTTGGCCCACATGGTGTTGTCAATATTAAGGGCGGCGGTGTGATCTCCAAATGAAAGTTTGCCCAGGAATGAGTGTATATGTCTGGATGGCTGAGAAACTGTCAACTTGATGAGCTCCAAATTATCTTCTGATAGATTTTGAGAGAGAGGACATGCAATTCTAAGTTTCCAATCGGTTTCACCATCAAGCTGATCAGTTTTAATGAATGATTCTCCATTGGCCTCGCTCGATTGCAGAAGCACCATGTCTGCAGGAACTCGACGATCCTTGTAGATTTTGACCAGATCACCACATTTCAGGTTCTTTGCTGGTACTTTCTTGGTGCTTCCAAGAACCTCGTACAACTCATTATTCTGCTCCATATCTCTTCTGCGCCGCATAATGTCGTCTGCAGCTTCTTTCAGCATTGTCACAGTCAACACAAAAGCCAGGGGAACAATATATGAGGAAAGATAACCTATTCTCAAAGCTGGAATGGCCTGTGATAATGCGACAAGTAGGAAGTACAAGTTGAAGAAGAATTTGAACTGCTCGTACAAAATGATTGGGAAGAATGACAGGGCATTGTATTTTGCATTTGAGACTGCATTGGTGGAGAAACCGTTGTCCATATGTGGAATCACAATGCGCTGTTCCCCAATGCTAAAGTCATTCTCTGCAGAATCATCTGACGAGAGCTGAATTCCTCTTCGCTTACTACCTGAACCGAGCACCAACCTATTTGATGAATGGATCAGGGACTGAACACCCTTGCTCCATATTGTTTTGGAGTCCGCTTTGGATGACAATCGTGAACCTTGTGAATGCGATGTTGGATCACTAGATGATATCAAAGGGATGTCGCCGTCGTCTAAGCCATCGCCATAGGAATCGTTGTTCATTTTGTTCAAGCTCTTTAATGAGTATTCGTCGGCAGTATCTCTCAATGTTTGATTTTCTCTCTCAACAAAAGGATTGGAATCGATGTTTTCTAGAGCAACATTCAAAGTGTTTTCGAAGTCTTGGTCCAGCGTGTACTGATTAAGACTTTGTTTGTTCAATTGATGTTGACCTGAACTGGCACCAAAAGATCTAACGCCGGATGATGCGCTTGATATGCGACTCTTTCCAAGTTCTTGGGATGATGTTCTTTTGATTGAGTTACCAGATTCTGAGCTGCTCATCGAACTCCAAAACTGGGAAGTTTACGTCAAACAGTGGATCAGAAGTAGTACCAAGGGTTTCCCAAAGAAAGAGATTCAATTACTTCAATTATCTATTGTCTCTTTTAGTGGATGAGCCGATCTTTGTTCGCTCCTCACTGCAATTAAAATACCTGACAGTTTCCGTTTGGATTTAATTTAATCTTGAATTTGGATATCGCAGTCGATATTACCACATCCGTACACCAGAATACCCTATTTCTATCTAATTATACTCTACAGTTAGAGATCTCGAAAACCAATATGTCTGAAGCACCTAGTCCCTTCAATTTATCCATGATGTTTCCGATAGCCTTACGTTCAACCATGGCAGACACTGCGACCCAATCATCGTCTTCGAGAGGAGAGACAGTGGCGGCACGTCTTCCTGGAGTAAGCTGTAAGAGGTCAGGAAGCATCGATCTCGGAGCGTTATAATTGCAGAGAACATATTTTTGGGCAGCCAAAACACCTTGTAAACGAGATGTGATCACATCCACGAGTTCTGGGTTAGATGGATTTTTAGCACTGATGAGACGAGCGGAGGTGTCTAAAACAGTCTCGATAGCTTTCAATCCGGCTGCTCTCATGGTTTCACCACTTTCCACCAGATCCACAATAGCGTCACCAACTCCCAACGCACAACTTGCCTCGACAGATCCACCAACAAATTTGATTTTTGTTTTCGTCGGTTCGCCGGGTTTGACACCTTCCAATTTTTCGAAATATTGCTTGGTCAAGTTGGTGAAAGAGGACACAATAGTCTTTCCAATTAAGTCTTCTGGTCTCTGATATGGACCGTTCTCAGGCACTTGGATTTGAAGTCGACATCTTCCGAATAGCAAATCCATGACAACGTCGACGTCTACATCACTCTCTTTCACTTGATCCAATCCGGTGATTCCAAGAGAACAACGACCTTCTCCAACAAATGTAGGAATGTCTGCTGCCGGAAGAAAGATGAGAGCAATAGGAAGATTCGTACACAAGGCGATGTCGAGTCTTGTAGATCTATTAAATTGAATATCAGAACCTTTGAGCAGATTCACACATTTTTCATAGAGTCTTCCCTCTAATTTGATTAGTTTCATACAAGACCGAGTGACACTTACTTTTAGGAATGGCAAACAGTAGTCTGTCTGGTAGGTGATTGACTAAATCCATTAGACCTGTATAGTATGACTAACAAATTTTTTTTCAAAAATCGAGATTCGACTTGCACGGGGTTACGCACGACCAATAAAATGCAACCTCGAATGTTAATGATCGTTCATCTGAGCTAATTTGAACTGTTCTCGCTTCCAAAATTTGATCAATAAGTCTCCATATCGGTGCATTTCCTCCACCTGGATCATTAGCTTGAAGTCTAGAAGTAACAAAAACTGCAGTTCTAAATGATTAAGTTCATCTAAAGGAAGTCCCCCCACTTTTGCGTATCTTGAATTTTTGTAAAACACATCGCTAAAAAACTTAGATGCAACCGTGATTCCAGAGATTATAAGTCTATGAATGTTGTAACTGTCCATCACGAATAGCTGTTCCTTTTGTGGAATATGATTATCGGGCACTGAAGAAGGCATTGAACTGAATGTAGAATTGAAATCGCCATTGTTGGCTCTTTTGGCAATGCGGTCAAAATAGACCAGTAAACTCAAAAACACTTCGTTCGTTACTGGACAATACTTTGATATCCTGGTGAGGTAGGCATGAAGCGATATGGCAGGTATATTTCGTCCATGGAATGCGAGCACATTAGCTGTATACTTGTATTGTTCGCTCGTAGGTTCAGGTTGAGATGCTTGATTATGATAGTGATCTGGATGCAGCGAATCGTTGGCTTCGACGATTTTTTGTAATAGTGCGGAAAGCATTAGTAGCAGGTCGCTGGTCGAGTGATTGGCTATGTCCAAATGATCTTCGGATCTGGCGCGAGGAAGAGATGGAAGCAGATGGTCTTCTGGAGGTCTTGAATGAATGCTCGAGAACTGTTGGTTGTTTTGCATGTATCGCTGATAATTATGTTGATCCATAGAAACTCTCGGGAAGGAGGATGACTGAAAAAAGGTTTGCGATGGTGCAGATGAAGACATGAAATGCGGCCTATGAACGTCATCGTGGGGAGTGTTAATAGTCTGCTGCGCGTCTTGATACAAGGTACTCGATGAGGAATTCGTGGAGAAGGCAATGTCTTTGGAAATAGTTGTCGTAGCGGTTGCAGGAGTAGGATGAGGTGGGATTCCGTTTTGGCCAAACGAGTCAAAAGAGCCTGGTTGACTACCCATTTGGTTTATAGGCACGCTTGAAAGTGATGAGTTATCTTGATAAGAAGAACCCATATGCATTTGCATATTAACGTTTTGTGGTACGTAAGATGGGAACGTTTGCGTAGATGGCGATGACTGGTCTTGCTGCTGTTGCAGCTTCGTGGTCAACAACGACCGACGACCTGCCGGGGCGATGTGGGACGAAGATGATGCCAGGAATGATGCTTGTGGTAATCCTGATATTGAGCCCATGGAGCCAGGATGAAGTCCTTTTGATCCCCCTTCTGTCGAATTTGAACGGCTCGAGAACGAGTTGCGATGGAGAAAAGTTGGAGGCGGATTTGCAGACGGGCTGTGATAACTCACAAAATTGGACGGCGATGTTACACTCGTATATGAGGACGCTTGTACATCTTGAGGATACTGATGTTGTGCCTGATCCTGATACTGCTCGATTGGTTGTGGTGTCGGGTTGTTGTAATTATTCAACATAGAAAAAGGATTGAGTAGGCCTATTCTGTTATTAATTAATTTTTAGAGCCAGGGATGTAGAAATTACATTATGCCGAAAGGCAATTTGCAGAGTTAAATTACAATTATGTACGGGTCCGGCTTTAATTTATGCTACTGTTGCTTAACATCGTACTGTAGAATATCAAGAGAACATATACAGATAGCAATCAGCAGAGGATCAAAATTCAAGTAATGGATATACATAATAGGGTTGAGGAGCGGCTAAATAATAATAGCTATTCAATATTCCACATTGATTTGAAGCCGGTTTGAATCCAAGTCTAAATTACGATTATCACGCACGCAGAAAAGCGAAGTGAATTAATCCGTCTTCGCAACATGCGCGGTACATGTTGAGGCTGTGCTGCAAACTTTTTGATTATGTCGAGAGCTTCTAAAATCACCCTTGGTGTCACTTCGCTATTGGCTGCAGTCACAACTGTCGGTGTTTACTTCTTCGCTGAGGAGGAGAATGATGTAAGTTAGACAAGAGTGCAAGATTAACAGTCTAGAATCTGAAATATGGCCCGGTCAAGGACGCTGAAAGACTCGAGCGGCGGATGGAGAGAGAACTCAATAAAAAGCAGTTAGCCAACAAGGTCGATTTTGAAAGTCAGAAGAAGCTGAGAGCCCAGTTTGAAGCGGAACAACCCCTTTCAGGAGAGGTTGTTCAGGGTCTAGAAACCAAGAAACCGGAATGAGTCGCGGTCGTGCGCCCATCGACAAGAATTATTGTACATAGCATCCAACCAAATCGCACTTTCCGATAATGTTCCAACTAAGAATTGCAACTAGACCTCTGTTCTTAAACCAATTTCGCAGAATGTCATCAACAATCACCCCAATCATTTCTGCCAATGCACCACCTGCTGCAGCTTCTTACTCCCATGCCATTAAGGCCAATGGAACCATTTACGTTTCGGGACAAATTCCTCTAACTCCTGAAGGAAAGTTCGTCGAGGGTACCTTCCAAGATAAGTCAGAGCAGGTCATCAAGAATGCATTGGCTGTCCTCAAAGACAGCAATTCTTCTCTTGAAAGAATTGTCAAGTGTACCGTCTTTTTGACAGACATGGACAACTTTGCCGCTTTCAATGAGGTGTATTCCAAATACTTCAACTCCCATAAGCCAGCTAGATCTTGTGTTGCCGTTAAGCAACTTCCATTAGGTGTGGAAGTCGAGATGGAGGTTATCGCCTTGGAGAACTGATTATGTAATACATACTATGTAATCGAGACAACAAAGTTTGAAAACCCCGTCACGTGACTTAGCATCGGGCTGATGTTCTATTAAAATTTTTAATTTTTCAAAAAACTCTTTCATACATTCGCAATGGCTCAGAGAGTGACCTTCAGAAGAAGAAACCCATACAACACCAAGTCTAACCAGATCAAGGTGGTCAAGACTCCAGGTGGAAAGCTTGTTGCACAACACTTGAAGAAGACCGGTACCAGACCAAAGTGTGGTGACTGTGGAATTGCTCTTCCAGGTATTTCTGCCCTTAGACCAAGACAATACGCTTCCCTTTCTAAGACCCACAAGACTGTTTCCAGATCCTACGGTGGTTCCAGATGCGGTAACTGTGTCAAAGAGAGAATCGTCAGAGCCTTCTTGATTGAGGAACAAAAGATCGTCAAGAAGGTGTTGAAGGACCAAGCTGAGAAGGAGAAAGCTAAGAAATAGGTTAATAAAATGAAACTGTCATTCTGATTACATGTGGAGCGGTTCAGGTACTGAATACTCGATTGTGTAGTATCGCACCAATGCGTCGTAAGCGATGTTGTCATTGCATTTTAAAAGGTTGGCCATGTCAATGTTTAGTGGGCTTTGGGGCTCTGGATTCGCCAACAGCACCACTATTGCTACTAGAGCGCTTTGCAGAGTCCATGCAGGCGACCACTTCTTTTGTAGTATATCCAGACAGATTTCGCCCGTCTTGAAGTTGATATTTGGGTGTGGCATCTTGTAGCAAACATTGAAACTGTTGGGATCGTTTTTGCTGCTCTTCTGTTGAAGTTCTCTGATTCGTCTTTCAGAAAATGTCACGAACTGGATACTTGGGGGCTCGAGTGGGTAATTTGTAGGGAGTTCGATCTCCAAACGCCATAGTGCACCGGTGAATGGTGTCTGATCTGGTCCTTTGATGAGTGCAGTCCATTTAAACAAGCTTTCTTCCCTTGGTTCAAGCAAAAGTATTCCACTTTGGCAAATAGAGGATTCCGGATCTCGCAACTCGCGTTCGATGGCCCTGTATTCTTTCAGAAGTCGCTTCTCGGATGAAGACATGGGGAATTTCTGTTTTTCAGGCGTCGATCGACGCCTTAAATTTTATGGTGCCACATCCGGGCACCAACCAGCTCTTATCGGACCAAAGCTCAAAATATATATACCACTACGCATAACTAGTTTGAGTCGTCTTTTTTGTTTATATACATGTTGAAAATTGCAAATACTAGGGGATGGTCATCTTCTAGAGTCCAACTGAAGCTCTCTGTTAGATTCGCATCAAATACCTCAAATACATCTGAGCAGGCTGCTTTGGAACAAGACTCAACTGATGAGGCTCATTCCAAAAAGGTCCGCAAAAACTACATCAGCACGCTTCCTCGCGTTCCCAACACAAACAACATTCGCGAAAAAGACCTTTTACTTCAGCAGTTCTTCAACGGACACTTGCCACTGACCAAGCCTATAGAACATAATCATCCTGCAACCCCATCGCTTTCATTTTCCCCACTCGCTTATAAGAAATCAAAAGTTCAGAACTCGTCCATCTTGAGCAATCTTGAGAAATATAAGAAGATAAAGAGAGAGCAAACAGATACCAATTATCATCCTTTTTATAGTCCTCACAAGAAGACGCAATCCGCTGGCATTTTGACTCATAGTTCTCTAGAAACACAGGAACATAACTTAGAGATGCTCAATCTCCCTACAAGTTATCTTCAGACCCTCAAGCCCTTCAAGGCTCCTCCAGCACCAGGAAATGAACAATATAGAGACGATATGATTTACGTTCGAAAGCTGGAGATCGAGGAAAGAAATCTTAAGCATCAGGCCGAAACGCAAAGACGGGTAGCTGAGAATTTTGCTTTAGCCAAACGCGGTATGAAGATGCTTGATAATCAAGACATTGGTGAATTCTTGGATGCAATCAAGCGCGACATTGAGAACAACTAATACATTTTTTATTCTTACATTAAATATGCGTAATAATTAAATTATTTTCTCAGGAATTAAATTCTCAACATCCACCATCATTCCGGCCAAAAATAAGAAAACTAAACGTCCCGTGGTTCATGAACTCGAGCATGAACCAAAAGACGATAAACTCATTGACAGGGACTTTACGATCACCGATGAAGAGGACGATGAAGACCAATTTTTTGACGGAGAGTACACATTTGATTTTGATTTTTCTCGTCATGTTGTCAAATTCGATCCCTTCAAAGTACATGACGCTCTGTTTAGACTTCTATATTTCGAACAGACTGAGGAGACGCTACGAAAGAATGCTGCACTCGAAATTGTAAGGCAAGAGTGCAAAACTCTGTTTTTCGTAATTGCCGGTTTCTGCGATCCATATACTCAACCCTCTGAACCGGGAACAGATTATCGCGACATTCTTTCGTTGCATAGAATTGCTCAATCAACATTGGGTTTCAGCATTCTTAGTCGAAGCCAGTCTGAACCATTGTTGTCAGAGCCCTTATTTGAGCGCGCCTTTTCATATGCTCTAATTCTCGAAAGAATTGCTGATGTTCTCAACCTTGCAAATACAGATCAACTCTTCAAAGTGAGTGTCTCAGAAGCTGAATGGGAAAGAGACTTGCATATATGGATTCCTCACCCGACGTTTGCAAGCATGTCGAGTGTTGCAGATGGGTATCACCATCTCAAACTGCTGTACAGTATAGCCACCGTGTGTGTATACTCCATTCATCTACTATTTTCGCAGAACACAAGAACCAACCCTTTCATCGACATGCTCCGCCAGTTATGGGTCAATCTCACCCTTGTTATAGGCTTTGGACTTGAAATTGACCGGAGAGACGAAGAAAAGAATTTTCCTGGGTATCCAACGATTATACGCCAAGTTGTCAAAGGGTCTTCTGCATTACGAGCAATCGTGGCCACTACTCTATCAAACACAGATCACAAACACATTCATGACATTCAGCATAATTCCCTCTTCACATATATGAGACCTCTGGGTCGGCGAACCATCACTGGTGCACTTGAAAAGGATCCCGGATGTTTAGCAGTTTCTGAATACCTGAAATCAGAATCAGTTGAAGAAGAACTAGAACCTCTCAACGACAAATACGATGAGGATATCGTCTATATGTTTGAAGTTGCCCTGAGTAGGGACGCTGAAGATGACCTTTATCTAGCGAATCATGCAGATAACAACTCCGATTACGATATTGATTGCGAATTCCATCCAAGTTGTCCATGCGATCGAGAAGTCAAATTAAGGGAGGAGGCTCTGATGAATTCACACGAGGATTCTGATGATCTTCCGGAGACTTTCGCAAGCGATGCCTTGAGCTTTTCTAACGAGAGGTCAGAGGAGGAACAATCAGAAGGAGGACTGGATGATGACGAGGAAGAAGAGGACGATATCCTTCCGTTGCATTTTGACCAATTTGGTACGGATTTACGTGAGATTCCTAGAGGTTCGAATGTTCACCTAACAGACAACTTTGTCCAACTTTTACACCGCTCTCAGGAAGAGTTGGACATATTTTTCACTTCCCCAGATGAAGTAATTCAACAGCTAGAGAATATCATCAATCAAGAAGAAGAAATGGAAATTCCTTGCGATAAAATAGTGCGAAGTGTTGCGTGGATTGTTATGTATGAATACGAAGCAAGCCTGATGACTGCAGAGGAATTGATACAAAAAGAGAATGATCCAGTCATTACACCAGATGCTATTTTGAACTGGTTATCTATGGACAACAACTTTGAAATGCTCATGAAATTCAACCCAGGGGTTCTTTTCGCGATCATTGACGAGCTTCTTATGTCTCCTGGAAACCGTACAGGTATATGGAAGCTCTTAGTCAGTCGATCCTACCATCAATGGTTAATTAATTACATCTATGAGCTACTTACAGGACAGCGGGGTGAGATTTCGCAAGAAGATCATCAATCAGTCAATCCTGTGCGATATCCTTTCAGTAGAAAGGGCCCTTTAATTCTAACTGAGCATGAAAAGTCAACCTTGCTGGTCTCATTTCTGGGTAATGTGTTTACCACCTTGAAGAAGTCCGGACCATCCAATTTTCTATTCAAGATTGTATGTGTGATGATAAAATCTCTGATAGAGAAAAAGGTTTGCATGAGCGACATAATGGATTTTCGTGTGGAAATGCAAGCCTGGCTTCTCCAAGGTGGTGGACTGGGGTCAATCCCAGAGGCCCGAGAGCTATTTTTTGATGAATCGTTGGAATATATGCCTCATCGCAGAAGCAATAACACGAAATTGAATACCGAATTGGAAAGAGTTCCTGAGGTGGAGCAAGATGGACCCAAACTTCTCACACTTCTGCGATTTAAACTCTTGAAAGACGAAAAAGATATACTGCTTGATCTGCTGCTCAACTTCGGGCAATTTTATCCTAAGAAGCGTGCAGAGATTCTATACTTCTTGTGTGACCTTGACAAATTAGAGGAACTCTTTATTAATGAGTTCCAGCTAGTTTCGATCTCTGACTATGTCTTCATGTACATATGGCGCTCGCTCCAATGTCGCGATGTTCAAGCAATCAAAAACATGCTAATTTGGACGCAGCTTGTTCCTGAGAATTCCGATTGCGAAAATAAGATTAGATACTTTGTGAAGGGTAAGTTTTCCTCTAAATAGACGAGTAACGAATATGATCACCTAAATGGCTTTGTCTTTGACATCTGTCTTATCCTGCCAGACAGTGTCATCCAGGAAGTAGAGCCAACTAAACATATTCCAGGAGGTGATGACACCAATTCCACAATAGACACTGTATACTATAAGTTCCAAGAACTCGAATCTTTTCAGTATAGCATAATTTCGAGACTGTATCTTTATCAGTTGCAAGATACAGCAGACCGGAATCAGCCCAATTCTGTATAAGAAATTCAGTCTGTCCAGAATGAAGACGCGTCTGGATACCGAGGAGCTGAAGTGACATACCTCATTGAAACTATTGGAGAAAATGACAAACCAAACAAAAGTAAATAGAGACTTGAATAGCCATTCCGCAGGTCCAAATAGAAGTGGGAACAAAGACACATATCCAGATGCGGTCAAAGTCTCGTAAAGGGGAAGCAACTTGCGATCCTGAGTCACAAGGAAACTGAAAGGAACAATGACAAGCAAGATGGCTTTTTCGTGAACATGCCATCCAAACAGGAATGAAGCCCACGCACATAAAGTCATGGATCCTATAAAGCGCTCAAAGGTCGGGCTTATTAGCAATGGGATAAGGGAAAGTGATTGATAGAAAAGAGTCAATAAGAAAGTGTGATTTGGTTGGATATTGGAAAGAACATAGAACTCAACGTCACCAACCAGTCCTCTGGTCAAAGTACCTGCATTTTGTAGTTTTTCTAAATCAAGCTGTCGAAAGACCATTGACAACAGTTTCTGTCCTCCAGGAAGCTTCAGTGCTACTTGAATGAGCACTCTGTCAACGAGAGAGTATATCGCCCATATATTAGGAGCCCAGTATGCATGTGTGAGGCCTCTTGAGAATGGGAAAAGCCTTGATATGACATTACCTACTTGTCCGTAGTAAATGAAAGGACCAAAAGCAACCGCAAACACACTTAAAACCACCAGTCCTAATTTAATCAGGTTTTTCCATCTGATGACATTTATTGTTGCCCGGATTGAAGAAGGAATTCCAGCACCCAAATTGAGACAATATGCTGAGAATAAGAAAACAAAGTAGCAAGGCGCAATGTAAAGGAAAATATGCTTGAAACAGAGCAGGACAGAAAACCAGAATCCACACCTGAGGTAATTTCCTGTCTTTGCGTTAACGATAGAAAGTATTAAAATACCCATCATAAAACCATTATATTGGAAATGGATGTGATCCACAATAAATAGCCCAGGAGACAGAACAATTGACGATGCAATGACAAAATTACGTTTTTTGTCTTTCAGAGTTCTGGAGCTTGAAATGAATATTTGCAAAGCAGCGAATAAAAGAACCTCACTAGCAATAACTGTGCTTCGTTGAAACACAACTGTCAGAAACCCAAACTCTCCTTTTTCTACCAGAGCAATACAACCATCCTCAGAAACAGCCTTTGGTACAAATCTTGCTAAAAACCACTCAAAATATGCAAAGAATGGAGGATAATCTAGCGTCCATTGACTAGTATCTTCGGTATACCATTGGTTCAATGGCAACAATTTAGTGATCGAAAGCCAGTTACGGTGAACGTCAAAATCGGTAGAGTAATATGCAGGAAACAGTAGCACTTTCAAAAGAGTTCCTGCCACCCAAATATTCCACAACGAAAAGTTGTATTGAGTGGACATTTGATGGAGATAAAAAAATAGACTCGCGTAATCTTTGATCAATTTAATTTCTGAGGGAAATAAGGGGCAGGACTCAATCGTTCATACGGATTCCAGATTTTTACATCACTTGTTCTGACTTCCAAAAAGAGTTTAGAACGTATCTTGCTCTATACCAAATTGCTCAAGTCTTAGTCTGTTAATCATCTTCCTTGTGGGCCTGCAATTACACATCACCTTATGGCGGGATATTCGATTCATTAAATTGATTAGCCATTTGTGAGATTATTTTGCCGAGGTTCTGAACTGAAATCGCAATTAGGTCAATTCAAATGCCTTTTGTTCCATCTCGCAAACAGCAAAGAAACCCGGCTTCGGAAGACATCCCGGATTTCTTCGGAAATTCCACATCACGCCATAGGCGAAACTCAAGCAATAGTAGCATAGAGTCAGACCTTCCACTCTCGCTGAGCTTCATTCACAGGCCACCTAGATCCAATTCTTCTGACGAAACAGAGCAGTTAATCAAACAAAATACTTTGCTTAATTCTAAGAGCGGCGAGAACTCCCCAGTAACAGAGCTTCAGCCACAATTGGAGAACAATGAAACTGGACCCCAAAGTCCGATGAGTCTTACATCATTACCGGAATCATTTCAGCTGGAGCACATGCACCCTCTTGTACGCAAGAAATCTGGGGAGCTGGTGAAATCGTCTTTAAAACTCAATTCGCTGGGAAGCGTTTCCAAATCCTTGCCATCTACACCCACCTACAAGCAGGTTCATTTTGGGGGAGACATCAGCGTCAAGTATTTTGATGAGGCCGACAAGCCCAGTTCAATAAGTGCCACAAACTCACCCTATGTTTCAGATGATGACACAGAGACTCAATACGAATCAGAGACCAGCGGCTCAATCTTGGGCAATTCAGATCAACAGACTATATTCAGAGTATCCAGGGATTTGATGGAGTCAAAAAGCTATCATTCACAGCAAGAGTTCAAACGTCTTATTCAAAAATGGAATCTCAACACCAGTAGATTCCCCAAACTCTCTTATCGAGATGAGATAGAGAAAGAAACCCCAGTCTTTCTGGAACGTGTGTTTTTGAGTGTTGACAAGACGGAACTCTTGGGTCAGATAGCGGTGAAGAATATAGCATATCACAAATCTGTTACAGTCAGATACTCTTTCAACCATTGGGAAACCGCAATCAATGTGGAGGCTCGCTACATCTCAGACATCCCGCGAATCCTCAAGCGGGCTAATTATGACCGCTTTACGTTTAATATTTCAGTCCCCACCATGTTTGCTCAAATTCAGTCGAATCAAGCTTATGAAAGTAACGATTCCCTTCTCTTTCAACTGTGTATCCGTTACGTGGCCAACAGTCAAGAATTTTGGGACAGCAACCTCAATAAGAATTACGATATTCGATTTGACTACAACAATACGGGGTCCCAAACGAATGCACAAACCATAAAGACAGATCCAGTGTACTCATCGAGATTTTTGAGGAGAAGTGCTAGCATGGAGAATGTAAGATTGAGGCCACACCCTCTCCCCGATATGAACGTTCCTCCTCTGACGAAACCTTTTGCTGAACTTGAACTTGGAAAGACGAATCAATCAACTGAACCTGACACATTACTAGACGAAGGTAACAAGTCTACTATTGAAAGTAGCATGAACTCTCCAGGAACACCCCTGATCTTGAAAAATATCGGCTCAGCTCCGACATTCACGGATCTGATACCCCCTGATATGCCTTTAAAGTACAAAAACCAGAATGATGTTGATCCCATATCATATGATTTTGTGGCGTATAACAATGTTCGCGGCGAAAAGATCAACGATACCCAACCTCGCAAGCCAGACATCAACTCCAAATCTTATCAACAGCTACTAGAAAACTATTGTTTTTTCCAAAGCCCTTCAACTGTTTCTTCAATTTTGAACACAAATCAATCTAACGACAAATCCCCAGTTAACCAATATGGCCCCACATTTTACTGAGACATACACAATCTACTTTCGCTTAATTGTAATATAGTCATCGCTAGCCGATTTCTCGCTAATATATCAGACAATATATATGTCACTTTACGACTTTCTCTTCTTTTTCTGTGGAAGGTCTTCTTCCGCGTCCAAATACTCTGTATCTTCCTCTGAATTGAACACGGTCTGGTCAATCTCTTCTTCACCATCGTCGCTCACTCCGTCGTATTCATCAACTTCGCCCTCATCTTCACTGATCTGATCGTACTTACTTTTCAGACCCTTCATCTTTCGGGTTTGCAACTTGCTTAAATCTTGTTTACCAACGTGGACCTTAGCAACCTGATCACCCATACTATCAACGTCAACATTTTTCTTCTGTTTAGACTGCAATTGCTTAGGAATCTTGAACGCTTCCTTTTCCATCTCTGGATCAGCATATTGATGCCTACCAACTTTGAAGTCCAACCTAGGGCCAATTTCGTCAAGCTCAACCCTTGGAAGCTTCGGTTCTGAAGATTTGAAAGTTTTCAATTTATACACGCGGAAATGAACCAAGGGAAGCGACGAAATGCTAGTATCGTGGTCATCCTCTTCAATAGCTGAAACGGATATCACATGTTGAAGTCCGGAAACGTCTTGAAGTTTGGTAACCTCACCTCTGAAAAAATCTAGAAACAGAGACTTGATCTGTTTGTAGAGAGGGTGTGTATCGAAAATCGGACCATTGAAAACAAACATAGGTTTGAGGCCAATGTTAAATGTGACTTTTTTGAAGTCTTGCAGTAGCTTGTAATTGCTGAGCACCATCAACTCAACCATATCGTAAATCTTATAATCAAATGTGCGGACAAAGGTGAGATTATTTGGACGTTTCTTGTTGTTCGTGCTCAACACCAAAAGAGAGGTATCGTTTTTCTCACTGAAAAACTCCAACTTTGAAGCATCCTCGAAAGGTAAAATATCATTCTTCTTCGAAAAACGTTTGATATCAGGCTTTTTGAGTGAAGCAAGGTCAACTGTGATGTCGTGAAGAGCCTTGTTTGACGTTGCTCCAGGAACAAACAAAGCAGTCTTAGTATTTTCCACAATCTTAGGCTGCTTCTTGTCAAGGGCACGTTTTGAACGAGCGTTCTTGGGTTTTATAGTCCGAATCATTGTACCTTCAATTTATTGTATAAAAAATTTAAATTTTTTTGAAATAACTGATAGATAGGGCTGAGGGTTACCCGGGATTTTTGACATTTTTTTATTTACTAAACAATTCAAGTTTACAATTCATGTTTAGCTTCAATCTTGATCGGTTGAAGAGCTCTTCCCACGTAAATGCTAGTCATTTGCGTTCAGTCAGTATGCTCAAAACAATTGTAGCAACAGACACTTTCATATTCAAGAAGTATGCCAGTGAACTGCCTCATCTAAGGGAAGACGAGACGGTGTGCTATGGATCCCTGGATTCCGAAACTGAAAAGGCGATACTTGTCACATCAGAGAGGATCTTAGTTTACAATTACAACAGAAATGAAATCAAGCCAATTCCCTACGAATTCTCCTACGAGAAAAATGAATTTGGAATTCTTCCTCAAGTAAGGGTTTTCCCAAATGCTGCTAATGGCGAGACCAGTGTGGTGATAGTTGACTCTCTGACCGGAAATATTAGGTATATTGAAGCCTTGAAACTGGCTCCGTCGCTTGACATCCTGGACAATTTGCAAAGTACCAATCTCACACTCTCTGGGAATGAAATGGTTACCATAGCGGAATATTTTGCTGGTGTCGGAATTGTTCTTGTTACTAGTCACAGGAAAGTGGCTGTTATGAGTCTAGTGGATCATCTCGGAAAGTCCAATCTTGTGATAACCGAACTATACACTCCGAACTCATTTGTAAATTTGCTGATGGGTTTGAGTTCTCGCAATATCGAAGCTTACGAAAATGGTAACAAAATTGTCACTGTGAAGTGTGAGAAAGATTTTGCATTCAGCTACAAATTGTATATCCAGGAAGAGAATGGGAAGCTCATTATTGCAAACTGGACTAACGGAAGTGCTAGAATTGAATACCAAACAGACATCAAAACGCTTTTACAACCAAAAATAACTGACTCTGAGAACCTAAAGATCAAAGATCTTGAAGTGGTGAACTCTCACTCAGTCTTGGTACTCACTTCCTGCGAAGGAATGCGGGCAAATAGATTACAAGTTTCTTTGCTGCAACTCAATGATGAAAATTCCATTCACTTTGTTCATGAGCTAGAAACTAGTGCCACACAAGATAGATTCCCTAAACTCTTTTTGACACATAACATTGCCTGCGTTATTTCTGATCACTCCATGTCGATGTTGGATGTATCGAACAACTCCGAGGAAAAATGGGAAGACTATATCAACTTCAAGCCAGAACTGGTGATGTTGGGGTACTCACTTAATGACAGTGCATTACAAATATTCACAGACATTGGCGCTTTCCAAGTGGAATTTACTTCCACTGAAGTTAAGAAAAGTACGGCCGATTTCTTCAAGAACCACATAGACCAAGCATTACGCTTTGCCAACTCACAAAACATACTTGATTTTGGTTTGAAGACCGACCAACTAGCAATCAGCTCTGAAGACGCAAAGGTTGCCGTATTGGGACTAGCAGATGACATCAGATCAAATGTATACCCCGGACTTGCAAACTTCGTTGACTTGCACACCAATTTGGAAAAGAGAAGCGAGCTCTTGCGCAAACTTTGTCATTTTAGCAATGAGAACTTAGAGCTTGATGAAGATGCCTGGACTTGTTTGATGAGCATAGTGGAAGAAGTGCAACTTTCGTCGGAGTTGAACAAACAGCTTAGCCGTTACAGCTCGCTTAAAAATCTGGCCGAGAAGGTGATACGCGGGAACACAAGTTACAAAAGCTTAGACAACTTTTTCATGGAGACGTCTTCCTCGATCATCAACTACATTGAATTGTTGATCGCAAACTGTAATCTTGAGGAACCCTCTGATTTAATGCGATTTGCAGAGAGTATAGCTACAGTGTTCGATAAAGGATTTCTCAGCATTGAAATCGAAGAAGAACGTTCATCAGGGATTTTTTCTAATCATAAAGCATTGCTGTCAGATGTAAATGAAATTCTCAAGAATCTGACCATCAGCTACGCAGACACATTGGAATCTACATTGGACACTGATATTAAAAACAGGATAACTAATATCGTCGTGAAGCTTGCATCATTCCTTTATTACATACAGGCTGGATCCGGCAGCGAACTTCTGAAAAAGAACAGAGAAGGTTGGATAAGGCTATTTGTAATCTTAGGCAAGCAACAGGATATTATTAGACTCATCGAAAAGTTCAACGACCTCGAAAGCTTCTGTGAAATTTTGGATTCTGAACGTGAACTAGCGGGTGAAGATCAGTCACTTGTATCATTGAAATTTCAGGATTGTTTTAATAGGTATGGGTACAAATTTGCTCAGGTTTTGTTTGCGTACTATGCAAGAACAAACAAAGTCAACTTGATCATGAATCTCGCAGCACAGTATCCTGAATACGTGCATCAATTTCTCGAATCGGACGTGGCTAACTACAAGTTTGCATGGATTATGGATGTGAAAAACGAACAATATTTGCAAGCCGGGAAAAGGCTCTTGACTTATCTCGCAGGATCAGCCTCGGAACCCGTTGAGAAAAAGAAGCTAAAACTTAATATCGCCAAAGTCTCCATCATTGCTGAAAACCAAGGCTGTGAGAATCTTCTTGATGAAATCGACATTAACATCCAAATGATTGAACTTCAGCAAAACTATGCACGAACCATCACATCAAAGACCATAGAGTCATTTTTGGCATCATCGCCATACTTGAGCAAAAATAATTTTGGTGGGTTCAAGCTTATACTGAGTGAGATTGTCAACAAAATGGACAGACACGAACAGCTCAACATTTTCGAGATAGTGCATCTACTCACCTTGATAAAATTTGATGACTTTCCACACAATAACTTCGCTAACCTTCTCAAACTGTTTAGCATGGTGAAGCAGTCTAACGCATCGAACATTATCAGCTACGCAAGCACGTATACCTTTTCCCACAGGGTACTAGAGAAATTGATTTGGAAACGCCTCTTCTTGACCACGGATTGGGAAGATCTAATCAACGGGGTGAAAGTGTATGACAATCAGTACATCAAGCTTTTACCGACATTCTCTGCATTAGACATAAAGCCTCCATCCACCGTGGCGGATTTGATGGTAGACATTGACGACCTCAACAACTTGGACATTCGCTCTGATCTTAAAGAAGACTATCTAAAAGAGAATTCATTGCTGACTGCTCTCAACAGCAAAATTAACCTTGACAAGTGGATAAATAAAACGTACTAATTAATGCTTGTTAATAATTTTTTGATTTTCGTCGATCTTACAGCGCACCAATCGCTCTGTCATTGGACGATCCGTTTCAAAGTCTTCCTCCTTGTACTTAGAAAGAGAGTTTGATGCCAGACTAACAGCCCTAATTATTCTCATCCAGTTACCTGTGACATTTTCAATACACCCCGCTTCTTCCCCTAGAAGTTCTATTTGACCCGCAAATTCCTCCAAAGAGTTGTTGAGGTTTTTAGTAAGATCCCTAATCTCCTGAAGGCTTTCTAGCTCCTTCAGCTTTTGCTGAAGTCTGACATTAAGGGTATCCATGATAGATAATTTTTATTTGAAAGAAAACGCGATAGCTACCTTCGCGACACGCACATTTTTAAAAAAGTAAATACTTCCGTTTTCTTTGCCCCAAAATTTGCTTAATACCATGGCGCGTTTAGCTAGCAATCCTTCTACCTGTAAAGACCTGGTGGGAAGGACAAGAAGTAATGCACGTGCAACTCCAGATACCAGTTCGAACACCATCGAGTTGGAATTTGTGAAGAAGCGCTTCCTGCAGCAAAACAAAGTGTTGGCTACTAAAAACTCTGAGTTATTATCAAAAATCACACAATTGGAGGATCAATTAGCTACATCCCAAAGTGAGGCTTTGGCATTGCGCAATGCTGACGTCAAATTGAAGAATGACATCAGCAAACAACTGAATACATTTGAGCTGGAGATGATTTCTAGTTTCGAGCAAATGCTCCACCAAATCAACCAAATGAGGCGCGAATTCAATTTAGAGAGTACAGTTGCAAGCGAAAGGTTGAAAGAGCTGAAAGATTTAAAGTTACAGGAAATCCGCAGTAAGGAACAAACACACAATGAAAGATGGCGTCGTCGGAGAAGAAGTCTTTCGATCAGAGCAGAGTCGGTTGACTATAATTCACCAGTAATCATAAAGACTCCGGCCCCTCAAACACCAGTAGTGGAGGACTTGAGTACGCCTATGGTTGCTACTGATGTCCTTGACACGGAAATTGATCTGACGGTAATGGAGCCCGTGACAGAGCCCATGACAGAGCCCATGACAGAGCCCGTGACAGACCCATCCTATTCTGTTGCTTTGGCAACTCCTCCAAAATCAAAAGGGAAACAATCCCGAACTATTGAAGTCCAGAGCAACTCTCCCGAACTCATATCTGAACCTAGAAATATAGAAGTTTTCCAGGACGAAGTTGATCCTTTGTCAATGCCCACACCCGCCGACAAGCGCAGAAGGAGATCATCTATCTACATCGCGCGCAAAAAATCAAGAAAATCTCTTTCTACAGAATCTCCCGAGTTCGCACAACGACGTACCTCTATATCGGGGTCTCGTAGATCAAATCCACTTCAGGAGCTCCAGCAATCGCAGCTAAACTTAATAAAAAGACAAAGCATGACGGGATCAAATAAAGATTCCAATCGGGAAGATACACCAGCCGACTCAGTGTTTGAATTCATGGAAACGACCGTAACGCCAGAACAGGAGAATCTCAATCGACAAAAACGCAAAAGTATGAGCTTTCGCCGAACCTCCAAGGGAATTGTAGAACTTACATAATAATCGAATTAATCATTGTTACACACTCATCTTCATTTTTATGGGTCCATATGGGTCATATTCAAGGACTTCAAAGTCCTCGAATTTGAAGTCATCGATGTCGGTGACTTTTCTATTAATTTTCAGCTTTGGGAAGTCACGCGGAGCACGTAATAGCTGTTCCTTGAGGGCATCGACATGATCACAGTACACATGAGCATCTCCCATGGTGTGGATAAATTCTCCTGGCTCCATATCAACCACATGCGCGATCATGCAAGTGAGTAAAGCATATGAAGCAATATTAAATGGCACACCTAGACCCATGTCACACGAGCGCTGGTACATTATACAGCTAAGCTTTGGCTTAGAGTCTTTTGGAAAGTTGACGTAAAACTGACAGAACACATGACATGGCGGAAGAGCCATTTCTTTGAAAGCTGGAGGGTTCCAGGCGCTCATGATAATTCTTCGATCAAATGGGTTTGTTTTCAAAGTCTCAATGACTTTCGCAAGCTGGTCATAGCCCTTTCCAGTATAATCTGTATCACAATCATCATATTCAGCTCCAAAGTGTCTCCATTGGAAACCATAAACCGGCCCCAAATCGCCTTCCCTTCTATGATTTAAACCAATAGAATCCAGATATTCGCGTGAACCGTTTCCTTCCCAGATTTTAACGCCTTTGGCGGAGAGTTTTTTGGAATCAGTATCGCCAGCGATAAACCAAAGCAACTCGTGCAGAATGCCTTTGAAAAACACTTTCTTTGTGGTGAGCAAGGGGAAAACACCATTTTCCAGGGAGAAACGAAGTTGAGGAGGTGCAAACAGCGAGTATGTGCCTGTACCTGTGCGATCTGGTCTATGCTCTCCCTCTTTAATTATCCGATCACATAGATCGAGGTATGCTTGTTCCTGTGCGTTTGTCATTGAAAAATAAATGAGACAATCTTACGCGTTTGTTTGTAAATTAAACCACCTAGTAGACGTGTACCGGGATAAAATTTTGTGCTTACATAACGAAAGCTTGGTCTTGAAATTTTCATAAAAAAACCTTGTAAACAGCCGTACACCTTCGAAAATGCAATTTGTTGGTTCGCGAATTACTTGACTTTTATATCGACTTTCATTGGCTGCTGTAAAATTTTTTCGAGTTGGCGGAAGCTAAGTTGTTTACCAGGTCTGGTGCGAGATGTGCCGTGGTGAGAAAATTCCTGCACCGTGGTTGGCCGGACGGATCCCTCAAACTTTTTTGCAAAATATCTTTTGTCAACTAGACTCTTGATAGACCTAAATCATGTATTCACAATTCGGATCTTCATTGAGGCGTTCATTGAAATGGAGAGCCTTCTCGACCGCTAAACCTGCAGTGTCTTCTAATTCGAAAAAGGTTGTGCAGGGTTTGGTTGCGACAGTTGGTCTTGGTTCAGCATTTGTGCTTTACCAAGACTCTCAAACTGCTCAAGCCATGACTGCTGCCGAGCACGGATTACACGCTCCAGAATACGGATGGTCCCACAACGGTATGTTCGACAGCTTTGACCACGCTTCCATCAGAAGAGGTTTCCAAGTCTACAGAGAAGTTTGTGCCGCATGCCACTCGTTGGACAGAGTTGCATGGAGAACTCTTGTCGGTGTGTCACACACTCAGTCTGAAGTTAGAGCTATGTGCGAGGAATTCGAATACGATGACGAGCCAGATGACCAGGGTAACCCTAAAAAGAGACCAGGTAAGCTTGCTGACAAGATTCCGGGCCCATACGCCAACGAACAAGCTGCTAGAGCTGCCAACCAGGGTGCTCTTCCACCTGACCTTTCGCTGATCGTCAAGGCAAGACACGGTGCCTGCGATTACATCTTCGCCTTGCTGACCGGTTACCCAGATGAGCCACCAGCCGGTGTTCAACTTCCTCCAGGATCCAACTACAACCCATACTTCCCAGGAGGATCCATTGCCATGGGTAGAGTTTTGTTCGATGACCTTGTCGAGTACGAAGACGGAACTCCTGCTACCACCTCTCAAATGGCTAAAGACGTCACTACCTTCTTGAACTGGGCTGCCGAGCCAGAACATGACGAGAGAAAGAGACTTGGTATCAAGGCTATGATTGTCGTCACCTCTTTGTACTTCATCTCCGTCTGGGTTAAGAAGTTCAAGTGGGCTCCAATCAAGCACAGAAAGTTCACCTTCCACCCTCCAAAGAAATAAACGTCAGCATCCACTACTATAGACTATTAGATGTCTGTTGTATGGTGTTTCGGGTCCTGTTTGTCTATCACCTATGTATATCTATTATAACTGACATTCTAAACCTGCGTCGATCGGCCGTAAAATAATTGTTTATTTTTTAGATGACTTTGGAGTCTTCGATGAGCACTGTGGTGAATGCCAACAATGCATTTATTTCTTTCCTCGATCATTTCCCCTGTGATATCGTCCATTCGTTATGGCTCATTCAGAATCTTGGACTCAAAAATGAATCCTTAAAGTCTGATTTAGATGCTGTTCTACGAGATCAACGGCCAGGGAAGATTAGAAATACAGCAGTGTTGCGCGAGATTGCAAGGCTCAAACATCGAATACATATCAACTCTCGAGAATTGCTTGAAGAGGCGAACCATCTTAATAGAGTCATAGCAGATCATCGCTCTCTTGTTCAAAATGAAGTTCAATTGATGGATCTTTTAAAGGCGTCGCGAGCTGCTAAGACCGAGCGAACATGGGACAAGTTTACAGAGTTCAAGCGCAATTTCATCTCCAATCACAAGGGAGAAATCAGTCTAGAAGAAGATGACCCGCTCAGACAACCGCAGTCTCCTGCAAAGAAAAAACGCAAACACGAGCAGATAGATATTATAGCTCCCCACAAAGACAAGAAAATCTTGTCTCCACCCTCCAATCCATCTCCACCGAAGATTAAAGAAGTAAATCCGGAGTCTGCTGATGAAACTTATTGCATTTGTAAGGGTCCAAGCACGGGCAGAATGATTGCTTGTGATAATTCGTCCTGCCCGATTGAATGGTTTCACTACAAGTGTGTTGGTCTATATTCAGATCCAGGAAAGGAACGATGGTTCTGCAGTCCAGACTGCCGTGAAAAGTACAACGACCGTATCGCAAGAAAGAGACGTAGACGCAAAGGATACTAAAAAAATAATAACATTTGTATACTACTGTATAATAATTATGCGCTTCATCCGAGCTATTTCGCCTCTTACACATCCTCGTTGCTCTTTGCTGACATTTGATGCGTACGATACGTTATATACACCCATTGAATCGATTGAAACTCAGTACAATAAAATAGCCGGGTCATATGGCAAAAACTGGATGATGTCGGAGTTAGATCTCCGATCGCTGTTCAAACTCTCGTTCAAAAACACGTGGCTGCGGTATCCAAATTACGGCAAGTCGAATGGTCTGAGCATCCATGCATTCTGGAGAGATGTACTAGAACAGATTTACGCAAAGGACGCTCCTTTTATCGATGACATAATCAATCATTTTGAAACTAAAAATGCATATCGCTTGTTCCCAGACGTGCTGCCACTCCTACATGTTACATCAGAAGCGAATGTTCGCACATGTATCGTATCGAATGCAGATGAACGGGTGGTGAAACTGGTTATGGACGAATTTGGCTTAGATGCTTTTTTCTCACGAAACGAAATATTTCTCAGTTACCATCTGGAGGTAGCGAAGCCTGATAAAAGAATATTCGATCAAGTTTTGCGCACATTGCGATCAGAAGAGGACTTAGACATTGAAGAAGTTTGGCATGTTGGTGAGGACATGGAAAACGATGTAGAGTGCGCATTGCGGGCTGGCTTGGGAGCGATTTTGATAGATCGTAAAGGAACATCCGGCCTTTTGAAGAACAGCGAGAAGAGTCGACAGATCAGGAAGCGTTTCTTTGTTGTCAACAGCCTCTCTGAAATCAGCAAAATCGTGCAGTTTAGACCATCATCCAAACACTGAGAGCAATCAAAATTGCAAGCACCACGGCTGTTATGATTCCTGCTCCAACCCTGTCTTTTGTTTTAACAACGATCGTGTTTGCAGAAAGATATTCGTCATCCACGTCTGTGCCTGCATTGTTGTCAATACCAGAGGATGCTCCACCTGTTGCCGAAGAGTTATCTGTACTATTGCTGGATAATTGACGACCCCCGTAATATGAATATGGACCATCCATATCATCAGTGAGTAAGTTTTGTATGATCTCGAGTGCAGACATCTGTTCTCCAAGACCATACATAGCATCATTTGAACCGAGTTGCCAGTTCATACCACAGGTGTGCCCGTCAGTTCCTCCTGTACACGAAAGTGCAGCTCCTTCAGCAGATGCCTTTATGATGGTCATTATATCGTCGTGATAATCTGGAACAAGCTTTGCGCTCAGACCCAATATACGACTCATAACAGATTTGAAAGATCTCTGATCAGTGTTACAAGTACCGGCATCCTGACAAGCAGCCTCGTACAGAATGGAGTCTTTGGTGAATTTTGAAGTGATTGCTGACAAATATCTTCCAACTTCCGTAGACCATTTTTCATCTTGAGTGTAATCATACAAGTAGGCACATCCACCCATCAACAATGCATAATTGTAGGTATACTCCCACTTGCTGAGCGTGGAACAGTTGTTGTCACCGATATTTGCTCCGTCATAAACGTCATAGAGGTCTCCGCTAGAATCGTAAACCACAAACCCTATATCAATCAACCAGTCATAAACAGTTTCTGCCGTTTCCATGTAGGTATCGTTGGAAGTATAACGAGCGATTCTAGATGCAATATGAAATAGTCCTGCATTGGAAACAGTGTTTTTGTAATTGTATCCGTTATTCCACTCAAAAATCTGCCATCTTAAACCTCCACCACAGGACGAGCTGTCCCATCTGGCCCACATAGTATTGTAAACGGCCTGAGCTAAACCCATCCACGATGTGCCCTCGTAGTCCCCCGATGGATTTGTGAAATTCCGCTCAGCCGCCTGAAGCACTGCAAGACCCCAAAAAGCTTGATCATCGTTACCTTCAGTGGCAGTTTGATTCGAAGGCATATAGTCCTTGTCTGATCCGATTTGAGCCAGCAATGCGTCGTAAATTATCTGTTCGTAAGTATCATTTTGGCAGAAGTACCAGGTATCAATAAGACCTCCAAACGCTTCACCAGCTTCCCACCAATAGTATGGAGCTTGGAACATACCGACGGCACCGCCATAACGGATACCTTCGTAATAGTCCATCATACCATCAACAATTAAAGTGGCTGCATCACATATTGAGTCTGCAGATGATGTGTCTAGATCAATAGCTTTCACTATCCTAAGACATAGCAACGTAAAGAGCGAATAGAGTAACATGGTATTATAAACACTTCAACGTTCAGTTGCGAAGCCTTAATCTTATGGGTGTGTTTTTTTTATTCACCTCGCTAAATCGAAAACAATCTTTTTTTAGATTGTGGCTGTGTGACGTCGACAGTCCTCAGTCGACGCGTGGGGCAACTTGAAAATTACCCCTTATCAAAAAGGCAAATTAATAAATTGAGCAAGTGAAGTAGTGAGATTGATTACCTCCTTTCAATTGAACGAGTTGGGCTTTTCTGATTTGTCTTAACTACATCAATAAAAACATGGGGTCATCACAACAGTTCGATTCCATCAACGTTAATGTGTCTATTCAAGTACTCCCACGAGATGAACCCATCAAGCTTTATTTCAAGTCGACTAAACCGCAGTTAACAAACAGGGATAAACTTCTCAAAGAGATCATGAGACATGTGACTGATCCCCAAGTTAATAAGCATTTGAAGTCATCTTGTATTCACTTGAAAAGGAAAAGCAAAAAATGTGGAAGCTATGTAACACTTGATTCCCTTGAGAGCTTTGAAAGTCTCAAACGCAGTCTAACAGTCAAAGACCACTTGAAGCTCATTGCTGAGATTGATCCGCCAGAAACTCTTCCTGGATCACGAGATTTTGCAACCGAATTGCAATCTGTTTTGGAGGGTATAGAAAATCTGTTCACAAGCCCTGATCCCGTCAATATCAAGAAATTCAAGGAAGCTATAGCAGATAACTTTGCAAAATCAGAGTTTCTCAAAACCCTGAGCACCTTAATTGAAACAAAATTCGGCTTGATACATAACAAGGTCGAGGTTTTGAAGGAAGACCAGAAAACACGACCGACCGACTCAATAGTTTCCTGTTCTGGCTGTGGCTCAAAGTTCAATATCTTACCGTATTATTGTTTACAATGTTTTGTTTCCGGTCGTCCCTTTAGTGATAATTCAAAAGATGAGCCAAGTCCAAATTCGTCACCCAATGAACAGTTGATCAATACCACAGAAGACGAGAAATCGTCGGTGCAAAATCAGGATAAACTTCAAAGTGAAGAGATTTTGAACAATGCTCCGACGATGAATGCATTGGTGGAGACTGACGATAACGAATTTGACATCATTGAAAAGAAAGCTGCCCAATTGGATCAACTGATCAGCCTAATTAGTGCTGAGTACAATTCGCACGATGATCCATATCAGTTACTCCAATCTCTAGTCTGCAAGGCATCTTTGGAGCCCAAGGTGTCCAGAATTTCGAATGCAGTGTATGGTGTATTTTCCAAATTAGACGACAGAGTAATCAAAGTCAAATTGTTTAGATGTGCATCTTTGGTGGACACCATTCAAACAATTGTCCTGTTCTATGGAAACTCCTTGAAGCAATACACCATTGAATTCGACTCGGAGGGTACAGGTGTGTTGCTTTTAGAAGCACAGGAGTTCGGTCTTTCGGATGCTGGTGAATTTTTTAAACCTGGTTACATCTCGTCCACTCAGTGGAAAGAGAGTGACAAAGTTGTCGACAATTGCATGCTTATGCAGCCATTGGGAAACGACAAACATACGGCAGTCTGCAGATTCAGTTTACGAAAGGCTCGGGACCGAGTTAACATGTCAAGGCATAATGTGCCGAAATTCAGTTTTGCCGACGCTTCGCTTTTGGATCAGTGTGACTCCTTTTTTCAGGAAGATTCTGATTCATGGGAATATGATGATTGGGATTTTGGCGGGTATGAATCTATCTAGTGATTTTTGAAATACTAATTTTGATTCGGTATATATTCCCAACTTGGAAAGCCGAATCTAACTTCAGATAAGACGAGAGATCAAATAATTTTTTAACTCAATCCCGAAAGCCCTGGTTTATTAATTGAGTATGTTCGTTCTTAACAAGGTTTTCAAAGGTTCGCGTGATGTGGCCTCTGAGATTAGTCAAATACTTCCAATATCAGACCAAAATCCTGAATGCGATCCGTCCGAATGTCACAACACGTACTCCAAATCTTGTTTCAAGCTCTCACCTCAAGATGCAAGTGCACAGCTCTGGGAGTCGGTAAAACCACTTGAACTTCATGTTCTAGTCTCTACTGGTAAAACTGACTGGAGTCGGGATCCATTTGACGCCAGTGGCACCGTATTGGAATCAGTCAGCGAGGCAGTTGGAGAGTTGGACCTCCGAACTAAGCTGAGTGCTACCAGTTTGGCACTTGACAATCAAAATTTTGAAGCGTATTCTCAGCAGCTGAAATGCGATTTGCTGTTGATGCCTTACTTCGTTTGGATCAAAGGTCTCACAATTCAAAATTGTAAAACAGTCTTACGTGAAGTGGTTAGTAATCTCCGCAATAGTGAGGCACTTCCCGAGACGCTTGAAGGTTGCACAATAGAAAAAGATCCTGCCAGATCATACGTTTTGTTATGTTCTCACAGGACAAGGGATAAAAAATGTGGAATTACGGCACCTATCATGAAAAAAGAACTTGATTCACATCTTCGCGATAAAGATCTATATAGAGATCCTGGAGATGACAGGCCTGGTGGAGTTCACGTGCTGTATGTCAATCATGTTGGTGGACACAAATTCGCAGCAAATGTGCTAATTTATAATCGAGGAGGAGAATTTGTGTGGTTTGCAAGATGTACACCTTTGAATGTTAAACCAATTCTTGAAGAAACAGTTTTGAATGGAAGAGTTTTCCCGGAACTCGTTCGTGGTGCCCAGAAGTTCAATGTCACGTGGTAAGCATAATTATTTATAGGTGTTGTTGTCAGCGAACGAGTTAAAAAAACGCAAAATGTTCAATCTCAAGCTAGCAGAGTCTTTTGCCTCACGGCTGACCTTATCTTCAAGCATGTTTTCGAGTCTTGAAATCTCATTAGGTATGAAATTGTACGGCCCATGAACGAGACTATTCACTAATTTAGTATAATATCTGATTTCCTTTGAGTACTTGTTCTCCTGTTTGAGCTCTTCCAACGCTTGAAGCACCTCTTGGGCGAGGCTCACACGCTCACTTTTCGTACCAGTAACAAAATTCTCAACCAATTCATTTATAGATGGTAACAGTCCTGCCTGTGGGAGAATACCCCCATTCTCATCTCTATGTAGTCCGGCACGTTCGTTAACAAATTCAGTTAGTGCCTCTAGTGAGCGAGGACCTCTGTATATCTCTGGGTTTTCCCAGTCACCATTTTGAATGTAAATCAGTGTTGGGAAGCCTTCAAGATCAAAAGTGTCCTTGATCCACTCCGTTGGCTCCATGTCTGTGGTCTGTACTTGACCAATCAGAACAACATTAGAATCTGGAGCATATATGGAAGCAAGTTTTTGCCAGGTAGGTTTGAGGTTTTTGCAGTGGCCACACCAGTCTGCCGTAATTGAAAAGAATGCGTCTTTTCCCGCAATTACATTCTCGAAGTTTCCGTCATAAAGCTTGACAATATGGGATTCAGGAAGTGAAGCTTTAGTACCTCTGTGTGCCTGGATAAAATTCGAAAAGGCTTCAACAGATCTGGCGCCCTCGTACTCGATCGGGTCGTGAGTTGACTCCTTTTTGAAAAGTTTGATGGTTGGAAAGGCTTCAATACCATATTTTCTTCCAATCTTACTATGGGTATCAGCATCGATACTGACTATTTGAATTTCGGGGTCATTTTCGTATAACGTGGCCAACTCCTCCCAAACAGGCTCCAATCTTCTGCAATGGCTACACCAGGTGGCGTAAAACTTCACTAGGGTATGCTTTCCCGAGTTTAACACAACAGAATCAAAGTCCGAGCCGCTAAGCTCTAGAACAGACGCCAAAACGCTTGTGAGAAACAGAAATATTCCAACCTTCATTGAACAAATTAATCTTCTAGGGTCAGAATGATTCAAGGCTGTGAATAAAAAAAATTACTCTTTACTCATCATGCCTTCTAAAACTCCTAACGTGTGTGAACGTTGTGAGGCCAACAAGGCCGTCATGAGGAGGCCGAAGAATCTTCAAAAACTTTGTAAAGACTGTTTCTATCATGTTTTTGAGACCGAAATACATCTGACCATTGAAAAGGAACAACTTTTTTACCGTGGTGAAAGGGTAGCTATCGGAGCCTCTGGTGGTAAGGACTCTACTGTTTTAGCATCTGTTCTTAAAACCCTAAATGAGCGCTACGATTACGGTGTTAATTTTGTTCTCTTGAGTATTGATGAAGGAATAGTGGGGTACAGGGATGACTCTCTTGCTACAGTTAAGCGAAACCAACAGCAATATGACATGCCCCTCGAAATTGTCTCCTACAAAGATTTGTATAATTGGACGATGGATGAGATTGTGACATGTTCAGGAGTAAAATCTTCTTGTACATATTGTGGAGTTTTAAGAAGGCAAGCCCTTGATCGTGGGGCTGCAAAACTAGATATCAACCATGTGGTGACTGGCCACAACGCCGATGATATGGCAGAAACTGTCCTGATGAATCTATTAAGAGGTGATACTGCGCGCTTAGAAAGTTCCACCAATATCACGACTAAGTCAACTGGGTCGCCCATAAAAAGATCAAAACCTTTCAAATATTGCTACCAGAAGGAGATCGTTCTGTACGCGCACTACAAGAAACTGGATTATTTCAGTACAGAGTGCACGTATGCTCCAGAGGCATTCAGAGGAACTGCCAGAGCTTTAATGAAGAATCTGGAGAGTGTTCGTCCCTCATGCATTCTTGATATAATCTATTCTGGGGAGCACTTTAAACTGAAGCAGCGGAAAAAGCGTGCAGCATTGCAGACCTCCGTTAGTATTGAAACCGAGATTAGACCTGATGGCTCTGTTTCCTTGGATCGGAGCGGAAGTCGATGTGAAAAGTGTGGCTATTTGTCAACCAATAAGATCTGCAAAGCTTGTATTTTGCTACAAGGTCTAGAGTTAAGTCGGGCGAAGTTGAATGTAGGTCCAGAACCAGCTGTGCTTGAGTCTCAAACAACACGGCTCCAGCACTTGTCATTTTAGAGTTCTATAGATAATAAGTTTGTCCAGATACACCCTCGAGGTCTTCGAGCTGCTCAGTAGTGAAGAATTTGGAGTCAATATGCCAAGTGTCTTGTCTTGTTTTCTTGAACTTAGACAAACAGTCTCTAGCTGTTCTAGAGATTATACCATCAAAGCTGACACATCTTCCAGCAATGACATGGAGGACTTTCGGAAGCCATTTCGGGGGTGGCGAGGTGTACGGGAATGCACTCAGGAAGGCACCAAGACCGAGTGTAGCTCCATGAATCATTGCTTCTTTCTTTGAGTTGAAGTTATTCTTTCTAAACTTGGCTTCACGGTTTATTGTGTTAATGAATTGGGAGGTATGTCTTTCAATTAGACTTTGCGAATCGGAGTGAACATAGCTATGAATGATTCCGGAAAAAATGGTAGCTGCCCGTTCCCGCACACTCACGGAAGTATCGAATAGGAAACTAACAGTTTTCGTGACGAGTCTTTCACGCTCAACACCTGTCAAATAAACTGAACGAGTGGTGTAGAACACTTGAATCATAAGAAGAACATGCTCCTTTTGGAAATTGTTGGGCGATTGCAAATCCATATTCCTCTCAATCAAATCCAGAAACTCTCCCCTATAACCTTTTAGTCTTTGGGATCCAATCATGGCGTAGAATGGCTCAGTACTAATCGATGCTAGCTGGCATGCGTCTTTCATAGTGTCGAGATGGACCAGTATAGGAAATAGATATCCCTTCATAAATTTTGCCATAAACTGAGAATTCTGGGAATTCAGCCTAGCCAGAAGCGCAAGGAAACCCCGAACGTGATACATGTAGTCGGATTCAGCAATTTGTTGAATAGTCAGACCGCCAAGACTCTTAGAAAGCTTCAATATTTTCTCCATGAGTTGAACAAAACATTCTTCAACCACAGGACTCAGGAATGCATGACCATCTTCCCACAGGCCCCAGTTCTGCGAGACTGCATTTATAAGATCGTCCTCAGTTTTGTGAATATTGAAAGGATAATGAACTGTAAGCTCAAAAAGTAGAACAGACGCCCGATCTGAAACAACTTTGTACGGATGTGCCAGAGCTTGAAACATTTTTCTGATGGTATTATCAAAATCGTGGAAACGGTTCGTTACTTTCGAAACGTACTTTGTCAGGAAACCAATTCGAGCTGCAGTCAAAAGAGGGGAGACTTCGCTTTCATGGGGAATATCAAATTCACACATAGTTCGTAATACCCTGGGAAACCTGCGAAGATCTACAATTGATGCAATATGCTCATAGAACTCACCCCAACCTTCTTCTGTCGTTTGATCGATACCAGAACGTAAAACCTCTCCAATCTTCAGAGCAACATACTCATCACAACGATCAATATCTTTCGAGATCCAACATGCTCTCCTGAAGAATGCGCAAAACATATCTTGAAGAACGTAATGGGTTTGCTCTTTTTGAGTATCATAAATTTCATCGGCAATGGAAAACCAGTTTTCCAAAGTTAGATTTGGGGTATATCCGTAGGCTTCAAGCAAAAACAACGAATTCAGCATAAGATACAGATCTTCAGGCCTTTCATCATCTATGCTCTCAACCACGAGTCTTAATAATTTCAAAAGCCAATCCTTAGTGATCAGCTTCCCAAACGCTCTTAATGCTTCGCTATCACTTGGACTTAAATCCAGTGTTTCCATCGGAGAGCTTTTCGATGCCATCAGTCTATCAGACCATAAAAACGTTGGAATTTGATAGTCCGTATCGATAAAGACTTGAGCGTTTTCAAGTTTAGCCATCTCTGAAAAGAACATTTGAGGATCATCAGACCCGAGCAATTTCGAAGTTAGGGTAAGCAACTGATCCTTGTATTTCAACGAGAAAAATCGCTCATCATTGTATCGAGACAAGCTTCTTTGCTTGACAGCTTCAATTGGATTTGCTATCCAGTTATATCCGGGCTCTAATACTTCTGGATGAGCAGTGGACAGAACTTTCACCATCTGAACCATAGCAGTTCCTTTCATTGGAATTTCGAGATTACACTGGAGGTTACCAAGCACCTCCATCGCTGATTTTTGAAGGAGCCAATGGTTTGTAGATTTAGATCTTTTCAGCACAATCTCCTGAACTTGATCTAATCTATTAAAGAAAACCTTTCTTTTGTTTTGCTTGGCTAGCTTGAGGATTTCAAGCTGACGATCAAACATTCCCTTCGGAGGACTTATAGAGTCAACGAGGCTGTGATCTATGATACAAACGTAACTTGGAACCGGAAAACGGTCAACAAATTCTGCATAACGACTCACAGCAAACTCATTAATGTTAGAGTCGTTCACCTCCACAGACAATGCTAAAAGCTCCTCAAAGTCAGCAAACCGCTTCATATTTTTTTCAACAAAGCTATTGAAGTGTTTCGTGTAGAAAAATGCGAGAATGTTTTTAATTCGCTCTCGATCATCGTTCATCAATGCAACTCTCCATTCATCGAAGATGCCATATAGCAAATTCGTACAGTTCAGTATTTTTTTCAAAGCAGTTCTCAAAACTGGGGATGTTTCTTGAGCAACATCAGTATAACGCCCCGAAACTAAAGTGACAAGAGTTTTGATCAATTGTTTATCTGTCTCAGTCGGTAGCCTAGACGACCTCGATATTCTCTGCCTATTACAATGGTAATTCGCAAGACGAGCACCCATGATCACCCTGGTGTAGGGGGATTTGAGCGCTGGAAGAATCAACAGATCAACAAGATGAATATGATCAAGATAAGTTGGATTTTGTCCCCGTTCAAGTCCACATGAACACAACCATTCATAAGTGAGTTGTATGGCTTCCCTCATGAGCTCAACTGCCGCATCGTGCTGCTGCAAACAGCGAATCAAGTCATTGACGCTTCTTCCGATTATGTCACGGGTTTGATTAATTCTCATGTACACTGGATCGGAATATTTTTCGTAATCAGACTTGTTTGCGTAGTAGTAGCCAAATGAAAAGAGTCCCGACGGCCTGTCTGACAACACACTATTGAGTCCTGAAGGGTCAGACGGGCCTGCAGGGGAGGCCATACCACTTGGAAACACAGAATCAGGAGCTGGAGTTGAAGTCGAAGAATCAAGGTCCGAGTCCGAGTTGTCAGACCCAAAATTTTCAGAAGAACGAAGAACTTCTTCGGGGGACTTGGTAATGTTGTCAAGACTGACTTCGGAGCTTGCAGTTGCAACACTTGCCAATGAAGTCGTAGATTCCATTGCAGCAAACATTGGTTTGAGACTGCGAGAGTGTTGAGGATCATATTGAGGATCGAAGAAAGATGAAGTTCCTGTGAGAAGCTCCTTTAACTGCAAAACTCCGTACTTAAGCTTGTCTGTAACTTCAAGGTCAATATGCTTGTCAGGATTGAAATCCGTAACAAAGTCTTGAATGCGGGATAGATAGAAATTCGCAATATCTTCGAAAAAATGACTAGCAGGTGCAACTTCGTTCTCACTAGGCATATACCATTGGAAGTTCAAGTGCGATGGATCAAAGCGACAAGAATCAAATTGGAATCCACCCCAGCATCGATGATCAATATCACCGTTAGCATATATCCAGCTTTGAGGTATAAGTCTGCGCTCCATAATCCGAGGAACACAAAGGGTATACATTATTGAGTTTAGCAAGGAAGCTGCATCTTCACCAATTTCACCGGTAAGTAAAGACAATTTGCCCAATACCAACTCCTTTATTTCTGGAAGCAGAGGGACAACTTTGGTGGGGGCACCTAGAAGTGATCCCGATAATATTCTTAAATACCAAGAAAGTCTTGTATTGATCTCTCTCTTTTTTGATCCACCGACATCGTTAGAAAGCTCGGTACGAATTTGAGCCAGTGAATATTGATAGAATCGAGGGAACTGGGTTTCCGGAGATCTTCGAACCAGATACTCTACTATGACAGCAAATATGATCCTCGTTGGTTGCAAAATATTGCTTGTCACATAGTCGAACACGGCATCGGCAATGAGTTCGAAAATGTCGTCAGAAACTGAATCCATAAGGATGTCAAAAGTATGTCCAATTTGAATGCTTGCTTGAGCCTCATCTCCTTCTTGCGACTCAATTTTCCCAACGTTTTCAAGAAAAGTAAAGCAACGTTCGCAAAATTGTTTGACAAACAATGGAAAGCAAGAAGTACTTGAACTCAGTGCCTGCAACTCCAAGTCACTGTCGTATTCAAACTGGGGGGAGTCTTCAACAAACATAGCATTTTCAGGGGCATCTTTGTAAAACTTGGCCTCGAGGTATTGCAAGTGAAGGTTTGTGAAATCCATAGCAAGCATTCCGTCATCTCCCAAACCCTTGGTCAGATCATGAATTGGTACCACCGAAGAGAACGTTGTGAACAGGTGAAGGGTGAGAATTGTTTTATCACAGTCATTAGAATCAATTCCCGAGATAAGAACAGACAATAATCTCAAAATATGCACGCGGTAGACTGGATAAGACGCCATGAAACGAACCAGGTGAATCATTTCAGATAATACCACTGAGACCCTGTGAGTGGAATCAACAGTATCCAAAGAGCGATACATATCAAGCAAAATGCCGTCTAACACTCTGGTTGGGTTCATAAATGTGAGAAGTTGAAGTGCAGTGATATATCTTCTTCTCGCTCTGTCAGATTTAGATTGGATTCCAAAATGAATTACTGGGATCATCATGTCAATAAATTCATCTCTGACAACTACGGAGAGCTTTAGCTCTTCGGGAAGTTTTGAATAATCATCCAGATCTGCCTTCACCAGTTTTCTATCAACCCTCTCTTCCAGAGACCGTATATGGAATGCAGCCGTCATACGCTTCGCAATCTGAGATATAGTATCTGCCCACATTCCATGATTAGAAGGATGTATCAAGGTATGAATGGACGTCCAATAGGTTTTCAAATTATCCAATATTCCATCTTTTTCGAAAGCCCATAGATGAGACAAGGAGTTGAGAATGATATCTGAAATGTATTTGAGGATATCTTGATTCTCGTAATTGCTCCCATGATACTTCGAAGTCAACTGGAGTTGATTGAGTATAAACATAAACTGGTCAGAATCGAAAATACCATATTTTCCAAGAACAGCAATTTCGGGATTTGAGCACAATTCCTTCAATGTATGATCCGTGAGTCTTGAAATAAAACCAATCAAGTAAGAAATGGATCGCTGGTCACGCCATTTTATCCAGCAAGCCAGGAAAAACTCCAAGTAATAGCGAACGTCCGTCTTCTCATACTTCAATTGTCCATCAACAAGCATGGGTTTTTGCATGTGCAACGGTATAAGCGAGCTTATAATTCTGAAGGTGTATGTCATATTTTGAGTCGTACAGGAGGTCATTATCAGATGCATCATTTCAGGAAGACAGGTTTTGTCAAAGAAGGCATTCACCCGATCGGCCAATTGAGCCATTTCACGAAACCTCGTAAATGATCTGTATCGATTGGACATGTCAGAAGATGTAAAGTATAACATCAACTCATCATGTAAGGGTTTCCAATCGAGAGAAAGGCCATGCCGAACAAGAAGATCTTTTTCTCTCGCAAGTAACGTGATGATCTGAAGATAGATGCTTAAATCAAGATCTTGGCCTCTTGCTAAAATTATAGCATAGTAGACTTTTATCAGGTTGGATCTAAGGCCCAAAGGAATAATCAGTCCCATCTGAATAAGATTTCGCAGTTCCAAGGTCCAATTGGAGAGACTAATTAGGGATGCGGTTGTCATATCTACATGTGGGACCGGTGTAGGAGCAAACTGATCATCCTCTCCAAAGTTATCATTTTCAAAGGAATCATAATCGCTCTGAATGTCTTCAGAAGCATCCAAGTCTATCTCTTGATCTCCTTCAGGTTTGGAGGTCAAATCTTTATTCGCCTTTTCCAGATCAGCCAAACTGAGTCCTAACACTCCACCCAAATCTTCGCTTTTGATTGCGATAAAGATATGCGAGACAATGTGACACAAATACTTGTACTGCTCTCTGATCGATTCTGTTTGATATGGAAGCAATTTCTTGGGATCAACTTCCTTAATAATATCTGTTGCATAAAATTGAGACTTGGGATCCGTAAGCATTTTCATAGCAATCTCGTCATCAAGTGGTAAATCCAACCCGTAATGCCTGAGCATTTCAAGTTCGTCACGTTCTTTATTTGCAATGTCTAAGGTTCGTGGACTTTGGGCTCGCCTATCTGATTGAGCACCTTGCATTATCGAACTGATTTTTGATATATTTGAAGCAGATATTGACCTCGAAAGAGGGGAACTTTCTCTTGGAGGATTCGTCCATTGAGAGATGCGTTTATTGAACAAATCAGACATGTTGTTTTGCATGAACTGGTTAAAGGTTGAGTGCGATTGAGCCCCAATAATTAAGAATGCTACTCCAACTTTATATTTTGGGAACCAAAAGTGGCAAATACTGATAAAAATTTTCGGGGTTGGATTTGCCTCGATAACTTGCAAATAGCGAGGAAGGCAAATTGCTCTCCAAGTCGCAAAGTTTGTACCAGTTACTGATCTTCAAAAGTCATTGAGTAATGTCCCATTATAAATGGCATGATTAGTAGGGGTAGTACAAGATTGAGTGGCCTGACAACTTCGATGGTAGCCGGCTGCTACCATGCTGGTGCCCACTACAAAATACACCTGGGCATAAGTGATAAGACGAAATTTGGGCTTTCAAGATTTTTCAGTGCAATACATGAACTATTCACTTGCTTCCAAGTTTGCCAACTAACAATCGCATCACATACCTGTTTCCTGCCGCAAATATGGAATTTGATCGCTTTATCAGAATCACCAAATTATTAAATCCACCTAATGGTTGCAGAACGCGGCTGAATATGCAACAGACCAAGTTCTGGACATTCCATTATCAAGCCATCTATTGTCAAATGAGCTCGAGCTGAAGAAATCATAGGAAGCTATAGGATCATGTAGCGATAAATTCAACATGAGTATTCCTTTCCAACCATCATCCACAGAACCAATAATATGTCGAAGTTTGTCGTTCCATTCCTCCTTGACAAATCGTGGGCTCCTGATGTAAGATGATATTGGTGTAATTGGAAGCATATGAATTCCATGGATATACTCAGTATTCATCCCAAAATAAGTTGCGTGATCGATCTTATTCTCAAAGAGTATACCTGATACTTTGTTGGACTTAAAGTTTGGGGGAATTATAGAGTTGCTGGAGTCATACAGCATGTACAGGTTCATTGCACGTTTCTCAATAGCAAGTATGAGGGAAGAAACTTGGGTAAGATCATTGTTGTTGGTAACCAGCCCCCATAATTTCATACCGTAGTAACAATGGTAGTCCTCACTACTACTCTCCTCATCTTTTCCATCTCCATGAGCAAACAATCCATTTGCAAAACTATGGCCGTGAAAGAAGTCAAATGAGCGGAAAACTGGGAAATACGGATCCAAAACACTTGGATTGGCAACGTCCCTGATCAACGTTTCAACCCACGGTTTAGCTTGATTTAAAAAGGAGTTATTGCCGTAATGTTGGTCAACATATGCAACTACAGCAGCTGCATGAATGTGATAGCCATAATGGAAATGATGATCATTGTAAAAAGCGTTACCAAAATCGACATAAAAGTTGCCATCACTTAAGCCGCCTGTCGACACAACGCCTTTCCAATTAGTTTCATACACCAACGGAACTTTTTGAGTATTTTGGATAAATCGACTGAAAGCCAGCTTCATTTTCTCCAAGAAATAACTAGTGAGTCGGGTGTCGTTGAGCAGAAATGCAGCAACATACAGCATAAATGCACCCTTATCAAGAATTTTTCCTGCTGTATACATCGAATCCGTATCCGAAGCTCTCACAACATCAAACGATGATATCTCTTCTGCACATATTTGGTGTATCGTTGCAAGCTCTTCGGTGCTGTATCCATTAAATTTCTTCAACTGTGACCATGGTTCAAAATTTAGATCTGGGGGTGGCAACTGTTCGTTCATTTCAAGCTCAGTCACCAAGTACGCTTTCATGACCCCTTTGCATGTGGAATCCATCTGTAAGCCCGTAAACTGCTTGGAAATTGTATCAGTTAGAGACTGGTACTGATGTGGCAAGGCCCATTGAAGTATTTGTCCCGATGTTGAGCGTCCTGCTACTTGGTACTGAAATTTGTATGCTGCTTCATAATCGGTTGCCGTCCCCTCCAGTTTCATACCAACTGGATATGCTCCAGCAGCCAGATCATATGGTTTCTGAGAGCCACACACCTTTGCAACCTGTACCAATGTTTGGGAGCCACCAAGAATTGTATTTGGATCTTGCAAGATGAGATCGCCGTCCGAATATATCAACCACTGGGTCCGGTCATACAGAGTTACAAGATACTTGTGCATCCAAAAACCGTCCATGCGTTCCAACTTTTCAACTCCAACTCGTGTCTTGATCATGGGTGTAACACCAGCATATTTCGCTGTAATGAAACCCATACCTTGTACAAGCTTTGTAGATAACAAGCCCGCTTGACATCGTAGCTGAATTCCACAGCTAAAACGTTCGCATTCACCAACTAATAGTTCGTGAGATTTTTGGAATTGAGTCGCAGTCAACATCATTGAACAGATCCCAACAGGATTAAAGAAATACTTGACAGGGTTCGCATTTGGATCGTCTCCATAAACTTTCTGGGTATTGGAAGTATGCGATATTCCGATTCCAACATAGTCGGCTTCTTTGCTATACCAGACACTATACGGATGCGTCCACACTGGCAGATTTTGTTCCCCAACTAATAGATTGCCATAGAAATTGTTTGTTTGTATAGGTTTATCCTGAGCATAGAAGCAAGGCAGTGGAACAGGATGAAAGTTCCCTTGTGGAATAACCGGTGCAGATGTGGCGATAGGCGCAAATAACGTATTTCCGGTGTTTGTTTTGTAATCTCGAGGAGGTATTGGCGGAGGAAGCATGAGAAAGAAACACCGGGCTGTGAAATTGCAAAGATCCAAATTATTTTATCATGACTCCGATAGTCAAAATTTGTGGCCTGAAATCTGCTGTTGAAGCTGAGTGTGCTATTGAGAATGGTGCCTGTTTATTGGGAGCAATTTTAGTGCCGAATCGAGCCCGGACCATAGATCCAGAGGAGGCCAAAAACATTAGCCGACTTGCTCGAGCTAAAAGGGAAGCTCTCAAGCGTGAGTTTATTGACTCCAAAGACTTGCATGAACATCTGAGACAATCTAAGCTCCAAGGCCAGCAGTGGTTTGAATATTGTGCTGAAAAGATTAAAGCAAATGGACCATACTTTGTTGGAGTTTTCCGCAATCAACCACTCGAGGATGTAGTACAACTTTCAGCGGACCTGGGCCTCGACATAGTACAACTTCACGGCTCAGAAGATTTTCCAAAATACATTGATACACTCGATATACCAGTGATCGCTCGATTTGTCCTGGACAACACAAATCTGATGGATGCTTTAAACACGCATCTACACGTGCTACCGCTTCTTGATTCAGAACTTGGCGGCGAGGGCAAACTGATAGATTGGACTGATGCAGCAGAGTTTGGCCGAGCTCACGGAGCAAGGTACCTTCTTGCAGGAGGGCTTAGTCCAGAAACAGTCCAATCCGCGATACAAGTGCCGGGTTGCGTTGGTGTTGATGTGAGCGGAGGAGTGGAAACTAATGGAAGCAAAGATTTAGACAAAATTAAGCAATTCATTGAAGGCAGTCGCTATATATAACTAATCAACCAGAGATGAAGAACCATTTGTCAATCGACTTGTCGATTGGAGCAGCAGGTTGAGGGTCTGCAGCAGGGATGTCAGCCTCAGCAGTGTAGGCAGCAGTACCCGTGAGAGTAGTGTTGGTGAGGTCAATATCGTCAACACCGGACTCACCAGAAATGAGCTTCTTCCAAGCAGCACTGCACTCGGCAATGACCTCCTCGGCGTACTTCTTGTTTTTGCATTCACCCGAGAAAGCAAACTGGTTCTCTGGCTTTCCGTCAGGAATTTTGTAGATTCTGAACCACTCGTTGGTGGCTCTCAAAAGACCTGGCAAATGCTTTTCAACGTCCTCAATGTCGTTGAGTTTTGGAGCCAATGGGTCGTTGACATCAATGACGATGACCTTCCAATCGGTCTCGCCCTCATCCAACAAAGCCATCACTCCCAAAACCTTGACTTGCTTGACTTGACCTGGGTAAGAAACAGTCTCACCGATCTCACAAACGTCCAATGGATCGTTGTCACCAACAGCTCTAGTCTCTGGGTGGGTCACAGTTGGATCTTCCCAAGTTTGAGGGAAAGCACCGTAATTGTGAATATATCCATGGTGAGGGAAACAGTTTCTAACAAATCTAAGCTTGCCCTTCTTGGTGTCCTGGATGATCGGGTTGAGCTTTTGCTCCTTAGAAATTTCCAACTTGGCGTTGGTCCATCTAGGAACCTCAACAATCATGTTGAGAATTTGCTTGCTTTCATCAGCATACAATGGAATGTCGTGGAATGGAGAAATTGGCTTTCCGTCTTTCTCAATGTAGACCTTGTAGTCCAAGGTGTTGGCAGCACCAACTTGTCTAACAGAGTATGTCATTATTTCGATCGAAAATTTACAACTGTCTTTTTCTCGAAGAAAACCCAAACTACCTACACCGCAAACCGGAAAATCAACTGAACTGATATATTAAATTCGCCTCGACTAGAAAAAAAATAAAATTAACGCACTAATTAAACTTTGGTAGCCTCTTCGTAGGATGGAGGTGGACCTGTGTAGTAGTTCTTGCCGTTGTCTTCCAAAACGGCGTTTTCATCTGTGATCAAAACTTTGCCCTGACAGCGATCAATGAACTGGGCGGAAAGACCTTGCGAGTCACGTGGGATCCACAAATGTGGCTCCTCCTCCGAGGCAGCAGGGTCTTTGAAATTGCGTCCAGAGTCAGGAACTGACTCTTGCCATGACACCGGCAATTGGGATCTGGCATATCCAAAGCTCAAATATGTTCTAGGTTTGAAGAACCGGTTTGCATAGCCCATCAAATAAGAGGGACTGGCGTACTTCTTTGGATTGTAATCAGCAGTTTGCTCCTCAGCAAGTGTTTCCTGGTTGAATGGACGACTTTCATTGTCGTAGGCTCCAGTCTTTTCCAGATCAGTAGCCGCTGTATGGCTGTCACTGATAAACGAAGGCTGCTTAACGTGAGTATCCTTATCGGAACCGTTACTAGCATATTCCCCGTCAGTAATAAAGTAGTTTCTTCCCTCATCTTGTATTTGCTGGTACCCTTGATCTTTCATTGGATAAGCGCCAGGAATTCCTCCGTTCACCTCTTTCATGGCTCCAACAGGAACAGTGTCTAAAAGTGGCTCGAATCTCCATCTGAAGTAAAGATGAGCTGCAACTGTAGCTGCCAACATCACAGCCTCCAGAACCACGCAGGCCCAATTCTTTGGCATCACAAACAGCGCAATCAAACAGATTTCTGCAAGATACAATCCAACGAAAACCTCGAATAGTGCTAATGGATAATTACGACCTCTGTTGTCAACACTGTGGTCAAAAACGTAATTAAGGTTGTAAAGATAAGCAACGTAGATCAAGCCGTATGCAATAACGGTAAAGACAATGATGATTGGTGAGATAATTGAGTAACATAGCAAAATGACAGTGAAAAGCCCAAATTTGGCGTACAAGGTTCCCCAATTTGGTTTAGACAACGTGGTGTATCTGTTCCACTTCTTTCTTGGAGTTTTATCCAATAATCTTCCCAAAACAAACGACAAGATCAAACCAACAATTTGAGCCAGTGCTCCAGAACTGATGGACAATCCTTGTAGCAACATGTATGAGATGTAAAAGTTGGAAGCAGCTGGCAGTTTCTGACCCAATAGAGGCATGGCTTGTCCCGGTTGTTCAATAATTTGTGTGACAGATGATGATGCAGCAGATGTGC